>CM074305.1:13038300-13638300 GCA_037194245.1 Opsariichthys bidens | reverse complement strand
AGACTGAAACACTTCATGAATACCATGTAAATCTAAGAATGAATTCAATTGTCTGAATACAACCTTCTCCAATAGTTTGGATAGAAATGGGAGTTTTGAGATCGGTCTATAATGAGCAAAAACTGAAGGATCCAGATTAGATTTCTTGATTACTGGTTCCACAGCCGCATGTTTAAAAGACTTGGGTACAACTCCCGAAGCCAGGCTGCTATTGATAATTGCGAGAATTTTAGGACCGATGGTATCAAATGAATCTTTAAGAAGATGAAAGGGAACAACATCCGTACCGCATGAGGATGGTTTCATTTTAAAAAAGGTCTCTTTCAGGGAATCAAGAGACACCAACTCAAACTGATCAAAAACAGCAGAGCATTCAATGGAAATAGATGAAAAGGTCGTATGGAGAAAAAAGTTAGCTCTAACAGCCACAATCTTGTCAATGAAAAAGTCTAACAATTTCTCACACATCTCGGCTGAAGGCTCAAGACCGGTTGCTTGGGGAGTGTTAAGAATCGAGTTAATAGTACTAAATAGCACAGCAGGCTTATGGGAGTTGTTACAAATGACATTAGAAAGGTACTTTATTTTCTCAGCTTTAACAGTTTTCTGATATTTAAGCAGGTTCTCATTCAAAATGTCAAAGGAAATCTGCAATTTATCCTTCTTCCAGCGGCGTTCTGCTCTTCTACACTCAAGCCTTACAGACCGAGTAGTAGCGTTCAGCCAAGGTTGAGTTCTAGGTTTTGCTCGAACCATCATAAAAGGAGCCACAGTGTCCAAGATATTAAGGCAAGTTGAAGAGAACAGTGAAGTCAGATCCTCAGTGTTAAGGCCGTGTGAAGACCTTGAATAGTCATCATCAATATCATTAAAAGCCACTGAAAATGATTGAGCGGTTGAAGAGTCAGTTATTCTGCGGCGACGAGTTGGAGCAGTCACTTTAGGATCACAGATAATACACATCTCAAAGAAAACAGGTAAATGATCAGAGAAAACAGCATCACCGACTTCAATATTACCAATTGGCAAGCCATATGATAAAACCAGGTCTAAGATATGACCACAAACATGTGTGGGACTAGCCACAAGCTGAGTTAAGTTAAAAGACTCCACCAGATTAAGAAAGGCTATAGCCAAGGGTTTGGCAGGACAACACACATGGATATTAAAATCCCCAACAATTAAGACCCGATCATATTTTGGCATAATTTCAGCCAAGAATTCTGAAAACTCCTCAATGAAGTCTTTGTTATATTTGGGTGGGCGATATACAACCGCGCACAGCACCGGAAAACTCAAGTTTAGTTCAAAAATACTGAGTTCGAAGCTGGAGTAGGAGTAAGCTGACAGATGACGACAGTTTAAATGTTCTTTAAAAATTGTTGCAACTCCACCTCCGCGACCCGTAGGCCGTGGAGAATTAAAATAAGTACAGTTCAGAGGTACAACTTCTGAGAATACACTTGACTCACCAGCACCGATCCACGTCTCCGTCACACACAACATGTCCAGGTCCTTGGAAGTGAAGAAGTCATTCATAATAAAAGACTTGTTGGCTAGTGATCTAGCATTCACCAAGGAAAACCTCACTGGGGTTGAGTTTTCCAGCAACGGAGGTGCACAATCAAAGGATCGGAGGAGAGAGACGTCCACACCACCTCTTCTAAAACGAGGAGGCCGATAAATGTTGGCCGACGTCTGCCCATCCACGCCGGCAACAGTTACCGGCACTAGCCACCTATACGCGGAATCCGAGGAGCGTCGGAGCACACACCGGCAGAAATCCACGCCAAGCTCGGACAAAATCCAGCGGGGATCAGCCACTGGAAACAACGCCATCAAGGTGCGAGCTCTCACCAGTAGACCACCGCGTTTACCGCGGCGTCTAAGTCGCTTCTTCCTCCCGGGAGAGCATAGGGTCCGATAAAGATAGTCAGGTAATCCACACAGGAGAGGAGGAGGGGGCGAGCTGTTTTTTCCACCCTGATTAACATTATAGATCGCTGTATTTTCAACAGCCGATCGAATGTTAAGTAAAGTTTGGCGATCATAAACCAATAGAGAGTCTGCGGTATTTAAAACAGTCAATAAAAACACAATGAACATCCAAACAAACAGGAGCAGTAGACGGCCGGCCATACACACTGGCGCCATCTTGAAAAACCAACCATTAGGGGTGGCACCGTTCACAAAACCCACGGTTCGGTTAGTATCACAGTTTTAGGGTCACAGTTTTCAGTTCTGTACGGTTCTTGTTGTTATTTTTTCTTTTAATCTTTAATACTCCAGAAATTTCCTTCAGCATATGATATATAGCTTATTAGCTTAATTATCCACAATTTAGGATATAGTATTAACATTTTTGTAATGTAATCATGCACTAACTGAATTTGACTAGACTTTAAGCACATTATTGGGACCATCTCTGAGTAAAAGGTAGGTGAGATTTTGATACAGCAAGAGAAAAGACATTGATGACATGCTTTTCGATTGTTTGGCATAAAAAAAAAAGAGCATGTGTATTGTTATCTCTACAGGGAGTGCAGAATTATTAGGCAAATGAGTATTTTGACCATATCATCCTCGTTATGCATGTAGTCTTACTCCAAGCTGTATAGGCTGGAAAGCCTACTACCAATTAAGCATATTAGGTGATGTGCATCTCTGTAATGAGAAGGGGTGTGGTCTAATGACATCAACACCCTATATCAGGTGTGCATAATTATTAGGCAACTTCCTTTCCTTTGGCAAAATGGGTCAAAAGAAGGACTTCACAGGCTCAGAAAAGTCAAAAATAGTGAGATATATTGCAGAGGGATGCAGAAGTCTTAAAATAGCCAAGCTTCTGAAGCGTGATCATCGAACAATCAAGCGTTTCATTCAAAATAGTCAACAGGGTCGCAAGAAGCGTGTGGAAAAACCAAGGCGCAAAATAACTGCCCGTGAACTGAGAAAAGTCAAGCGTGCAGCTGCCAAGATGCCACTTGCCACCAGTTTGGCCATATTTCAGAGCTGCAACATCACTGGAGTGCCCAAATACTCAGAGACATGGCCAAGGTAAGAAAGGCAGAAAGTCGACCACCACTGAACAAGACACACAAGCTGAAACGTCAAGACTGGGCCAAGAAATATCTCAAGACTGATTTTTCTAAGGTTTTATGGACTGATGAAATGAGAGTGAGTCTTGATGGGCCAGATGGATGGGCCCGTGGCTGGATTGGTAAAGGGCAGAGAGCTCCAGTCCGACTCAGACGCCAGCAAGGTGGAGGTGGAGTACTGGTTTGGGCTGGTATCATCAAAGATGAGCTTGTGGGGCCTTTTCGGGTTGAGGATGGAGTCAAGCTCAACTCCCAGTCCTACTGCCAGTTTCTGGAAGACACCTTCTTCAAGCAGTGGTACAGGAAGAAGTCTACATCCTTCAAGAAAAACATGATTTTCATGCAGGACAATGCTCCATCACACGCGTCCAAGTACTCCACAGCGTGGCTGGCAAGAAAGGGTATAAAAGAAGAAAATCTAATGATATGGCCTCCTTGTTCACCTGATCTGAACCCCATTGAGAACCTGTGGTCCATTATCAAATGTGCGATTTACAAGGAGGGAAAACAGTACACCTCTCTGAACAGTGTCTGGGAGGCTGTGGTTGCTGCTGCACGCAATGTTGATGGTGAACAGATCAAAACAATGACAGAATCCATGGATGGCAGGCTTTTGAGTGTCCTTGCAAAGAAAGGTGGCTATATTGGTCACTGATTTGTTTTTGTTTGGTTTTTGAATGTCAGAAATGTATATTTGTGAATGTTGAGATGTTAAATTGGTTTCACTGGTAAAAATAAATAATTGAAATGGGTATAAATTTGTTTTATGTTAAGGTGCCTAATAATTATGCACAGTAATAGTCACCTGCACACACAGATATCCCCCTAAAATAGCTAAAACTAAAAACCAAAAATATTCAGCTTTGATATTAATGAGTTTTTTGTGTTCATTGAGAACATGGTTGTTGTTTAATAATAAAATTAATCCTCAAAAATACAACTTGCCTAATAATTCTGCACTCCCTGTACAGGAACTTGTACCTTTTTACACAAAGATTGACATTAACTTGCATTTATCAAACTGCCAACTTCAGTGTAGCTCTTACAAAAAAAAATATTTTAAAAGACAAAGAGAGGAACTCTTAAAGCTCTGGCTATTGCCCAGTCAGACTTATCACTGAGAGGTTGCTTAAATGCTGCGGACAGTAGAAGTTGTTTCCTAACCGGCTCTCTCTCGTTTGTGCTTAGACACATTGGCGTGATGTCTTCTCAAATGAACTGTCATAGAGTGTTTTCATTAGCATATTGAATCCATTTTGCACAATGCTTGCACACAGTCGCAAATCTATCTACTGTTTTATTTCCGTTGTTATCGTAAGTAACATGAAATCCAAAATGTGCCCACACATCGGATTTGAACGACACAAACAACTGGCAAGTCGGGTCGGTCTACGAACACGGTAAGCTATGTCATCTTCTCCTTTCA
Organism: Opsariichthys bidens; assembly: GCA_037194245.1. Classification (NCBI taxonomy): domain Eukaryota; kingdom Metazoa; phylum Chordata; class Actinopteri; order Cypriniformes; family Xenocyprididae; genus Opsariichthys; species Opsariichthys bidens. The sequence continues at coordinate 13,633,776 of CM074305.1, read as the reverse complement.
TTGTTACTTGCACTGCCTGTCACATGCATAGTATAGCTTTCTCTGTCAGCGATGAGGGATTCACATGTCATAAATGTAGGGAAATAGTCAGGCTGACAGAGAATATCTTAGAATTAGAGACACGCATCCAAAGTTTAATTGAGGATAGTAAGAATGCAAGGGCTTCAGATACTGTTTTGGATGTGACTAGCTTAGTGAACTCTGTACATTGTTTAGTTCCAGCTGTAGAGCCCATGCAGCAGGGCAACTTTGTGACCGTGAGGCGGCCTAGTCATGGGAAAAACACCACTCTTCCGTTCCGATTAGAACATCAAACAGGTTCTCCCCACTCAGTGACGCACCCACTGAGAATCCTGTAGAAAGTGCCCTAGTTACTGGTGATTCTATTACACGGAACGTGAAAATAGACACAAGAGCCACCATAGTCACATGTTTGCCGGGAGCCAGAGCGCCTGACATCAAAGCAAATTTAAAAGTCAGAGATCACCAAAATTAACATTAAAGAGGTGTGTGAACTCGCACGTTCAATGTCAGACACTGTAATTTGTTCTGGAACTCTTCCTGCTCGTAGGAGTGACTATCATCACTCAATGGCTGGCTGTCTAAGTGGTGTCCACAGAATAATATAGGTTTCATAAACAATTGGAACATTTTTGGGGCAGACCTAACCTGTTGAAAAGAGATGGTATTCATCCCTCCTGGGGTGGTGCTGCTCTTCTCTCTAGTAATATGGAACATAGTCTTAGAGCTCAACCTTGACTAACTGGGGCCCAGGTCAGGAAGCAGACAGACTGGCTAAACCAACCGTCTGCTAGCTGTCTCACGTCACAGAAGTCAGATAAATCCGAACACATAGAGACTCTTTCACCTAGATATCATCGAGACTGTGTCTGTACCCCGAATTAATAAATACAGAACACTTCCAAACCCATTTAAGGATGATAATTTAATTGATGTTCAACAAGTAAAAAACAGAGATAATAAAGATAAACAAATGACAAAGCTTGCGTTGCTGAATATTCGATCCCTTTCTTCAAATTCACTTATTGTAAAGGATATGATCACAGAAAATAATCTAAATGTGCTGTGTTTGACAGAAACCTGGCTAAAACCAGACGATTACATTACTTTAAATGAGTCTAGCCCTCAAGCTTACTATTATCGACACAAACCTCGTCAGAAAGGTAAAGGGGGAGGTGTTGCTGTAATCTATAGTAATATCTTCAGTATAACTCAAAAGTCTTCCAAATGTATCTCTTTTGAAGTGATGGTGCTCTATGTAACGTTATATAATGTAAGTGACAAATCTCATTTGACATTTGTGCTGGCTACTGTATACAGGCCACCAGGGAACCATACAGAATTTATCAAAGAATTGGCTGATTTTCTAACGGAGTACTGGCTATGAATAAAGTCCTTATTGTTGGTGATTTTAATATCCATGTAGATAATGAAAAAGACACATTGGGATTGGCATTAACAGATATTCTAAACGCTATTGGAGTTAGACTACACGTGTCAGGACCCACTCATTGTTGTAATCATACTCTAGATCTAATATTGTCACATGGAATCGATATTGATGCCGTTGAAATTCTGCAGCAGAGCGATGACGTCTCAGATCATTATTTAGACTCATCCGTGCTACATTTAACCAAGGCTGCAAAACGGTCACTCTGCCACAAATATGTTAGAACCATCACTTCTACCACTAAAAATTGCTTTATAAATAATCTTCCTGATCAGTTTCATTATCTTAGCAAACCAGACAGCTTAGAAGAACTCGATGTTGCAACAGAAACTATTGATGCTCTCTTTTCCAACACTCTGTCGCTCCTTTGCGCTTAAAAAAGATTAAGGATATTAGTCCAACGCCATGGTATAAAGAGCAAATTCGGGCCCTTAAGAGAGCAGCCAGAAAAATGGAGCGCAGCTGGAAGAATTCAAAACTAGAAGTTTTTCGTATTCCATGGAGAGAGAAAATGATACAGTACAGAAAGACCTTAAAAACCGCTAGATCTGCTTATTTTTCAAATATTTTAGAAGAAAATAAACACAACCCTAAGTACTTATTTAATACAGTGGCTAAATTAACGAGAAATACAGCCTCAACTTCTGATGTTTCCAAACAGCACAGTAGTAATGACTTTATGAACTTCTTTACTTGCAACATTGACAACATTAGAGAGAAAATTATAGCCATGCAACTGTCTACTACAGTATCAGATCAGACAGAGGATTGTAGTATCCCTGAGGAATATTCATTCGCTGCTATAGGAAAGGAAGAATTGTCTAAACTTGTTAAATCATCGAAATCAACAACATGTATGTTAGACCCTATACCGACTAAGCTATTGAAAGAGATGCTTCCAGAGGTCATAGATCCTCTTCTTAAGATCATTAATTCATCTTTATCACTAGGTTACGTACCGAAAAATTTTAAGCAGGCTTTTATCAAACCTCTTATTAAAAAAAACACAACTTGATCCTCGAGAATTAGTCAATTACAGACTGATCTCCAGTCTACCTTTCCTGTCAAAAATCCATGTCAGATATTTTCATAATACTTTATATTTATAATGCAATGCTAATCACGATAGCTTTTCTTATTTACTTACTTTATGCAGAATACCATAAAATAATGTATTGTCTGTCTGATTTTTAGATCCAAAACGACATCACATCACAGAAGTTTATTTAAAACACTCGACTTGTGATATAAAGTAAATTTGGAGCAAAAACTTGGTTTTAATCTCATAAATTGTCATGTTTTCATGGTGTGCTAAACTACATGCTAATACATGCACCTGTCATGCTGCCACCTATGTTATAACGAATAATTTTCAAAAGTAAAGCTCACTGAAATGATTCTTTTTCCATGAAGGGCAATTTCCATTTGATACAGGTGAAGTGAGAAGTTTGATAAAAGAAATGATGGGATTAAGTCTGCTTGAATAGAACATCGTCAATAATTATAATAGAGACAAAAGAAATGAATAATTAGAGCCATAACCAGGCCGAAGAGGTGTGAATTGTGCAAATGGTCCATTGAAATTGAATGGGGCAGTTTTGCAACACAAAACAATAGACAATACACTGAATGGGTGCTTGGAAGAAGGCTATAAACATTAGTTAGCACATTAATTAGCATGAGTTTTAAACACATCATCTTCAGATTTGAAATATAACATGGTCATACATGTAGCTTTAGCTGGAGTGCATTTCCAGATAGCAGAGGGGCTGACATCAGTTTTATTTTCATAAAGATTTTGAAGCTTTTTATAAAAAAAAAAAAATTCATTATGACAATAATTAATTATGACTTTACAATAAACCGCAAAGTGTCTGCTTTGAAATGAGACCATACTTATGCTTTTAGTGCAAAGGGTTCATGAACTGCATATGTTTTAGTCTGGGTATGTAATTTCCTGGGATTTTTCAAAAGCTGGGTGACAGCTAACAGGTTAAAATCCTGCTAATTACTTACAAAGCACTAAATGGTTTAGCTCCCCCAGTACCTGAGTGAGCTCTTAATGCATTATAGTCCTTCGCATCTATTACAATCTTAGAATTCTGGCCAGTTGTTAATACCTAGAATATGAAAATCAACCGCAGGCGGTAGATCCTTTTCCTATTTGGCACCTAAACTCTGGAACGATCTTCCTAGCATTGTTCGGGAAGCAGACACACTCTGTCAGTTTAAATCTAGACTAAAAACGCATCTATTTAACCTGGCATACACATGACGCATTATCAATTTTTGTCTTCATATCCGTTAAAGGATTGTTAGGCTGCATAGATCAGGTCAGCCGGAACCGGGAACACTTCCTATAACACCGGATGTACTCGTTACATCAGAAGAATAATGGCGTCTATGCTAATTTTTGTCCCTCTGCTTATCCCGAGGTTTACCAATTAACGTGATTGGCTGGATCCGGGCCGTGTCCGGGTTGGATGGGGAACCTACTACAAGAAAAAATATAAGATATAGCGTAAGCATGTTGTGTATACTGCCTAATTGTAAGCTTGTTCAGAAATGGTGACAATTTTAAAATATTTTTAAATAAACGAATATTAGTTTTTTGAGTCCAAATATTTGAATACAATATTTTTGAAAAATGCCAATCCCTACATTGACCCTGTTGTGAGTGCCACAGAGAAAATAAACGCATGCAAAGTCCCAGGTAAAGTTAAATGATTTGGTTTTCCATTAAAATGACGTTAAACGTAGCCTTTGTAAACGTATAAAACAAAACATTAAATGTGCAATAAAGTAAACAAGGTATTTCCAAGTCAACTAGCAGCAGTATCGTTTAATCGACAAGTTGAGTAGTCTCGCACATCTTTACTTTAAACATGAAAAAATGTAAGATTTGAAATTTATTGTGATAATTATCAACGTTGACTGTTTTTAGGCCATATCTCCCAGCCCTAGTGACAGGATCTAAAATGTTTTCTATTGTATTAGATTAAAAGTGAACCTCCTGTGATTGTGTCTGTGGGATTAAACAAGGCAGCACAGAACACTGCACAGAAAGAATAGGTCAGAACACAAAACCCCTAAAACAGATGCTTACAAAACTATGTCATATTCGTAGATAGTAATATGGTACAAAACAGTTAAATACCTGAACACTTGAGCAAAAATATTTATTTAACTTTATAACTTTAAATGCACATTTTAGAATGCATCAACAACAAAACAATCTGGACAATTTAATCAACATCCACAATTCGACAAGTTCATGATTTGCTGAGACAGAGAGAGGCTTCAGGAAGAGAAATCTGAATAAGTGTAAACATCAGATAGCATTCTCACTGACATCAGCAGTTAGAAACAATCATGACAAACTAAATAATAGCACTGTTTTATATCAGGTTAATATATGTGATAATGCAATAATGATCATTGTTACAGCCTTATATGGGTTTCAACACATGCTGACATCTCTGGCTCAATCTGGGGACAATCTCACAAACCATTCCACAACAGAAAAACCAAAATACCAAATGTGTCCATTCCATTCTTCTTAAAAAACAACAACATTTAATAAAAAAATAATTAAAAATGTCATGTCAATGTAGAAAGTGTTAATTGACGCATCACCGGTAGTTTGATTTACAGGCAAACTTATCAATCATAACTCAGAATCCACCATTTTGTCTGACAAAGCAATCAGGGTAGTCTTTCCACGCTTGAAACAACCTTCCTTCTGATGTCCATTCATGTTTTTTTTATATATTATAAATTAACCAGTATGAAGAGATGGTTGGTTCACGGGCCGATTGAAGGAGCTACAGCAATCTGTCACAATGCATTAAAGAGCCACTTTACAGTATTTATTATTTAAACTTCTTAAAAAATTACAATATTTCAAATATGAAACTGTTTCATATGTCTGTCAAAACGTTGTCCATGTCCTCTTTGCTCCGGAATGTGTTTTTCACTGTGTGAGAACATGATGTAAGAGCGAATGGCTTGTCGGACAACGCAACAGTAACTAAAGGGGGCGGGTCTTCGCGAAGGGTAAATTATGTTGTGACCAATGGAGGCCTCACCGAGCCATCGGATTTTATCAAAAATATCTTAATTTGGGTTCCAAAGATGAATCAATGTCTTGCGGGTTTGTAATGAAATGAGGGTGAGTAATTAAATGACAGAACTTTCATTTTTGGGTGAATTATCCCTTGAAGGTTCACACTATGTCTATAAATGCACACCTTAAACTTATATAGTATAAATGGTTAATGGGGACATATGAGGCACTGGTGTAATTAAATAGATAATACAAACATACTAGACATACTAGACATATGTACAAAACATATGGAAGCTAAAGGAACTTGGTTTGACTGTATTTGTAAATGCAGCAAGATTATTTTTTTTTTTTTTTCTAAGCTTTTTCTGTTGGGTTTCTACCCAGAGCAACAAAATTATAGTGGAAGTGATATTTGTATTTTCTGAAAAACAATTCTACAAAAACCACAGGTACTGTATTAGCAAAAGCAGATTGTTGATACAGGTCTCAGGTATTGTGATTTCTCCACGTGATATAGTTATTAGGACCTGGGTTGGATCTCCATCTCCTGCTTTGTTTTTGTTTTCATTTTCACAGAGCAGTTGCTTGTACTTGATCGCACTGTGCAATAGCGCTTTGGTGCTTAAAGATGAAGTATTTACTTTCTTCGACACTAGTGACACCTAGTGGAATTTCAAAAATACAGCAACCTTGCATTCGACCCTTCTGCATGTTGTGCATCACGAACACTGCCCATACAGAGGCTTGAGAAAGCATGTCTCAACAGGAAGAAAGAGCATATTAAAAGACTATAAACAAAAGATCCGACATGAGGAATACTTTTAGCTACGAGTGAGCAGTTAAGTAGATAACAATGGCTATGTTTACATGGACACATTTTGCTTCAATATGAATTAATTCATTCTGATTGATGAATTTGAACGTACATGAACACTTAAAGCAATCTGATTGATGTGCACGTTTATGAGACAAACTTCTAAATTGATTTTTTGACCTATACAGAGTTTCCAGCTGTTTATATATTTATATAAGTCAAAAGTCCCTTTCTGTAAATAAAGGTTTTTAATGCTATTCGCCAAAACTGCTTCTTTACTTTGTTTTAAAGATCAGACTTAATATTTATCCATTTCGGGTCCTGATTAGTTCATTGTAGCGTATTGCAATGAAATGCCCTGTTCGCTTTGGTGCATTTATGACCTATATAATCTTTATTTTACATTGTCCACCTTTAAGTCATAGGCGTTTATAGTACCGTGCAGGAACCAGTCCGTGATTTATTTTTCTTCCAAATTAAAGGGTTAATTCACCCAAAAATGAAAATTATGTCATTTATTACTCACCCTTATGTCATTCTACACTCAATACCTCCTTCGTTCATCTTCGCCACATAAGATAAGACATTTTTGATAAAATCATATTTTTAACAGTTATTGAGAGTACAGTGGTTCATTTGTCATCATTTAGCAGACGCTTTTATCCAAAGCGACTTACAAGGGGAGCAATTAGGGGTTAGGTGCCTTGCTCAAGGGCACTTTAGTCATGGTATCGAAGGTGGAGAGAGTGCTGTTCATTCACAATCCCCACTTTCAATTCCTGCCAGCGTGGGAATCGAACCGGCAATCTTCTGATTACAAGCCCGACTCCCTCACCACTAGGCCACGACTACCAATATGACGAGAATGACAATATGCCAAAAAAAAAATAAAAATAAGGAATTTTCAACAATATCTAGTAATGGCCGTTTTCAAAACGCTTTTTCTTGTGTTTTCGAACAGTGGTTAGGAGCACGTGATTTCAGTAAATGAGGCATTGTTGCGTCATAAGTGATTCGAAATTTCAATCGTTCATGTATTCTTGTCACTTTATAATATTAAGGTTGAACCACTCAACTGTTCACGTGAACAGTTTTAAATATGTTTTTAGTAGCTTTCTGGGCATTGAAAGTATTAATCGTTTTGCTGGCAATGGAGGCCTCAATGAGTCATCGGATTTCATCAAAAATATCTTAATTTGAGTTCCGATGATGAATGAAGGTTTTACGGGTTTAGAACAACATGAGGGTGAGTAATTAATGATAGAATTTTCATTTTTGGGTGAACTAACCCTTCAAGTCGGTTGAAAAACATGGGGTGATGTGAATCATCCACATTCTACTGCCACCACTGAGAAAAAAGTGTCCCAAACAACCTGAATTCACCCCTTGAAATTCTAATTTTATTATGTATGTATGTATATATATATATATATATATATATATATATATATATAACTAAAGTAGTTTAACTTATGAGTAGCTTGTAGCCTGTCTAGCAATAGTTTCAGAGTAGCTTCACCAACACTGCCAACAACTCATTGCTGACTTCAAAACAGTTAAAAACTCTGCACTTACAAGAAACATACAAAAAGAATATTTAAACCTGCAGTTGAACCAATGCAAGCCCTGAGTAACCTCTGAAAAACAGAGCACCTTCTTCTTCCACAATCCATTTTCATGTGTACAGACTGCCAACACAGACAGCAGCTATGCTAATATTGACACTTTTAGTTTCAATCAGAATAAAATCATTCATTTTTTCTTTGCTTTAAAAAGCTGACATAATATTGATCTATTTTGGGTCCTCATTAGGAGACAAGGACATGACACTTTGTGCTCAAGCAGTAAAAACACCCTTCTCACATTCAAAACAACAAGGTGTCTGTGGGTGAGAGATCGAAGCAAAGGACTGCTGGGACAACATTGTCCTCCAGCACTTCACAAACTGAGAATTTTAGAATGACATGACGATCATTTATTTCACTATATTCAACAACAACAACACCTTACTCCATGAGTCATATGTCATTACACCATTTCTACGCCTTCGGTTTGCAATCCGATCAAGTGTTTGCGTGTACCATCAAATGAATTAGAAAAGGTTTAAACCACTGTGCTACTAGTCTGACTACAAATGGATTATTATGGACCATGTAAACACGGCTAGTGATTTATTTTATGCTTCAGGGAAGCTTTAAATTCAAGGAAAACAGATCGATGTACTAAAATGTACTGTTGAATGTATTAAGGCTGTGTTTGACACTTACTGCCATGACCAGTTCAAAAGGATGTTTGTACACTCTCACAGGGGACTGATACTTCTGAACCATGATGGAGACTATGACGTTGCTAACAATCTATAAAAAAAAAAAAAGACAAAATCAGGAAAGCAGTCAAACTTTGCACCTTATGTAAGGAACCCAACAGAGTGGGCAAATCTCAAAATTAGTAATATTACATCGCTAACGCAAATAAAGAAAATGACATCAAATAATAATTAAACTCACCAAGAGTCGAGAAACATCTATAAGAAAGCTATATCCAAAACACTTGCCATTATAACTTATCAGGTATTAGAATTGTGTCTCTGAATAAATGCAACGTTTGCTTATTTGTCCGCGTTTTAATGTTTTATATTGCGAATAACATGTCTGATCTTTGCAGCTAACGCAATTAGCCCGTTAGCACACCCAATAACGTCTCACATTACACTCAAACAAAAAAACCTCATTTAAACCTTAAAATTGAGTTTTTTAATACCGCTATAATTTAATCTAGCGTTGCCAAAACACGTAACGCACATTTATAAACTGTTATTATACAAGGTTGACAAAGTCACCGATACAAAGTTGGTTTGACGTTGGATGTTAGAGAGATATTCATCCGCTAAAAATTTCAATAGTTTCTTATTGGATAACTATAATGTAAACAATTTATTTTACCTGGAAGGGATTAGAACATAGAACTGAACACAGATGGCAGTTTATTTGTTTTAATCCTCCTCAATTTTTTCAACATAGAAATGCTCCGGAAGTGACCCGATGGTGCTTAGGCCAGGTAGGGACCGTCAACAAAGTACGTACGTTAGACGTGATAGAAAAACTCAATGTTTCCCCATCTATTTATTATTATTATTATTATTATTATTATTATTATTATTATTATTTGAGAGCTACTTTCAAACGTACTAAGATATAACGCTCACTGGCAGAGTAAATAGAATATAATAATTATTGTTATTATTGACTATGTTATTACTGCGATCTTAAAATAACTATAAATAAAATAATGAAAGTAAAGCATGTCCATTTGACCTCATTTTAAAATTTAATGATTTATTTATTTATTTTTTAAATAGTATTGTATTATTGGCAATTTATTGGTCATCGGTTCATATGTTTATCAGTGTTGGTTGTTTATTGATATCAGTGCAAATCACAAAAGACTCTACCTTTAAAAATTAAAAAATATATGCAGTCTTTTTAGACAAGAAAATCATCCTCATCTGAAGTTTTCCAAACATGTTCATCTACCGGCCCCATGCCTTTTCCTGTTGTTAATGATATTCTTGAAAAGGATTAAGGAGAAGGAATTTAAAAAAAATACTGAAATTATTAAAATATATATATATATATATATATATATATATATATATATATATATATATATATATATATATATATATATATATATATATATATATATTAATAATAATAATGTTGATAATACAGATAATGTAAAATAAGAAAAAAATATACAATAAACTATCAAATTGATAGAAATGGTATGGGGAGCTGTAAGGTCTAGTTTTGGTTTTGTTCATGTTTCATGTCTTGTTCATGTTTCTAGTCATTGTCATGTGTCATTTTTATCCATGTGCTCCAGCTGTCATGTCATGTGATTCCCCTGTTTGTCATGTGATCCTGCCATGTGCTCCATGTCATGTGATTTCCCCTGTGTTGTGTCTTGTTCTGATTGGTTCTTGGGTTTAATCACTGTTCACAGGTGTTCCTAGTTTGTCATTAGTCTGTGTATTTAAACCCTCATGTTTTCCTTTTTCCTGGTCGATGTTTGTGGATTGTATCCCTGTAACCATGGTGGTGAGTTTGTTGTTCCTGTTGGTCAAGCCATGCCATTTAAAGACTTCATGTTTCATGTTGGACTTTGAATAAACTGCACTTGGTTTCTCACAAACAACTCTTCTCCAGTGGATTCACTTACAGGAGCCTATATTCAAAGAGAAACATTTGTGATTGTGAATTAATGTAATAAATCGTGATTGTAATGTTTTCATTTTATTTTTAGCTTTTTAAAATGCTTGTTAGGCCCCCTGGTTGAGAACAACAGTTTCTTTTTTTTTCTTCTAATGATTAAATGTTTTTAAAAGTTTGTATAACAAACTTTCGGCAAAAGACATGCAATTTAAACAATTTACATGTATTAATCAATTTAAATGTGCCGGTTACACTTTATTTTAAGGTGTCAGTATTACAGCGTAATTATACATTAAGCAATGAGTAATGACAATTAACATGTACTTACTAGGTTTAGGATGAGGGTTTGGTTTATGGTTAATTTAATTTTATGCATAATGTCAAGGTATTACGATAGTAAACATGTAACAATGACATTGAAAATAAAGTGTGACCAAAGTGTCTTACAAGGCTCTTAAAAGGCTGTTATTAGAATAACATCAATAACATTAACAAGGCTCTTATTACAATAACATTTTGATGCTGGTTGTCACAGAACCAAAAGATTATATTGAAATGCGTAGCAATGAATAAAAGCTTATTGCATCTTGCACTTGTTTTAAATAAAGATGCTAATCTGAATAAAATTCACATAGTACAGGCTACTACATTACTCTATTTAAGCACAAGAATATGAAACTAAAATACAATGCATAATATACAAATACACACACATTGTATAAGACTGTGTGAAATAACTTTACTTCCCAAATGTGCAGTACTGGTTCCTGAGTCCTTGTTGGGTCTTGTAATTCAAGTAGCAAGCAGTACGAAACAATGACTGATTTTGTGTAATATGGACAAGAAGCTCTTCAAGAATATAGCTCTTCAAGAAGCACTTATTCCAGAGTTGGAAAATGCCCACATATGTCCATGAGGACATCAATTAGCTATGGGCAGAAAAAGATATTTTCCCCTGCCTTGCCACTGAAATGAACACTGTTTGCCCTGTCTAAAATGGCAGTGGATGGTAAGCTTCCACACCTTATCGTTACAGGTTCTGATATTTCAATGGCCTTTGGTATGTTTTTCATTTGATTACTTTGGTTGTGGTGATTTTTCAAATCCTGAGTACCTCTGGCAGCACTCGCCACATTGCATCACCAAGATGGATGGTGTTTAACAAGGCAAAGTTGCATAGGCATACTCTTGTAAAGTGTTGTTTTCAGTCTTTTGTAAAAATAAATAAATAAATAAAAGCCTGGCACACTGCCTTTTACAATGTGTGAGGAGAGTGTTAGAGTGTCAGATAAGGGCAACATAAAAAATGTGCAGTGCTGGGGGTCCTTCAGGACAGGTTTGGGAAGCACTGAGCTCAGTGATGAAAACTACTCAAGAGTTGAATACAACACACATACACATCAGCACTCATCATAGAAACCTCAATAATGGTGACAATCCAAAAAATACTGCTTCCTGCAGTAGTTTCGATTTGGCCCATTCACGGCGAAACTCTTTTGCTGAGCTAATTGTTAGGGAGGGCTCAGCTGTTTTCACTGAAACGTTGGTAAGAAAGCTATTTATTTAGTGTGTCTGCGCTGTCGCGGAAGCGTCAGTGGAAGCATTCAGCCGTCGTGTTCAGCCTCCTCGTGTGAAGACCGACTCGGGTAAAGACCTGCGACTCTACCTGCGCGACTCACTGAGCAAGGACACAGACAGGACACTTAAGTATCCCCCTTCCCCCCCTTTTTCTTTGCTCCCATACTCAACATGTGCTTTCAATACATTCCTGTTGTCACTCGGCTACGCACCACTATCACCCGTAGAAGGCAGCGCAACACAACTAACCTGCATCCTATGTACTCCTCTTCTAACAAACCTCTATCTGTTTCTGTAGGACTATGGAATTGTCAGTCAGCTGTTAACAAAGCTGACTTCATTCTAGCCTTTGTCACTAACTCAACTCTCAATATCTTAGGCTTGACTGAGACATGGATTCGCCCAGAGGACTCCTCAACCCCTGCTGCTCTCTCTAACGACTTCACTTTTACTCATAGCCCTCGTCAGTCAGGAGGAGGAGGGAGCACAGGTTTCCTTATTTCTAACAATTGGAAATACTTAATACACCCTGCTCTATGCAACAACGATTCGTTTGAATCTCATGCCATTACAATTACATACCCTGTCAAAAGTCATCTTGTACTCCTCTATCGCCCCCCAGGTCAATTGGGTACCTTTGTCAAGGAATTGGACATGCTGCGGTCCTCATTCCCAGACGATGGCAGTCCACTTGTACTACTGGGCGATTTCAACATTCACCTTGATAAACCTTATGCTTCTGACTTCCTCTCTCTCCTAGCCTCATTTGATTTCAACCGACTCATCACCACAAGCACCCACAAATCTGGCAACCAAGTGGACCTGATCTACACATGTAACTGTATCACTGACTACATTCTGGTCACACCTCTGCACGTCTCTGACCATTTCTTCATAACTTCCAGTTTGCAACTTATTTGTGCACCACCAACCACTTCACATGTGTGATGTAGCACACATGGCTCAAATTAAAACACCATAGATATGATTTGTAAGATCTTTATTTTGTTTGTTTTACTTAGAAGCAGTAACATGGAAAGTGCACATCCCATGGTGACTGCTGGTAACATGGAACATTCAAAAGGTGAACAGGTTAAATCAAGAAATATGTGAATCTTAATGTGTGTTTTGTTTCTGTGTCTTACCGGTTCCTGGAAGCCAAAAAGGAGTGACCCACGAACAGGAAACCAGTTATATGGCATCCTGAAGGGGAGAAGTTACCCAATTAAAGATATGTGGAGTGAAATGTCTTTTAACTGTATACTTTGATGAATTATTATGAAGAGAAGCCTTTGGTTAGAGGAAAACTTACTCTTGAGTGTGACTTGTGATGTTGAAGGTTTATGTGAACTGTGAAAGGGACTGTTTAACAAATGAAGTGTTATGATTGGTCTGTTTGAATACTAAGGGAGGAGACCAAGAGTATAAAAGAGGTTGGAAATGTTTGAACAAGGAGGACGGGTGTTTTGTTAGACTAGAAGCCAACTATTTAGTTTTTTTTCTTCTCTTTGTTTTTCTGTTATGTGTCGATTTGTACTTTAAATAATTTTGTTTGTTTATTTATTTAGTTTTGTTGTGATTCTCTTGTGTTAAATGCCCATTTATTGGATAAGATGCCTTCGCTATGTCTACCTGAACTTTGAAGATCCCAAAAATAAAAGGGAACTTTCCATGGACTTTTTTGGAGATCTGCCATTCATTTTGCTGTCAGTCAGCCTCTGCAACGACCATCTTACCACAACATGTTTCCTTCAGAAGAAATCTGCGCTCTCTTTCCCCTTCTCATCTTTCCTCTGTTGTGTCATCCTCCCTTCCCTCACACACACAATTCTCATCTTTGGATGTAAATACTGCAACACACACTTTATGCTCCAGTTTATCTTCTTCCCTAGACAGTATCTATCCTCTGCCATCCAGACCAGCACAAGCAACTCCTTCTAACCCCTGGATATCCGATGCACTTTGTGAAGACCAGACCAAACTCAGGGCAGCAGAGAGGAAATGGTAAATCACAAGACCCATCTGACCTAGGTTCGTACCAAGATCTGCTATCATCTTTTTCTGGTGGAGTCCATGCAGCTAAGTCCTCCTACTTCCACGACAAGATCAACGGCACTACAAACACACGATCACTCTTCAAGACATTCAACGCACTCCTCTGTTCCCCTCCACCACCACCCACCACATCTTTAACTGCTGATCAATTTGCCAATTTCACTAATCTTCTGAAGGTAGAAGGTGTGAGGGGATGGGGTCTAGAGGACAGGTGGTGGGATGAGTGGAGAGGAGAAGTTTTGATACTTTCGCCTCTGTGAGAAGGAAGAGAGAAGATTAGTGTGTAGCAAATTTAGCTCAAAAGAAATATGAATAATTAATTACAACTTATTACAATTAATTATAAATATTTGGATCAGTTAATAGAATTAACTTAACGTAGTAAAATCAATTTTACAGTCAATTAACCGGTTTGTCCAGTGGACACTTGGTTAATTGTTTATTAGTTCTAAGAAATGTTCATTTCCTGGTTATGGGAAATGACATTCTTACTCTACAGTACTACTTAGAGCACGTAGTCAAAATCTGCATGATTAGGGACTCCCGTATATGAGCATGAAACATAGACAACTTCGCATGTAACATGCATAAGACTTTATTAACTAGACTGAACACTTAAACTACTCTAACATTCACACACATACATACATCCATACAGTGTACCACGAGAAAAAGAGAGCTGATGCAGAATACAGGATAGCAAGATATAGCATTGTTTGAAAGTCAACAGATCAACAGCCTTGAGCAAACCATCAGTTTAGTTCTAACACACCCTTCTTTAAAAGGGGTAAGGATACTTGATGTATCAAATAATGAGACTAAGTGTGATACTTGCATGTCTCGCCCATTTGAATTAAACTGTCCTGATGCAATTTGTAGAGGCTCCGTTGATCTTGTTGATGTTGTCTTGATGAGAGAGAACCAGTTGGATTCAGAGGATCTTTGGTGAATGGAAAGACAAGGCCGCAGCCTGGCACAAACTTGGGGGTCTTCAGAACTTCTAGCTCAGCGTCATTTTCACAACAGCTTTTCCTCAGTACCAGAAGAAGAAGAGAAAGTTGATCTTGTGATCAGGGATTTTTAAAGTGTGAAGATGTCACGCCTTCTGGAGGTGACTGAGCCAATAAGGATTTGTTCCTTCAGAGGGAACTTTTACGACCCTTTGTTCTCTTGCAAGATATTTGCATAAGACATCATATTGGATGAATGAGAGAAGAACCCTCTAGATTCTTATTATACTTGATGTGTCAGAGTTAACAAAATGTAATGTAAATTAACAGATTGGGAGCGAAGATTGGAGTCCAGAGAGACCAAACATGCTACCCATGTGATTTATAGTTAGTCATAATATGCAACTCTGAAACATTAATGCAAGAAGTTCAAAAGAGAGAATTAATACATAGGTCAAACCCTATAAAAGGAAAATTATGAGAGGGAAAAATTGGATACACGTTTATACATCTCTTGAGTGGTTATATATAGAATATATAGGATTAAAACGGTTTATTTGTCCTTAAATGAAGTCAGAGTCACATTCTCTGCACATTCTTTAAGGTCGTAAACCCTATCAGATGGTGTCCATGGGGGAGGGTTCCAGACCTCAGAGTGAGTTTTTAAAGATTATTTGTTAAGTATGACAAATAATCATGTCTGATTTGTCTCAGTCGTTACATAATTCCCCCCTTTCGATCGCTGTTGTCCTTCCCATGGGCAACAACGAACGACGTTTAAGGTGTAGAAAGATCAGACACGCCTCTGGCACGCAAGGCTGGAAGTCCTTGTTGGGCTCTGGGTGTTTGGTGTCTCCTGGAGTGGTGGTCGTTCCATGGCGGATGGTGTAGACAGTAGACAAGTTCATGTCTCTGAGCTTGTGCTGAAAGTGTCGAGGAGGCCTGACAGTGTGTCACTTCATGTGCCGTTTCAGGGTTTGTCTGAATTAATCCTTCTCCTTCTGCGGCTGCAGAGGCTCTCAGGAAAATGGCTGGTGAAGTGTTTAGCAGGATGCTTTGGCTCCCCCCTTTGTGCCTCTGTGCTTGGCAGGGGGAGGTTGCTCTGCTGATTCTATGTGGGGGGAGTGAGATACCTCTCCTGCTGTGGTTCTTTTTGCAGCAGGTAAGAGTATCTCAGTCCTCTTTGGACCATGTCAAGTTCATCTTTGTGTTGTCCAGCGGCTGGGTCAGAGCTTCATTCCCAGGTCTGGAAACATTCAGGTGACCTTCACAGGCCCTGATTCTGTCGTCTTTGTCCAAGAGTTCAGAAGGTGCTGCTTTTAACAGTGACTCATTGTAAAAATCTTTTCCCAGGTCCTCTCTGGTTGCCTTTTCCAGTTGCTCTCGTGGTTCACCTGCCAGAGCCTTTTGAAGTCTGTAGATTTTTCTTTTTTGTGACTCCATTCTGCTACGGTCCTTGTGTCTGTCCTGAGCTTCCATTGTAAGCTGGTCTATGTGGTTTTTAGCATGTCCCAGCTCCTTGTGAGACTCTGTGATCTGGAGTTTGAGGTTGTTTACCTCCTGTTCCAAACTTTATTAGGCTGTGGGCCAGGAAGAAGATGACCTCAATCAGATCTTTATGATCGTACCTCCAGTTTGAGTCTTCTGCCTTTACTTCTCTTCCATTGTTGTCCAGTTGCTTTTGGCTCAGGTGCTGCGGGTCATCAACAGCCCTGGTTAGAAGGGTGTTCTTCATGCCACCTAGCTAGTCCTTTTGGTCTGCCATCTAGGCAGATAGGCTGAGCATCTGCAACATTTTGTCACACTTGTGGTGAGAGTAAGGGTGAGAGACTTATGCAAGATCAAACAGAATTTGGAGCTGAAGACACAGAGGGGCAGCAAGGAGTACAGCTAGGTTTAATAAATGACTTAAGATTATTCTTATGGTCAAATTATTTCTCAGAACCTACTGATGGCTCACAACAGGCTTGATCTCTGAACAAATGAAAAAGAGAAAGAGAGAAGAAGAGGAGAGCTTTCCTATTAGATTATGTTTATTAGAGTTGCCCATAATTATGCCATAGCAATTGTTTAGATCACTTGTGAAGTTGGCTCATAAAAATGAAACAACTGTTTTAAATAAACAAAATCAAGAAGGAAAGTATGTCTAGTTACTTTAGTGGTTCTATGAGGAAATGAAACCACACTAGAACAAGAAGGGAAAATGTAAATAATTAAAATAGATTCAAGAAATAGTAATCATAATAAAAATGAATAGATGACTGCTACAAGAATTCTTCTCAAGCTAGGCAGTTTACATTTAATTAAAATTTAATTTAATTATAGCAACTGCAAATTTAGATGAACAGGGTACAGGAAAGAATACGCATAAAATGGGGAAGGTGAAATTATCTAAGAAAAATTTGAGGTATGGAAAGAGACAGTGAGAAAGCATAACCCAGGACTGGGACAAGGGTAAAATGGTTTAGTTCACTTCACAATCCATACACACAGCTGTAATTTAAAGACTCCAAGTAGATGATGCTAACCGCTACTGTTAGCTTAGCCATCTCGGCTGGTTTGTTTACAATGTGCTGCCACAACGTAAGGAGTTAGCACTTCCTGTGACAAGTCGTTGTCATGGGAACCAGTGCAAGTCAGAGCAATTCAAAAGTTCATGAAGAACGTCTGCACATTTTAAACGAGTTATGCATAACATTAAAATGTGGCTCTTATACTTTCAGCTTTTCAAAACTTTATATTAAATTCAGTAAAATGCAAATATGGTTTGGCATTTGCAAATTTTACACATGTAAACTCTTCTCTCTACTTTAAACAAATTCTTGTAATTGTTTGAGGAGTCATTAAACAGATTTTCTGTAAGTCAAAGCTTGTTTAAGCATACATAGTTACGTCAGTCTAATACATGAACACTGATGATCTTTTCAGCGAGTGAAATACAGTTTTGGTCACAAGGTAGCTTTGCTTGTAGATGCAGCCAAAGTTTATATGAATGGCATCACTCTAACTATAATTTCTGAGGCCTTTACACTGTAGAAAGGGGAGCATCGCCCAAATCTACATTTACACTGTACTGAGATTCCTTCATCAGAAACAGGTTAAGCAATACTGCAATTGGGATTTCTTCAACCAACGCAGAATAATCAATTCTGGTACAGTTTACATGCCGCTGAGATGAGATTCCTTCGTCAAAACAGACTTACGCTTTAATACTGAAATTAGGGTTTCTTCGCTAAAGTCAGATTAACTTTGCACTGATACCATATGAACATATGCTAAAATGTGTCAAGACTCTCTCAGTTACAGTAGAGATGTCAATTCAAGTCCTCACTCTATCTGCATCTAAACAAGCCAGCAACTAGTGTCCCAAATACATGTCGTATTCTCACTGGAATTATCAAATGCGCACTTTTAGGTTGACAGTGGTTTAAGCTCATAACCTTTGTTTAATCATGCCCGCATCCTCCACCATTATGTAGCAAATTTAGCTCAAAAGAAATATGAATAATTAATTACAACTTATTACAATTAATTATAAATATTTGGATCAGTTAATAGAATTAACTTAACGTAGTAAAATCAATTTTACAGTCAATTAACCGGTTTGTCCAGTGGACACTTGGTTAATTGTTTATTAGTTCTAAGAAATGTTCATTTCCTGGTTATGGGAAATGACATTCTTACTCTACAGTACTACTTAGAGCACGTAGTCAAAATCTGCATGATTAGGGACTCCCGTATATGAGCATGAAACATAGACAACTTCGCATGTAACATGCATAAGACTTTATTAACTAGACTGAACACTTAAACTACTCTAACATTCACACACATACATACATCCATACAGTGTACCACGAGAAAAAGAGAGCTGATGCAGAATACAGGATAGCAAGATATAGCATTGTTTGAAAGTCAACAGATCAACAGCCTTGAGCAAACCATCAGTTTAGTTCTAACACACCCTTCTTTAAAAGGGGTAAGGATACTTGATGTATCAAATAATGAGACTAAGTGTGATACTTGCATGTCTCGCCCATTTGAATTAAACTGTCCTGATGCAATTTGTAGAGGCTCCGTTGATCTTGTTGATGTTGTCTTGATGAGAGAGAACCAGTTGGATTCAGAGGATCTTTGGTGAATGGAAAGACAAGGCCGCAGCCTGGCACAAACTTGGGGGTCTTCAGAACTTCTAGCTCAGCGTCATTTTCACAACAGCTTTTCCTCAGTACCAGAAGAAGAAGAGAAAGTTGATCTTGTGATCAGGGATTTTTAAAGTGTGAAGATGTCACGCCTTCTGGAGGTGACTGAGCCAATAAGGATTTGTTCCTTCAGAGGGAACTTTTACGACCCTTTGTTCTCTTGCAAGATATTTGCATAAGACATCATATTGGATGAATGAGAGAAGAACCCTCTAGATTCTTATTATACTTGATGTGTCAGAGTTAACAAAATGTAATGTAAATTAACAGATTGGGAGCGAAGATTGGAGTCCAGAGAGACCAAACATGCTACCCATGTGATTTATAGTTAGTCATAATATGCAACTCTGAAACATTAATGCAAGAAGTTCAAAAGAGAGAATTAATACATAGGTCAAACCCTATAAAAGGAAAATTATGAGAGGGAAAAATTGGATACACGTTTATACATCTCTTGAGTGGTTATATATAGAATATATAGGATTAAAACGGTTTATTTGTCCTTAAATGAAGTCAGAGTCACATTCTCTGCACATTCTTTAAGGTCGTAAACCCTATCAGATGGTGTCCATGGGGGAGGGTTCCAGACCTCAGAGTGAGTTTTTAAAGATTATTTGTTAAGTATGACAAATAATCATGTCTGATTTGTCTCAGTCGTTACAGTGGATGAGGAGGGGCTGAGTTCCTGTGTGAGTGGTGCAGGGAATCGGCTACTGATGGAAGATGTCTTGTCAGTGAAGAAATTGGCAAATTGATCAGCAGTTAAAGATGTGGTGGGTGCCACATCTCTCCCCCTCCCCGCTCACCAGCACTTAGACACATTATTAACTCGTCTCTCCACACAGACACTTTCCCTACCACATTCAAGCAGGCTCGAGTAAGCTTGTTTTCCTCACTTGTAAGTTGCTTTGGATAAAAGTGTCTGCTAATTGACTGCATGTAAATGTAAAGCTATGACACGAAATGCACTTCCACACACTATAACAATTCAAATTCATGCCTAATTTTTTGTAGACAATCAGAATTACCCAATAATTAATGATAAGATTCTTATTACGTTTGATACACTTAAACTATAGGCTAGCTGCCATCATTCTATCGATTCGACATCTGTATTTGCTTTCAGCAGAATCGAGCAACAAATTTGTACGATTATTAGTATTAAGGATCAAGATCCCAACTAATGCTGATCTCCATGTTGGTGACCTTAAATGAAAACTTTTCAATAATTCATTTTCACGGATTCCTATGAATTTGGATCGTTTTGACAATGGCATCGTCTATGTACGGAAAACTCAAAGGAAAAACTTGCCCATTTTAAGCAAATAGTTTTCTTGTTCAATCAGATCTTCAGAGATTTAATGTCTTTTATCTTCAGTTCATAAGTGAAGAAAATTGTAGTTTGTTCTTATTTCTCTTTCTTTCAGTGTTTGTTCACATGTTTATGTTCTAACAAAAACATTAACTTTAATAAGAACCACCACCACTTTAATAAATAAAGAAAAAAAGTTTAAGGCGAGTTCTGAAAAGTTCTGCCTTAAGGGTTAGCGCATTTGCCCTGTAGAGGAAGTGCATCTCTTTCCAAGAATGAGGAAGTGCGCCATCTTGCAAATACAGCTGCTTGTGGTAAGCTACACATTGACCCAAACTTTTCAAAATCTTATAGTGCTTACTTATAGATGAGTTGTGAAGAAGGAAGTGTGTAATATATATATATATATATATATATATATATATATATATATATATATATATATATATATATATATATATATATATATATATATACATATACACACACACACACACACACACACACAGTAACACTTTACAATAAGGTTCATTAGTTAACAACATTATTTAACATGAATAATGAACTTTTCTTACACAGCATTTATTAGTTTTTCTCAGACGCTTTAGTACATTTCTCACATCACTATTTACATTTGCACAACAGTTAGTTCAACCTCCACAACGTTTAGTCAGTTGTGCACCTCATAGTAGCAGTTTCTCATTCCTTCGAACAAATTCCAAATGCTTTTAGACAAGCATCAATTGCTTTCATACAACTCTCTGCTGTTTTATAACATTATCATTTGCTTATGTCATGTCAGTCAAAATTAACTATACTTGTGAATGCTGAATAGACATTCCATATAAAACTAATAGTCCTTATTTCATTGCTTGATTCATTACATACAAAAATGTTAAACTAGTTGTCAAAATCTTTTAGACAAACAACAACAAAAAAAAATTTAGACACTCTTTACAGGATCATAATCCCTGAGAATGAGAGGGGTCTAACTGGAGACCATCTGAGCAAGCATGTTGTTGTTTTGGATAATGTGCATTTTCACTACTCAGATATTTTCCTCGCTACACTGCAAGAGATGATATTTGCTGTGATGTAGATGAAATTATGTGGCCAGACAGAGGTCTGGATGAATGATTACAGTACTATGAATGTTGTATGTTCAGTTTCAATATGTACTGCAATATTGTTTACAGTTGTGCACAGCTCTACCCAAAGGGAATTTATGTTCATTGAAAATAAGGGTAATATTTGTTCTTTTGCACAATGTTGTGAACAAATTAGAATTGCATATGCAAGTAAAGTAAGTAAGTAAGAGCATATGCAGTACAAATGTGAAACATCTTTCTCAGTTACCTCACTAAATACAATAATGAGTAACTTTACTGTATTTTTCAAATGGCTATTCAAATAGTATATAGTGCTGTCTTGAGCATTTTCAGGTAGTGTCACCAAGATGTGACTTTTTTTGTATTGGAAAAAATTTACAGAGTAAACTGTCATAATGAAAACATGACAAAGTCATTTGACTATCTTGTTCATAACAATGGCGTCAGGACTTTTCATTTTGATGACACTGACACTTTCATTGATATGAATACTTGCTTTTGAGCAATGAACTATCCAATTTGAGCAAGTGACACGCTTTTGCAGGTTTTCAACTTGGTTTTGCAGTTTGTACTAATTGTTTTGAGAACTGCATTAACTGTTGTGCAAATGTAAAGAGTGATGTGAGAAATGCACCAAAGCGACTGAGAAAATCTGTAATCTTTGTTAATGTTAATTTTGTCATTTACTAATACATTATTAAAATCGTGTTAATGCACTGTGAACTAATAGTTCATATTAGTTAATACTTTAACTAATGAACCTTATTATGGCATGCCGTTCAGGAAATTATAATATATATATAATGTGATTGCTTGAATATATTGAATGAAAGTTTGAATATATGGAATGAAAGTCTGAATATATGGAATGAAACTTGAATATATGGAATTAAACTTGAATATATGGAATGAAAGTCTGAATATATGGAATGAAACTTGAATATATGGAATGAAACTTGAATATATGGAATGAAAGTCTGAATATATGGAATGAAACTTGAATATATGGAATGAAAGTCTGAATATATGGAATGAAAGTCTGAATATATGGAATGAAGTCTGAATATATGGAATGAAACTTGAATATATGCAATGAAACTTGAATATATGGAATGAAAGTCTGAGTATATGGAATGAAACTTGAATATATGGAATGAAGTCTGAATATATGGAATGAAATTCTGAACATATTGAAAGAAAGTCTGAATATATGGAATGAAGTTTGAATATATGGAATGAAAGTACAAATTTGATATTAATTAATGAAGTAGCTATATCCTTCTTATCAGACACAACAACCTTCGATGATCACCTTGATGACTTTAAAATGGCATTGCCTGAAATTTTTCAATATTTTGTTGAACTAGAAAACTTTTTTGAAACTGCTGGTCATACTCCGAACAATACAAACAGTCTGGAGTCAACATCCTGTCATCTTGAGGATCACATTTCCATTATTGCAACATTCTTAGTTCTTATGAATAATCAAATTCAACAAAATGTTGCTGAAAGAACATTATGTCACATTCTGGAAGGAATATGCAAATCTCTTAGGGAGATGTTGGCTGAAATAGCACTCCAGGTAGAAGATGACATAGTGCATGGTATGGGTGCACATTCTGCATATACACAGCGGAAGGCTGAGGTAAGTGATGATAATGGAAGTGTATGTTTATGGAGGATGATGCAAGAAAACTGCATCTAATCTTTTTGCAAGTTGCAAACAAAATAATTTGAATTATTAAAACACTGTTTCTTCTCCTTTAAGGTACAATATACCAGCTGCTCTGTTGAGTCATATGCGGGATTTAGGATTTAGCTGGATGGCCATATCACGAATATTGTCTGTAAACTTTCGAACACTGTACAACTACAGGAGACAATATGGTTTAGTGGACTATGAGAGTTTCACCAACATATCAAATGATGATCTTGATCGTCTAATTACTGAGGTTCTTAAACAAACCCCTGGCTCAGGAGAGACCTACATCACTGGTAGTTTGAGAGGAAGAGGGATCAGAGTTCAGCAATGGCGAATACGAGAGCGTTTAAGAATAGTAGATCCAGTGGGAAGAGCCTTAAGAGGACGAAGGGCAATTCAACGGAGAGTATGCAATGTCTCTGTCCCAAATCAACTGTGGTATGTGTTTTTGTGTTTTGTAAATTTGGAAAAAAGTTTACTCCTTAGCTGCCAATGAAGCAAGATTGATGTAATGATTTAGGAAGACAAAAACTATGCTAAATAATGTCATATTAAAAATAATATAGTAATAAAATAAAAATCAAGATGGAAATGTGAGATAATGTAAAATATTAAGAGATAATATAAAACAGTACAGATAGGATGAAAGAACATCTAATAATATTGAGGTGAAATTTAACATTTTTAACTTTTTTTTCATAATTGAATTGTTTTATATTCTTTGGCTTAATTTTGACCACTTCTTTCAAACAATATCTGTGGGGTTGTAACATTTTTTTTTTAAATCACTAAGTAAAAATTGCCCATTTGATAGAAAAAGTAAGACCACTAAGACAAAGAAGTTATACTTCTATGTACATCCAATAATGGTTTACAATAGTAGTAATAATAATGCTCGTTTCCTATTGCAGGCATATTGACACAAACCACAAGTTAAATCCATGGGGATTTGTATTTCATGGAGGAGTTGATGGTTATAGTCGCTGTATCACCTATCTGAGATGTTGCACAGACAACACAGCAACAACTGCCTTGCAACTTTTCCAGGGTGCTGTTGATCTTTTTGGACTCCCAAATCATGTCAGGGGTGATGCTGGTAGTGAGAATATTGATATTGCAAGGTTTATGATCGAGAATCGAGGAGCAAACCGAGGAAGCTTTATGGTTGGATATAGTGTTCATAATCAAAGAATTGAACGATTGTGGGCAGAATTAAACAGGGTGGTGTCAGCTTACTTTAAAGACCTTTTCCTTTTCATGGAAAATGTTAGAATGTTAGATAGCAACAACCCACTTCACATTGGTGCTCTTCACCATGTTTACCTTCCAAGAATAAACAGATCTGTGGATGAGTTTGTAAGCCAGTGGAACCACCATAGTTTAAGGACAATGGAAAGTAACTCCTCACTCCAACTTTGGACAGTTGGAATGCTCCAACTTCCTGAACATCAAAGACCACTCAATCATGTGCATGTGCAAAGGCCTCACGATCCTGATGTCCTCTTGAGTTAAGGGCTGTTAATCCCTTTACAGATGATGGAAATCATGGAATAGAACTTTTTTCCACTGCATGTAACCTGCTTATTAAAACTTAATCTGCTAATAATTTTGTTCATATTGAAGTTATTTTCGTGTCTATGAATTTTAAAAAATAATTGTTATTTTGTAAAAGACATTTGACAACACTTTGAAGTAAAACAGTGGACAAGAGGAGTCCCTCACAACGCTAAAAAAACACTTTTTCATGATTAATTAATGAATGTTATTACCATATAAATAGTGTATATTGTATTATGTATCATTGTAATTTTTTTATTATTTTTTTATCCGTTTTGATGAAACCTGTATGTATTAAGTTATTAAATTTCTTTAATTTAATTTATAAATACACCAGCCAATAATTTTTTTTTCTTAATGTATATTTCCTTGTGTGTTTGGTACAGTAAATACTAAATTAAATTGGTATCAGGGGATAACAAAATGAAATAACAGCAAAAACTCTAGGGGGGGTAGTCGTGGCCTAATGGTGAGGGAGTTGGGCTTGTAATTAGAAGGTTGCGGGTTCGATTCCCACACCGGCAGGAATTGAAGGTGGGAATTGTGAATAAACAACACTCTCTCCACCTTCGATACCACGACTAAAGTGCCCTTGAGCAAGGCACCCAACCCCCAATTGCTCCCCGGGCGCTGTCACTGTGTGTGTGTGTGCACTTGGGATGGGTTAAATGCAGAGCACCAATTTCGAGTATGGGTCACCATACTTGACAACACGTCACGACTTTCACTTTCAAAACATTTTTAAAAAATCAACGTAAGTTTTAAATCTGTCATAGCAATGGAATAAAGCAACATAATTGTTGATTTGAGGACTGCAACACTACGGGTTGAAATATATCTTTAAATGTAACAAATAACGTTTTTCTGTATACTTCAAGTGTTTGTTGCGGTAAATACTGAATTCTGGTATCAGATAATAACAAAATGAAACAGCAACAGCATAAATTGAAAAAAAAAAAAAAAATCAACCAATGTTCTACAAGCCCTCAAATATAATACCTCTCACGCTCTTCCAAAACCTGGTGAATTGCGTAGGGCAAAATCCATGTTAGCTTTGAAATCAGTGTATACTGCATGAATTGGTATGCGAAGAATATTTTCGCAAGTAACTACTCTCCTGCAGAGTTTAGCTCAAACCCTGCTAAACTCACCTACCTGCATTTTCCTAGTAACTCTGAAGACCTTGTTTTGGTGTGTTTGACTAGGGTTGGAACTAAGTTATGCAGGACACTGGCCCTCCAGGACCGGATCTGAGGATTTATATACATATTATGTGAAATACCAAACTTACATTCAGCATCCTGAAGATAGTCTTGCCAGAAAGCCAGGGTCCGGCACTCATGCTGAAATGCATTACTCCCTCTTTCGGAATGAATGATCTGGAAGACATTCTCCACATCATTCGCTGTTACGGCTTTGTCAGACTTTACAAAAAGGCTCTTCAACTGAAGAGGGTATCTTTGGAGACCCAGAGACTTTAAGCCATCTCTGAACCTAATAAAAAGGAAACAAGTGTGATTGGAAAACAGTCGTGCAAACTAGAGCTTTTGTTTAATTAAGGTCCACCATGAATTCTAGATAAAATAAATTAAACTTTCACCTGTACAGGTGCCCTATAATATAGTGGATGTCAACAAATTACAATTTTTGTACATTGTAGCAACGTAGTTTGCCAGTAACTCAAGTCAAGTCAAGTTATCCTCATTTATACAGTGCTTTCACAATACAGATTGTTTCAAAGCAGCTTCACAGTGATAGGAAAGTTAATGGACAGAGAGTGTTTTGGCTATACCAAAAAGTAGGTCTTTAAATCACTTCCGTTGTAGAAATGGTTAATTATGTGATTAAATGACACCTCAACATCAACCTTTTTTTTTTTTTGGATGCTTTCCTCATGAACCCCTGTATTTCTGCCATTTTACCACCACAAAACTATCTTTAAATTTTCTGCCAAGGTAAAATTATATACGTGTTCAGATATGAACATAACATACCTTTCAAAAGGTGCACGAGTCCGCTGGAGGACATACCAGTGAGCCAGGTCTGAAGCAGTCTCTTGTTTGTTTCCCAGTGTTATGCGAACATTGTGACCAGCAAGACTGATCAAGCTGGCTGCCTGTGCAACTGCATCTTGTAGTTGTGATTCATTCTCAGCCTGTAAGATCTAAAATTATTAAAATAACAGAAAGAAGAAGACATACAACTGTTAGCTTTACTGTTTAATTTTAATGTTAAAGAATGCATGCAAAATTAATAATTTGTAACTAAATACTATGCCTACCGACTGCACCTGTGACCTTGCTTCTTCATCTGTAATATGTTCAGTTTTCACCTTTACATTGTCTGGGCCCATGTCTGAAGACACTCGTACAGGAGTTCAGAAAGGAAACATGGACTCTGTCCCCCATGGGCAATTGACATTGCCATGATCTGGCCAGCATATAAGTATGCACTGTCTTTCATCGCTGCAATCAAATGAATTGAAAATATCACAAGTAAAATGCGTACATAGGTCAAACATTGTTCATGGCACAATCCCACCTATCTGTGTAAGCTGAGAAAGGACATTTTATAGTTTATTCTAAGTATTGTAAGTACAAAATTTGAAGATTCTTACATTTCCTCTTAAATCATTTTAGGTACAACATATGCACTGATCCAAAAGGCTGAGTATCTGCCTGAGTATCGGACAAGTGTTCACTGTTGGCCAGAGGAGAACTGGCCCCCCGACTAAGTCTGGTTTCTCCCGAGGTTTTTTTCTCCATTTGTTGGAGTTTTGGTTCCTTGCCACTGTTGCCTTTGGCTTGCTTAAGTTGGGGACACTTGCTTGATATTCAG
The DNA here is from genome assembly GCA_037194245.1 of Opsariichthys bidens. Taxonomy (NCBI): domain Eukaryota; kingdom Metazoa; phylum Chordata; class Actinopteri; order Cypriniformes; family Xenocyprididae; genus Opsariichthys; species Opsariichthys bidens. The sequence goes on along the minus strand of CM074305.1, from coordinate 13,605,905 downwards.
CAGTGTTTTTGATATGCCTGCATTGGCGCCATTGTATGCGAACTGAGCTAAGCCGGATGATTACGTCACTGTTTTCTGCAGTGCTGCTATACCTAAATTAACTAGACTAATAACTACTGATATTTGCAACGGAATGGATCAATAATATATAGAATAAGCTGCACAATGACACCATTTTCTTATTAATGTAAAGCTGCTTTGCCACAATTTGCATTGTAAAAAGCGCTATATAAATAAAGATGACTTGACTTGACTTATGATATTGAACCGCACAATACCGTCATTACTAACTCTAGAAGCAATCCTCTCCATTATTCTCTCTAATGTCATGTTTAAATCACTGAAACAATAATAAACAATACAATATACTATAAATGGTAACTCACCCATTGATAAATGAAATAAGAAAAACTTTACTTTTTTTCACTCATAGACATTTTTTACTATGACTATGGATATCAGATAAAATATATGTTAAATATATGTTTCTTTCTCATATTCAGGTGACAGACTGCATTACATTTGAAGTGTCAGTTCACCCAAAAATGTAAATTCTGTCATTAAAGCATTAGTTCACTTCTGAATTCAAAATTTCCTGATAATGTACTCACCCCCATGTCATCCAAGATGTTGATGTCTTTCTTTTTTCAGTCGAAAAGAAATCAAGGTTTTCCATCAAAACATGGATTTTACTCCATATAGTGGGTTGAAAGTGCAAATGTCAGTTTCAGTGCAGTCTCAAAGGACTCTACACAATCCCAGACGAGGAATAAGGGTCTTGTCTAGCAAAACGAAGACATTTTCTAAAAAATAAATAAATATTAGATACTTGTTAACCACAAATGCTTATCTTGCACTGCTCTGTGATGCTCCTCACATTATGTGGAAAGGTCACGCGTGACGAAGGTGGAAGTACTGATCCAGTGTTTACAAAGCAAACGTGTAAAGACTAGGTCAAAGGCCTTTTACACAAAAAGTAAAACAACGTTGTCGGATGACTTTGAACTTGGAGGACAAAATATGACTTTTTTTCCGCCTTACCGCATACTTCCGACTATGTCACGCGTGACCTTTCCAATGTGATTACATAATTTGTGGTGGATCACAGACCAGTGCAAGACGAGCATTTGGGATTAAAAAGTATACAAGTTTTAAATTTTTAGAAAATGTCCGATGGTTTCTCTAGATCAGACTCTTATTCCTCATCTGGGTTCATGTAGAGTCTTTGAAGCTGCACTGAAACTGACATTTGGACCTTCAACCCGTTGAACCCCAGTGAAGTCCACTATATGGAGAAAAATCTTGGAGTGTTTTCCTCAAAAACCTTCATTTCTTTTCAACTGAAGAAAGAAAGACATGAACATCTTGGATGACATGGGGTGAGCAAATTATCTGGAAAATAATTCTTAATTCTGATGTTAACTAATCCTTTAATTACTCACTCTCATGTTGTTCAAAAACCGTAAGAGCTTAGTTCATCTTCAGAACACAAATGAAGATATTTTTGAAGAAATCAGAGAGGTTTATGACTCATCCATAGACAGTAATATAACCACCACTTTCAAGGTCCAGAAAGGTAGTGAAGACATCGTCAAAACAGTCGACGTGACGACAGTGGTTCAACCTTAATGTTATGAAGTGACGAGAATAATTTTTGTGTGCAAAACCAAAACAAAAGTAAGTACTTTTTTCAACAATATCTTCTCTTCTGTGTCATTCTCATACGTTGTTTACAGCGACTCCAGGTTCTACGCCAGAACGCTGGCTCATTATTGGTCAGCTCCTGCGTCATCATTACATGCAAGCGTTGTGCTGCTCACGTGATCAGTTTTGGCCAATACTGAGGGACATTCTGACTTAGAACCAGGAAGCAGTGTTGCCAAGTCTGTGGTTTTCCCGTGGAATTGGGATAATTTTACACCGTTGCTGCGGAACGAGTTATTTACCTCTCAAATTTAATCAAAAATATCTTAATTTGTGTCCTGAAAATGAATGAAGGTCTTACAGGTGTAGAACGACATGAAGGAGAGGAATTAATTACAGAATATTTATTTTTGGGTGAACTGACCCTTTAAAATAATTATATATTTTTTTTTATAAAATATCTTGTACTGACCTCTCATTTGTGCAGGACTCTAAGGACCTTGAAATGGCTTGCTGGAGATCAGCATCATCAGAGAGGTATTCTTCTTCAAAAAGGCCAAGGTATGTACTACAACATAAAATATCAGTATTTTATAATGGTTATTGTTGAGGCATAAATATGTGATGTAAACAGACAGCTGCATTACCACAGGACAAAGAACTTCCCTGCATGTTCTCAAATGGACAGTGGATTATTTAAGTGTGTGTACTGTCAAGTAACTGTTTGGTAAAATAAAATGTCCAAAACATGAACCTGTATGATGTGCTGGATGCATTGGTTTGTGTTGGTAAATGGGACAACCCAGAGGAGGTATTTGCAGTCCACTAGCTTGTGTCCACTAGCACTGATAGTGGGACCAGTCGACAATCCGCGGGTTTCGCCACTGGAGATGGGCGAAGTTCCACTAGATAGGGTAACAGTCTCATCAATAGAAAGCTGACAGTCAGCTGAGATGGATGGTGCATTGGCGCAAATTTCTTCGGTGTCAATACACCAAATAACTGCATCTCCACCAGAGATGTTAGACGTATTACTAGAGAGGGACTGGACCTCAACAGTGGAGACGGCTAAAATAACTTCGCTGGAAATGTCAGGTACACTACCAATGACTGTAAAAATAAGGAAAAGGAGTTGGTTAAACATTTAACTTTTGATTAAGATTCCACTAATATGCAACAAAACACATTTTGGGCTTGAACAAGTATTATGTAGTAGATTCAAAAAAAAAAACTTAACATATAATTTGTTTTAAATAAATAATTTTATTTTAATTAAGTTTATTTGTAGATGGGTTTAGACAAAAGCACAGTATTCACCACATTTGTCAGGGTCTGATGGTTCTGCGAAATCACTGCTGTTTGTATGGCTGCTGTTTTCATCAGGACATGACTGTCAAGTAAAGCAAACAAATACCTTTATGGTAATGATAATAACTTTAACAACTTTATGCTTCCAATACACTAGACTAATAACAAAACAACCGAGCAAAGTTTTGTATTATGTCATAGCATAATACAATTATCAATGTAAGATACAGTATTGCCATTGTCACTGTATATACATTTCTTAAAATCTTCAGCACTGCTTACATATTCATTTTCCTCACTTAAAATAACCTTGTCAGGCCTGACATAAATGGATTTCTGATGAAACAGTTTTTTCACAAGGTCTCCACTTAAAGTCTGTTTGGAAGTCAGGGATGGTTCCACTAGTTTGTAGTGGCAAGGCATCAAGATTTGCAACCTGAGGAAATGAAAAGCACACTGTAAATGAAACTTCTTATGAAGCTAAAAGACTGAACAACAGAACATAGAAAATTACCCTTACAAAAAAGAACTGCAATATATTGAAGTAGAACTGCATTAAAACTGCAGTACCATGTAGTTTAACTGCAGTTTGATTAAGCACAACCATAGATTTGCAGTATAATGAAGTATAGTCACAGTACAACTGCATACATTGAAGTTCAACAGCAGTAAAACTGTAGTATAAGTACAGCTGCAGTAAAATGAAGTACAACTGAAAGTTGCATGAAGTATAAAAACAGTAGAACTGCAGTTTTATTTTACTAGTACTTTAGATGTATTGCAGTATAGTTGTACTCCAGAAAAACTACAGAAATTTGAGGTTATACTGCAATACTGCAGTTTTTTCGTGTCCAAAAAACTGCATTTTTCTATATGTAACAAAAACTGCAGTGTTACTTCTAAAAAACTGCAGTAATTTTTTGTAAGGGTATTACTTTCAATACACCATTTGTCTAAACTTACAAATTAAGATTCTCTCAGTACACCAGCTGGTCAGTTTAAATAATATCAGTAAGATATAGGGCCTCAACCACCATAGACATTAAGGGGACTAGACTAACAACAAACCGATATAACCCCCCAATAATTAGAAATGGCCCCCTCCCCAATATTTTACTGCGGTCAAGCCAGCCGCTTTCACCTGAAAATGATAGTACACCTCACTGTAAAAAAAACCTCCTAGTTTCCACAGATTCATTTCACCTCAGGTGGAGAGGACACTGTCTTTCAGTGTCAACAGCACCCTTTCAGGACATTCTGATGTTGCATTCGAAAATAAGAGCCCCCTAAAACTCACATATACACTGCTTTGTCCACGCATTCAAAAATTATTTAAAAAAAAAATCCTAGCTTCCACAGATTCATTTCACCTCAGGTGGAGAGGACACCTTCTCACTGTGTCCACTGCACAGTTTCAGGACATTCTGATGTGGCACTCCAAAATAAGAGCCCCCTAAAACTCATATATACACTGCTCTGTCCACGCATTCAAAAATTCTTTAAAAAAAAACTCCTAGCTTCCACAGATTCATTTTACCTCAGGTGGAGAGGACACCTTCTCACTGCACAGTTTCAGGACATTCTGATGTGGCATTCCAAATAAGAGCCCCCTAAAACTCATATATACGCTGCTCTGTCCATACATTCAAAAATTCTTTAAAAAAAAACTCCTAGGTTCCACAGATTCATTTCACCTCAGGTGGAGAGGACACCTTCTCACTGTGTCCACTGCACAGTTTCAGGACATTCTGATGTGGTATTCCAAAATAAGAGCCCCCTAAAACTCATATATACGCTGCTCTGTCCATATATTCAGAAATTCTTAAAAAAAAACCTCCTAGATTCCACAAATTCATTTCACCTCAGGTGGAGAGGACACTGTCTCTCAGTGTCAACTGCACCCTTTCATGACATTCTGATGTTGCATTCCAAAATAAGAGCCCCCTAAAACTCACATATACGCTGCTCTGTCCACGCATTCAAAAATTCTTTAAAAAAAAACTCCTAGCTTCCACAGATTCATTTTACCTCAGGTGGAGAGGACACCTTCTCACTGCACAGTTTCAGGACATTCTGATGTGGCATTCCAAAATAAGAGCCCCTTAAACCCACATATACGCTGCTCTGTCCACGCATTCAAAAATTCTTTAAAAAAAAACTCCTAGGTTCCACAGATTCATTTCACCTCAGGTGGAGAGGACACCTTCTCACTGTGTCCACTGCACAGTTTCAGGACATTCTGATGTGGCATTCCAATATAAGAGCCGCCTAAAACTCAAATATACGCTGCTCTGTCCACGCATTCAAAAATTCTTTTAAAAAAAAACTCCTAAGTTCCACAGATTCATTTCACCTCAGGTGGAGAGGACACATTCTCACTGTGTCCACTGCATAGTTTCAGGACATTCTGATGTGGCATTCCAAAATAAGAGCCCCCTAAAACTCATATATACGCTGCTCTATCCATATATTCAAAAATTCTTAAAAAAAAAACCTCCTAGCTTCCACAGATTCATTTCACCTCAGGTGGAGAGGACACTCTCTCTCAGTGTCAACTGCACAGTTTCAGAACATTCTGATGTGGCATTCCAAAATAAGAGCCCCCTAAAACTCACATATACACTGCTTTGTCCACGCATTCAAAAATTATTAAAAAAAAAACTCCTAGCTTCCACAGATTCATTTCACCTCAGGTGGAGAGGACACCTTCTCACTGTGTCCACTGCACAGTTTCAGGACATTCTGATGTGGCATTCCAAAATAAGAGCCCCCTAAAACTCATATATACGCTGTTCTGTCCACGCATTCAAAAATTCTTTTAAAAAAAACTCCTAGGTTCCACAGATTCATTTCACCTCAGGTGGAGAGGACACATTCTCACTGTGTCCACTGCACAGTTTCAGGACATTCTGATGTGGCATTCCAAAATAAGAGCCCCCTAAAACTCATATATACGCTGCTCTCTCCATATATTCAAAAATTCTTAAAAAAACCTCCTAGCTTCCACAGATTCATTTCACCTCAGGTGGAGAGGACAAATTCTCACTGTGTCCACTGCACAGTTTCAGGACATTCTGATTTGGCATTCCAAAATAAGAGCCCCCTACAACTCATATATACTCTGCTTTGTCCATGCATTCAAAAACTCTTAAAAAAAGTCCTAGCTTCCACAGATTCATTTTACCTCAGGTGGAGAAGATACTGTCTCTCAGTGTCAAGGGCACCCTTTCAGGACATTCTGATGTTGCATTCCATCAGAGCATGTGGCGTATTCCGGGCCCAATTCAGAGTGGACAGCCATGCTTTCCCGGGCCGCCGGGATTATCGGGCTCGCGTGGAATCCTCCACCGTGTCCCGAACCCTCCCGGCTGGATGATTGGTTTTTTGGGGCAGCCCGTGCTGGTTCTCAGCGCTCTGCCCCGGTTCCTTTCTTTCCGGAGGTGCATAAGGAGGTGACTAGATCATGGAGGACACCCTTTTCTGTCTGAAACCGGTCAGGTTCTTCCTCCGCCTTCACCGTCCTGGATGGCGGTGCGGCCAAGGGTTACGTGGGCATCCCCCCAGTTGAACGTGCCATTGCGATGCAGCTGTGTCCGGCGGCCGCAAACTGGCGGGGCAACCCGTGCCTCCCGTCCTGGGCCTGTAAGTTCTCTTCTAATCTGACGAACAAGGCTTACAGAGCCTGCGGGCAGGCTGCATTCCCTCCATGCCATGGCATTGCTGCATTTCGTGACATGCCCCAGGGCGGTCTTGACCAACAGCTCGCAAAGTCTGCAAAGCAGCAGCCTTCACCCAGCAGACCGCAGGGAGTGGTCGCAGCAGACGCGGCGCCCAGCCGCTCAGCCCGCAGCCAGGTCTTCGGGTCAACTGGGATAAGAGTAAACTCACCCCCGGGCAGAGGATCTCTTATCTTGGTATGGAACTGGACCCGGTCAACAAGACTGGTGAGGCGCGTCCAGTCGGTGTTGAACTGCCTGACTACACTCAAGCAGGAGAGCGACCCCACTGAAATTATTTCAGAGGCTCCTGGGGCACATGGTATCCGCAGCCGCAGTCGCGCCACTCTCATTGCTTCATATGAGGCCGCTTCAGCACTGGCTTCACGGCCGAGTCCTGAGATGTGCGTGGCAACGCGGTATGTTCCGTGTGGCCATTACACTGAACTGCCGTCGTACCCTCACTCAGTGGTCTGGCCCCTCATTCCTGCGGGCTGGAGTTTCCCTGGAACGGGTGTCCAGGAATGCTGTGGTCTCCACGGATGCCTCCTCCACCAGATGGGGGGCCACGTACAATGGGCATGCAGTTTCAGGTCTGTGTACGGGGCCTCAACTGCAGTGGCATATCAATTGCCTCGAGTTGTTAGCAGTGCGTCTTGCTACTAGGCAAGCACGTACTGGTCCGTACGGACAACACTGCGATCATTGCGTACATCAACCACCAGGGCGGTCTACGCTCCCGTCGCATGTCACAACTCGCCCGCCATCTCCTCTTATGGAGTCAGAAGCATCTGAGGTCGCTTCGTACCATTTACATCCCAGGCGTGATCAACCGTGCAGCCGACAAGCTTCCGGGAGAATGGAGACTCCATCCCCAGGCGGTCCAGCTGATATGGCGTCGCTTCGGGACTGCACAGGTAGATCTGTTTGCCGCCCCGGACTCGACCCACTGCCAGTTGTTTTACTCCCTGTCCGAGGGCACCCTCGGCACGGACGCACTGGCACACAGCTGGCCCGGGGCCTCCGCAAGTATGCGTTTCCCCCAGTGAGCCTTCTTGCACAGACATTGTGCAAAGTCAGGGAGGACGAGGAGCAGGTCCTGCTAGTTGCGCTGTATTGGCCCAACCGAACCTGGTTTTCAGATCTCATGCTCCTCGCGACAGCACCTCCTTGGCCCATTCCTCTGAGGAAGGACCTTCTGACTCAGAGACGGGGTACCCTCTGGCACCCTCATCCGGACCTCTGTAATCTCCATGTCTGGTCCCTGGATGGAGGCAGACCCAGCCCTGGCTTTGCTCTGTCCTGTCCGCGCTCTGCGTCTGTACGTGGACAGAACTCAAAGCTTCAGGACCTCAGACCTGCTCTTCTTTTGTTACGGAGGCCAGCAGAAGGGAAAGGCTGTCTCCAAGCAGGGGATGGCCCACTGGGTAGTGAATGTCATCGCCTTGACTTATCAGTCCCAAGGCGTGCCTTGCCCGCTCGGGTTGAGGGCTCTCTCCACTAGAGGAGTAGCTTCTTCCTGGGCGCTGGCTCACGGCGCCTTGCTGACAGATATATGTAGAGCTGCAGGCTGGGCGACACCCAACACATTCGCTAGGTTCTATAGCCTTTGTGTAGAATCGGCATCTTCCTGTGTACTCGCCCCTACTGGCCGGTAGTGCTAAGAACCCTTTCTAGTGTCCGCTTGCATACACCACTCCCGCCCGCTGGGCCGGATACGTGCGTCTATTTTCTCCAGTAGAGTTCCCCGGTTTGGCAAACCCTGTTGAGTCCTTTGCCACCACTTGCGGCTTCGGACATTGCGGAGTGTCCATTGCTAGGCTTAAGCACGCATACTGCCTCTGCTAGGCTGGGTTCCAAATGTTGTGACCCCTACGGCGGTTCCATATATGTAATGTCCACGATGGCCTTCTTATGTAAGCCCGTGTCCCTGTTAGATGTGTCTCCCCCCTACCTAGGCCGGAGCCAACCCACGGACTTCTTATGTGCACTGCCCATGGCCAGTCCATATGTATATTCCTACGTAAAATTCCTCCCTTCGGGTAGGTTGTGGTCTCTCTCATGCGATATCCCAATTCGTCGGTTCAGTTCCGATGTACATCTCCATTCCCTCCTTCAGGGAACGAGGGTTACATACATAACCGAGACGTTTTCTTGATTAATTTCCCAAATTTCTGTAATACATTAACTTCTCTGCTAAAACACACTATTGATGGGTCCTCATGTAAAGTCTCGGATTATCATCCTGGATGATAGCCTTTGAGAAACTGTATTTAACTCACAGGTGAATTAAATGTAATAGACACCCCCTAATGCAGAGAGATATATTACATAAATAACTGTGGGTACTGTACGATTGTAGTACATTGTAATTTTAAATTAGGGCCCGAGCACCGATGGTGTGAGGACCCTATTGGAATTGCTCAGCTTATTCTTCTTCTCCCAAATGAATTGCATTTTTCAGGACCTAAACATGCTTGAAAAGTCAGAAAACTTTGCACACACATCAGAAGTGGGAAAAAATTAACATCTGTTATGGGTCTCAGAATTAGGCGTGGCAAAAAGGCTCGATAGAGCCACCTACAAAATTTTCAACAAAGTGCCCTTCAGAGCCCAATCCCTATAAAAGTCTGCTGGTACGAAATCTGAAAACCAACAGAAAGTCATATATTTACATTTATTTGCCAAGTTTGTGTAGTTTTTGATATTTTCACAAGTTGTACTTCCTCTTACAGCTTAAATCAGATCAACATCATATTTGGTCACTTTATTCTAAAGCCCTTTGTGACGTTAAATTGCGAAGATCTATATTTTTTGCTGAAGGGCGTGTTCATGAAGGCCCGACGACGTTCCATGTTTCACCATGAGACAGGAAGTTGTTGTAACTCTGGTATACAATGTCCGATCTGCCCCAAATTTCACATCTTTCATAAAAGTCCTGGCCTGAACACATCTACATGGCAATATTCAATTTTAGTAAAAGCGACACCTCTTAGCAGGAGGAAGTGTGGCACTTTAAAATGAAAAAAACTAGAACATTTTTTTTATGAAATTTTGAATGTATGGACAAACCAGCGTATATATGGAATTCAGGGGGCTCTTATTTTGGAATGCAACATCAGAATGTCCTGAAACTGTGCAGTTGACACTGAGAGACAGTGTCCTCTCCACCTGAGGTGAAATGAATCTGTGGAAGCTAGGAGGTTTTTTTTTAAGAATTTTTGAATATATGGACAGAGCAGCATATATATGAATTTTAGGGGGCTCTTATTTTGGAATGCCACATCAGAATGTCCTGAAACTGTGCAGTGGACACAGTGAGAAGGTGTCCTCTCCACCTGAGGTGAAATGAATCTGTGGAAGCTAGGAGTTTTTTTTAAAAGAATTTTTGAATGCGTGGACAGAGCAGCGTATATTTGAGTTTTAGGGGGCTCTTATATTGGAATGCCACATCAGAATGTCTTGAAACTGTGCAGTGGACACAGTGAGAAGGTGTCCTCTCCACCTGAGGTGAAATGAATCTGTGGAAGCTAGGAGTTTTTTTTAAAGAATTTTTGAATGCATGGACAGAGCAGTGAATATATGAGTTTTAGGGGGCTCTTATTTTGGAATGCCACATCAGAATGTCCTGAAACTGTGCAGTGGACACAGTGAGAAGGTGTCCTCTCCACCTGAGGTGAAATGAATCTGTGGAAGCTAGGAGTTTTTTTTTTTCTTTTAAGAATTTTTGAACGTATGGACAAACCAACGTATATATGAGATTTGGGAGGCTCTTATTTTGGAATGCAACATCAGAATGTCCTGAAACTGTGCAGTGGACACAGTGAGAAGGTGTCCTCTCCACCTGAGGTGAAATGAATCTGTGGAAGCTAGGAGTTTTTTTTAAAGAATTTTTGAATGCATGGACAGAGCAGTGAATATATGAGTTTTAGGGGGCTCTTATTTTGGAATGCCACATCAGAATGTCCTGAAACTGTGCAGTGGACACAGTGAGAAGGTGTCCTCTCCACCTGAGGTGAAATGAATCTGTGGAAGCTAGGAGTTTTTTTTTTTCTTTTAAGAATTTTTGAACGTATGGACAAACCAACGTATATATGAGATTTGGGAGGCTCTTATTTTGGAATGCAACATCAGAATGTCCTGAAACTGTGCAGTGGACACAGTGAGAAGGTGTCCTCTCCACCTGAGGTGAAATGAATCTGTGGAAGCTAGGACTTTTTTTTTTAAAGTGAGGTGTTTTAACATTTTCAGGCGAAAGTGGGCTTTATATATTATATTTACTATATATAATTGTAATATTTGTATATTTAGTTATTTATTTTCATTTATTAAGACATCCTGAATGCATACTTGAATGTGAAATCGCTTCGACAGAGGATTGCTCGTTTTCAGATCAGTTCTCTGACAGTCTTACCGTAATACCCAGTGTATGCGCGAACCACGAAATATCGTGGCGGCTAGATTGACTACGCGTTTCGAGGTGCCGGCTGGCTTGACCGCAGTTTAATAAGTCGTGTTTGACTGGTGATAGCTCAGATGAGAAGGTTGGTAATCTTGGTTTTGTGCAATATATCCGTACCGCACCAAAGCAGAGTAAATATTTATTTATTTCACAACCTATACACCGGAAAAATACCGAGGTCCGGACCTCAATGGTGGATTCAGCCCTGAGTGGAATGAATTTGACTGACGCCCTCTGGAAAGTGAACAGACAAACGCTGAATAAGAGACGGTGAAAGTGAGTGGGTCCAATATCATTAGTCTTAAAAAGCGGGAGGGTCTTGTCCCACCCCCACATACAATGGTTCCGACGCCCATGATTTATACTTATCCTATGTCTCTGTAATTCTCTATTAAACAGAATTTGCGTAAGAATGACAGCAGAGGTCATATGCTATTCATATAATATATCACAATTTTATTACAAAAATTAGATCTTTATCATTTTCAGTAGTGCCATGCTTTTAGCATATTTCAATACAGTTAAAAAACCCAACCCTAAACAATAGGAGAAGCAGACGGCAGCATTTATGTTGCAGCATTTGATGATTCATGCTATAAATTACATTCCTAGAACGGAGCCAACACACACCAGAGCCTTAACAGTAGCTGTTGAACACATTTCATAAAAACAATAATTCATCAATAAAATCAAAAAAATATTGCAAAACACAGTGAGTAAGCAAACTAAAAGTTTGTGCTGAACTGATACATCAGCTCAAGGCACTCAGGCTGTAAGCATGTTGGCAACTAAAAGACATTCTTACAGAAACATCGGTGAGATCACTGATATCAAATGCAGAAAGTGCCATCCTATTAAAACATAATTTTCCAAATAAATAATTACTTTTCTCTCATCCCATTTTAAAGTCCATCACAGTGCAAGATCTTTTAGGTAGGAATGGGGTACAATTAAGAGCAGATAATAAATAAACCATCATTTAAAACTGGTTACAATTTGTGATTGGGTTATCAGCAAAGTGTGTTCATTGGGAAAAACACTATATTCTGATGCCCTGTTGCTTTACTGCCCAAAATGCTGAAAAGAGACAGTTCTTCAGTTGTTGGACCCTTCAAATAAATATATGAGGGAAAAAAAGGCTAACTGTTTCCACTAAAAAATATTGTAATGCTAAAAGTAACCTGGCACTGTCACTTTGAGGTTCGCAAGACAACCAACAGGAAATTATTTTATAAAGACAAAAAAATACAATTATTCTAATTTTGCACAGAAATATTTAGGTATTCATAAAAACCCAGGTTTATGCTTACCTTTGAATCGTTTTATCAAGAACAAAAAAAAAAAACTGAAGGACAAAGAAAGACAGACAAAAACTATAAACATGGATCTGGCCCCATTAGAGTTCAGTTGAGCTGATGGCAGGGCTCAAAAGTCCATTTAGTGGCTCCACCAAACACATCGATATTGCTCTCTGACCATGACAACACATTGCCAGCTTGTGCTCTGTTGTTGCAGGTTGCCAGGTTGTAAATTTCGCCAGCTGTCAATTTTCTATCCCATATATTGAAGTTTGCCAGTTCACCTACAAAGGCTTGGGTTGCATCGAAACCTCCACCAAGTGTGTCCTGTAAGAACAAAATAACAACCAGATTCAATATCAGGTTGCTGAACAGCAGGCAAACCTGTTAGAACTAAATGATCGATAGTTTTACTACATTTTCTAATAATAATTGACATATTCTAAATAAATTAAACCTAATAGGCATACTTTTGCGTCTTACCTGCTCCTGACCTAAGACCAGCACACCGTTGGGTTTGATTGGGTGGTAAGGAGCCAGATTTTCTCCAGTTCCACGCAGAACACCATCCTGAAATGCTTCCCATACTCCATCGCGAGTCGTCCATGTTATGCAGATGTGATGCCATTTACCATCATTAATAATGAAAGGTAATTTTGCAACCTGTAAAGTTACACTTTGGATTACTCATTTTGCTCTTCTAAGTGAACCCAGAGATGCACACAGAGATATATCTCATATATAACAAGAATGTTATGCATTATATATTTTTTCAGCATTGTTTGTATCTTTGCTGCATCCATGTAGTTGGTTGATTGTTAATTTCTTACTTATCCAGCTGATTCAACTAATCATCTGATGTCTGAGCTGTGCCTTGATCAATTTAATGCTGTGTATTACTTATAAAATTTCATGCACTGAAGATAGTCCAAGATGGGTGCTGAAACATTTGCTTTTGTTTTTATTTTTTTTCTTCTTTACTTTGTGCACCGTCACATTTTCTGTTAATACACTTTTAATATTTTGTTCTACATGAATCTACAGTAAACTTTTTTTTTTGCTCAAAGGACCCAGAACTCTGCATTTGTTTGGTGTTGGATTCCCCTTTTTTACTCATGCATTATGCAATTACATTATTATTTCTGACACTGTACCTTATCATTTATGAGAATCTCCATTGGATTGTTCCCCCATTCTATGAGAACAAGCTCATTGGCTTGTCCCGGAACAGCATAGGAGAAAGGTGTTCCAACTCCAGGTGATGCATTGGACTTTATCCACAAGCAGAAAGAGAAGGCATACATTTCTGGTAGACTTTTTTTCATTTTGGCATACATGTAATTTGTTCTTAAGGGGAACGTTATCTGAAACTTGTCCAGTGGTCTGTTACCTTTTGAACCTGCAGAGTAAAAATTAAAGACTGTAAGTATTAAACACTCAAATAAATCTCTCTCTCTCTCTCTCTACTTTTATTCCACAAGTCAAGGACTCCTAAACGAAGGCCGATGCCCAAATGCTTCCATTGCTTGTATCAACTACTCTGATGCTTAAGAGACTGTAATTATAGGTTATTCTTAGACTATTCGTTGCACTACTGTAAATGAATTATTTTTAATTTACACTGAACCCCATGCACTGTAAATTAAGTGGTTTTACTTATCAAACTGGCTACTTAAGGGTAAACAAAACAAACTCATTAAATAATAAATAAAACCATTTGCGTTCTTTTTAATTTCGTGAAACTGGTGATTAAAAAATTGGAGAAATGTGGCACTGCTTTGATTCGCGGATGCTGCGCTGAGCTAACTTTAAGCAGCTCTGCAGAGAAGATCTACTTACTTTGAGAATGACCAAGGCTCTAATTATCCGTCATAATATTAGGCTACATCATAGTTTATTGGATCAATATGCTAAGTAATGCAGCTCCCCCTCCCAAACCATCCTCTGCGACATTACACCGCCTAGACATTGCTGTTTTACAACAACTAACTATGATTATCAAACACATAATTATTGTAGTAGCCTAGTTCAGAATCACAAATTAGTCAAATTCCTCATGGAATCAGATCTCTAACCTTTCTCCAGGTCGTTAATTCTCTGATGTAAGGAGGTGAGAGTTGACTCCACTCGATTGCGCTGATTCGTGTCGTTCCTCTGCCCGGGTTTGCTCTCCTCCACAGTATTGACCCGGGACAGCACCTGCTTCTCCATATCATCGATCTTATTTTGAAGCAGATCTTTAAGGCTGTTCGCCTGGACAGAACCGTTGTTTCTGCTGTATTGCTACAGGAAAACAGGAGATAGGAGGGTGCTTATTCAAACGAACGGACTAGATAAGCCAATTTCAGGCTTAGTGCAGCCTGCCATGAAACAATGACACATTGAATAAATCTGTCAAAGACCTCCATATAAGTATTTTGACCCCATTAAGATTACTCAATCTGTCTTAAAATATTCTAATTTAATTTAATTAATCATGCATTGCATGAGTTTTGTGCATTTAAAGAACTGTAGGATATGACCATTAGGACTGGAAGGAGTCACGCGTCTTAAACTGAAAAACTCCAAATCATGCATACCTCCAAGTTTTCTAATCTCTGTTTAAGGGTCGCTAAAGTCTGCCCGAGTTGTGTTAGAGTATCTGTCGGGCCGCGGGACACGTCTCCCATCGTATTTTTGCCCGGTTCTTTCCTTCGACCTCCAGTCACGGGCTCCAGAACACTCTGACTCTCACAGCGACTCAACTTGGAAGTTAGTTCCCTGATCGTCTCCTTTTGATTCATGATAGTTTCCTTCTGCTGCAGGACTGTCTCTCTTAACTGCATTACTGTGGTCTTCAGATCCTCCGCTGGCCCGCTGTTCTGCATGGTGGCTGCGCACAGGTCCATATCCTTAGGCACGGACGTACAGATGAACTGTGTCTGTCCGAAATCTTGCGAAAATCCCTCCAAATATGTAAGAGAAAGTAGAAAAAGTGTCCATGAGATTCTCTCCATTGCGGATTGTCTTCTTTCTCTGTATTTTAAGTGTAAATAACGTGCTGTTTCACCACCACAGAGCTGTCCACTGACTCTATGCAGCTCGTGAGAGTTTTATATAGGACAGCAGAGGCTCAGCGCACATCCGCTGCAGCGCGCTCGAGTTCTCCAATCATGTCAAATGTATTTCTTAAGGTGGAACAGAGAGATGGCAAATCAGATGGGGTTATTTTCGCCCCAATGGTCTAGTACAATGTGAAGTACAGCAAAGGAAGTAGTTTTATCGGGACTGTTTGTGACCAATATCAATGTAGACTTTTTATTTTATATTAGTTTAATCTTAAAAAGTATATCTAAAGTAGTGGTTTCTTACCACATGGTAAAATTTAAAATATTATTGACTTAGATAATTCATCCATCCATGAACCGGTCCCTTGAAAGATAGCTACTTGTTGCCCTAAACTTTAATAACCTTATAATTCCATTGAATAGCTTACAACACATCTAGCTGTACACTCTGTAAAAATACAACAACAACAAAAAATATTTGCATCCTTAATAACCTAATTGAACAGCGTAAATATTGAGGCACCTTAACGTTAAGAGAGGACATTGCGGTACATCATCATAATATTTTCCCACTTGACAGGTTCCACCTTAAGACTGGGTCCTCTTATTCCATTGGGTTGGTAGAGTGCTGAAGTGGTGGCCCTGCTGAGTAAGGGTTAGATTTTACCTGCGGATCGGTCACGCGTGGATCTCTAAGCCTATTCAACATGGGCAGAAATACTTCCGCAGCAAGGATTAACACTCACTCTCCTGTTATGACAATGATGTAGTGTGCTGTAGTGTGTGCAAATAGGGCCGGATTAACACGGATTGCCCGAGCAAAGAGCAGCCGTGATTGGCAGTGGAGGGGAGGAAAAGTAGATTGACTGGCCATCAGGGGCATCTGATTTTTTCCCGATTGACCGATCGCTAAATCCCCACCATGACCCCATATATTAAACGCTGTGGAGCACATGGGAAACAAACACCAAAAGCCAAGGGAAAAAACGCTACACCTGATTAAATCGTGCACTCATCAGTTGCCGCAGCGCGAAAGCAGCTGGACCGGTGGAGCGCTGACGAACTTGCTTCAACTGAGCTTTAGCCGCTCTATTAAAGTGATAATGCAAGTCGCTTGACAAATTTGAATGACACAACATGACATGTGCACATTAAAAGCTGTGGTGAATCTAGCTGAAACCATATTGAAGAGCTCAGGGGTCTTCAACGTTTTCAGGGCAAGGACCCCTTAGATGAGAGAGACATAGAGCAGGGACCCCTGACACAAAATGTGTCAAACAGAGCCTCTGATATTAATAGAAATCTATATACAATATAGATTAGAACTATGTTGTTGTACATTGTCTGTAGGCTGTTTTCATTGTTAAAAAGACTTATGCATCATCACAAACATGTTGCAATTAAAATCACAATTTATTAAGTTCACAGTTGTCTTAATCACAATTATTTTAATAGATTTGTTGTTTCATACATTTAAATTTTATTGTCAGGTGGACAATTATACATTTCTCTGAACTTCAACTTAAAGCCCGGAAAACAGCTGACGGTCAGCCGTCGGGCAGTTTTTGTTGGTCACCGACTAAGTTTTCTCAGTGTGCTCCGCACCGTCGACTGAAGTTGGTCCTAGTCGTTTTTTTTCCGGCCGATTCGACATGGTGAATCGGCATCTAGCCGTTGGTGAGAGAGAGAACTCTAATTGGCTGTTCAGTGAAAAACGAGTCAGTTCACGAAAATATAAAGCAAAAGTTATCAAAGCAAGCAAATATGTCATGACGGCACAGACAGTTCTAGACATTTGGAGGCCCTAGGAAAAATTTATGTTGGAGCCCCCCACTCCATACCCCTCCTAATAAAACACTGAAAACAAATATTATTTCTTACCTTTATAACATCTGTTATTAAAATTTGTATATTTTATTTTTTATATGTCCATATTAACTAAGGTAATCTCTTATTTGTATGTTGGGGATGCTATCATGTGTTTTTGTTTGTTTGTTTGTTTGTAGTAATTTGTTCAGTAAATTATGTACAGTACACTGTAAAAAAATATTGTAAAAAAACAGCAAAATTTCAACATTAACATGCTATTTTCTGTTAATACAGTAATATGCAGTAATAATAACACATATATTTATGATTAATACATTATGAATTCTTCCAATATTATGACATTTGATATGATATAACCTGGAAGTTGTTTATGTGCAAAGATTTAAAAACAACTTCATATCGCCGAATCGCACAGACATCAACAATTGGCATATGGGTCTCAACAATGGTGACAATCAAAAGCTTCTTGCTGCAATGCATGCTGGGTACCAAAACTCCCACATGTATTGCAGCTTGAATAAATTGTTGCTGAATTGTCTGGTTATTTTCTATAATTCTTACTGTTTGCCTTGTTTTTTTTTTTTGCTGTTGCTTTTTTGTTGACTTTCAGTAATGTGTTTTATGATGTTCACAGTCAATCTTTTATCTTGTTTTTTGATTCACCATTGTTAAGATCCATATGCTAATTCTTGATTTCTCTGTTTAGCTACATGAAACTAAAGCAAACACTGACCTCCATCATGGTAATGTCAAATGAAACAATAAAACAACATCTGAAACTCTGTTAATTCTCAATTCTCTTCTTTAAATATCTGACAGAAATAAAGTCAACCTGGGCCGGGTTTCCCGATAACGATGTATCTTAGCTCTTAAGAGCGCTTTCTACGTGCAAGGTTACGAACACTTGCAGCAATTCCACTAGCGTTTCCAAAAAATACACTTAACATGAACGCACGAGAACGCGCTCTACGTGTTACTTAAGAGTCACTGTCTATTCACGAAGTGCTGAAATATAACCTTATATGGAATCGTATTGTGAACATTTAACCTAATAATTGTCATCTGTTTTGGATTAGCAATCAAGACAATCAACTCTATATAAAGCATCTACATACAGGTGGAGACACTGACAAAATGGCTGGAAAAAAACAAAACAAGAAAAGATACCTTTCAAAAGGATGAAATTAATGTCCTCTTAGAGGAGATAGAGCAAAACAAAGATGTGATTTTTTCCAGATTTAAAGGACACCATACTATTAAAGAAAAACAAAACATCTGGGAGGACATTGCTACCAAACTAACTGCAACCAGGGGTGTTCAAAGGTCAGGGAAGGAGGTCCACAAGAAGTGGCAGGATTTTGCAAGCCTGGCAAAAAGGAAGAGGGCACTGCAGAGGATTGCAATTAAAAATCAGGTGGTGGGACCAATGAGTCCCCCCTTCTCACAGCCGAGGAAGAAAAGGCATTGTCGATAATTGGCACAAGTGCTTCAGATGGCATTAGTGGTGGTATTGACATCCATGGAAGAGTAGGGATAACTCAACCTGAGCCTGAGCCTGAACCTGAGTCCGGTCTTTCAGAGGAACCATCAGTTTCATCTGCCATCTCCGAGCACCTACCTAGTCTTCCAAACAACCCTCCCAGGCCTCAGCCTCCATCTTCAGTGGTCCAGACTGCAGCCACAACACCTCAGCAGTTTGAGAATGTCTGTAGCTGTAGTCAGGATCTAGTGCAGCTGGAGAGAGAGAAGCTAGATGTCTTGAAAGACATTAGGCAATGCCTTCAAGAAGACAATGAGAGAGACAACAACTTCCAACAGCAGCTCAATGAGCTCAAGAAGGCCAAACTGGCCTTAGAAGAGAGGAGGCTTGCACTAGAGTAGATGAGTTTTGCAAGGCCCTCAATTTCTGTGCCAATTATCTTGCCAGAAGACACAGGTAATGTGATTTATTGTTTCAGTCATTTATTGTGCAATGTGAAATGTTTTCTATATGTAGTTATGACTCCTCTCATTGTACAATGTCTTTTGCAGGTCATGGGGAACTGAATAACCCAAATTAATAAAACTATGCAATGTTTTTTTATTAATAAAGCTAGATGTAATGTTTTTTATGTCCATGTGTTTGCTGAACCATGCACACAAGGCCTAAGACCATATGAAATACTATAATAATTATAAGTTCTTCCAAATGTTTCTGAAGTAAATGGGTAATGGTTGATGATTATTTTCAGACATAAGCATTTAAGTTTCAATATTATCAATATATAAAGTCTATATATTTAGCGTGACAGATAACACAAATATACGTACAGTATGTACTTCATCTAGCCAATACATTTCTACAGGTATAAACAAAAAAACAAAAAAATTACCAGTACTGTTCTATGTATACATTTTTATAATAAGCACAACTTTTCATCATTATGAACAGAGGATAGATAAAAGGAATATGTAATCTATACAATTTCTAAGCATGCCACACCTTCACTTTCTTCAAGGTAGGGCCTAATGTCATTACTGAAATTGATGATAGGCAGTGGGATATGTGAACATTATCACAGCCTGATAACCTTCACATGGTTCCTTCAATTAAGCTAGGATTAGTATAGAGTTTACACCTCACTATACAGAGGAAATCATGGCTGCACTACAGCGTGTTCTTCAATTGAGGGTCAGAGAAAGAGAAAGACAGAGATGACCACGAAGTAGATTGGTGACTTCAAATGCCTTCATCAGACAGCATCAAAACCCCTTAGATATCCTTGATGACATGGCTATAATAAGGCGATACCGTCTGCCAAGAGGCCAAATAGCCCAATTGCTAAATACCATTGGACCTCAGCTGATGCGTGCCACCAGGAGAAATTTTGCCTTGTCCCCTGAAGTCCAACTCCTATCAGCCTTGAGATTTTATGCAACAGGCAGTTTTCTCCAGGTACTTGGTGATGGGCTTGGACGAAGTAAGGCATCAGTTTCAAGAGCTGTTCAAGCGGTCACCAATGCATTACTTCCACTTGCTGTGGAACACATTAAATTTCCATTTTGCATCAAGACAGGACATCACAGAAATACAACAGTATTTTTTAACACATCATCACATCCCACAGGTCATTGGAGTGATCGATGGTACCTTGATCCCGATCCTTACACCATCTGTGGATGGCCATGTATATATATGCCGCAAAGGCTATGCAGCTATCAACTGCCAGGTGATCTGTGACCATAAGGGTTTGATCACAGACATTGTGGCAAGGTGGCCCGGAAGCACACACGACTCCTTCATGTTCACCAATTCATCTGTTGGTCAGGAGGCACAAAACTCACAGGGACAGTGGAGGCTGCTTGGGGACAGTGGTTACCCACTGAGGCCATATCTCTTCACGTCTGTGGCTAATTCTATGAATAACAGGGAGACAAATTTCAACGAGGCACACCGTGTTGCACGTAGTATTGTGGAACGCACAATAGGGAGGTGGAAGATGCGCTATCGGGCAATTCACCAGTCCAGTGGTGGTCTTTTGTTTGCTCCACAAAAGTGCTGTGCAATAATAATTGTAACAGCTATGCTGCACAACATTGCAGTGCAGATGAGAGTGCCCTTACTTAACAGGGAGGAAGATGAAGATGAGGAGGAGGAGGATGTGGAAAACGAAGATGGCATGGGACCACATGGCCAACCAAGAAATGCTCAATACATGGCTGGTTTTCGTGCACATCAGCAAGTCATTGACAGATTTTTTTGAATTCATCCCTATTTTGCCCAGTCTTTGAAGCATATTTCCCACATTACTTTTATGATTTTTTTTTTGTTCATTCCTTTAATTTAGATGTGTATTTCTATCTTTTTCTTCCCTTTTTAATTATTTCATTTATAAATTCACGTAAACAAAAAACGAGTAAAATAAAGTGTACAATAAAGTACAATCAAAACATTATTATATTACTCACGTTGCAGTGTGTTAAATCTAGATAAAAGTGTAATCTGCCGGTTGTCATGCGGGTGTCCTCAAAAATCTGTCTTCTTACGATGCACTTGAGGATGTACGATTACTCCAGAGCACTCGTAGTTCTACGAAGATTTTCAAGTGCTACTTAAGCTACGATGCTTTTGGGAAACAGACCATAATATTAAGATCAGTCGTACAATCGTTTTTACGATCAACTTAGGCTTACGATGCTTTTGGGAAACGCAGCCCTGTTTAGTAATAAGTAAAACCAGTAATGCTGTTTTTATTGGTTAATCCTCCTCTGCTGAGATCTTGAAAAATTTTATGTATTTTATCTTCAGTTGACTTTGGCTGTGGCTGTAAGTCTCTTGTAGTTACTGTGTTTCTGCTCATCTTTTTTCTGTTCTTGTTTCTTTTCCTTCAGTGATTCTGCTTGTTAATAGTAGGTTTTCATCACTAATTCTCAATTATCACTTAATTATCTCATGTACTGTTATCTCATTAACTTTAGCACTGCTTCAGTGTAATTCTAATATTCTGTAGTGTGGACACAATCAAGTGTTCATTTAAAACGGAAGATTTTGCTGTGGGGTTTAAAGGGTTAAAGGTGTAAGATGGGAAAAAACCCCCAGAGTGAAACGTAATTTAACAGTAATCAACTGCAGCAACGTACTACGTTTAATTAATTAGTTTTCTGGGTCACCATTGTGCTGGAGAGTAGCGCCTGTGCTTCAGTCAATAATGAGCTGAGAAACACTGATGTTATGCTGCATGTTGTTTGAGTTAAAGACAGTAAGTGTATTTGGTAATGCAATGGTAAGCTGTTTGCTAAGTACTTTAGCACATATATGTGTGCTATTGTTATCTTAGACAAGCTGCAAAGATTTGAGTTAAAGTCATGGTTTCAATTATTTCACTTTTATACATTGTTTTTGCATTTAAGAAATATTCCTTTTCAGTTGACTCAAATTAAACAAAGTCACAGTACTGATGCTGTATGAATACTATTTTTTAAACTCAAACTGTTTGTAGCAAAACGTTTTCCCAAATGAAATGAGTTCATTTCCATGGTAGTATTACGGTAACATAGAGTAAAATAAGAGAGCTGTAAATTTATGGTTGAGGCATGTAAATTAACAGTACATTACTGGCAACCACAGCAGCCAGTAGATTACTGTTATTTTACAGCACAATTTTTTACAATGATAGCCTAACACACTCTACAGGGCTACAGTAAAATTCAGTAAATGAACATAATTCCTTAATGATTTTTTGGACAGGATTTCCCCCTCCTATTGATTTATTGCAGTGGCATAAATACCTTAAATATGCGCTATACACTCTTAAAAATAAAGGTTCCAAAAGGGAGTTTTTACAGTGATTTTTACATAATTACTTATAAAATTTTATGCTTATTTTTTTCATTAAATACAATATTTATGTTTTGAATACTGAAATTAAGTATTATGTTAGAGCAGTAATGTAAACAGCAGAATTTAAAAGGTACAGAGGTACTTTTTTGAAACATTAAAAAAATACTCTAGTGCTGAAATATTTGTCCGCACAAATTCGAAGTGTCTATCAGTCTGGACGAATCGGCGGCGCTCGCGCTCTTTTAAACTTATAAACCGGCAAAAAGAAATGACGAAATGAAATCTCCCTTGGGCACAGACAAGGTTGTTCTAAGTTTACGTCATCTTACCTGAGCACTCGAATGCACAAATATTTTCTTTAAAACATAAGTGAAATAAAGAACGTGATCAGCATGATTGATATTCAAAACGACAAGCAATCGCTGCTTTGTTTATGGTTTGTACACTTGCAGTCTTAGTTTCGCTTTCCCTTTTTGAATGACAAATATAGACAAATATACGATGGCTGAGAGAGCTCAAAGCGCTGTAAATAAGAAAACACATGCAAATAAAAAAAGCACATGCAAATAAAAAAAAAAAAAAACGTGACCATCAGTTTGACAACACATGTGCTGCAAATCCTCACAACACATGCAAACACAAAAACACACTGCATATACAAAAACGCGCTACATTTACAAAAAGCGCTGCAAATAGCACAAACCACAACGGAAATGTTTCAAGGGGGACCCCAAAAAGTGACGGACCCTACTAGGACCTGTGTCCAAAACCAGTTCAACTCACCCTTCACTTATTCACTAATCCCTATATAGTGTACGACATTTGAGTGCACAATGTGTTCACAATCATTAAATACTATAAAAACTGCAAACAAAAATCAACAACTGTACATTATTTCATGTATTTATTATTTTTAATAAAGTGTTTTTCAGTTTGCTAGAAACTCACGCTCTCAGATGACGTGGTCGTCGAAGACCCATGGAATAGCTCTGAGTCTGAGCTCAGTTTTGGCTTTGTGTCAGGATTCGGACCATTTCTGCCTTTATTGTGAGCGTAAGTGTGTACTTTCACTGCCTGTGCGCTCTTATCTTGTGTGTTTTGTGAGCGCCTGTTTTATCCTTATTGGCCATGCGCTCTCATGTTGTGTTCTTGTTTACATCGGCCACATGCCTTCGTGTTTTGTTTTGTTTTGTCTTTTTGCAAGTAGCTTGTGTTTTACACTGGCTGCGTGCTTTCATGTCGAGTTTTGTGTGAACACGCCGCTTATGAGTTCTCCTTAGCTGTAGGTTCATGTGTTGTTTTGTTTGAGCTCATGACTTGTGATTTTGTCTTCACTGGCCATGTGCTCATGTTTTTGTTTTGTTTGTGTGAGCACATGGCTCTAATGTCTATTGTCTTGACTCTGCCTATTGTTCCCTGGATATTGGTTTTCAAAAGTCTTGATTGTGCCATACATTTGCTAAAAGTGGTCCAAATTTGGTGTAATGTATTCAGGCCATATTTTCTATGCCATGTGTAGGCCACTGCAGGTTCACTTTTAGAATTGCCAGTGATTACACTCCCTAATCTTTTCCGAAACTGGCCCAGATATATTTTAAGATAACTGGGCCACATTTGTCACACACACACACACACACACACACACACACACACACACACACACATACACACACATACACACACACGCACGCACGCACACACGCATGCCATTAAATTCATGTTAAAATAAATCACAGGGCAGGTCTTTACAATTAACAGTGTTGCATCCTATATCAGACATAGCCCAAATTTCCTGAAAAGTATTTATGCCATATTTTCAAAAGTCCTGATTGTGCCATACATCTGCCAAATGTGGTCCAAATTTGATGTAATGTATTCCGGCCATATTTGCTATGCCATGTGTGGGCCACTTTAAGTTTACATTCAGTAAATCGAGTGGGTGGAACTGGTGGTGATGACATGGTGGTATTGGTGACTGACTCTGTGACAGTACCCCTCCTCCACAGGCAGCTCCTGATAACCGACTCCGTCGATGGCAGGGATGACCTCTGTGAGCAGGTCAACTGGGATGATGCTGATGAAACTGAGTTGGTAGCATAGGATCAAGAATGTCATCTCGTGTCACCCAGGATCTTTCCTCGGGTCCATATCGATGAGGTATTCTAACGTGGATCCCCGCCGTCAAGAATCCAGGATGGCCCCTATCTGGTAGATCGTTTCGTCCTCCGCGATGTCTGGAGGAGGAAGTACTTCTTCATCACCCGATCCTGTGGAGGGAGACAAAGGTTCAATGAAGGGTTTGAGTAAGGATACATGGAATGAGGGTGTGATACGATACGTGGTAGGCAGAAGAATCATTCAGCTGCCTCTGCACAGTAGAGGGACCTATGTAGTATACTGGTGTCCCTGAGCGGAGTTTGTCGGCTTAGTCTTTGTGTCTTCGCACTGTGTGTTGTAGATGTACATGTGCTGAGTCCCATACCCTCTCACTCTGGTGGAACCAGTCTTGAGCAGTTGGAACCTCCGAAGGTTCTCCTGAACAGGGAAACAGGGGTGGTTGGTATCCTAATACACACTGGAACAGAGTTAGTCCGGTGGTGGATTGTCTCAGGGAGTTCTGGGTGTACTCCGCCCAGGGTAAGAACCGGCTCCGGCAGTTCTGGTTACGACCTCAGGTACCTCCCAATTTCTGAGATCTTCCGCACAGTCTCGGCGTTGGTTTGTGGGTGATAACCGGAGGCTGACGGAGACTCCTAGCAGTTTGAAGAATGCTCGCCAGACTCTGGAAATGAATTGGGGACCCTGGTCAGAGAAGATGTCCTCAAGTAAACCAAAGTGACGGAAAACTTGATGGAAGAGGATTTCGGCCACTTGGAGGGCAGTCGGAAGTGAGTTTGCCGGATTCTATGTCTATGTGGGTGTCTATGTGGGACCAGGGCCGTTGTGGTATGGGTAGCGGAACTAGTTTTCCTGCAGGAAGTTGTCGAGGGGTGTTGGTGATGGCACAGACTGAGCAGCCCTTGACATATCAGGAGACGTCCTGAGTCATAGAGGGCCACCAGTAACGCTGAGTAAGGAGCGAGAGGGTTCGCGGACTACCTGGATGTCCATAGCCCGGTGATGTATGTGAGTCCAAGAGGGGCTGCCGACAGCTGGTAGGGATGTAGATACGCCCCTCTGGACCTCCCGGCGGAGCAGGCTCTGTGTCAGTGGCCAAGCGAAGTTGGTCGTTGATCTCCCATTGTATGGGACTAATTACCAAGGCTGAAGGGAGGATAGTTTCTGGAGTGGAAGATTCAGGTTTCTGAGCATGTAGACGGAAAAGTATGTCCACTTTTACGTTCTTGTCGCCTGGACAGTAGGTTGTGATGAAATTGAAACAGGTGAAGAAGAGGGCCCATCTCGCTTGCCTGGTGTTGAGGTGTTTGGTGTCCCGTAGATATTCTAGGTTGCAGTGATCCGTAATTACCTCGAACCGGTGAGTTGCTCCCTCCAGCCAATGCCTCCAGTCTTCTAAGGCTAGTTTGATGGCCAGTAGTTCAAGGTTTCCCACATCATAATTCTGCTCCGCGGGGGACAGCTTTCTGGAGAAGGTGCATGGATGGAGGCGTTTAGGGTCATGTTGCCACTGAGAGAGGACAGCTCCTACTCCAGTGAGTGAGGTGTTCACCATGACGATGAAGGGAAGGTCAGGATTAGGGTGGCAAAGGACTGGAGTGGAGCTGAAGGCCTCTTTCAGTTCTTGAAATGTGTGAGCGGCCGATGGAGTCCAGGACAGAGACATGGGCCCGTTCTTGAGCAGAGAAGTGGGTGGAGAACTGGTTTGGCTATAGTTCTTCATGAATTTGCGGTAAAAGTTGAAGAAACTGACGAATCGTTGAAGTTCTTTGATTGAGCTCAGTACAGGCCAGTTCCAGATTGCGTCCACTTTTCTCTGGTCCATCTTCATGCCATGGTGGTCAGTGACATAACTGAGGAACTGGACTGATGAGATATGGAACTCACACTTCTCGAGCTTCAGGAAAAGCTGATGTTCACATAGGCGTTGGAGGACCTGACTTACATGGATCTTGTGTTCGGCGTAGGACTTGGAATAGATGAGTATGTTGTCAATACAGACGATGACAAATTGGTTCAGAAAATCTCTGAAGATCTCGTTCACGTAGTTCTGGAATACTACCGGAGTGTTTGATAGGCCATACGGCATAACCTGATATTCATAGTGGCAGTAAGGCGGGATAAAGGCTGTCTTCCACTCTTCTCCCTCACGGATGCAAATTAGGCTGCACGCGCTCCTCAGATCCAACTTCAAGAAGATGTGAGCTCCTCGCAGTTGTTCTAGGGATGCGGGGACCAGAGGAAGGGGATAGCGGAACTTGATAGTTTGGGAATTGAGTGCCCAGTAATAAATACACGCCCGCAAGCCTCCATCCTTCTTAGCAACAAAGAAGAAGCTTGAGGCGGCAGGGGATGTAGATGGTCGAATAAACTCCTGTTGGAGAGCCTCTGTGATGTAATCCTCCATGGCCTTCTGCTCTGGGATGGACAATGGATAGATCTTGCCTTTGGGTAGAGTGGCCCCAGGTACTTTCTACCGAGGTGGAATTTAACTGGACTGAGATAGGTTTGACGGATCTTGACGAGGAATTGCTGGGCATCTTCTTGACCGATGTTAATTAGGATCAGAAACTCTCCTCACCCCATTTGAGAATCTCACCGGTGTTCCAGTTGATCAATGGGTTATGTTCTGCCATCCACGGGTGTCCCAGGATGATCTCAGTGGTGGATCCCTCCAGCACCATGAATGAGATGTTCTCCTTGTGCAGACAGCCAATGCGGAGCGTCAGTGGGGGGGAGAAGTGGTTCACGTGGCTTCAGCCCAGCAGTTTTCCAAGTATGGTTTGGATGTTTGAAAATAGCTTTGTTTTGAAAACAGGGTTTTCTTGGGAGTTAGAGCGTCTTGAGGAACTGGCGAGAGAAGTTCCCTGCAGACCGCGAATTGATGAGGGCTTGCGCTGAAACATAAGTGTTATGGGTTAGGATATACACAATGGTTCCTGTTAAATGTGAAACTTTTGGGCACAAAAGTCATATTCACCACAGGCCGAGGAGGTCTCATAGGACAGGTGGCAATTATGTGTCCTTCTCCCCCACAATACAAGCAGAGACGATGTATTAATCTCCGGTGACGCTTCGCTGGAATCAGATGGTATATAACCAAATACACATGGGTTCAGGTGCTAGAGGAGCGACTGGTGTAGCGGGAGGCGGAGGTTGTCACATGGGTGTGGGAGTGACGCAAGCTGAGTAGCTCTGTGACACACGGATCGCCTTTTGAACGAAGGTCTCCAGGCCAATGCTATCATCATAAATGATCATGAACTGGCGAACGTCTCGATTTAGACCTTGGCGGAAAGCAATGAGTAAGGTGGTCTCGTTCCAACCACTGGTAGCTGCCAGGGTGCGGAAACGCAGAGTGTAGCTGCCCACGGGCTCTGTGCCCTGACGAATATTAAACAGTTGATCGGAGACAGATAAACCAGAGGTAGTTTGTCCAAAGACCTCCTTGAAGTGTGTAGTGAAGGTCGACAGAGAGGTGGTTACTTCCGCATTAGACATCCATAATGCCTGAGCCCATAGTAGTGCTCGGCCTGAGAGAAGATCAATCATAAATGCTACTCGTGCTTTATCATTGACGAAAAAGTGAGGTTGCATGTCGAAGAATAGAGAGCATTGAAGTAGATACCCGTTGCAGTCCTCCGCCTTGCCAGAGAAGGTCGCTGGTCAGGCCATGAGACATGCAGAGGCAGCTGATGAAGAAGATGGCGTTGCCGGAAGAGATGTACGATTTGAACGAGTTCAGTAAACAGATCTGCCGATCTCTCTCCGCAGGTTTCTTCTGTTGCCTTCGTAGCAATGTTATGGTCTGGTCTTCTGTCAGACACAGACAGGGAGAGATGGTAAGTATAAAGCCTTTATTCGCTGACAACAATTAAACAGAGTCACAGGCTGAGATGGGTAAGTGCCAACAGTCTCTTAGGATAAACGGTGACTTAGCTGTGAAGGTAACTCGTAGTTTTCTGTGTTACAGGTGATCGGTGAACAGATGCTGAACTGGAATCCACTTGGCAGAGGAGATGACAGACGGACAGACGAACACTCACAGGATCAGACGGGTAATGGGGAGAGAGCATCTAAGTACCACGAGGTGAGTCTGTATAGGCGTGAATTAATGAGACCAGATGCTGAACTGGCTGTGAGGTGTGTATTTATGGTGAGTGTCAGTGATGAGGAACAGGTGCAAGTGCTTAGAATTCAGGTGACGGTGATCAAGTGGGTGGAACTGGTGGTGACGACGTGGTGGTATTAGTGACTGACTCTGTGACAATTTGCTATGCCATGTGTGTGCCACATTAGGTTCACATTCAGATTTGCCAGTAATTACTGTCCCTCATCATTGCCAAAACTGGCTCAGATTAGTTTTAAGATAACTGGGCCATATTTTCTGCTATATATGTGAGCCTTATTTGGTTTAATATGATAAGCCATTGTCAGTTGTGCCATATTTTTGCCAAAGATGACCCTTAATTGGTTCATGATATTTGGGCCGCATTCATTTATTATATGGGCCACTTTAGGCTCACATTCAGATTACACATTGTTGTTAGTTTGGGCTATTTTAAGTGTCTTAAAAATATAAAACAGTGTTTCATGTGGGCAACTTAAGTCTCACATACATTTTTGTCTGGGCCATAAGAAGGCCTGCAGTGCCGCATCATGTACAGTGGGTATGGAAAGTATTCAGACCCCCTTAAATTTTTCACTCTTTGTTATATTGCAGCCATTTGCTAAATCATTTAAGTTCATTTTTTTTCCCTCATTAATGTACACACAGCACCCCATATTGACAGAAAAACACAGATTTCTTGACATTTTTGCAGACTTATTAAAAAAGAAAAACTGAAATATCTCATGGTCCTTGTAATGATTGACGGGTCAACAGGATGGGATCCAATAGCAGGCTTTTATTAACAAACAGAATGGTCATAACAAGCAGGGCCAAACACCAGCAAACAGGAATGTTAGAGAGTTGGCAGAGTCATAAATGTTAAACAGGCTAGTAGATCGAGGCAGGCAGCAAGAAAACAACAGTCCAGTAATCCAAAGCAGTAAATGCCAAAGGGCAGGCAGAGAACAATCAGAAATCGGGCAGACAGGCAGAAAACAAAACACGGGGAATAACGCTGGGAACAAAACTCCATGCGGGCATTCATATGTCTAGCACTGAGGAGAGGATTCCGTCGGGCCACTCTGTCATAAAGCCTCGACTGTTGGAGGGCTGCAGTGATGGTTGACTTTCTACAACTTTCTCCCATCTCCCGACTGCATCTCTGGAGCTCAGCCACAGTGATCTTTGGGTTCTTCTTTACCTCTCTCACCAAGGCTCTTCTCCCCCAATAGCTCAGTTTGGCTGGATGGCCAGCTCTAGTAAGGGTTCTGGTCATTCCAAACGTCTTCCATTTAAGGATTATGGTGGCCACTGTGCTCTTAAGAAACTTGAGTACAGCAGACTTTTTTTGTAACCTTGGCCAGATCTGTGCATTGCGACAATTCTGTCTCTGAGCTCTCCAGACAGTTCCTTTGAGCTCATGATTCTCATTTGCTCTGACATGCACTGTGAGCTGTAAGGTCTTATATAGACCGGTGTATGGCTTTCCTAAACAAGTCCAATCAGTATAATCAAACATAGCTGGACTCAAATGAAGGTGTAGAACCATCTCAACGATGATCAGAAGAAATGGACAGCACCTGAGTTAAATATATGAGAGTCTCAGCAAAGGGTCTGGACCTAATTGTGGTTTAACTGCCAGCATGAACAGTCTTGGGACATGACCAAGAGATAAAGATGAGTTAATAATATTCAGAGATGCTCTTCTGCAACAGGTAATAACTCTTTCAGTTGTTTAGTGGGTTTTGGATCTAATAAACATATCGTTGTTTTAGATGCAATGATAATTTTATTTAGCTCTTCTTGTCCTATAATTGTAAAGCACTGCAATTGTTCTTGAAGGGAGGTGATTGAGGCTGAATCATAAAACGCTATCAAAGGTTTATACATTTAAAATGATTAAATATAATTATTAAATATAAAAAGTATTTCTGATGCTTTCGATTTTTTCTCAGTGAAGAAACTCATAAATCATTATGTATTTTTGTTCTGCTGATGTCTGTTTATTACTAAATACGAACCTTGGATTGTTTTAGATATTTTCAATGAGTTTGTGGAGATGCTGTCTTTCCATGTGATTCTAAAGACATCTAAATAAGTTTGTCTCCATTTGATTTCTCCACTCTAGATTACCAGTTTTTCTCTTGATAGTGTGAGTAATACCGTTGTACCATGGTACAGTTCTTTTCTCTCTAACGTTTTTTTTTAATCTGATGGGTGCAATAATATCTAATGTACTCTAGAAAATTTCCAGTACGCTAGTCATTTCCTCAAGTTCATTTGATTTGTGTGTTTGGGTACACTGAAAAGTTGCGACAGATCAGGCAGTTTATTTGAGAATGTATCTATAGTTGTCATGAGAATTGTTCTACCTAGTTGATAATGCGGCACAATGTGTAATGAACAGCTTTTGTTCATTACACCAAGACATTGATTTAAAGCAGGGGTTTTCAAAGTCTAAGACAGTGGGCCTCCATTTTGACACAACTTATCCGATGGCACCCCCCCCCCTCCAACACACACACATGCACGAACACAAAGATAAACACTCACTTTTATCATTATTTGTGTCAACATGTCACCTCAACATGCTTGGTTTCAAGGTGTCGCCAAAGTTTTGCTGGTCTCGTGCTGTCATTAGTCAAAATATCTTGACAGACCACACATAAAGGTCGTGGTTCATCACCTGGTCCTGTCCACGAAAATCGTAAACTTAAATACAGATCATCATATTGTCATCTTCTGGGTTTAAGCCCTGAAGTTGAAGACTTTGAATCGGGTGGTCTCAGAAACTGCTCCATTGCATTAATAGGCATATACCTATATTGGCGGGCTTACAAAACAGCAGCGAATTCACAGCTATGGCCCTCTGGGTGAAAAATGTTTCTCATATTTTTGACTCATTTTTTACTATAGTTTAAAATAAAAATATTTAAATAAAATAAAATATACCTATAATAATTAAACTAAATAATTATATTTTTTTATTTATTATAATTTTTTCCCGCACCTCCCCTGACATGCTGTGGCGCCCCCCAGGAGAGGTGCGCCCCACACTTTGAAAACTTTGAGACCTCAAAGACCGTGGGCAGTGGAGGGGGAGAGGTCCTGATCCGAGGTCTGGCTTGCGCCTTCCACTGCTGAAGCGTCCGTGATCCCTTGTATGTCGGCGCCGGAGTGAACGAGGGCTGGGAAGAGTGTGTTCTGTGTGCTTGGGCCCTTTGCAGATAAACACACAGAATATAGAAAGCAGGACTTTTAATATTGAAGATTAAAATTTCATTGTTTTAATATTATTTATATGTTCATAATCAAATGTATATTGCGTTTGAGAAAGAATAATCTTCATGAGCCAAGTCTGCAAGAACATGTAGTGTTGTATGGTATGCACAGGCAAGGTGAGATAATTTTGGCTTCACAGGAATGTATGTGTGTACATGTATTATGAAAGGCTGCACGTAGCACATGTTTCAGCTGATGCAGTTGCTCCATGATGTAAACACCTATTGATGTACATTATTCCCTACAAGGAGGGTAGGATGTGTATATATGAAGTATACATTCTATTTTAAAGAAACCAACTTGTTTTTCTCAACCTTGTAAGGAATTGTATGATCCCTAGTCATGGTATATAAGCTTGATGTAACACACTGTTCCACAGAGAAGAGAAGCACATGAAGGTGGCTTGAAGACATTAGAACAAACTTCTCTCCTGACATACAATAAAAGTTTTCCTTGGCAAGGAACTCGGAACCCTCCCCCTGGACAGCACGCCAAATACGCTTAAACCTTTACTCTTCTTAATTATATGTAAATATGAACTCTTGAATTGTAATTTCACATGGATTGCACATAATGCGTCTGGTTTTGACAATTTCATTCTATTGGAGTACTTTACTAAGATGGGTATTGCTCCTAAAATTACTATGCAGGGTTGTCATCTAATCTTAATGTTTGACAAGACATTCAAGCAGCGGTTTATTGACAGAAACTCTTTCATACCCATGCGTTTGGCCAAGATACCTGTAGCATTTAATCTGACTAACATCAAGAAGGGTTATTTTCCACACCACTTTAACCGTGTTGAGAATGATACATACATATGCCGTTAGCCTGGTAAGAAATTTTATGGGTATGCGACAATGTCGAACAAAGAGAGGGTTGCATTTGATAAGTGGTAATGTTCCGTGTCTGTGTTTGATTTTAAAAAAGAACTGGCATGCTATGGTAAAAATGACGTCGTTTTGCTGAGAGATGCATGTATGAAGTACCGCGAAGAATTCATTCTGTCCACAGGTATTTATCCGTTTCATTACACAACGTTAGCATCAACATGTATCGCCATCTATAAAACACACTATATACTAAAAGACACGATAGCTTTAACACATAACAATGCGTACACCAATCAGAACAAGACGTATTCAAACACTTCAATTGAATGGCTTGAATACATCCAAAAATCACGGAACATAGATGTTCAACATGCGCTAAATCGTGGCAAAGTATCATTTGGGAAATACTATGTGGACGGTTTCCATGATAGTGGTAAAGTATCATTTGGGAAATACTATGTGGATGGTTTCCAAGATAGTGGTAATGCTAAAAAAGCATTTGAATTTCTCTGGTGTTTTTTTCATGGACGTGAACGTTGTTATAACCCCAGTGATCTAAACCCTTTAACAAAAGTCAAGTCAAGTCAAGTCATCTTTATTTATATAGCGCTTTTTACAATGCAAATTGTGGCAAAGCAGCTTTACATTAATAAGAAAATGGTGTCATTGTGCAGCTTATTCTATATATTATTGATTCATTCCGTTGCAAATATCAATAGTTATTAGTCTAGTTAATTTAGGTATATCAGCACTGCAGAAAACAGTGACGTAATCGTCCGGCTCAGCTCAGTTTGTATATAACGGCGCCAATGCAGGCATATCAAAAACACTGCTGAATATCAAGCAAGTGTCCCCAACTTAAGCAAGCCAAAGGCAACAGCGGCAAGGAACCAAAAGTCCAACAAATGGAGAAAAAAACCTCGGGAGAAACCAGGCTTAGTCGGGGGGCCAGTTCTCCTCTGGCCAACAGTGAACACTTGTCCGATACTCAGGCAGAGTTACGGGTCATTAAACCGATTTGGAATAGCAACAGTCAAAATATTTAATCTAGTTCCATCTAGTTTAAGATCTTTTTGATCACGCCGGTATGGGATGGTTTGTTGGGATATGTGCCACTGGCTGATGAGTCGGTAAGGTCTTAACAAAGGATGAGCTAGTTAACACAGTCTCCGCCGACACCACAGGGCCACATTGCTGCGGCACACAGGCACAGGTTCCCCGTCCGACCCGGACACAGCCCAGATCCAGCCAATCACGTTAATTGGTAAACCTCGGGATAAGCAGAGAGACAAAAAATTAGCGTAGACGCCATTCTTCTTCTGATGTACCGAGTACATCTGGTGTTATAGGAAGTGTTCCCGGTTCCGGCTGACCTGATCTATGCAGCCTAACAATCCTTTAACGGATATGAAGACAAAAGTTTATAGTGCGTCATGTGTATGCCAGGTTAAATAGATGCGTTTTTAGTCTAGATTTAAACTGACAGAGTGTGTCTGCTTCCCGAACAATGCTAGGAAGATTGTTCCAGAGTTTAGGTGCCAAATAGGAAAAGGATCTACCGCCTGCGGTTGATTTTGATATTCTAGGTATTAACAACTGGCCAGAATTCTGAGATCGTAATAGACGCGAAGGACTATAATGCATTAAGAGCTCACTCAGGTACTGGGGACCTAAGCCATTTAGTGCTTTGTAAGTAATTAGCAAGATTTTAAAATCTATACGATGTTTAATAGGGAGCCAGTGCAGTTTTGACAGAACCGGGCTAATATGTTCATATTTCCTGGTTCTAGTAAGGACTCTAGCTGCTGCGTTTTGGACCAGCTGTAATTTGTTTATCACGCGAGCAGGGCAACCACCCAATAGAGCGTTACAGTAATCTAGTCTCGAGGTCATAAACGCATGAACTAGCTGTTCCGCATTTGTCATTGAGAGCATATGTCGCAATTTAGATATATTTTTAAGATGGAAGAATGCGGTTTTACATATGCTAGAAATGGGGCTTTCAAATGAAAGATTGGTATCAAAGAGCACACCCAGGTTCCTAACTGACGAAGGCGACTTAACAGAGCAGCCATCAAGTGTTAGACAGTATTCTAGGTTATGTGCCGAAGATTTTGGTCCAATAATTAGAATCTCTGTTTTTTCTGAATTTAGTAGTAGGAAATTACTAGTCATCCAATTTTTTATATCAGCTACGCATTCTGTTAATTTTGAGAATTGGTAGGTTTCGTCAGGGCGCGAGGAAATATAGAGCTGAGTATCATCAGCGTAACAGTGAAAGCTAATGCCATGCTTCCTAATGACATCTCCCAAGGGTAGCGTGTACAGAGTGAAAAGCAACGGTCCTAGAACTGAGCCTTGTGGTACTCCATATTTAACTTGTGATCGAAATGACATCTCTTCATTTACTACTACAAACTGATAACGGTCAGATAAGTATGATTTGAACCATGCCAATGCAATTCCACTAATTCCAGCATAATTTTCTAGTCTATTCAAAAGAATATTGTGGTCGATTGTGTCAAAGGCAGCACTGAGGTCTAGTAACACTAATAGAGAGATACAACCATGATCTAATGATAAGAGCAAATCATTTGTAACTCTAATGAGAGCAGTCTCAGTACTATGGTACGGTCTAAATCCTGACTGGAAATCCTCACAGATGCCATTTCTTTCCAAGTAGGAACTAAGCTGAGATGATACTGCCTTTTCTAGTATTTTTGACAGAAAAGGTAGATTGGAAATCGGTCTGTAATTGACTAATTCACCAGGATCAAGTTGTGGTTTTTTAATAAGAGGTTTGATAATAGCCTGCTTAAATTTTTTTGGTACGTAACCTAGTGATAAAGATGAATTAATGATCTTAAGAAGAGGATCTATGACCTCTGGAAGCATCTCTTTCAATAGCTTAGTCGGTATAGGGTCTAACATACATGTTGTAGATTTTGATGATTTAACAAGTTTAGACAATTCTTCCTTTCCTATAGCAGCGAATGAATGGAATTTTTCCTCAGGGATACAACAACCCACTGTCTGATGTGATACTGCAGTAGACAGTTGCATGGCTATAATTTTCTCTCTAATGTTGTCAATCTTGGAAGTAAAGAAGTTCATAAAGTCATTACTGCTGTGCTGTTTGGAAACATCAGAAGTTGAGGCTGTATTTCTTGTTAATTTAGCCACTGTATTAAATAAATACTTAGGGTTGTGTTTATTTTCTTCTAAAAGATTTGAAAAATAAGCAGATCTAGCGGTTTTTACAGCCTTTCTGTACTCCATCATTTTCTCTCTCCATGAAATCCGAAAAACTTCTAGTTTTGTATCCTTCAGCTGCGCTCCATGAATTTTTTTCATGGACGTGAACGTTGTTATAACACCAGTGATCTAAACCCTTTAACAAAAGTGCCTTATGCTGTTCTCAGACGACAATGCAATGATAAGTTTGAAATTTTAGAACATGCATATGGGCTTCAGGTCGAAGTGATTTGGGAGTGTGACTGGACTTGTGCTAAACAGACTGATGCATCTGTGATGGAATTCATGTCCACTTACAAGCATCCACAGAGATTGAAACCTCATGAAGCACTGTTTGGTGGACGCACTAATGCTTTAAAACTATACCACAAAGTCGCAGAGGGTGAACACACTCTGTATTTTGATTTCACAAGCCTATATTCTTTCTGTCAGGGTCGAAAATGCTACCCCATTGGCCATCCTGAAATAATCTACAAGGATTTTCAAAACCTTGAAGAATATTACGGGTTAGTTATGGCAACTGTTCTACCGCCAAGGAAAGTACTTCACCCCGTACTGCCATCCAGAAGCAATGGAAAACTTATGTTTCCTCTTTGTAGGACATGTGCAGAACAACCGAATCAGACTCAAACGTGTGTGCACACTGATGAATAAAGGGCCATTCATGGGTGTTGGGTTAGTATTGAACTGTTAAAAGCAGTTGAGAAGTGTTATGTAGTGACAAAAATTGATGAGGTCTGGTACTTCCTCCAACAATCTGAGACAATGTTTTGTGATTATGTTAAAACATTCTTGCAGTTCAAACAGGAGAGTTCGGGGTTTCCAAGAGATGTTGTCACTGATGCAGACAAAGAATCTTATGTCAGAGATTACTTAGAGAAAGAGGGAAAAAGGTTGAATCTGGACAAAATTGAGTTTAATGCTGCATGTAGATTCATAGCGAAGCTCGTGCTGAATTCACTTTGGGGGCGGTTCTCTATGCGCGAACATTTTCCAACAACGGTAACACTTACCGATCAGTTTGCATGACATATTTTTAACCCCAAATATGAGATCAAGCATTTCTCATTTTTATCGGACACTGTTGCAATTGTTCAATAGGCTTACACAAATGGGAAAGGTTGTCAGACTCAACGTGACATCAACGTCTTTCTTGGCGCTTTTACAACAGCCCATGCTCGGTTAGAACTTTATGATCTTATGAATAGACTGGGCAATAGAATTCTTTATTGTGACACAGATTCCATCATTTTCACCACTAAAGATGACGAATATGAACCACCACTTGGTCTATACCTCGGAGAACTCACCGATGAGGTCGGGGTTACGGACCACATATGATGTTTAATGAACAAAGTTCGGGAGGATCAGCCCGCTCGTGCAGCCACTTGTTCGCCAAGACGCCAAGGCCTACCCTCGCCACCACCAGCTAGGATTCCAGTTTCCTCCCCAACATCATCTTATCGTTCGGCCGTGCAAACGATTCCGCCCATTGAAAAGTGGACTGTTCTAAGTTGAGGCAAGCATTGATTAATTCAGACATTCAGCCTTTGCGCAGGATGAATAAAGCAGATTTATACAAACTTCACGTTACCTTGCATTCGGCAAACCTCACTCCTAAGTCCACTGCAGCCTCCAAGGTGGTCAATAGGCAGACCAAATCCTGCCGGGCCGCAATTTCTCCTCCGCCGACAGTTGTGACTTCAGCTTCTCTTCCTTACAGCTCTTTTTTGAATGCAAAGTCACAATATACTCTCTTCACAGCAACGCCGATGCCCATCCCATCAAACGCAGTCGCCATCTGAACAACCCCCGGTGGCCCACAACATCCAAGCGCAAATTCTGGCAGGTGCGGACGTAGACCTAGCAAATTTACTGTCTTAGATTCCAGTGAATGATTGTAACCACAGCAAGGATTTTTCAGTCACTTTAAAAAAAATCAAGCCACTCATTCGTCATGCTTACTTTCTATTTTCAGAATTCACAATTGCTTTCAGCCATTACACAGAAATGATCTGCGCGGCCTTCCCCCATAGATGACGCGAGCTGAACTGTAATCGGCCTGTAAACTGTAAACTCATGGCCGAGCTGTCTTTCGGGGGAGGACATTTTTACATGTACCACAAGCTTTTCTCTGCTAAATGCGCCATCAGGGTTGCTCGGTGGAACCAGTGCCCATATTGGGTGCACTCGACCCCGACTTGCACAACATGGTATTCCTAGGTTGCAGGAATATTTCATGCACAGTCTGCAGGTCAGTAACACTCCACTGTAGCGTGCCCACAAATTAACTCCTCCACCACCCCCTGCTCGGACACTACATCTGTTAAATCAATCAGCTGCGTACCAAGACCAGCAACTATCAATTTAAATCCACAAAATACCGACTTCAGACGCAGAGCTTCTTCCCCTGCTGGCAGACAGGCATGCAATAATTTTAACATTGGCACCTGCACCAAACAGCGGTGCAGATATTTGCACATATGCAACTTTTGCGGCGGCGCTCATGCCCGTTCCTGTATGCCCTGCATTCAACGCTGTTAATAAAAAGAGCCTAAAAATTATTTATCAATTTCTGTGAATATTTCTCGTCTTTCTTTGGAATTAGCTCACAAAGCCTGGACATCAATTTCACTGATTATTTACTGTGTGGCCTCAAACATGGTTTTAGACCCGGCGCAGAATGCCCTCTCTCTGAAAACATCATCTGTAATAATCTCCAATCTGCTCTTGCTGAGCCCGACGTCGTAAATCAGCCCCATTGGAATGGCTACGAGAAAATTCTCGGGCAAAAAACGCCTCATAATTGATCTGTCAGCTCCACGTAATTCCCCGTTCCCAAGCATAAACAGCTTGATTGCACTAAACGAATTTTCTCTCAAATACCACAACATAGATCAGGCGATCGAAATGATTAAAATTGTGGGGCGGGGTGCGTGGCTTGCCAAAGTCGACATCACGTCTGCCTTCAAAGTGATTCACCCAGGTTCTTGGCACCTGTTCGGGGTGTGCTGGCACGAGAAATTCTATTTTGCCGTCCGTGTAACGTTCAAATGCAAAAGCAGCACCAAAATTTTTGACATGTTATCAGAAGTCATCTGCTGGATTTTGTCGAAGAACTAAGCTATTCCACACCTCATTCACTTCCTAGACGATTTTCTAATCATTTCTCGGCCCGACGCCATCCCAGCCGCTCATCTCCTCACAGTTCAAGATGTTTTTTCAGATCTCGGAATCCCTATCGCTCAGGAAAAAACCATGGTCCCACCACATCCATCGAATTCCTTGGAATTAATTTGGATTCAGTAAACTACCAGGCTTCCCTGCTTAAAGAAAAAAATCGACAGGATAATTTTAATATCATCTTCCCTCCTAGACATTTCAAACGGTTCCAAACGCGAACTTCTGTTCCTGCTCTGCCACTTAAATTTCGTCATGCGCATTATTCCACAAGGCATTATTCCTCTTCGGTTCACGCACTACAGGACCTAATTTTCATAACTCGAGTATTGATCTCCCAGCGGACGTAGCAACAGTGCTCTCTGTCGGGCATCTTTATTTTCTCATTTCCCGTCCAGCGAGTATTGATCTCCCAGCAGATGTAGAGACAGCGCTCCCTGTCAGGCATCTTTATTTTATCATTTCCCATCCAGCGAGTACTGATCTCCCACCGGACGCACTGACAGCTCTCACTGTCAGGCATCTATATTTTCTCATTTCCCATCCAGCAAGTATTGATCTCCCAGCGAATGTAGTGACAGTGCTCCCTGTCGGGCATATATATTTTCTCATTTCCTGTCCAGGGAGTTTTAATCTCCCAGAGGACGTAGCGACAGCGCTCACTGTTGGGCATCTATATTTTCTCATTTTCCGTCCAGTGAGTATTGATCTCCCAGCGGATGTAGCGACAGCTATCACTGTCAGTCATCTATATTTCTTTCTCCATCTGGCGAGGCTCACCTGTCCGATGTCGTGAGCCTTGGTCTCCAGTCAGACGTAGCGAGAGCCTTCCCGGTTGAGCATCTATGTTTTCTCCTTCTCCATCCAGTGACGATTTATCTCTCAGAGGATGCAGTGTCAGCCTTCCTTATTGGGCATCTAAGTATTTTCCCCCTTTGTTCGAGAAGCTTTATCCGTTAGATGTGGTGAGCATTGGTCTCCCAGACCATTGGTCTCCCATCGGTCGCCACAAGTGCTCTCTTGGCAGGGCGTTCTAATTCCTTCACACCGCCAGTGGCCAATAGGACCTACTCATCCGTCGCCGGGAGTCGCTCCCGTCGGAAGCTGAGTGGGCCCCTTCGGTCAGTCGTTCCTAAACCACGCCAGCCCTCGTCCTTCAGTCAGTAGAGCTCAACATTTCGACTGCTGTGAACATTGGTCTCCTGTCGGATACTGCCAGAGCCCTCCTGATCAGGTGCTCCAAATCACGCACTCCCTGTCAATTGGCCAGCAGGGCCCGTCTGTATGATCCCCTCGCCCCGTGAGATAGTTAAAACTCAAGCTTCTTCTTACCTAGCGGCCTGTAGGGCTTTACTCATCTGATGCGGTGAGCATTGGTCTCCTGGAGCATTGGTCTCCAATCGGACGCTGTGAAAGCTTCCGATTGGTCATTCCAATGTGCACGCCAAATACGCTTAAACCTTTACTCTTCTTAATTATATGTAAATGTGAACTCATGAAAGTGGAATTCTGTTCAAGTGGGCCAAAAAGCTATGAATATCGTACGGCTGAGGGTAAGGTCTGTATAAAAGCTAAAGGTATTACACTAAATGCTGTAAACTCCGAGGCCATTAGGCTTGACACATTGATCAGTATGTGAGTGGGCGGGGTTGCGATAATTATATTCTTGGACACAACGACAGTATAATGAGGAACAAAAATCAATTGACACTGCACAAGTCAGTTGTAAAAAAAATACAAAGTAGTGTACAACAAACATGTTTTGCTGTCTGACTTTTCCACATCACCATATGGCTTCTGACATCATTTTTGATCATCAAGGAGTATGTGACACAGATGGTTTTGATTTTAGGTTACAGTTTCCATTTTCCTGCATATTATGTGGTCCATCAAACTCTGGAAAAACATTTTTTGAAAATGCTAACAGGATGATCTCTAAAAAGATTGAAAATATAATATTTTTGTATGATTACTGACAAAAAGTTTATGATGAATTGTTGAAATTGAATGACATTAAATTTATTGAAGAAATCCCACAGAGTCTGAATGACCCCCTGTTAGAGATCGGTCAGGCTCTGCAGTCAGCCAACCACAACGATCGTCATCTCCGGAGTACTAATTATCCACACCTGAAGCTCATCACCTCATCACCAGCTCTAGTTATAAGCACACACTTCACCTCTGGACTTCGTCCGGTCTCAACTTCGGTTACGGACTCTATACCTGTGCTTACTTACCTTGATATGTTCCAGCTCCCTTGTCTTCACACTTATCCTGTGTTCCTGTTCCATCAGCGTCTGTCAGTGTCTCCATTCATCTACTCTCCCAGGACTCCCTCATCACTTCTACCCCGGACATGAAGTGTGTGCCCTGTACCTCGCCATCATCTACCAAACAGAAAGTCTGTCAGTATATTGCTCTCTCATTTTATACTTGTTTACGTTTCAACTTACCTGAGTTTGTGGATACCGCAGTGATCAATAAACCTACTGATTTGATATACTTCTCTGTGAGTCTGTGTTCCGTTACAGAAGACCGGACCATCAACAGAATTATAATGAGCACACCGGATCCCTTCCATGAGCTTGTTGAGGCTCTTCGCCGAGCGTTACAGGGCACCACTCCCGAATCAGCGACCCACGTCACTCCTTCGCCACCCGCGGCCTCCAGTCCTGTGGCCACACCGGCACCCTACTCTGGCTCGGCAGAGGATTGCAACGGGTTTCTCCTACAATGTTCGTTGGCCCTGGAGATACAATCAGCCCAGTTCACCACTGAAAGACTGCTCACCACCTATTGACAAGGCCTCCATCCCCGGGTTCGATTGCAATTGGCTGCGTATGATGACTCCATGGGCCTAGAACGGTTCATTCAACTCTCCATACGTACAGTGCGTCGTATGCAGCCTTGTATGGAAGATTTCCAGGGTCAGTCACTAACAGTGCTATGCCGCCAGTCAGAGTATGCCAGTTCTCCAGAACCAGAACCCATGCAATTGGATCGTCACCGGATCTCAGGAGCTGAGCGGCAGAGGAGGCTGACTCAGAGTCTGTGTTTGTACTGTGGCTGCGGGGGACACATTGTATCAGCCTGTCTCATTCGTCTCCCACGACTAGCGGTGAGTGCTATACAGACTCATAAAGTAAATTCTAATCCTCTGACAGCTGAAGTTATCCTTACTGCTTCTAACTTATCTATTCCAGTACGCGCCTTACTTGACTCTGGGTCAGCAGGGAACTTCATCTCCAATTCCCTCTGCCACCAGCTCAACCTCAAGAAAAAAATCATCCCGAAACCTTACCAAGTCCAAGCCATCACCAGGAAACCTATAAATCACCGTAATGTTCAACATGAGGTTGGACAAATTCAGCTACAAGTGGGTCTACTTCATCAGGAAGAAATCACTTCTCTGGTTCTGGAGAACTCAACAGCTGGCATAATCCTCGGGCGTCCATGGTTGGAACAACACGACCCCGTCATATGGTGAAACGGCGAAATCCTGAAGTGGGGTGATAACTGCTTCCTTCTCCAGTTACTCCTCTTCCAGTTCAGTCTACGTCAATAGAAAGTACCATTGAACAGCAATCCACAGACATTCCAGAATGTTACACCCACTTCAGTGACATTTTCTGTCCCCGAGGGGAGTCGTCGTTGCCTCCACACCAACCATGGGATAGTGCCATCGATCTCCTTCCGGATGAGCCAGTGCCCCACGGCAAGATCTATCCTCTTTCGCTTCCAGAGCAGAAGGCCATGGAGGAATATGTGGAAGAGGCCCTTCAGCAAGGTTACATCCGCCCTTCCACGTCCCCTGCTGCTTCCAGCTTCTTCTTTGTGGCGAAAAAGGATGGAGGCTTGCGGCTCTGCATTGACTACCCCGCTTTAAACAGGATTACTGTCAAGTTCTGGTATCCTCTTCCCCTCGTCCCAGCTGCCCTAGAACAACTCCGGGGAGCCAACATCTTCACAAAACTGGACCTCCGCAGCACCTACAGCCTCGTGCGAATATGTGAGGGGGACGAATGAAAGACCACGTTTGTGACTCCTATTGGTCACTATGAATACTTGGTCATGCCGTATGGATTGGTCAACGCCCCCTCCGTATTCCAAGACTTTATGCACGAGGTGCTCCGGGAGTTCCTTCATCGGTTCGTGATTGTCTATATTGATGATATCCTGATTTACTCCCGGAGCCTAGCTGAACA
The DNA here is from genome assembly GCA_037194245.1 of Opsariichthys bidens. Lineage (NCBI taxonomy): Eukaryota > Metazoa > Chordata > Actinopteri > Cypriniformes > Xenocyprididae > Opsariichthys > Opsariichthys bidens. The sequence continues at coordinate 13,562,296 of CM074305.1, read as the reverse complement.
TCGCTCTCACGCTGTGGAGGTCCTCCAGAAACTCCGTGAATATCACCTCTACCTTAAGGCTGAAAAATGCAGTTTCCACCAGTCCTCCACTCATTTCCTTGGTTATCAAATCAGCAAACGAGGTATCAAGATGGACGAGGGGAAAGTAGAGACTGTCCGGAACTGGCCTCAGCTGAGTACCGTGAAAGAACTCCAACGGTTTCTGGAATTCGCCAATTTCTATCGGTGGTTTATCCAGAATTACAGTACCATCACAGCTCCTCTTACTAACCTCCTCCGCAATAATCCCAAGTCTCTGTCCTGGACACCAGCTGATACAACAGCCTTTGAAACCCTAAAACTTCAAAAAACCCTAAAACCCTAAAACCCTCGACTTCACATGCCTGAAGAAGACAACGAAGATCCAGAACCCATCTTACCTACACAGATCTCTGCCTGCCCTATCCAGTGGAACCTGGATGAAGAACTCACCTCCTCCAATGCTGACGCTCGACCTCCTCCAGGGTGTCCACCCAACCATACCTATGTACCAGGACCACAACGTACTCAAATAATTCTCAAGGTACATTCTTCAGTGGGCACTGGAAATCCAGGAGCCAACCGCACCCTCTCACTGCTTCAGGAACGCTTCTGGTGGCCCAACATGGCCAGGGATGTCAGGAGGTTCGTTCGAGGATGCACGGAGTGTGCTATCTCCAATGACATCAAGAAACCTTCCTGCTGGCAAACTTGTTCCTCTGCCCGTTCCCCAACGTCCATTGTCAAGTCATCTTTATTTATATAGCGCTTTTTACAATGCAAATTGGGGCAAAGCAGCTTTACATTAATAAGAAAATGGTGTCATTGTGCAGCTTATTCTATGTATTATTGATTCATTCCGTTGCAAATATCAATAGTTATTAGTCTAGTTAATTTAGGTATAGCAGCACTGCAGAAAACAGTGACGTAATCGTCCGGCTCAGCTCAGTTCGCATACAACGGCGCCAATGCAGGCATATCAAAAACACTGCTGAATATCAAGCAAGTGTCCCCAACTTAAGCAAGCCAAAAGCAACAGCGGCAAGGAACCAAAACTCCAACAAATGGAGAAAAAAAACCTTGGGCGAAACCAGGCTTAGTCGGGGTCAGTTCTCCTCTGGCCAACAGTGAACACTTGTTCGATACTCAGGCAGAGTTACAGGTCATTAAACCGATTTGGATTCGCAACAGTCAAAATATTTAATCTAGTTCTATCTAGTTTAAGATCTTTTGATCACACCGGTATGGGATGGTTTGTTGGGATATGTGCCACTGGCTGATGAGTCGGTAAGGTCTCACCTCACAGTCTCCGCTGACACCATAGGCCACATTGCTGCCGCACACAGGCACAGGTTCCCCGTCCGACCCGGACACGGCCCAGATCCAGCCAATCACATTAATTGGTAAACCTCGGGATAAGCAGAGAGACAAAAACTTAGCGTAGATGCCATTCTTCTTCTGATGTACAGAGTACATCTGGTGTTATAGGAAGTGTTCCCGGTTCCGGCTGACCTGATCTATGCAGCCTAACAATCCTTTAACGGATATGAAGACAGAAATTTATAGTGCGTCATGTGTATGCCAGGTTAAATAGATGCGTTTTTAGTCTAGATTTAAACTGACAGAGTGTGTCTGCTTCCCGAACAATGCTAGGAAGATTGTTCCAGAGTTTAGGTGCCAAATAGGAAAAGGATCTACCGCCTGCGGTTGATTTTGATATTCTAGGTATTAACAACTGGCCAGAATTCTGAGATCGTAATAGACGCAAAGGACTATAATGCATTAAGAGCTCACTCAGGTACTGGGGAGCAAAGCCATTTAGTTCTTTGTAAGTAATTAGCAAGATTTTAAAATCTATACGATGTTTAATAGGGAGCCAGTGCAGTTTTGACAGAACCGGGCTAATATGTTCATACTTCCTGGTTCTAGCAAGGACTCTAGCTGCTGCGTTTTGGACCAGCTGTCATTTTTTTATCACGCGAGCAGGGCAACCACCCAATAGAGCGTTACAGTAATCTAGTCTCGAGGTCATAAAGGCATGAACCAGCTGTTCCGCATTTGTCAATGAGAGCATATGTCGCAATTTAGATATATTTTTAAGATGGAAGAATGCGGTTTTACATATGCTAGAAATGTGGCTTTCAAATGAAAGATTGGTATCAAAGAGCACACCGAGGTTCCTAACTGAAGAAGACGACTTAACAGAGCAGCCATCAAGTGTTAGACAGTATTCTAGGTTTTTATGTGCTGAAGTTTTTTGTCCAATAATTAGAATCTCTGTTTTTTCTGAATTTAGTAGTAGGAAATTACTAGTCATCCAATTTTTTATATCAGCTACGCATTCTGTTAATTTTGAGAATTGGTAGGTTTCGTCAGGGCGCGAGGAAATATAGAGCTGAGTATCATCAGCGTAACAGTGAAAGCTAATGCCATGCTTCCTAATGACATCTCCCAAGGGTAGCATGTACAGAGTGAAAAGCAACGGTCCTAGAACTGAGCCTTGTGGTACTCCATATTTAACTTGTGATCGAAATGACATCTCTTCGTTTACTACTACAAACTGATAACGGTCAGATAAGTATGATTTGAACCATGCCAATGCAATTCCACTAATTCCAGCATAATTTTCTAGTCTATTCAAAAGTGTCACATGTATGTTTTTGTCATGTCTAGCGTAGTCGTCACCATGTCTAATCAGTTATCCTTTCACCTGTGATCACTTTGTCTACCACCTTCAGCTGTGTGTCATTAGTCTTCTGTGTATTTAAGTTCCCGTCTGTGTATTCATCCCTGTCGGTCGTTGTTTGTGCTTTGCACGCTGTACGTGTCTGCCCTGTCTTTGTATATTAAACCTGAATGTTATTCGTAAAACTCGTCTCCCATCTTCCTGCCTTCCACCGAGCGTTACAAAAAGAATATTGTGGTCGATAGTGTCAAAAGCAGCACTGAGGTCTAGTAACACTAATAGAGAGATACAACCATGAACTAATGATAAGAGCAAATCATTTGTAACTCTAATGAGAGCAGTCTCAGTACTATGGTACGGTCTAAATCCTGACTGGAAATCCTCACAGATACAATTTCTTTCCAAGTAGGAACTAAGCTGAGATGATACTGCCTTTTCTAGTATTTTTGACAGAAAAGGTAGATTGGAAATCGGTCTGTAATTGACTAATTCACCAGGATCAAGTTGTGGTTTTTTAATAAGAGGTTTGATAATAGCCTGCTTAAAATTTTTCGGTACATAACCTAGTGATAAAGATGAATTAATGATCTTAAGAAGAGGATCTATGACCTCTGGAAGCATCTCTTTCGATAGCTTAGTCGGTATAGGGTCTAACATACATGTTGTTGATTTTGATGACTTAACAAGTTTAGACAATTCTTCCTTTCCTATAGCAGCGAATGAATGGAATTTTTCCTCAGGGATACAACAACCCACTGTCTGATGTGATACTGCAGTAGACAGTTGCATGGCTGTAATTTTCTCTCTAATGTTGTCAATCTTGCAAGTAAAGGAGTTCATAAAGTCATTACTGCTGTTCTGTTTGGAAACATCAGAAGTTGAGGCTGTATTTCTCGTTAATTTAGCCACTGTATTAAATAAATACTTAGGGTTGTGTTTATTTTCTTCTAAAAGATTTGAAAAATAAGCAGATCTAGCGGTTTTTACGGCCTTTCTGTACTCCATCATTTTCTCTCTCCATGAAATCCGAAAAACTTCTAGTTTTGAATTCTTCCAGCTGCACTCCATTTTTCTTGCTGCTCTCTTAAGGGCCCGAATGTGCTCGTTATACCATGGCGTTGGACTAATATCCTTAATCTTTTTTAAGCGTAAAGGAGCGACAGAGTGTTGGAAAAGAGAGCGTCAATAGTTTCTGTTGCAACATCGAGTTCTTCTAAGCTGTCTGGTTTGCTAAGTTGATGAAACTGATCAGGAAGATTATTTATAAAGCAATTTTTAGTGGTAGAGGTGATGGTTCTAACATATTTATGGCAGACAGGCGGTTTTCCAGCCTTGGTTAAATGTAGCACACATGAGACTAGATAATGATCTGAGACGTCATCGCTCTGCTGCAGAATTTCAACGGCATCAATATCGATTCCATGTGACAATATTAGATCTAGAGTATCATTACGACAATGAGTTGGTCCTGACACGTGTTGTATAACTCCAATAGAGCTTAGAATATCTGTTAATGCCAATCCCAAAGCGTCTTTTTCATTATCTACATGTATATTAAAATCACCAACAATAAGGACTTTATCCACAGCCAGTACTAACTCCGATAGAAAATCAGCAAATTCTTTGATAAAATCTGCATAGTGCCCTGGTGACCTGTACACAGTAACCAACACAAATTTCAAATGAGATTTGTCACTTACATTATATAGCGTTACATTGAGCACCTTCACTTCAAAAGAGATATATTTGAAAGACTTTTGAGTAATACTGAAGATATTACTATAGATTACAGCAACACCTCCCCCTTTACCTTTCTGACAAGGTTCGTGTCGATAATAGTAACCTTGAGGGCTAGACTCATTTAAAGTAATGTAATCGTCTGGTTTTAGCCAGGTTTCTGTCAAACACAGCACATCTAGATTATTTTCTGTGATAATATCATTTACAATAAGTGCTTTTGAAGAAAGGGATCGAATATTCAGCAACCCAAGCTTTATCATTTTTTTATCTTTATAATCTCTGTTTTCTACTTGTTGAACATCAATTAAATTATCACCCGTAAATGGGTTTGGAAGTTTTCTGTATTTGTTAGTTCGGGGTACAGACACAGTCTCTATCTGATGATATCTAGGTGAAAGAGTCTCTATGTGTTGGGATTTATCTGAATTCTGTAACGTGAGACAGCTAGCAGACGGTCGGTTTAGCCAGTCTGTCTGCTTCCTGACCTAGGCCCCGGTTAGTCAAGGTTGAGCTCTAAGACTATGTGCCATATTACTAGAGAGAAGAGCGGCACCACCCCAGGAGGGATGAATACCATCTCTTTTCAACAGGTCAGGTCTACCCCAAAAACTTTTCCAATCGTCTATGAAACCTATATTATTGTTCTTACAATAATACACCACTTAGACAGCCAGCCATTGAGTGATGATAGTCTGCTAATTATCTCATCACTTCTACGAGCAGGAAGGGGTCCAGAAAAAATTACAGTGTCTGACATCATACATGCGATTTCACACACCTCTTTAATGTTAATTTTGGTGATCTCCGACTGGCGAAGTCGGACATCATTAGCGCCGACGTGAATAACAATCTTAGAGTATTTACGATTAGCATTTGCCAGCACTTTTAAATTTGCTTTGATGTCAAGCGCTCTGGCTCCCGGCAAGCATGTGACTAGGGTGGCTGGTGTCTCTATTTTCACGTTCCATGTAATAGAATCGCCAATAACTAGGGCACTTTCAACAGGATTCTCAGTGGGTGCGTCACTGAGTGGGGAGAACCTGTCATCCAATTTTTGAGTTCGCTAAGCTAGTCGCATCCAAAACAGTATCTGAAGCCCTTGCATTCTTACTATCCTCAATTAAAGTTTGGATGCGTGTCTCTAATTCTAAGATTTTCTCTGTCAGCCTGACTATTTCCCTACATTTATGACATGTGAATCCATCACCGCTGACAGAAAAAGCTAAACTATGCATGTGACAGGCAGTGCAAGTAACAATGAAAGGAGAAGATTACATAGCTTACCGTGTTTGTAGACCGATCCGACTTACCAGATGTTTGATGAATTTGTAGAAAAAGGAGAACGTGACAGAAATGACGGTGGGCACGGATAACACAAACTAGCGAAGTGCTAACGCGTTGTGATGGTGATTTAGATTAAAAGATTAAAAACTAGTGTGATAGGCAATATAAGACAATATCAGGCAATATAAGACAATATCAGATATATAGTGAAAATAAGTAGACAGCAAACAATGACAATAAATAGATTCAAATAAAGCTATATGGAGCAACAGACTCAAACAATTCAGCAGCGAGGCAGACAGGAGCAAACCTGGTTACACCTGGGAGTGGATTTCGCCACCGACCTACCTCCTTCCGATGGTCACACTTGCATCCTTGTAATCGTGGACCGTTTCTCCAAAGTCTGTAAACTCATACCCCTCAGGGGTTTACCCACTGCTATGTCCACCGCTGAACTGCTGTTCAATCATGTCTTCCGCTACTATGGAATCCTTGAAGATATCGTCTCAGACAGATATCGTCTCATTCACCTCGCAAGTCTGGAAAGGATTCTTCAAACTCCTGGGTGTGGCGGTCAGTCTATCCTCTGGTTATCATCCCCAGACTAACGGGCAGACGGAAAGGAAGATCCAAGAGATAGCACACTTCCTACGAATCTTCTGTCATGACCACCAGGACTCTTGGAACCAATTCCTCGGCTGGGCTGAGTACGCACAAAATTCCCTTCGTCAAGCATCTACTGGACTGACTCCCTTCCAGTGCGTACTCGGGTACCAGCCACCACTCTTTCCTTGGTCAGGAGAATCGTCGGATGTCCCATTAATAAATCGTTGGTTCCGAGAGTGAGAGAGTCTGGGACTCAGCTCATCACCATCTCCGGAGGGCAGTGCGCAGACAACAACTCCAAGCTGACGTCCAACGTTCCGATCCTCCTCATTACCAACCTGGACAGTTAGTTTGGCCCTCAACAAGGGACATCAAGCTGCGCCTGCCCTGCAAGAAGCTGAGTCCCAAATACGTTGGTCCCTTCCCCATCACACGGCAGATCAATCCAGTCACGTATCAATTAAACTTACCTTCACATTACAGAATTCATCCTACCTTTCATGTATCACTGTTGAAACCCTGTCACTCACCCTTATCTGTTCCTTCCTCAGAGCCTGACCAGAATGAGGAACCTCCCCTTCCACTGATCGCGGATGAAGGAACCATCTACACAGTACAGGATATTCTGGACTCCCGGCGCCGTGGTGGCCGCTTGGAGTATCTGGTGGATTGGGAGGGCTATGGTCCAGAGGAGCGGTCCTGGGTCCCCAGACAAGACATACTGGATCCAGGACTTCTCACCACCTTTCATGAAACCCATCCTGATTGTCCAGCACCGTGAGGAAGAGGAAGGCCACCGCGACGTCGGGGTCTGCGGCCCTCAGGAGCGGGCCGTGGGGGGGGGGGGTACTGTTAGAGATCGGTCAGGCTCTGCAGTCAGCCAACCACAATGATCGTCATCTCCAGAGTACTAATTATCCACACCTGAAGCTCATCACCAGCTCTAGTTATTAGCACACACTTCACCTCTGCACTTCGTCCTGTCTCAACTTTGGTTACGGACTCTATACCTGTGATTACTTACCTTGATATGTTCCAGCTCCCTAGTCTTCATAGTTACCCTGTGTTCCTGTTCCATCGTCTCCCAGGACTCCCTCATCACTTCTACCCCGGACACGAAGTGTGTGCCATGTACCTCGCCATCATCGGCTCATCCATTCATCTATCAAACAGAAAGACTGTCAGTATATTGCTCTCTCATCTTATACTCGTTTATGTTTTAACTTACCTGAGTTTGTGGATTCCGCAGTGTTCAATAAACCTACTGATTTGATATACTTCTCTGTGAGTCTGTGTTCCATTACACCCCCATTTGTTTCCTCCTGACAAAACAAATTTATTAATATTGGACGATTGTTTGAGAGATGTATGTAACAGTACTGAAGTTGAACAATTAATTACAAATTATTTTCATCACAAAAATATGAGTGTTTTGTATATCGTGCAAAATTTATTTTGTCAAGGTAAAGCCAGTAGAACCATCAGTTTGAACAAAAATTATCTGGTACTGTTTAAAAACCCCAGAGACAACACCCAAATTAATGTGTTAGCACGCCAGATGTATCCTAGAAACTCTAAATTTTTTGTGGAATGTTATCAAGATGCTACCTACATTCCTTTTGGGTACCTATTGATTGACTTTAAAGCAACAACACCAGAGCAGTATCAGTATCCTCTCAGAACGGATCTAGTCTTGAAACATCCTGTCGTATATATTTAGAAAAGAAAACATTGACATTGTTGGAAAATGTCTACAAGACTTTTAAGAACTCTACCTCTTTTAAAACTGTTATTAAAAGCAACACCCAAACAAAGGCGTTTTATTTTAGAGGAAACAACAGATGAGCTTGTTGTAACATTGTGTGAAGTGGCTCATAATGTACTCCATGGAGATATTCCACTTACACCACAGCAATATCAAAGACTAAAGAGAAAAAGATCCGACATCAAAATTGTAGCAGATAAGAAGGTTGGTGTCAGAAGGAAAAGACTGCTAATCAACCAACAAGGCGGATTCCTTTTACCACTATTAAGTGTTGCGATTCCCTTTATAACCAGCTTAATTACATCTAAATAAGTTTGGTGATGGAGTATGCTGAGAAAATGTTTTTAGTTCCACAACAACAGATGGATAAGCTGAGATCCTCTAACACCCGTGAATCTATTCAACAGGTTGTGGAGAATGACTTGGACGTTACTATAAGAAATATCTTACACAGATCTGATCTGGACCCCCATGAAAAAGCTAAAATGAACACTGCTGTTTTGCAAAGGTTTTTAACACTTGCTAGACAAGGGGATCGGGAGACAGCTACATCAACATTAAGTTTACCACAACCTGATAATATTGAAAAAGATGGTACGTCCCTGGCAGTCGGCTAGAGTGTTCAAGTTGTTTTAGACGTTGTTTCAGAAAAGATTTTAAAGAACGTTCCACAGAGGTGTATGAAAAATGTGCGTTACATTTTAGATAAAATGTCTAAAGTTAAAGATGTTACTTCATGGACTGAGATTGGTGAGTTTGTGTTTAAAGGGAGAACGATCCCTGGTTCACACATGATTGATTTGATTAAAAACATCACTACACCACATAAGATTGATGATGAGCGGAGACGTAGTGGATGGTATGAGTTTCTGGACACTTTTGCGGAACTAAATTTACCATAGTCGATGATGCCAAATCACCATGTCAGGCACACAATTAACTCTTTCAAAACCAAATCGGCACCGGTAGGAACAAGAGTAAAGAAGAGTAACAAAGAAGAAGAGTAAAAAACGTCTCGGTTACAAATGTAACCCTCGTTCCCTGAAGGAGGGAACAGAGACGTACGTCAGAACTGAACCGACAAATTGGAATATTGCATGGGAGCCCTATCATCTTTGAGTGTAAACTAAACGAGCCAATGAAGAGTGCCTTGGCCTGGTAAACCTGCAGCAACGCCATGGCATGCAGGGCAGATACAGCCTGCCCACAAGCTCTGTAAGCCTTGTCCATTAGATTGGACGAGAACTTACAGGCCCGGGACGGGAGGCGCGGGTTGCCCCGCCAATTGGCAGCCGCCGGACGCAGTTGCATCACGACGGCGCGCTCAACTGGGGGGATCCCCACGTACCCCTTAGCTGCACCGCCATCCAGGACGATGAAGGCGGAGGAGGGACCTGACCGGTATTGGACAGAAAAAGGTTTCCTCCACGATCTAGTCACCTCCTCATGCACTTCCGGAAAGAAAGAAACCGGGGCAGAGCGCTGAGAACCGGCACGGGCTGTCCTGAGAAACCAATCATCCAGACAGGAGGGTTCGGGACATGGTGGAGGGAAAACGCCACTCTCCCAGAAGGAGGCAGCCATCCGAGCCTTCATCTCCAGATGACTCAAACCCACCTTCCGATGCCCCGATCGACATCTGATCATCAGCCGGTGCACCAAAAGAGACGGCTGGTCACTCATGAGAGGGACCAAAGCGCACCTGTGGCATTCACCACGGATTGCGGTGCGTGTGAGGGACCAGGGACCCACGGAGACTGGCTTGGCGAGGAAGCCCTGACCTGATCCTCAGATCTCCCGATCTATCCGCAGAAGTAGCGACCATCTGGGGACCGCTAGATCGGGGGATAGGGACGGGGGCTTGGCCTAGAGAACCAAGGCAAGCAAGCCGCGATCTCAACACCGCGATAGTCATGTCCAGCACAGGAACTCTCGTTCTTCTAACTCTCCGTTTACTTCAAACTCTTCAGACGATACAGCACACACTGCACAGCTCCGAAGCGAAAGACAAAGTGTGACCGCGGCCGCTTCCGTATTTATACTAGCTCACGGGGGCAGAGTGCGGCACACGAAAACTCGCACGCCAATCTTCATTGGCTCGTTTAGTTTACACTCGAAGATGATAGGGCTCTCGTGCGAAATCCTCATCAGTCGGTTCAGTTCTGACGTACGTCGAATGTGACCGACTGAAAGGGAACAGAAAATGTATCCAACCACACATCAGCACTTTCAAATTATTCCGAAGACACTGTATTCTAATCACCCATTCTTGATCGTGGACACTGCTTAAGTTTTTAATGACTTCTGTACATTTTTTTTATATATTTTTTTTTTAATCAAAGTGTAACACAACTGAGTAGCTCTCGTTTCACAATTACTAATTTGCAATACGAGATCGCTTGGACCAGAAATCAAAAGATATAGGTCGACTCACTAGAGCAAAAGGCAACAGGTGGACTTCAAAATGATAAATGGAAGAGAATAAATATACTAGGACTACTGGGATGCAGTTAATCAAAGAAAAGGTAAGTGTATTTTCTGAGTGTTTAGTTTCTTTGAATGAATTGTAATTCTTTTAAAGTGAAAATAATAGTAGAAATGAACAAAACCCAATTAAGTCACAATTGTTCACACTAAAGTTCAAAACAAAAATACAAATTTCAACCTCAATCTTTGAAATTCAACCTCAGCTTTATTCCACTTTCACATATCAGTCTCTCAATTTTAAATTCAGACAACAGTCTTCACAACAGTGTCTCAAATCTGGTTGTAAATGAACAGTAATGTTCATTAATGAAAGAACAGTTCAGTCCAATCTCCAGGGAAATCCAGGTGACTTTGAAATAAAAATGTGCAATTCTGTCCTTCCTGACCAGAAGAAAAGGAAAAAAAACCCCCAAAAAACTGTTTCTTGGTTTCCAGGTGCTAATGGGATGGCTCGCCAGTCCAAACCAGGAAAAGGAATCCACAGCCCGGACGAAATTCGGGATCACAGCAGAAATTCTTCCAACACTCAAGGAAGAGTCTATGTCTGTCTATACTCAGTATTAGCAAGCTAGCACTACCTGGTGCGGACGTCAATGAAAAACTATTACGTCTTCACAAATAAAACATCCTTCAACAACTTGAGCATAACTACATTGTCACATGTATGTTTTCGTCATGTCTAGTGTAGTCGTCACCATGTCCTATTAGTTATTGTCATCACCTGTTGTCTATTAGTAATCACCTTCAGTGTATTTAAGTTCCTGTCTGTCCGCAATTCATGGTCGGTCGTTGTTTGTGCTATGCACTGCTGTACGTGTCTGCCCTGTCTTTGGATTAAAAAACCTATTTGTTATTCGTGAACCTTGTCTCCCGTCTTCCTGCCTTCCGCCGAGCGTGACATACATATACACTCACAGATCGTATTGAAACAGAAATTAAGCATTTAACACATTTTTACATTACTCCTTCACATTTCTTGTTAACTTTACATTCTCCAATAACAGTATTCACATGCATCTTAACTAAAAACATTTCTTATAATGAAACTTTTACTCACCAAGGAGAAATGTATCAGAGAGAAAAAATAAAATGAACGAAAAGTGTTAATATTCCTCCAAAGAAACGCTGATCAAACTATATTTCATCCGCTCCTCGCCGCGTCCTTCTCACGCCGCGAATCTATATGTAATGATGTCTCAAGTTCTCTCTTAATTTACTAACAATCCAACAATGAATCATTAAACTGTTCGCTCTTGTTCTCGTGTCGTTCACTACTTTTTGCTTCTCCTGTTCTTGTGTTGTTCACAACTTTTTGCGTCTCCAATTCTCTCGTTCGCGCACACTCTTCTCAAACTTTTTCAGCGAAGGCAGAGCTAACCTTTCACCTTCCAATCAGAAATCCGTTTAGAACTTTCTTTCTTTGAATTTCTTATAAAAAAAATAAAATAAATGTTACTTTGTGGGGTTTATTTTTCTCTTTCAGTCTACAAACTTTATGGATCTATGAATAAAATAATACGACTTATAAATATTAATGGCCTAGATTAATGATCTGGGTTACACTAAGACTATATGTACATTGTGTTATCATTTTGTCATTAACTGTTTTGATGATATTGTGTATAATAATAATGAAAAAGAGACAAAAGAAGAAAATTTGTTTACAGTTTTTATTGAAATTAAGTATGAGACATGAACATTTCACCTGTTTGCACACACTGAACACACTTGAAAACATTTTCATTACATTTTTTCACAAATACTGACACCTTTTTGTCATTTTTAACAATATTTCATAATATTTAATAATAATTATATTTAAAAATTTCAACACATGATCATAATCAAACCCTTTTGCCATGTGGAAGAGAAAGAACACGCAATGCTGACCACATGTGTCTGATGAATAATCTTGGACTTGAACAGTTGAATGTTGTACCATCTTAGAATTGAGACTTAAAAAGTTTTTGATAAACAGTGGAAAACGATGATGAGCCGGTTTATTACCAAAACTGTCAAAAAAACATCCTACATCATCCTCCTTTCTGTAGATGGCCAGCCAATGTTCACCTGGGAGACCTGAGGTGTGCGTGTTAATAATGACGGTAATTAACGGTAATTTTCTTAAAAGTTTTTTTGGTAAATAGTCACACGGTAGCACACCGAGAAAATGCGTATTGCAGAAAACCTTGTCCATTATAGACGTAAGCCGTACAGTGTTCATTGTATGCGTTAATAGTAATCAACCAGTACCTGTCGCCATTTTGATACCTCCAATAAGCTGTCAAAGACAGAATAAATAACCAGATTTATAGTTCTGGGTAGCGGCTGTCTAAAAAGGGCTTCTAGTCTAATATTTCCACTCTTGATAAGTGATACGTGTTGGCTACACTCCTCGTCTGGTGTAAAGTTGAATGTGTAGAGTGTATAGCCGTGCAGAAAGTCTTCCCTATCGATAGACAGTGCTTGATTTTTCAGATGTCTTCCGGAAGCCAGTGCTAACTGGTAAAACTCCTGCACTGCAGAACCATTTTCATATTTAGGTTGCAAAGGCTTTGCGGGGTGTTGTTGACTATCCACATAGATGGCTAGAAAGTCTAGGTCGTAGTTTTTAAACGTAAATGGATTTTTATTATACGAGCCAGAGAATACATCATTATCAACCATAGCTAGAACCACTGATTTTGGCAGTGTTCCTAAGAACAAGTTTTCCTGATTGCAGACACACAATCATCATTTGAAGAGGTGCCTGTTGACTATTGTACTCAAGACCCGAAGACGCAGAGCACTGAACATGTGAGCACACCTGAGGATCTTCACGTCTTCACTGAGTCACTTTATCTGTTCACCTGTGTTCCGGTCCTGCTAATAAACTTTCACGCATTTTCACTGCATTTGAGTCCTCTGTTTATCTGACTGCCCTGACAGAATCAACTGACCAAGATGGACTCAGCAGAGGAACTTGAGTTGCATCGAGCCGTTACACAACAAGGGATTCTTTTGGGACGCCAACAGGAGGAACTGGTGGCTTCTCGTCAGGCCATCTCTGAGATGTCACGCCAGTTAACTGAGGTTACTCAGCGACTCAAACAGCTTCTAAGTAAACCTCCACCAGCTCCCATGGCACCACTTCAACTGAGGTGACCGGTTCCCGCCAATCTGAACAAGATTCTCTCTCCTCTCCTCAATCCACCTGCTTCTTACTCCGGTGAGCTAAATTCATGTCGCTCATTTCTGTCACAGGGTTCACTGACTTTCTCACTCCAGCCCTCCTGTTTTTTGACGGAGAGATCCAGAGTGGCTTTTGTCATCATACACCTGCCCGGTCTAGCAAGGGAGTGGGGGACGGCCATATGGGGCAATGAACATGAGTGTTGCAGGTCCTATGAGAGCTTTTCACAGGAGCTGCGCAAGGTTTTTGACCATTCAGCATTGGGCACCTAAGCGGTACGAGCATTGTCTCTCTTACAGCAGGGCGCTCGATCGGAGTCGGAATACTCCATCGAGTTCCGTACACTCCAGCATCGTGTGAATGGAATGGTAAGGCTAAGTGGGACCACTTTCTGCATGGACTAGCAGAACATATCAAGGTCGAGATTTATTCCATGGAACTAACACCTTCTCTCGACGGTTTATTATACGTTCCCAGCATCGACGGGCGTTTTTTTTTTCTCACGAGTCTCCCTACATTACACCAGGTTCAGGAGGTGCCACCTCCCAGCATTTCGTTACATCTGAGAAGGAGCCCATGCAGATTGGGAGATCTCATCTGACGGCTGTGGAGAGGCATCATCGTCTCTCCAATAACTTGTGCCTCTACTGCAGGGAGGCAGGGCATATGGCTGCTGGTTGTCCTGTTAAGAGACAGCGCTCACCTTTCAGAGGACAAAGCATGGTGAGCGTTACCAGTACATTGCTGCCATCTGGTGGCCACTCTATCCTTCCGGCCGTTCTGCAGTTGGAGGGGGCTGCCCATCGGGTGACGGCGTTGATTGATTCTGGAGCGGAGAGGGACTTTATGGACATTGGACTGGCTGAACACCTTGGCATTCCAGGTTCTCTCCTGGCAGAGCCGAGGATTACTCATTCTACTAGCCTTCTCAAACTCACTATTTCAAGCAATCATGCAGAAGAGATTCGATTCCTCCTTATACACTCTCCTTCCGCTCCAGTAGTCTTGGGACATACCTGGCTGGTTAAGCATAACCCTCATATTGACTGGGCTCTTAATTCTGTGTTGGCATGGAGCTCATTCTGTTTATCTCAGTGTTTAGTGTCTGCACCTTCTCCTTTAATGTCTGTTTCTGCCCTGCAGGAGGAACCGGTGAACCTGGTGGATGTACTGGGGGCTTACCATGACTTGAGAGCGGTGTTCAGTAAATCCCGAGCTTCATCTTTCCCTCCACACCGCTCGTACGACTGTGGGATAGAATTATTGCCTGGCACTTCGCTACCTAAGGGGCGCCTTTACTCGTTCTCCAGTCCCTAGAGGGAGGCCATTGAGAAATACATCAGCGATTCTCTGCTAGCCGGTATAATACGTCTTTTTTCTTCTCCGGCTGGGGCGGGGTTCTTCTTCGTGGGGAAGAAGGATGGTTCGTTGTGTCCCTGTATTGATTATCGGGGGCTGAATGACATCACGGTAAAGAATAGCCACCCTTTGCTGTTGATGTCTTCAGCTTTTGAACCCCTGCAGGGAGCGACCATCCTTACAAAGATGGACCTATGCAATGCTTATCACCTGGTTCAGATTAGGGAAGGGGATTAGTGGAAGACTGCCTTTAATACCCCCACAGGTCACTTCGAATATTTGGTCATGCCCTTCGGACTTTCTAACTCCCTGGCAATCTTCCAGCACTCGTCAATGATGTGCTCAGAGACATGGTCGACCGGTTTGCATTCTTTTACCTTGACCATTCCACCAGCAGGGAGCAGTGAAGGAGAATGTTCTGGAGAGTGATTTTGTGCCTCTCTGTGACAGTACCACAAGCCTTCGTTCCTTTAGTGATCGCAGGCTTCTGGTGGGGACGTAGCGTTGTAGCAGTGTGTGGAGGTAGGAAGGTGCAGAGCCTGTGGTGGATCTGTAAGCAAGCATCAGCGCTTTGAACTTGATGCGAGCAGCAAGGGGTAGCCAGTGCAAAGAGATGAAGAGGGGCGTGACGTGGGCTCTCTTAGGCTCGTTGCAGACAAGACGTGCAGCAGCGTTCTGGATCATTTGAAGAGGTTTGATTGCACTTGACGGCAGACCAGCCAGAAGAGCATTGCAGTAATCAAGCCTTGATTACTGACTGATTACTTGACCAGTCTTTGCCAGGTTGAGCTGCAGGTGGTGTTCTTCCATCCACGTCAAGATGTCCGCCAGACAGTTTGAGATCCGTGCAGCTACTGTGGAATCATCTGGTTGGAAGGACAGGTAGAGTTGTGTGTCATCAGCATAGCAGTGGTAGGAGAAACCATGTGCCTTTATGATGGGACCCAATGATGTAGTATAAATGGAGAATAGGAGGGGACCAAGAACTGAACCCTGAGGAACCCCAGTGATCAGTTCATGAGGTTTGGATACCTCCCTTCCCCAGGCAACTCTGAAAGACCTACCTGTGAGGTAGGACTCAAACCACTGAAGTGCAGTACCTGAGATGCCCAGTGACGAGAGGGTGGACAGAAGAATTTGATGGTTTACGGTGTCGAAGGCAGCAGATAGAGCCAGTAGAATGAGAACAGATGACATGGAACCAGCCTTTGCAATTCGCAGGGATTCCGTGACAGACAGTAGCGCAGTGTGTGTAAGTGCTGGTAAAAGAGTGGGAGAAATGGCTTGTAGAAGGTGTGAGGGGATGGGGTCTAGAGGGCAGGTGGTGGGATGAGTGGAGAGAAGAAGTTTTGATACATCCGCCTCTGTGAGAAGGGAGAAGGAAGAGAGAAGATTAGTGGATGAGGAAATTGAAGGATTAGAAATGAGGAAACCTGTGCCCCCTCCTCCTCCTGACTGACAAGGGCTATGAGTAAAAGTGAAGTTGTTAGAGAGAGCAGGGGTGGTTGGTTGAGTCCTCTGGACAAATCCATGTCTCAGTCAAGCCTAAGATATTGAGAGAAGAGTTAGTGGCAAAGGCTGGAATGAAGTCAGCTTTGTTAACAGCTGACTGACAATTCCATAGGCCTACAGAAACAGATAGATGTTTGTGTTGTCTTTCTTTTGTGTATTTTCTTTTCAGGTAATTTAGAGGGTCTTAACAGCAGTTATTTTTGTTTGTAGTTTTGGCCTGGTCTACTCCTGAATTTAACCCCCATTTTTGTTTCTGTTAATTATTATTATTTGTGTCAAAGTGGTTATAAATAAATGTCCTCATTTGAAAAAAACATTGAGTGAGCACAAATTCATTTATGTTGCGGCTGGCCGTAGATGGTCGTAAAGGCCACGCCTTCTCCTGAACAGACACTTAACTAAAACACATGCAAAGACAGACATAACATTATATAACTGCTCACTAATTGATGAATCACTGTCAGCAACCCCGAAAACTTTGCGGAAAGGAGTAGTGAAATTATCCAGTGTTTGTGTGACAATTCCATCCGATTCTAAATGGTTTGGGGCGTGTAGAGAGGCCGCTCCATCAATAGGGAGATTAGGAATGAGATGTTGTTTCTTTCGGTGGTGAAACAGTGCGACTGCATTTATAGGACCAGTGAAGACTGCAGAAGAAATCCGTCCGCTGAGCCAGAGTAGGGCGCTGGATTGGCAACGGGACTGAAAACAGAGGTGGTGAAGGAGTGCTGTGATGGGTGATGCGGAAATGGTGCCAGAAAGTGCTCGCTTGAATGCATGCACGACCTCCTGGAATGGATCTGGGGAACTTATCAAACTAAGTTGGTCTGATCTTCTATTACAGAACACAGACTGAGAGAATGAGAGTTTTTTTTGTTGTTGTTGAAGCAGGTAACAAACACAAGCAGGTGAGTATGGTAATGCAAGTAGTAAATGCAATAATGATAGAAATTCTGACAATTTGTTTCTATGTAAATGGTTGAGGGGGTCATGGATGAGAGCAGCTGAAGCACATACTTTGGCAAGGTGGATGGAGAATGGTCAGAGTCCAGAGGAAAAGGCGCTGGAGACACAGGGAGACGAAAGAGACGTGGAGGAACAGGAGAAACATTGGCGCAAAATAGCTGAGACAGTCCACAGGTAAGTATAAACAGGTAAGTGAGTCCTTACTCGAACGAGACCAGACAAAGTGCCAGAGCGAAGTGTGTGCTTATATACTGTTTGCATGATGAGGTGGTGGTAATCAGGTGCGGGTGATTAGTGTTCTGGTGACAGCAATCTCTGTAATTGGGTGGTGATGGAGCCTGGCTGATATCTGACAACATTATTCTCATGTTGTTTGAAAATAAATAATGACGGAATGATTTGAAATGATTAGTTTCAGTCTTTTTGAATGGAATTTTGCCAAACTGGAAGTACCACCCATAATTCGAAATGCAGTAGGCTCATCAGGATTAAATTGTCTTTGTTCATGCACAAAGCTGTTACGCTGTGCTTTGTTATCTTATTGATTATCTAATAAGGAACCATATCAGACCTAAACTTGCTATTACTTACTGATTAGCTAATATTGTTTCCATATTAGTCAATAGTAGAAGCTAAAGTGTTAATGAAAATATTTAACCAATATTTCTAAGAACATGTACCTGTGATTGACATAAGGGACTCCAGTTGTGAGCAAAACAATGAAAATCCTAAAGTGTGATACAAAAAAGACTTTATTGATACTACTATACTAAACATTTAAGCTATTCATTTACACACACATGGGTATAGGAAGAGAGTTAAAGCTAAAGCAGAGTAAAGTAAAAGCATGAAGTTATGACAGCATTTGATATTCAGCAGACGACAGCCTGAAGGAAACATCAGTTTCTTTGTTCTAAAACACTTTTGTGAATACGGGGTAGGTGACAATAATAATGATATGAAATAATAAGAAAAAGTCTGATAGACCTACTTGTACATCTTGCCTTTTTGAAAGAGTGTCCTGATGCAGTTTGTTAAGGCTTCAGTTGTTCTTTGCTGAAATTGTCATTTTAGATCAGATTCCAATCGCATACACAAGAAATCGGATTTGGACTGAAGTTGACCCAAAGCCTTTGATGATTGGAAAGACAAGGCAGCAGTGTGGTGCAAACTTAGTGGTCCTTCAAATACTTTAGCTCAGAATCTGCAACTACATGTCAGAATTTAATCTGCCCCTGATCTTGTGGTTGGTGAGCTTTTAAAATGTGAAGATGCCACATGCTTGGGAGGTGAGTGAGCCAATAAGGAGTTTTACCTTCAGAGGGAAAGTTTTCTAACAGGGTGTTCTGAATCTGAATTTGGATTGAGTATTTAGGGAAGAACCTTCAAGATTCCTCTAATATAAAAGGAAAATCATGAGGAAAATTAGATACGCATATTTCTGTATATATAGTAAGTAAAAGTGGTTATAAATAGAATGTATAGGATTAAATGGGTTTATTTGTGTGTTTAATAATTAATGAAGTGAGCAAAAAATCTTTCTCTAAATTCCTTTGGATTGTAAAACTTATTTTATCTTGCTGATGCAATGTTCAAAATCATTTCATTTTTTTTTTTCATCATTTAGCAGACACTTTTATCCAAAGCGACTTACAAGGGGAGCAATTAGGGGTTAGTCATGGTATCGAAGGTGGAGAGAGTGCCGTTTATTCACAATCCCCATTTTCAATTCCGGCGTGGGAATCGAACCGGCAACCTTCAGATTACAAACCCGACTCCCTCACCACTAGGCCACGACTACCCGGTTTGCTAGTTGGGTGAGGGGTATTGTGGATTATCTGTGAAATATAACAAGTAATTGTGTCTGATCTGTCTCAGGCACTACAAGTTTTTGGTTGATTTTTGTCAGTGAATCTTGTCAAGATCATTGTCATATTGTCATAATATCCCAATTTAACCACTAACAATGATAGTTGGCATGTCTGACAGCTTCTTCTCGCTCTTGTCTTTGTTTTCAAGGTTTCGTAAATGATTAAGAGCTTTTCATTATTTGTCTCTCATTTTCTAGGAGGACTGCCCCACCTCCTACCATTCGAAAAAAAAACAAAAAAACAAGAAAACCGAGCCAGATAGCAGAGGAGATTTGGAATGAACAGGCTTTGCACCTGTTCACTGTTTCCCCAATTCTGAAACAAGTGCACAGTCTGAAATATGGAAAGCCTTAATTAAATAGCTTTGCAAGTATAAATGTGATTGCTGGGTAAATGTACACTAACAAATAAATATAAATGTGTTGCTTTGTATAAAATGCTCACCTTCTATAAAATTGTTTGTTTTCTGTATATTGGATCTAGGTTTTCCCATTTAGTTTTGAGGACAAGCAAGTTTTGTGAGAACAATGATGAAGGCTACACTAATTCATAATACGTTTAAAAAATATTAAATTGTTAATGTACACTGTAATGCACACAGGCTAACACCTGAACACTTTCTATCTCAAACATTCATTCAGTATTATGCCGTCATTCTGCATGAAGAACCCCTCTACAAAATTTCCACTTTCAGTCTGTCATAAACATTATGAATGGATTGAATTGCTATGAAAAGGTCTTGCAGTATTATAATAAATAGAAAGCTGGGGGTGTCTTTAGCAATTAAAGTTATTAAAAATACATTTGGAAATGCTAATTTTAATAGGTTAAGTAAACCAATTTAACCGTAGTTTTACATTTTTGAAAGGAATATTATGACATGTTTAAAACAATAATTGTTCGGACTTGATAACACAAAATTAATTTGGTTTATTTGGAATAGGCCTATATATTTAATTTTAGCCTAATTTGGGCTACCGGTATGCTTGCTTGATTCCTTCATCCACAACGATCGGTGACGCGTGCGTTGACGTCCTCAGATGTAGCCTAGCCCCCTATGTGCGCGGTGCATTCTGGGTCCACCCCAAGATGGCGGCGCCCTTGCAAAAGTGTTGAGAAACAATCTCACCTGGAAGTCTTATTTAAATTAGCCGCAGTTTCAAAGTGTTGATCCATTTTCGCGAACAACAGAACGTGCACAGAAAGAGACCGTAGGATTAAGTTATTGAGCGCCTGCCGTGGCTCACGCAGTGTGTGTTTGTGAGGATGATGACGGGCCGCGGCGCCTGACCCAGAACCAAAAGCAGAGCCAGCGCAGATCACCCTGCAAAAACGTCTTGATCCAGCGCCTTCAGATCCTCCACAGGCTGTGGACACTGCCGTTTAAGCTGCTGACGGGAGTGATCTGTGTTATCGTCCGTAGACGCAGCGGATCTCCAACTCAAGCTTTGGAGAACTCCGCTGACCAGAGGTGCGAGTACAATTCACAAAACCATCTAATGTCTCATAAACAATTCACCATGGTGCAAAAATATCATAGATGCTATAGAAAAACTAATGTACTCTTATCCACCACTTTCGTCAATAAAGAAAAGTGTCACTGTTTCTGAACGCTTACTGTGTAGACTAGAGGACATCCAATGTTTTCTCTGCTTTTTAGTACTATTATATAGTACTATTATAAAGTATATTATTATTAGATACTATTATTATATACTACTATTATTACTATTATAATTATACACTTTTTAGTGTAACTATAAGGGCAGTAGTTATGTTATTTAGATTGTAATGATATTTACTATGTTATTTTGTGTATGAAGGAGCGTATTCTTGCAAAGCACTAATTTCATCATGCATTAACTACCATGTGCACTGCATTACCTATAAACTTGCTGTTTAGTTTAGGCTAAGTTGTAATCATACACTGTTTCTCAACCTAGATGTATCTGCCTAGATGTAGCATGTTTTTTTTGCTGTCATAGTTTGCTAAATTACATACAATTTGCATAAAATGCTACCCTTTTATCTAATTGCTGCCAGTAAGGTAACTCACACAATGTATTGCAACACAGCCTAATTCAGCAGTACTCCTTTAATACTATTATTATTTTAAATCTTTCTTGTCTCTCAGTGTAGTAGATTTAAGTTCAGTTTCAGATCTATTAGTTCTTAGGTTTTGTGGTTTCAAATGAGAAGTCTTTAAAGTTTTTGAATCCAGTGTTGTATCTTGGGTCTGTCATACTTGCAGGTTATCTCTTCATGTTGGAGACAGTGTTGTCTAATTAGTAGTGTAGCTTGCTTGCGTAAATAGCTGGTACTGTTACATTTGGCCTGTGTTCATTCTCTGCTTTGATCCATTTAAACCTAATCATATGTTATGGTATCATTTCAGTACAAAGATTCAAGCAATGTCCAGATTAGTACAAACTAGAATAGGGAGGGATTAAAAGATAGTGAAGGAAAGGAAAACTGGAAGATGCCCCCTTATAGTCAGCTAAACGTTATTCGACTAATTAAATAAATGAACAAAGCCTTAGTCAACCAAATTGTTTTTAGGTAGTCACAGCAAATAACAATCCAAACTGTAAACCCTATAAGTTAAGTAAAAAATAAATTTGAGGAAATAGTTAAGTTGATAAAATTAATTTAAATCAAGTGCACACACACACACACACACACACACACACACACATATATATATATATATATATATATATATATATATATATATATATATATGTATAAATATATATATATAAAATTTAACAGCAGATGAAATCAAAATTGAAATAAACTTTCTCTCTCTATCTATCTATCTATCTATCTATCTATCTATCTATCTATCTATATATATATATACATGATTTGAGTTATGGAAGCTTGTTTGGAATAAATGGAATAAAAATATGTAATTTTTTATTCTTACTTTTTTTTTTCTCAGAATTGCTTAATGTAAAGTTGCAATTGCAAGTTACAAAGTCCGGATTGTGAGATATTCTCGCAATTCTGAGAATAATTTTTTTCCTCAGAATTGGACATTATTAGTTGCAATTGTGAGTTTACATCTCTCAATTCTGAGAAAAAATATTGGCAAATGTGAGGGAAAGTCAAATTTGTGAGAAAAAAGTAAGAATTGTGAGATACTTTATCATCCACCGCTTTCATCAGTAAAGAAAAGTGACACTGTTTCTGAACGCTTACTGTGTATACGAAAGGAAATCATGTTTTCTCTGCATTTTACAGTGTTATTATAATGGCAGAAATTGTTATTTTGGCTGAAATAATATTTACCATGTTATTTTCTTTTTGTATGTTTAGTGTGTGAAGCAGCAAATTCTTGCAAATCACTAATTGCTCATGCACTAACTACCATGTGCACCTCAGTAGTTATAAACTTGCTGTCTAGCTTAGGCTAAGTTGTAATCATAGACTCTCAAAAGCTAGGTATCTGCCTAGATGCAGCATGTTTTGTTTTTGCTGTCATAGTTTGCTAAATTACATACAATTTGCATAAAATGCTACATTTGATCTAATCGCTGCCTAGTAAGGTAACTCATACAATGTACTGCAACACAGCCTTGAGTTTATATCTCACAATTCTGACTTTTACTTGCAATTTCGATTTAAACCATGCAGTTCTCAAAAAAAGTCAGAATTGCAACAAGCTTCCATATATATTTTTAAGAATGCAATACTTAATTTTCAATTTCCTTAAAATGTAGGAAACTATATTATTTTCATTTATTAAAAGTAAAAAAGGTAGCCTTTAAGAGACCAAGTTACATCTAGAATTGAATAATAGGCTAGTACCTCAATTAATATTCAGAAGCAAAACATTAAACATTTTGAAAGTGAATCCCAAACTCCATATGCAGAAAAAACAGCCAAATGCAAACTTGATGCACTAACATCTATCAATCCCTTCAGAAGTGCAGCCATATGTCTGTAATCAAAGGGATAGTTCAGCAAAAAATGAAAACGCTGTCATCACTTACTCACCCTTGTCATTCCATACCCATAAGTCTTTTGTTCATCTTCAGAACATGAAGGTATTTTTAATGAAATCTGGGAGATTTATATCATTTAATTGGAAGTCTATTCACATAAAACTCTGATGCTTCAAAAAGTTCATAAAAAGATTATAAAAGAGATCCATATGAATTAGGGCTGTCATGATAACCGCAATATTGTAATACCGCGCTATTGACTAGCCAACCGCAGAAACCGCGGCAAACGCAGTGCTCATGTTCTTTTTTTTTTTCATGAGGATGTGGCCTTCTTGTTTTACAATTCATCACTGTGCATTGAATGTAAAATAAATAAAATAAAAATGATAAAAAAAATAATGATGCTAGAGTAAGTTTCGTTGATTTGTCAACGAGCTCACGCGCTACCTGCAGGAGGAGTGCATAGACTCCAACGCGAATCCACTGTCCTCTTGGTGCGATAAGTCTAGATTTCCGCTGAAAGGGTTCTGTCAGAAAGGGTTTTCAGTGCTGCCGGGAATATTGTTACTCCCATGCGATCCTCCCTGAAACCACGTAAGGTTAATATGTTGGTTTTCCTAGTGCGGAACAAGGACATGATACCACAGGTCTAAATCACAATTGTTAACGCTTAAGTAATATTTAATTTATTCTCTGTATTTTCACTTAGGCCAACACTTTGTTTTCATGTGATACTTTAGAATTTTTTGATTTCTTTCGTTTTTTATATCAGAAAAGGTATGTTCTTTTTGCTGTTTGGCATTTAACAATAAACAAAAATGTTTTAAAACGTGTCTCTCCATCAGTTAAAAAGCAACAGTATATGCTAACTCAACAATAGAGCTTTGTATGCAGTAAAATCAGGATAATTAAGGTTTGTAAAAAAAACAAACAAAAAAAAACACAGCGGTAATACCGATTATCACGCTATTGAGCCACCGATAATAACCGCAAGGGAAATTTCCTAACCGTGACAGCCCTAATATGAATCCAGTGGTTTAATCCAAGTCTTTTGAGGAGACACAATCACTTTACATGATGAACAAATTTAATTTTATTTTTGATACTTTAATTGATATATATGTTAATTGATGAACATAAACAGTTCCAAGCTCAATCAAACTGAGAAATTTACTCAGTTGTAGGCCACGGATGACTAGACGTGAACAGTTATGCCAACCTCATAAATCAAATGGAGTTTTAAAATGTGCTTTAAGTCATTACAGACCTCCCATCCACAAACTGTCATTTACTCGCATCTTGGTATGCTCTGGCTTAGTTGTATAGAACCTGTATTGAAAATAAAACCACATAAATATGGAGGCAAAAGACACGTCAGACATTATGACAATTTCCCCTTATTACAGCTAATTTAATTCTAAACGTTGGTTAGGTTCATTGACTCTTAAGCTTGAAAGACGGGTAACTGTGATAATGAACAGGGTCACAATATTGAAAATTATATCAACTCTGTCCTTAAATTGTTAAAATTTAGTTCAATCACTCTAAACCAGTAATTCTTAAAGTGTGGTGGTCCGCCATCGCCCCCCTAGTGGTCTGCGAAAATCTAGTGATGACACGCAAAAAGTACCCCTGTCCAATGACACTGTCCAGCACTATGGGTGGCACGGTAAATGAAAAAACACCCGAACCTTTCGGTTCGTGTGTACATCGCACAGTTCGTACTGTTTCACGGTAAACAATGACATGTAAAAAAAAAAAAAAAACATGTAAAGTGCATAAGCTAAAAACATGGCAAGTAAATCTTTTCAGTTTGTTTGAATGATTAGACTCAGTTTATTTGGATCATTAGACTGCTCTAAATTATTGTTATTATTTAAAGATGTTTGAAAGTATACTTAAAAGATTATAGCCACTAAACAAACTGCACCAGGCAACCACAGAAAAGATACTGCACAGAAAGATTTTGAGGCAACGACGCCTGGATGCCACCTATTAAAATGAGTTCAAATCAGAACGCAATTTTAAATGCAAATTTGTTATGTTTAACAGTAATTTGTGTAAAATATGGAATAAATTGACATTTGATGATTGTCTAAATGTTGACTGTTTCTTTTGGAGAACTTTGTAAACAGACAATGCAGTTCATTTGCATTGCAAACATTTTTTGTTTGTTTCTTAGCATGTCGGCTCTTCTTATTTTGCTTTGGCAGCGAGCTGAACAAAGTCCCAGTAAAGGTCACATGCGGAAGTCAGGGTCAAACTTGCTTTACTGAAGCCTGAATTGTGAAACTGTAACAGAAATAAACAATGACATTGAAGAAAATCAAAACAAAGTTACAGTCACTTAACATAGTTCTAAAACATACACGAATCTATCAAAATCTACATAATCATGCCTTACTGCACAGACTAACGCTTTAAATTTACAGACTGTGCCTTTTGAAGAACAAAACAACAAGGATGGACGTGGATGCACCTCTGTACTTTGCACCATGCGCTCAGAGAATTCAACATGGCTGATGCATTACTGAAAAGTGACAATTCTTAAAGTAACCACAAGGTGTCAGTATTTACGAATTAAATTAAAATATTACCATGGCCAGGATACTCCCCGCCTGACATCGACAGATGTCACACCAGATTTACAGAACAAAATAAAGGTCTCAACATGATACTGCAAAGCCAAGATTGTTTGGCTACTATCTTAACTTGTTTCCTTGTAAACCAAAAGAACAATCTGTGTGACTGGTCTCAAGAAGAACCTTTGTTCACCTTTCTTTACGATTTTCACTTCAACCTTCCTAACTTTGACATCCTCACTTGGGTAGGTTTTAGTTATAATCCCAACTGGCCAGTCATTTCTTTTCTCCTGGGCATCTTTCAGAAGCACAACATCTCCCTCCTGTAGGTTTGGCTTAGCTGTGCGCCATTTACGATGTCCTTGAAGTCCACTCAAATATTCATTCTTCCATCTTCCCCAGAAGACATTGGCTAAATACTGAAAACGACGCCACTGAGCTCTGCATAGGTCGTGATTTTCAAATGGGCCAGGTGGTAATGGTGGGGCACCAACCTTTTGTGTGAGGAGCATTGCCGGTGTTAGTATCATCGGTTGTTCTGGATCGGTGGAGACTGCAATCGTGAATGCTCGTCCCTTAACTGCACTCACTTCTGCCATGAATGTTACCAAAACTTCATGTGTGAGCCTTGCAGGGCTATGTTGCAGGAGCATGGCATCAAGGATACGTGGGGAAACTCCAATCATGCGCTCCCAGGACCCTGCCATATGTGAGGCATGTGGAGGATTGAACTGCCAGCAACATTGGTTACCCGATAGGTAAGATTGGATGTTTGTGTTTTGGCAACCTTGTTTATCAATTTGCAGCTCTTTGCAAGCTCTCACAAAGTTGGTTCCACAATCGGACCTCAGGATCTTGGCGGGGCCTCTGATGGCAAAGAAACGCCGTAGGGAATTGATAAAACATGAGGCGCTCATAGACTCGATCACTTCTAGGTGAATCGCCCGTGTAGTCATGCAAGTAAATATGACTGCCGATCTTTTTGCTTCTGCCTGGCATCCTCGTGTTTTCCTGACTGCAACTGGCCATGGACCAAAGACATCCAACCCCACATATGTAAATGGTGGGTCTATGTGTAATCTGTCCGCTGGCAAATGTGCCATGATCTGCTCCTCTTGTTTCCCTCTCAACTTGCGACAGGTGACACAGTTAAAAATGGAGCTGCTAACTGATCTCTTACCCACAACAACCCAGTAGCCGGCTGCCCTGATAGCACCTTCTGTGAGATGACGGCCTTGGTGACACACCTTCTCATGGAAGTGTCTAATCAAAAGCTGAGTAATGTGATGTTTTCCAGGTATGAAAGCTGGATATCGTTCTTCAGATGGTAGTTTAGCTCTCCCCAGCCGACCCCCTACTCTAAGAAACACTTCTGTGTCTATGAATGGACAGAGTTTGCTGAGAGGACTTGACCTTTGCACAGATTGACCTTTTGTTCTAGGCGTTTAAAGTCATCTCTGTAGACTTCTCTCTGGACAGTTCGAATGGTTGTAGCTTTAGCCTGCTTTAGCTGCTCTTCCTCTTTATGTTTGTTGCAGATGTGCCATCCGTGACAGACATTTCCTGATCCAAGCTTGAAGGACTTGGCTATGTGGTGCAATCGTGCTACAGCCTTCAACAGGGAGTTCCATCTGGAAAATCGTTGGAACCGTGCACTTCCAAGGTTCCTTTGTGACAGGATAGTAACAGAGGTAACACACTCAGGACGAAGCTCTGCATCCATTTCAGGACTAACGAGGGGGTAGGGCCTTTCGTCAAGTTCATGCTCTTTTGCGTGTAGGAGGAATGGAGGTCCTGCAAGCCAACATGATGAAGTCAGTTGCTCGGAGGGGAGTCCTCTGCTAGCAGCATCAGCTGGATTAAGATGAGTGGGTACAAAGTTCCACTGATGCGGTTGTGTAGAGTGTCTAATGCACTGTACTCGGTTGTGAATATAAACATAGAAGCGCCTTCTCTCATTAAAGACATATCCTAGCACTACCTTAGAGTCAGTGTAGAATCTCACATCATCCATTGTTGTGTCCAGCTGTTCTTGAAGCATTTCTGCTACTTCCACTGCCAGTACAGCCGCACATAATTCAAGTCGAGGGACAGTGACATCTGGCTTTGGGGCAAGTTTTGCTCTACCGAAGAAGAAACCAACTTCACTCAGACCGTCTGCATCAGTAACTTTCAGGTAAGCTACTGTACCTACTGCTTTAGTGGAAGCATCGCAAAAGATTATGATTTCTTTCCGGTGTGCAGTAGACAATGATGTAGAGGTATACATTCTTGGGATCTTTAGTCCTTGCAGATGTTTGAGGGAATCTTTCCATTTTTGCCATCGCTCTTGTTTCTCCTTGGGCAGAACAACGTCCCAATCATCTGCATCTCCAGAGATGTCTCTCAGGATGGAGCAACCCTCAATGCTTACAGGTACTATAAATCCTAGAGAATTGTACAAGCTGTTGATGGCAGAAAGCACCCCTCGCTTAGTGTAAGGTTTGTCACTGATGGATACTCGAAACACAAACGTATCTGTTGACAAGTCCCAGCACAATCCTAAGCTTCGTTGAATGGCTGGTGAGTTTACACCAAGATCAAGGCCCTGCAAAGTAGTTGCTAGATCCTCATTCGGGAAGGCTCTCATGACGACGTGACTGTTGGATGATATTTTGTGTAGGCGGAGGTTGGATTTGGAGGAAGCATTTGTTGAGCTCTGCTCAATACATCAACGGCCTCAGCTTCCGAACTGAACGATTTCAGCCCATCGTCCACATAGAAATGGCGCTCAACGAAGAGCCTGGCATCACTTCCATACTCCTGCTCTCCCACTACAGCGGTTCTCTTGAGCCCGTATACAGCTACTGATGGGGAGGGGCAATTGCCAAAAACGTGGACCCTCATGCGGTACTCCACGATATCTCCATCAAGATTGTGATCTTGAAACCACAAGAAGCGCAGGTAATCTCGGTGTTCTTCTTTGACTAGAAAGCTGTGAAACATTTGCTCAGTGTCTGCCATCACAGCATAGGAGTCTGCTCTGAAGTGGATGATCACACCTATGAGGCTGTTGTTCAGGTCTGGACCTTTAAGGAGAACTTGATTCAAGGATATATGGTTGTATTGGGCACTTGAATCAAACACTATCCTGATCTTCCCTGGCTTTTGTGGGTGATAACTGCCAAAACTTGGGAGGTACCAACATTCCTTGTCTTTTCAAGAGGGGGGGCAATCTCAGCATGTCCTTTTTTGAACATTGTCTCCATAAATTCCACATAATGGTCTTTCATGTCTGTCTTTCTTCTCAGAGTACGACGAAGTGATAAGAGACGACTGACAGCTTGGTCTCTATTGTTGGGCAAACGCTCTCTGGGACAGCGAAACGGGAGTGGAGCCACCCAACTATTTGCGTCATCTTTGGTGAACTCATTGTCCATAATGTCCAGGAAAGCCTCATCTTCTCCAGATAGTGCGAGCATGTTGTCTTCATCAGTTTGTTTGAAGATATGCTTCCCAATATCATGAGATCGTTTTGTGCTCCTTATAAAGAGTCTGGGATCTTCACTAGTAAACCTTTCCTTCGAACAGATGCTGTTTTTGCAAGGTGTAAAAAAGCTGGGCCCGCCATTCTCAAGCACACTAGTTTTGAAAGTGCTCACTATGGGTTTGTGAGCTCCACTAAGGCACACATAACCTACAATCACCCATCCCATGTCGAGGAGCTGGGCATATGGAGCGTTGTGGGGCCCATTGCGCTGCTTGAGGACCTTGTCTGCACGGATAAGATCTCTCCCTGTGAGAATGAGAATGTCAGCTGCAGGATCCAGTGGAGGTATCTGAGATGCAATGGCTTGAAGATGAGAAAGCCAAAGAAAGCTGACCTCGCTAAAGAGAGGTTACTCTGATCATCCAGCATGACGTACACACGCTTCTTTTCCTCAGGATGACCGTCAGGGTAAACAGTGACTAAGCAGATTTTTGAACACGACTTTCCTTGTAGCCCTGTCCCACATATTTCTGTGCAGATGGATGTGGTCACTGTGGAGCTTGGTTCCTCTTGCTCCTCACTTTGAGCCTCTGTGTGTGCAGCAGGTTCATTTTTGAGCCATGGAGCTGGACCATCATGAAAGGCAGAAACATGATCATTACTATTGCATTCTGTACAATGGATAGCCATCCTGCAGTCTTTAGCCCTGTGATCTGAGGAAACGCAACATTTGTAGCAGATATAGTTCTCCTTGAGAAACCTTTTCCTTTCAGCTAAGGGCTTCATCCTGAAACCTCTGCATTTCGCTAGTGAGTGGTTCCTCTTATGGATGGGACATTGCCTTGTCAGGTCAACTGAACTGATGTCGGATCTTACAGATGTGTTTAATTCAACCTCCGTTTTGTTGGCAGAGATAGAAGGTCTGAATCTTGACTGCTTCACTGGGACCTTTTCAGGTTTAAGAGGCAATGTGTTAGAGGATTGAAAAGAGAAGCTGGGATCTGTTCTCATTTCAGCATACTCATTGACAAACTCAACAAAGAACGAAAAGGGTGGATAATGAAGCAAATACTCTTTTTTTGTATTTTGTTCCCTTAACTATCAATGCTTCCTGAAGACTGTGAGGCAGTTTCTCGACGATAGAGTTTATTCCCTTTGATGTGTCGAGGAACCCAAGCCCAGGTAGATTGCCTTCTTCTTTCACTGCTTGCACTTCCAGGAGGAGATCTGCGAGTGCTTGCAGCTGATTGAAGTCTTTGTGAGAAATCTTAGCGAAACTCTCTAAACACTGGAATAAGGATGCTTCGATTACCTCTGGGGAACCATATATTTTATCTAGACGTTGCCACAAATGCTTGAGGCCTGCCTCAGGATCATGTGCATGGGCCACTCTTATTCTCAGAGCATGTCGGTGGGACTCACCATCCAGCCACTTAGTAAGCAAATCAAGCTCTTCATTGCCTTTTAGATTTAAACCATCGATGGCATTCATGAACGCTGATTTCCAGGGTATGTAATTCTCTGGCTTGTTGTCAAATACTTTGAAGCTACTATTAAGAAGATCACGGCGTGCAAGAAACACAGTATAGATCAGACACCTCGCTGGCTCGAGGTGTTGGCGTACCTGGCGAGCAGGGGTTTCTCACATGAGAGGGAAAGCAATTCGGCTGCCTTGTATGTAGATACCTCATTTGGTCATGTCTGCTCATTGTGTTTACAGCATCAGGAGTAAACGTCTTTGTGCTCAGCACACGCTTGATCAACATCTTTCTTCTCATTTTTCTTCTGAGAAAAGTGTGGTCTAATGTATTCATCAGTACGTTCCACGACAACAGAACTGCCCCTTTCAGTTTCGTAGTTTGAACAAACTGCAGCGGATTCCAGCACCCTTGCTGCTGCTAGAGCTGCTTCAGCTTCACCCTCCTCTTTCAGAGCGTTCAGTGTTGCTTCAATCCTAGCCTTTTCAATCTCCATGTCTATCTGGCGCTTTGCAAACTCAGCTCTTGTGCGTGCGGCCTCCGCCTTTGCGCGTGCTTCAGCTGCAGCTTGGCTTGCATTAGATTTATGGGAGTGACGTGAGGATGAAGTGTTGCTGGCTAAAGATTTAGCCTCTGACCTGGTTTCCAGCTTAGAAGTCTGGCTGTGCTTCGACGAGCATGACATTCTGTGTCTTTCCGTAGCTAGTGTGCATGTAGTCCACTGTACGTTCTTGATGCGAAGATCAATCTTTTCACTCTTCTGCCCTCAGCGTGCGATATTCTTATTTTGCTTTGGCAGCGAGCTAAACAAAGTCCCAGTAAAGGTCGCAGACGGAAATCAGGGTCAAACTTGCTTTACTGAAGCCTGAATTGTGAAACTGTAACAGAAATAAACAATGACATTGAAGAAAATCAAAACAAAGTTACAGTCACTTAACATAGTTCTAAAACATACACGAATCTATCAAAATCTACATAATCATGCCTTACTGCACAGACTAAGGCTTTAAACTTACAGATTGTGCCTTTTGAAGAACAAAACAACAAGGATGGACGTGGATGCACCTCTGTACTTTGCACCATGTGCTCAGAGAATTCAACATGGCTGATGCATTACTGAAAAGTGACAATTCTTAAAGTAACCACAAGGTGTCAGTATTTACAAATTAAATTAAAATATTACCATGGCCAGGATATAGGCCATACAGCTCATTACCTCCACCAGAGGTTTATTTGAGATGACATCATTCAGAAGTTAAAATAAAAATTGAGAGGCTAATTCACAACACTCCAACAGACTGCAACAGACGGTTTTGTCCGGATCAGTGTGTCAATCTGTTGCCGTCTGTCGGAGCTTTTTTTGTTAATTAAACGGATTCAGCATGTTTTAGAAATTTTAGAAATTACGTGCCGTAATCTAGTGACTGTTGGCATTGGCTGTGGTCTGCGTCTGTCGGTGCGGTGTGACTTGGTCTTTAGGTGATTTCTTCGACATATTTTATTTGAGTTCCTTGAATTCAAAATGTTCAAATCATTGAATTAACTCAAAGATTTTAAGTTTAATGAACTGTTTTACAATTTTTGAGTACAGATCACTAATATTTAATAGATAGGTTATACTGTGAGGGAATACAGGAAGTGCCGAAGTTATGCAGTCTCTTATGGACAGATCATTAAAATATTGATCCATTTGGTAATTATGCCAGGCAGGAAATCCAAATGTTTGCCTGTCATTCATCTTGAGTTTGATGATAATGCTTATTACTTGAAACATGATCGCATTAGTCTAACATTAGACACTTTACATGGCCACTAACTCTCACGTTGACTCTATATAAATGTGTGGTATTATTAGGAATTATTAAGTGTTCTTTCGAAGTGTGGAAGCTAAGTGAAAGCAATTTTTTTAAACAGGAGGATGCATTTAAGTGCTCATGGAAAAGATTAGTTTTCTGCTGTTTCTTAAATATTTTCAGGCATTCAGGTTTCCATATATGGCTGCAACAAAGTTATTTTGATAATAGATTAATCTAACTATTATTAGAACAATTAATTACACTAATCAGTGATTATTTCACTGATCAATCAGGAGGCTTTTTATTGGTGGTTCAGCTTTTGCAATTAGTTAAAATATTGAACTATACATATTCTATCTAATTAATAAAACGGAAATCACTTAAACAATTTTAATGTCTATTCAAGTCAGCTTCAAGCCAACTGAATAAACAATTTACAATCTATACTCAATTTAAATTTTGACACAATATTTAACAGGATAGTACAGAATTCTCTTTGACCTTATTTTCCAATAGATACTTGTTAGGAAGAATCTAAACCTTCTTACACAAAATATTTTCCACTAACCTGATCCATCTTGTAACGACATGAGGAGTGGAGACAAAATCATTAAGAAATGGGGAACCTATATTTCTATTACATACGACTCAGCTGGATCTGGGAGAGATATTTCATAACTTGATAAAACTGAACTTGATAACCCTTAAATGGCATAATTAGGGATAACACCAAAGTAATAGGAATATTATAGTGAGAGAAATTCTTTATGTAAATAAGTCACCATCTATATTGAATAATTGACTAACCAGATCGATCCCTTTCTTAAACCTGTTTTCAAAAAATAAGGATGTTTATAACAAATATACAAAGTCAGAGTTATAGACATAAGTTATAATTATAATTTTTTCTCCAGTATTATCAATCTTGCAAGCAAAGAAATTATAAAGTTATTACTGCTGCGATGTTTTGAAACATCAGAAGTTTAAGATTAATTTCTGGTTAATTTAGCCACTTTATCAAATGAACACCTAGAGTTGTTTGTTTTCTTCTAAGAGATTTGAAAAATAAGTATATTTTTTTAAAGGCCTTTCTATACGTGAAAATGCTTTTTTAAAATCAAATGCGAGAAACCTGCCCTCCATTTTTCTGGCTTCTCTCTTAAGGGCCAGAGTATGCTCCTTGTACCACGGCATTGGACTAATTTCCTTAATATTCTTTAAGCACAAAGGAGCAACTACAGGAGTCCAATGTTCTGGAAAAGAGAGAGTCAATAGTTTCTGTTGTAACATCAAGTTCTTCTAAGCTATCTGGTATGCTAAGGAGAAGAAACTGATCAGGAAGATTATTGACAAAGCAATTTTAGTGGTAGAAGTGATAGTTCTACCATATTGGTGGCAGAGAGGTGGTTTTTCAGCGTTGGTTAAATGTAGACAGGGTTAGGGGTTACAAACGACAAGGGAATGATCTGCGATGTAATCGTTCTGCTGCAGAATCTCAGCAGCATCAATA
Organism: Opsariichthys bidens; assembly: GCA_037194245.1. Classification (NCBI taxonomy): domain Eukaryota; kingdom Metazoa; phylum Chordata; class Actinopteri; order Cypriniformes; family Xenocyprididae; genus Opsariichthys; species Opsariichthys bidens. The sequence goes on along the minus strand of CM074305.1, from coordinate 13,528,045 downwards.
TTGATTCCATGTGACAATATTAGATCTAAAGTATGAATACGACAATGAGTGGGTCCTGACATGTGCTGCCTAACTCTAATAGAGTTTAGAATATCTGTTAATGCCAATACCTGTTAATCCCGCACGTCCCGCTCATTATATCCTCATTCATGCATTTCATCACTCTGACGTGCCAATAGTGCAGTATATTTACATGCTGCGATATATATGATATAGCAAAGTCTCTTACTATAGACATTTTATTTTGTGGTAACGATATATATCGTCATATCGCACAGCCCTAACATGAACTGTTTTAAATATGTCTTTAGTAGCTTTCTGGGCATCTGAAAATGTTAATTATTTCTCTGAAAATGGAGGCCTCACTGAGCCATTGATTTTATCAAAAATATCTTATTTGTGTTCCGAGGGTGAACATAGGCTTACTGGTGTGGAACAACATAAGGGTGAGTAATTAATGACAGAAATAAAATTTTTGGGTGAACTAACCTTTTAAAATGACAGCAGCCTAATAAACCTACTCTAGTCTGTCATTAATGATTAGTGATTAGAGATAAAAAATTGGTGATTAACTTAAGTAGCTTTAATAAGTAGAGCTGGGCAAAAAATAGATTTTTTGATTAATCTTTTTTTTTTTTTTATGTGGTTGATTCAATATAACTTCTCTAAAGCCACAAATAAATCTTTTTTTTGTATTTATTTCCACAAACATTGAACATATCTGATTGAGGTAAATCTTATTACAAGTCCTCTCCGCTAGATTTCATCCTTTTATTTAACATTTAGTCATTTAGCAGACGCTTTTTTCCAAAGCGACTTACAAGTGAGGCAATTAGGGGTTAGGTGCCTTGCTCAAGGGCACCTTAGACATGGTATCGAAGGTGGAGAGAGTGCTGTTCATTCACATTTCGAATGCCTTTAAGCATGAAAGACGTTCCAAACTGTTGAAGAAACTTTAGCAAATTAGTTAAAAAAAGAATGAATTCATTTATAGGGTATTTTAAAAGAGTCACTTATTTTACGACCGAGCAAATTATTCGCCCACAGCATTTTAAAAGGAGTCATAAACAAATTCAGTGAGAATTACAAAGTAAGAATCTTAAAACTTAAGATAAAAAAAAAAAAAAAACTCTCCGCAGTAGAATGTATTTGCTCTTAGTACAACTTATTACTCCCACTGTTCCAAACCTGTGAAACCTTCGTTCATCCTCAGGACCTAAATGAAGATCCATTGACCGCTCTGCCACTACCACATTCAAGGTCCTGAATGGTAATATAGACATCATTATTGTAATCCATGTGACTTCAATGGTCTAAACTCAGTGTTATGAAGCGCCACTAGTGCTTTATTTTCGCAAAAAAACCCCAAGCATAATTCATCTCTTTATTTATAAAACCGGCAAACCAGTAGGGAGAGCACCACAAGGCATGCATGTTGACTTGAGAGCCGTGAATGTTAAATAATATTAATTTGTAAATAAAGTGGCAAATTGTGTTTATTTGCACAAACAAAGCAGTCCCATTGCTTGATAAAACTGAGGTTAAACCACAACCCACGTGGAGTCACATGGATTACTGCAATGATTCAATGATGTCTTTCCTACTGTTCTGGATCTTCAATTTGGTAGTTGCATAGCTGTCAATTTGAGGGACTGGAAGCTCTTAGATTTCATTAAACAGATCTACATTTTTGTTCCAAAGATGAACAAAGATCTCACTGGTGTGGAATGACATGAGGGTGAATAATTAATGACAGATTTTTGTTTTTGGGGAAGTAATGCTTTAATTGTTTTGCCAGCTGAAATCCAGAAACTTTGGGTTAGTACACTCAAAAATGAAAATGAGCCCATAATTTATTCACCCTCAAGCCATCCTATGTGTATATGACTTTCTTTCAGCCAAACGTAATCAGAGATATTAAAAAATTCCTGGATCTGCAAGGTTTTTAATGAAAGTCAATGGTACCTTGTTTTTGAGCATCAACCTTCGAGGATCAGCCGTATCCAAGTAAAGTTCTGGTTGAAGAGTGAGCTCATGATTGACGAAACGTGGAAGCACAGAGGAAGAGTGAAACCAGACTCACGTACAGCCATTACTGGAAGCCAGTTATTATGGTTTATAAAGTTATAAATATTGATATTTCTCTTACAAAAAGCCATCACTTCAGTTCAGAAGGCTGGAGTTGTATGAATTACTTTTATGATGCATGCATGTTTTTTGTTTTTTTTTTGCTTCAAAATACAAGGTGTCATTCACTTCCATTATAAAGCTTGAAAGAGCCAAGATATGTTTTAATATAACTCCGTTTGTGTTTGGCCGAAAGAAGAAAGTTATATACAAATTATATACTAGGATGTGCTAGAATATATTAATCATTTGAATCATCATTTAAAGAAACGTATAGAAATATTTAAACATTAAGAAAATTGTTTTCGTCATGTACTCACACTTACGTTGTTACAAATCCATAAGACTTGGTTCATTTACAGAACACAAATTAATATTCTCTCTTCGTTTTTGTCTGTCCAGGCAACCAAAGTTTTTTTTTTTAGCATCAAGTGCATAAAGACATTGTAAAAGTAATCCATATGATTTGAAAGATTTAAGACATGAGAGGTTTCACATTTGATATTCTATTTACTGTATTTAGGGTTAGGGTCGCGTGCAATGTATTTCAATGTATCGCGGGCTTGTAACCTGAAGGTTGCCAGTTTTATTCCCACGTCGGCAGGAATTGAAGGTGGGGATTGTGAGTGAACAGCACTCTCTCCACCTTCGATACCATGACTAAAGTGCCCTTGAGCAAGGCAACTAACCCCTAATTTCTCTCCGGGCATTGGAGCAATAGCTGCCCACTGCTCCGGGTGTGTGTTCACTGTGTGTGTGTGCGTTTGTTCACTACTCACTGCTGTGTATGTGCACTTGGATGGGTTAAATGCAGAGAACCAGTTTCAAGTATGGGTCACCATACTTGACAATACGTCACAACTTAACTTAAAGGTGTGAATTTAACGTTAGTCGACATGAATAAAGCCTTCAACACAGCATCTAGTATTCAGATTGTGTCATTCAGAGCAATGGAGCTACGATCAACTTAGACTTACAATGTTTTTGGGAAACGCTGCCCAGATATGTTTGTTAATTTTGTGGCCTTGCTGTGTTTGCGTTAAGAGGCTTTGGAATGTGGATGGACAATCAGAAATTGCACATGAAACCTGGAGTTCAACATGTTTTGTGACTTTTTGCATGATTAATAACGGTGTATAAATTCTTTTCCACTGGCTGTAAGGTGAAGACAACAAGCTATGCCTTTTGTTTTGAATAGGCAACCTCTAGCAGCAAAAAATCTACACATTGTAGCTTTAAGTAAATTCAGTATTGATTCATTCCTTTTATAAAAATCAATAGTTATTAATTTAGTTCATATACATCAGCCCTGGAGAAAACAGTGATGTCATCGTCCAGCTCAGTTCAGTTCACATAAAATGGCATTTGTGAATAATACATTTATGATGGATGTGTTTATGTGAGTATTGTTATAAATTGAAAATGTCATATTTTTTGAGGCCTTATAAATGTAAAAAAAATATAGCTTTCAATTACACAGTAATATTGAATAGCTATAATTCATGTTTAAAATTTGGGGGAAAAAAAATCAATTTCATGGAGGTATCAGTAGCTGTATTAGTATCATAGTGATACTGGCCTGCATTTATAAAAACATGCCATTAAACAAGTATTTCAAATATACTGTCTTGATATTGTTTCTACATAAATTTCGAGACTGTGAAATTATTACATTTTAAAATATATTAAAAAACCTAAGTGTTTGTTGTTGTGATTAAACGCTATTAAACAGAAAAAATGTGATTAATCTAGTTAATTTTGTTTAAAGGTGCACTATATAGTTTTTTCATCTGCTAGGGGTTGCTAAACTCTTGTAAACATTAACAAAGGCGTAGATTGATGACGCAGTGAATATGGAATCATATAACTTTTCGTCATGCTGATGAATCTAATAATATTTATGGTGAAATAATGTTTATGGATGAGTGAATGCATGATTTTTAACATGGCTGTGGTATGAAGCAGGGCATGGCCGAGAATTGCAGACACGATTACTAATGAAAGACAGATATCAGTGGCACACGCAAGTCCTGGGGTATATAAAGAAACGAAGGCATTTCATTCTATCGAACTACTCTTAAGTGCTGAAATACTACTCATACAGGTCAGCTTATTTGACCAATTAAAACTGTGAGGTAACACAGCGCTGTTTCACTTGGTCTAATGTTTCACTATCACACTAAACTGCATTTGAGACTGTTGAAAGTTGTAATGTTTAGTATTAGTTTGTTAGCTGTATGAGACTTAACAGTAAGCTAGATCTACATTAGATACAGATCATACATTATCATACTGATGATATTCTTAGACTTCGTCTTGAGCTATATAACGTTGATTAGTCTTATGTAGCCTACATTTGCTTACCTTGTCTAATAACGTGCAAGAGCGGCGTCTATGTCGAGTCAAAGTTTGTCGCAAAGCTCTTGCCATCTCGGTAACGACGTGCCGATATTGATCCTCGTTTTATTTGTTTTTATTTCCTTTTGTCCCAAAGTTTACTTGTCATGGTCCATAATGTTTGAACGTAACAACAGCAGTGTGCTGCTAGACGTTATGCATCTGTCACTGCCATGGTTACTGTGCAGCACAAGCAGAAACCAGGGATAAAGCAAATATTACGTCACTGACAGGCGCCAAGTAACGAGAGGGATGGGGCACTATTTAAAATTGTGAATTTCTCTGAATTTACAAATTCTTGGAAACATTTACGATAATATAAGTACGCAGCTGAATGAAATGTATAACACTGTGCAAGTGGTTTTTGGATATTTTGATATAAAAAAATTTACATATTGTACCTTTACTCGATTGACGGCACTAATTTATTTGTGCTATTGCTTGCAGTTTGAATATTTATTCTTTTTTATTAATGACTACTTGTCTAATAATCTTTGACATTTTTTTATCAGTTTTAGCTATGGTTTTGAAATTGGAATTGGGACATATGTATCAATATGGATTAATCATAATTAATGTGTACAGTAAAAATATGCAGGGTTTATACAACATTATTTTACATTTGATTATTAATTTTTTGTCGTAAGCTATAATGTGAATACCACTGTTTCTTCATCTTCCTGAAAAACTTTAAGGGTTAGTTCAACCAAAAATGAAATTGACCCGTAATTACACCCAAACCCGCAAGACGACATCTTTGGGACACAAATTAAGATAGTTTTGATGAAATTCGAGAGGCATACGATTTGTCCATATACCACAAGGTTCGGAAAGGTACTAAAGACATCGATAAAACAGTTCCCGTGACTGCAGTGGTTCAATCTTAAATTTTTCAACAAAAATGACTTTATTCAACAATCTCTTCTCATTCCTGTGTGAGGTCTTCCGTGTTTTAGGGCTGCGCTATTAATCAAAATCCAATCAAAAGTGTGATTAGTGCGATTTGGCTTAGTGCGATTATGACATCGCAAAGGCTGTGATTTTATTTATTTATTTTTTTTTTCCCCGATATTTAATTATATCAATATGTACACCGTGTGTTAGAGCTGCTCTGTGATCACTAGTAAATGACACATCATTTGAAAGCTGCATTTGAAAACTGTATTTGAGAATTCAACCCACGTCAAACATAGACTTTCCAAACACAAAGTGTTTATGAATTTGTCCAACAAAAGACAACATTTAATGACGTGTTTTTACTCCAATCTCACTTCATAACATTAGTCGAGTGTTTGAAATAGCATTTTGATTAACATTACATTATAAATAGTTATACTTTATTATTATGAAATACCTGAGAAGGCTGGAACACTCTTCCACTCTCATTACCCACAACTGCGATGCCCTTGAGCAAGGCACCTAACCCATAATCAAACTGGGTGCCTGTGTTCAGTGTGTGTTAGTGTTCAATACTCGGTACAATGTGAGTGCACTTGGATGGGTGAAATGCAGAGCACAAATTCCAAGTATGGGACACCATTCTTGGCTACATGTCACTTCACGTTACATTGCTCTTGCACATCCCAGGTGCAGGATGGTGTGCTCAAAGCAATATACTGAGCTCTGCATTGAAAAGTTCAGGGCACAAATAAAAAGAGATATTGTGTCAAGTCACCTTTACTTATACAGCGCTTAATAATTGTCAAATCATTTTTGGCTGCACAGCAGCTCCCAAAGAAAATGGTGTCATTGTCCAGCTTATTCTATATATTATTGATTCATTCCATTGCAAAGATCAATAGTTATTAGTCTATTTAATTTATGTATATCAGCACTGGAGAAAACAGTGGTGTAATCGTCCAGCTCAGCTCAGTTCGCATACAACGGCGCCAATGCAGGCATACCAAAAACACTGCTGAATATCAAGCAAGTGTCCCAAACTTAAGCAAGGCAAAGGCAACTGCGGCAATGAACCAAAACTCCAACAAATGGAAAAAAAAAACCTTGGGAGAAACCAGGCTTAGTTGGGGGCCAGTTCTCCTCTGGCCAACAGTGAACACTTGTCCGATACTCAGGCAGAGTTACAGGTCATTGGAGTCGCAACAGTCAAAATATTTTATCCAGTTCCATCTAGATCTTGTAATCACGCCTGTATGGAACGGTTTGTTGGGGATATGTGCCACTGGCTGATGTGTCGGTAAGGCCCTCACAAGGGATGAGCTAGTTCACACAGTCTCCGCCAACACCCCAGGCCACGCTGTGTGCGTGTAACTCCTAGTGTATCACTGTATATCAGTTCAGAAGTTTGAGCCTTATTTCTTAAAAGTTTTAAATTCCAGTCAACTGTGCGCATGATGCCAAATACTCCAGTGTGATATAACAAACACCCGATAGCAAATATCACATAATAAACACTTGCAAGGTAGTCTTTTTTTGCAAATCCACAGACCTTTGTGTATATATCAAATATAATAATCAATCATCTTGGAGAAAGTTTTACCATGCTGATTGCTGTAACTGAACATGACACGCTGTTAGAATGTTAAATGCAGAGAATGACTGACATCCACTGCAGAGGAGTTGTTTCTGTAAACATTAACTAATGTAATGACATAAATATTTGTCTCTCACGTTAAGCTGAAATATAGAGCACAAAAGGTTTTATGGTGCTTTATAATGTTTTTTTGCCTTTTTGTGGAGCTAAACAGAAACAACTGTGAGTACATACAGTATCGGGTTTGAATCTGTCATGTCTGACCGATACCTTATCCGGCCAAAATTGGGGGTAAAAATTACTTTAAAGATAGGGGCATTGTTATTTTATTTTTTACTCTGGTTGGTAGGTCTATTAGTGAAATCTGTTGACTTTAGCAATCTTTGTTTCAATGGCAAAAGGCACTTCTTGCATTTTTTGCCCCAGGTTTGCATGACTGTGACTCAAGAAGCATTAAAGATTATCTTAATATACTTTTAGATTCTGGTTCTTAACTAACATTTCTTTTGGTATTTTTATTTTAAAGGCCCCATATGGTACAATGCCAGAAATATTAAGATCGTAATGTGGCTCCATGAGTAATTTGGTAAATTGTTTACTGTGTAAATTGTCAGTGGCCAAAGACCAAATGTGGGTCACTTTGCATATACAACTGATATTTTTTTTTTTTTAAAGAGGAATATCTGAAGAACAAATGATGTTGAAACTAGAAATGTATCTTGTTTTGCAATTGCTTAGAAGTTACCTGTCTGAGTGCCATAAATATTATTTTTCTAAAATGCGGGTTTGAGCCGTTTTAACTGAAAGCATATCTTATTATGTCAGTGCCATTGTTTTGTCTTAAGATGCAAACCAGTAATGTTTTTTTTTTTTTTTTTTTCCCCAAAAGCACATTTATAAAAGATACTTAAATGCCATAATTGAACTAAGGCTATATCCTGGCTTAATCTAAGCACTGACTTTGAAACTGCACCATTGTTTAAGAATCATTTGCTTCATTAGTGGATGAATCAGCATTTTTTAATGAAACTTTTGAATGAATGATTCAATGACAAACACATTTATAACAGTCACTTGTCGCCACCTAGTGGTGCAACAATGTAATTGATAAACAGCAGACACTGTTATTAAGCAAACATTTACATGCTACCGTTGCTTCCACTGATGAATCGCTTAGTTTGAAGTAGTACAGAAAAGCAAATGAAATCGCAGTTGGTTTTTCATTTTAGTGTAGAATGGTTTTAAAGTCAGAATTGTTTATCACAATGAGAACTGTACTGAACATTTGTAAATTACGCAATATTCTGCACCACCATTTGAACCAAATGCTATTGCAGAAATGATGCTCGTAAACTGGTTTCCCTATACATCCCCTCATCATCACAAATGAGGTACACATGGGTAGTTTTGCTCCAAATGTATACTATTGACTGAGCCAGTGTTTCTATCAGTAAAAAAATTATTAAAATGATTTAAAACGAGTTATTAGTCTGAATGTTATGAGTTTGAAATGGTACTTAGGACTAATAAAAAGCTTAATCAGTTTCATTGGCCTAAATTGCTGATGGAACAGAGACATGTCACGCTAACCCCTTGCAATAGGTGTGTTCGACTTCATGCTGTGCTGCACAGAATGATCTGACCTGAAGCAGTGTATGTTAGAAATTTTACCTGAATTATGGCAGTGGTAACGACACATCATTGTGACATAGTGCATGAAACTACCACAAGTGCAAATTAAGGGCAGCCTGCTGGCTCAGTCTGGGCAGCTTCTTTGTAGCGGCTGGACGAGCTCTCATGACCATGTAGGTTTTGATAATTGCCCAGACTTACTATATGTTTTATGTTTATATTGACACAAATCTGTAAAAATTCTTTTCATGGAATTTTGATGTTAAATTGTCATGTTTATCAAAATAAACCTGGTATAGACCCCATTTTATTTGTATTCAAATAGCATATGCTTTTGAACTTCATGTACATGCAGGCATTAGTTTTGAATGAAATGTGTTTCAGTTGCCACATATAAACATCTAAATCATCTGTTGATTCAACAAATATTGCATCTAATTCATTTCATTTGCAATAAAGAAAGCTTTTTTTCAACTCCTCCTCCCCTGACTGAAATCAGCTAATCTCATTGATCGCTAAGGCCATCACATCTAATGTCAAACACACCTAATGCGTTTCTGGACTACATGGCAAGTTCAGAGATCTGTCTCCAGAGCATCTGAAACCTCTGTGATTTGTTTCTAGACCCTTGGAAATCAGCTTTATCGGCTTGTCAGAAGTTTGAGTTTTCTTTTCTTTTTATAAATGGTGGCAAAATTGCACTCGTCACTCACATTACCTTCTTGTTTATGATTGAAGTATAGGGTTTTGACTTAATGCAGCTGTTCTTTGAATCTGATATTACTGCTGAACTTTGCTGTATTGGCATTGGTGTGTCATAAGAATTTGGAAAAAACAATGTTACATTGTTGTCTCCAACTTATTTTATACTTTTAATATTCTGTGTGTTAATGATTCAGATTATGAATTATTTAATAGAAACACCACGACTCTCTGTCTCTGCTTTCTACATTTTAGTCCTGGAAAGGTATAGTCATATAATAGTATTTTTCCGTATGTTCTGTTTCTTCTTCCAGATTCTTTATGAAAATGGACGCTGAGCTGCTTCACTCCCCTGTGGTGGGTCTGGCGGAGGAGGAGGAGGTGGACATGACTGACTGGAACCTTCCACTTGCCTTCATGAAGAAACGACACACAGAGAAGATTGAGGGATCCAAAGCTTTGGCTCAGAGCTGGAGAATGAAAGACAGGGTGAGGGAGAATCTTTTAATGTTATCTTTAGTCGTTTGACCGTGAGACCATTCAACAATGAGTATCTACTTTTCAGTGTCTACGTATGCTACTGCTTGTTTTTTGATTTAGTGTCATGGCCACGCTGCATTAATATTGAATAGCAAACCTGGATGAAATCTTAAAGGGTTAGTTCACCCAAAAACATTCTGTCATTAATTACTCACCTTCATGTTGCTCCTCACCCGTAAGACCTTGTGTGTAGTGACAGTGTACATTTGTTCTTTTGATGAAGTTGTCAGCTTTTTTATGAGACTGTTGTGAAAGTCTTCTGTAGAATTCTACTTCTCTGAATGTTGAATTGCCCTTGGATTGTGGTGACAATAATTCCATTAAGAAAAACATAATTGGCTATAATACTGTGGAAAATAAAGTGTAGGCTTTAGGGTTGTGGTGACAGACATCACGATGAATCATGAACCCTCAACCCCCCTCCTCCATGCATCAGGGGATTCTTGCTTTCAATTTTATTTTATTAATTAAGTTTTTTTTTTTTCTAATTGGGTAATAATCACATAAAGTTGTTCTCGATCACAATACAAATTACATTCAAAACAGTAAGGATTTTATTGTGCAAAAAAACTTTGGAACACAAATTAATTTATGTTTGATAAAAACCCGATGGCTCTAAACGAACCCTTTAAGTTCAGTGCGTATTCTCTCTTTTGCCAGACGCACACCACATTATGGTGCATGTCCACTGGCGCAAAGCAGAGCGAGCATTTTTAATTAATTTAATTCAATATATATATATTTTTTTCTCATCAGGTAATAACAATGAAGTATACTGTGAATACTGTGAAAAATAAAGTATAGGCTTTAGAGTTGAGCTGACAAACGTCAAAATGATGACACCTTTTTTTTTTTTTGCCAATTTGCATTTGCGACTAAAAATAACAGCGTGAGACTGTGCAAAAATATTTAGGTGCACCGATGGGAGTGACCCAATGGATTCTCATGAATAGATCTACAATACAATCGGATCGGAATAACAAGTACAACTCCCTACATGCATTTACACTGAACAACTGTAATGTTTCGTACTGCAATCGACTACTTTTCATGACTTCTTTCAAAGACTTTGCTTGGGTCAGCACAGATTAACAAGGTGAAACTGGTGACGAAAATTGTCATTAATTACTCACCCTTATGTCGTAAGACCTTCATTCATCTTCAGAACACAAATTAAGATATTTTTAATTAAGTCAGAGCGGTATATGACACACTTGGAAACAATTTTATAACACAACAATAAATAACTCTTTACTACTGTAAATGCCATGTAGAGCCATATGATTTTCACAATGCAGAAAACACGGATGAAATAAAGCAGAATATCACAGAATTTGGCAATTTTTGGATGAATAAATCAGTAGGGCTATATAATGAATTAGATGTCGATAGAGACTAGTGTCTGTGAATATTAAAGCTAAAAAAGACTATTGAAATCTGAACTTTATGAACTTTTCACCATTTAATTTGATAAAACTATCGACGTTTGACGTATCATATACACAGGAAGGTCAAAGGTCTTCACGACCCTGTCAAAATAAAAGTTTGGTGTAACTTGGAAATAATAGAAATATTATTTATTTTTTTAAATGAATTTTTATGCCCTTACAATGTTTATATAAAATATATTCCCTGTACTCCTGGCAGTAAAATATGTCAAAATATAGGTCCAGGGAAAAAAAAAAACGTGATATACCGTGAAACCACCAGAATCTTAAAAAAAAAAAAGTGATACAGATTTTTGGCCAAACCACTCAGCACTACTTCCATTTAAAGGTCCAGAAAGGTACTTAAGACATTGTTAAAACCAACTGCAGTGGTTCAGCCTTAATGTTTTCCCCACGCCTAATGTACAATGATTTATTGCTTGTCTTTGTTGAAACCCGTACGACTTTTGTTCTTCTTTGCAAAGCAAATGAAGATCTTTCTGTTGAAATCTGAGTTTTCTGTCCCTCCATAGACAGCTATGCGACTGAAATTTTATTCAAAAAAGTACATAAAGAGCGTGTGTATATATATAAAAAAAGTGACAGTTTGGTTGAGCTGGTTCAGGAAGTGTTTGCAGCAGTGGCTTGACCTTAAAGAGCTAAAATATCTATGAATTCTTTTCACTTAGAAACATGACAGAAAAAATAGCATGTAAACTAATAGGCAGACAACACGGATGTAAACAGTCTCTGAAAATAAGTGGTATATAATTTAAGTATTCAAACTTATTCATATTGTAATAATCAAAAGCATGTTTAATCAAATGAAAACAAAAATGTAACTGATTTTTATTATTTTGATTAATAATTTATTTGAAATTTAAGAATAATGATGTCCTATGATTATTATTTTTGTTTATACCTTGAAGTGCATTCTACTGTACAATAGTAATATATTTCAGTCATAATTTCTTTGGTAAATGGAACTTTTATTTTCACGGGTTGTAGTAAAAGCCTTTAAGTTTCAGAGTCTCAAATTAAATGATGAAATGCTCATTAAAGGGTTAGTTCACCCAAAAATTTTAGTCAGCTTCTGCTGTAATTAATAATACAGTATAGTACTGTAATATATAGATTTATCCATTACTGCAAAATATTACAATAATTTGTAAAATAATTACTAATAATGTTAATATTATAATTATATATGTAGTTATTACAATATATACATTTGCAGGAAGTAATATTATAACGCTATGTCAGAATACCTGCAAATCAAAAGACAATCCAATCAATGTTCTTGTCAAAAATGTTTTATTCAATCAATTAAACTATTAAAACCATTTTATTTACATGTTCAGTGAATCAGCAATTTACAAGTATTAACGACTGTTAAAGGGATGGTTGACCCAGAAATTAAAATTGTCATCATTTACTCACCGTGAACACAAGATATTTTAGAGAATGGTAGTAGGTAGTAGATGACAGAATTTGTATTTTTGGGTCAACTATCCTTTTAAGTGTGCACATCTGTAAATCAAACAAACAAAAAAAAACAAGAAATGAGAACTTGAGGATTGGGTTGGGTAAAAGAATGACAAGTGAGCAACAACAACTAAAAAAACAACAAGTGTCCCACTAAGGGTGGGTGCAGGCTTCAGTTTGAAGTTTTCCTTTCAAACTCCATCAAGGACCGAATAAAACTATTGGCATGTGGGTTTATGGCCGTCACCTTCCTCTGCACCACCCTCTTGGTCCTCTTTCTGGCTCCCTGTCTGGCAGTACACTTCTTCTGTCTGGCATTTCCATCGTCAGGATTGACCAGGAACCTGTTAGCAAAATCATACCAGTCAATTAATATACTTTTCATTTTTGGGTGAACTAACCTTTTAAAACATTGTATTAAAATGGCTAATACTTACAGAAAACTCATTCCCAGGGTGCAAAGATAACGGTCTCACACTGTAGAGCTGTAAGAAATCAAAATACATTTTATTCAGTTATGTGTTGCTTGTTGAGGATGTATAAGCTAACACATCACTGTATTTCATACACTCCAACAACACATCTATAGTAAAAAATCATAAGCTTCTGCTTCTAAAAATTCTAACTTACTTTTTTTGGCATGCATCGGTCTTTGTCTAATAGATCATTATTAACTATGGTAAAGGTAATTTATACCTTTATTCATATTTTAATTAATCAATATTTGTCATTACAATCACAACGCAAAACTGGGTCTTCCGTCTAAGTTAAATCAAACGAAGTAAAATGTGAAACTGGTACCCATAGCCAATCTCTCTGAGCCCAAATCACCCGTTTACGTTGCAAATGAAAGTATATTAACCTTGTTTTCACGTATTTTTGTGTCTAAACTACTTGTTCAAACAGGTCCAGTTTTTACCGCGACCGCCGCAGCCGTCATCCGGGAAACTGACATTTTAGACATTTTTGTTATCATATGATCCTTCAAACCTAACGTTACCAGACTTCATTAGCAAACGCAGTAAATTTACTTCGCAGACCATGAAAACATGGAAACCGCAGGTCATGTGACAAGAACCAACCGATCATCTTCGACCTTTCCGTAACAAAACATGGAAATCTCTGCCGGACAGCTGATCATAGCTGTACAGGGGGGTTGTTATATCTCATCTCCATAAATATATCTAGTAGTAAAGCTAAAGCAAGGGCTAAAAATCAATTTATCCCTTGCTGAAACTTCCTCATGGTTGTGGTTGCTTTTGTGGCAAAATTATTGCAAATAATTCATTAAAATAGAAGTAAAATGACATGCATTACAAGTTGATTTCAAAATGCACCAACATTTTTGCATTTTATGATTTTCAGTTGAATAAAAGACTATTTTCCCTTCATACATTTCATTTTTAAGATTTCTTAAAAATACTATACAAATCTTGTCTCGTGAACCCAATCTCGTGTCTTGTCTCGTCACGTGGGATAGGGGTCTCTTCACACCCCTACAAATTACAGTATTGTACTGTATTATAAAATGCAGTATTGTACAGTTGGTTTTTACAGTAATGTGCTGCTAAATCTACAGTGATATTTAACAGTGTAACTAAAGCCACTTTTCCACTATCGGGCCAAACCATTCTCTTTGTTTAGTCGTTCCATTCCAAGCAGATCTGGCTCAGCCTGTAGGTATATGGTGTTTCCACTGTGGGGCAGATAACTGAGCTCTTTGGAATGTAATAAAAAAATTAGTAAGTCGTTGCCTTGGTAACGCAAGTGTTTACAGTCCACATCGGATGTAAATGGAGACCACATTGTGGAGGATGTTCTGAAAGTTCTTATTTTATTATTAATTTGTGTTTTTGTTGCTCAAATACCACACTTTCCAGCTAAGTTTTAATTTACAGTGGGTATGGAAAGTATTCAGACCCCGTTAAAATTTCACTCTGTTATATTGCAGCCATTTGCTGAAATCATTTTTTCAATTTTTCAATGTTCATTTTTTTTCCTCAATGTACACACAGTACCCCATATTGACAGAAAAACACAGAATTCTTGACATTTTTGCATATTTATTAAAAAAGGAAAAACTGAAATATCACATGGTCCTAAGTATTCAGACCCTTTGCTGTGACACTCATATATTTAACTCAGGTGCTGTCCATTTCTTCTGATCATCCTTGAGATGGTTCTACACCTTCATTTGAGTCCAGCTATGTTTGATTATACTGATTGGACTTGATTAGGAAAGCCACACACCTGTCTATATAAGACCTTACAGCTCACAGTGCATGTCAGAGCAAATGAGAATCATGAGGTCAAAGGAACTGCCTGAAAAGCTCAGAGACAGAATTGTGGCAAGGCACAGATCTGGCCAAGGTTACAAAATAATTTGTGCAGCACTTAAGCTTCCTAAGAGCACAGTGGCCTCCATAACCCTTAAATGGAAGACGTTTGGGACAACCAGAACCCTTCCTAGAGCTGGCCATCTGGCCAAACTGAGCTATCGGGGGAGAAGAGCCTCGGTGAGAGAGGTAAAGAATAACCCAAAAATCACTGTTGCTGAGCTCCATAGATGCAGTCCGGAGATGGGAGAAAGTTGTAGAAAGTCAACCATCACTGCAGCCCTCCACCAGTCGGAGCTTTATGGCAGGGTGGCCCGACGGAAGCCACTCCTAAGTGCAAGAAACATGAAAGCCCACATGGAGTTTGCTGAAAAACACCTGAAGGACTCCAAGATGGTGAGAAATAAGATTATCTGGTCTGATGAGACCAAGATAAAACTTTTTGGCCTTAATTCTAAGTTGTATGTGTGGAGAAAACCAGGCACTGCTCATCACCTGTCCAACACAGGCCCAACAGTGAAGCATGGTGGTGGCAGCATCATGTTGTGGGGATGTTTTTCAGCTGCAGGGACAGGATGATTTGTTGGAATCGAGGGAAAGATGAATGCGGAGTGCAGTGGAGATGAGTGGTACCCGGTGGGGTCTTCTGCTGTTTTAGCCCATCCGCCTCAAGGTTGTGTGTGTTGTGGCTTCACAAATGTTTTGCTGCATACCTCGGTTGTAACAAGTGGTTATTTCTGTCAAAGTTGCTCTTCTATCAGCTTGAATCAGTCGGCACAATAATGTACATTTCAGAGTTATTCAAAAAGGCCTTTTTCAGGGAACAAGTAATGGGTTAACAACTTACAGCTGTTCTGCAGAAATGGAAGTAAATTAAGCCTTGAAAGTTGATGCTAACAATTCCTACAGGTGTCCCAACTTTTGTTGATTACTTGCAAACCCTCTGTCGGTATAAAAACAGTGTTGGAACAGACTGTGTTACTACACCCTCTTAAGCATTTTTTGGACAGTATTGTACCGCAGGAAGTAGTATATTGCTCTCATAATGGCGAGAAAAAAGGCATTTAACAAAGGAAGACAGACAGACCAATATAACCCTTAAAAGTGTAGGTCTTTCCTTTAGAGAAATTGCCAAGAAAGCCAAGGTGTCAGTGAGTACAGTTTCCTATACCATCAAAAGGCATTTGGAAACTGGAGGAAACTCTGACAGGAAGAGGTCTGGCAGACCCAAAGCCACAACAGAATCAGAAGACAAGTTTCTGAGAGTCAATAGTTTGCGTGATACGCGGCTCACAGGACAACAGCTTCAAGCACAGCTTAACACTGGTCGAAGTAAGCAAGTCTCAGTTTCAACTGTGAAGAGAAGACTTAGAGCTGCAGGTTTAACAGGTCGAGTGGCAGTTCGAAAGCCATTGCTAAGATGGCAAAATAAGAAAAAGAGGCTTGCCTGGGCCATGAAGCACCGCAAGTGGACTACTGAAGACTGGAAGAAGGTGTTATGGACTGATGAATCGAAATTTGAAATCTTCGGTTCATCACGCAGGGTTTTTGTACGCCGTCGAGTAGGCGAAAGGATGGTTCCTCGGTGTGTGACACCAACTGTCAAACATTGAGGAGGAAGCGTGATGGTCTGGGGCTCTTTTGCTGGATCCAGAGTCGGCAACTTGCACAGAGTGAGTGGCACCCTGAACCAAAACTGCTACCACAGCATTTTGCAGGTTATGTCAGAACTACCTTAGAAGAACAGAACAAGACTTTAGGCTTCAAATCATGGAATGGCCAGCACTGCCTCTAGACTTAAACCCCATCAAGCTGATTTGGGATGAACTGGACAGAAGGGTGAAAGCAAAGCAACCTACAAGTGCAACACATTTGTGGGAACTTCTGCAACAGTGTTGGGAGGAACTTTCCGAACAATATTTGATTTCAATTGTAGAAAGAATGCCACGAGTGTGTTCGGCTGTTATATCTGGAAAAGGTGGCTACTTTGAGTCAAAAAATTAGATTAAATTTTGTTAAACAAAACGATTCCATGATTTCTTTTTTATCTCCAATTGTTTATTTGTTCTATGCTTTAATTTCAGAGAACATTGAGACATTAAACTACGTAAAATTTCAATAAAAACCGGAAAAAATGGAGGCATTCTAAAACTTTTGACCGGTAGTATATACTGGAGTACCCCATCGAGTGAAAATATCATTTACCAGAATATGAGCGATTTGTGGTGCTTTGGCTACCCGTAGAGGAAACAACTCAACCCACTTTGAGCAGTAATCTACTATCACCAAAAGATGCTCGTTTTGCTTTGGACTCTTAGGGAAAGGTCCCATGAGGTCTACTCTTATCATATACCCTGGTTCCACCGCTGGGGTATTTTGCAAGTGATCAGACAACTTGGAGATTGAAGGTTTGTACATCTGGCACACTTGACACTCTTGACAATGCTTCCAAACTGATTGAAAACCCAAGTCAATACTGCATGATCAGTTATATATTCAAATGGTCTCCCTTCCAAATAATGTCGCCACTTCTCCACTGCCCACAGAACTGCACAGCACTCCTTCTCAGACACAGAGTATGCTTTCTCAGCTCCCTGCAGTAAACGTGAAGCATGGGCTACAACATGTTCTCCACCATCTATGTCTTGAGTTAAAACTGCTCCCAGTCCTCTCTCACTGGCATCCGTCTGTACCTTAAATGGCTTAGAAAAGTCTGGTGGAATCAAGACAGGAGTCTGAGTTAGATCATTCTTTATAGTTTCAAATGCTTCTTGACAGGATTCTGCCCAAACCCAAGTAGCTCCCTTCTTCTTTAAAGCATGCAGAGGGGCTGCTTTTTCTGAAAATTGTGGCAAAAAATCGATGATACCAGCCAGCAAGTCCCAGAAATCGCTGTACCTCTTTCAAGGATTGAGGCACTGGAAACTGACTCACCGCTGCTATCTTAGCTGAATCAGTCTTGATACCTTCTTCTGAGATTACATAACCCAGAAAAGTTAAAGACCTTTGCATCAGGTTACATTTTTTAAGGTTCAAAGTCAACCCAGCTTGGTTGAGGCAACTGAAGACTTGACTGAGGTGTAGCAAGTGTTCATTCTCATCCTTGGAGTGCACAATGTCGTCAATGTATACAAAGCAGCATCTTCCCTTGATTTCTCTCAGTACACATTCCATTAAACGCTGAAACGAGGCTGCGGCGTTTTTAAGGCCGAATGGTAGACGTAAAAATTCATATAGCCCTGAGTTTGTCACAAAAGCAGTTTTTGATATACTTACTGGATCCAACTCCACCTGCCAGTATCCACTCTTGAGATCCAAAGTACTAAAAACTCTTGCTCCATGTACAGACTCTAAAATATCCTGGATTTGAGGCATTAGATAAGCATCCAGGTGAGTTTTTGAATTCAGTCCACGGAAGTCTACACAAAACCTTGATCCACCATCCTTTTTGGGAACAATAACCACAGGAGAAGCCCATGGTGAACTGGAAGGTCTGATTATATCATTGGCTGACATGTCCTTAATCTCTTTGTCAATGAATTTTTGTTTCTCCACAGACACACGGAAAGCTCACTTACGAAGAGGAACTTCTTCTATGGTGTTGATACAGTGCTTGATGGCTGTAGAATGTCTCGCCTCGTTTGTGCTAACCAAAGACCATTCACTCATCAATTTCTCCAAGTGACTCTGGAAATCTGAAGTAGTATCAGCTTTGAGTGCCAGCTGCTGAACAGCCAGTGAAACTTCTGATGATACTTTCTCACCAGGTAAAGCAAGATAAAAGGACAGCAAGGTGATTATTAAAAGACTCTGATGGAAAAAGGGAAAACTTCTCATTCTCACTTTCCTCCTGAGATACTATGCCGTACTGGGCTCTTTGAAAATCCAGCATAATCCCAGCAGAAGTTAAGAAATCCATACCATTATCCATTATTGGTACTCTCAAATCTGAATCTCTCAGCACATACAATGTCAGCTTAAGTTTTTTTCCTTGCAGTTCACATTCCCAATTAGACATGCCTATGGAGGAATGCATTTGACCATTGGCTAACATGAATGTGTGCCCTTTGCTTGAGTTCCACTGGTCTTGTCCTTTCAGCTGGTTCCAACATGACTCTTGAATAAGAGATAGGGTACTCCCTGTGTCCACCATTGCCTGAAAGTACCGTCCTCTTAATAATATGGGTAAAGTCACCATTTTTAATTCAGCCTGACTGGGAAATGAAACGGACTGTACTATTCGTGTGTTTGCATGGGTCATCCTAGGGATAGTATCTCTCTCACTAGAATAATTTTTCCTCTGCATTTCTGAATTGACATGACTTCAATATCGTTTAGATTCCTCAAAATCTCTTTCGACTTGAGTCCCTATCCTCACCAATTCACTTATATCTCTCACTCTTCCCCTCAAAAGGCTTGCAAGACTAGGTTTACAGTTTCTTAAAATAGCTTGTACCATCTCTCTCTCTGACATATCCTTTTTCCATCTTAGGCACAAAGCTATATAATGTAATGCAAAATCACGTATACTATCCTTAGCCCCTTGTTTCCTCTCCATGAGCCGTCTTTCAGCCTCAGCCTCATAATCATCATTCAAAAATGAGCGAAGACATATTACTTTAAATTGTTGCCATGTCAGTACCGTTCTTTTCTCTGCCATCCACCAATCTTTTTCTGTACCCTTCAATACTGAAGTAAGTGAAGCGAGACCTTCAGAGTCATTCAAAGGTCGGATGGCCAAATATTCCTCACAACGTTCAATAAAAGCTACAGGATTAGTATCTGCTTCACTTCCAAAATGGGGAAATTCTACTTTTACAGGGGTACATGTGTGTATGTACAGTTTCCGTGTTGACTGAAAGTTGCCGAGATACACCTTGACGTGAAAAAGTTGTGTGCTGTTCTGGAGTAAGTGTGGCTACTGGAGTTGAAGTTACTGGTACACAGGATCTTAGCTTGTGATCAATCTGCTGGTCTCTCCTTTTTAAACAATCCAACACCGACTTCCCCAGATCTTGAATACTCAGTTCTAAGATTTTTTTAACTCGATCACACTCCCTCTCAATGTGATATGCCAGCTTTTCTTCCAGAGATCTACATTTAACATCAATATCTTCTTGCTAACAACACTGGCTCACCTTCTGAATGCAATCTGCACTGCATTTCTCCAGATTGACAACTCTTCCTTTTAATTCCTCTATTGTTGCCTGCAGAGAAAAGTTCAAATCAGCTTCTTCCCTTTCATCAGATGGTAAAGGCATTATAGAGAGAGGTTGTGGATCCGCATCTGCAATGGACTCATCTTCTTCGGAATTAATATACAGCTCACTCAATGTATGTATGAGTTCTTTAACAGGTTCTCTACGAGTCACAAACGGACCAGCTGTAAAATCAGGGTTGGGTACACTCTCATCCCTTTCATTAGAACTTAAGCCTTCCATTTCTTATTTTTGCACACAAAGTAGTTAAGAATAAATACAGTCAAGTCCCTTTTCGGGCGCCATCTATAACCGCCTGCTTGCCTCTTCAGCAAAGAAATCAGTTACAAAAAAATGTGAAAGTGGGATCAACCGTTTCATTCCTAACAATATCTGGTTACACCAATAAAACCGATTTTCTCAACCCTTTGGTCATGTAAGTTTGTCACATATGCAAAGACAACATGTTCAAAACCACATTCAATGACTCAATCCTCCAGATATTTTTCCCTTTACATCATACATGAGTGATCCACAGTTCTTATCAAACACAAAGAAACAAAAAACAACCAAACAGTCATCAAATCAACCAATCAGTAACCCAAAAACAAGAAATCATAAAGTCTCATTATTGGAAGGAAAACTTGTATTTGTGGTAAAGTCCAGACACATAATGTAAGAAATGTCCCATATTTCTTGACACAGTCTCAAGGATAGTAGCTCCACAATGTTCTTACAGCTGAGCAAGGAAAGGAAGCCCAGCAACACAACAAAATCCTTAAATGAGCAGCAAACAATCAAGTTTCTCAACAAGGATGGTGTAAAGAAGAAACACCAAGCACACCATGCTGTCGTCTAACTTCCTCTACTATTTACTCCTCTTTTATTTCACCCAGGGAGCACACTAGGATCCCCTGGTGGTCAGGATGAAAAATCACAACCACTGAAATCATGTACAGTTCATGACATTGTTACAATAGGTTCTGTTGCAACATCCAGCTCTTATAAGCTGTCTGGTTTGCTAAGACGATGAAACTAATCAGGAAGATTACTTATAAAGCAATCTTTATTGGTAGAAGTGATGGTTCTGTCATATTTGTGGCAGAGAGGCAGTTTTGCACCCTTGATTAAATGTAGCATGCACGAGACTAGATAATGATCTGAGATGTCATCGCTCTGCTGCAGAATTTCAACGGCATCAATATCAATTCCATGTGACAATATTAGGTCTAAATTATAACAACATTGAGTGGGTCCTGACACGGGTTGTCTAACTCCAGTAAAGTTTAGAGTATCTGTAAATGCCGATCACAATGCATCTTTTCGTTATCTACATGGATATTAAAATCACCAACAATAAGGACTTTATTCCCAGCCAGTGCTAACTATGATAGATAATCAGCAAATTCTTTAATAAAGTCTGTATGGTGGCCTGTATACAGTAGGCCAGCATAAATGTCAAATTGGATAAATGTGGCCCCATTTAGTCAAGGTTCACTCGTTTAGTTGTCCCTACATGTTGTCGTCCCCTTGTTTTACACCTAGCACACAGTGTTCCATGGGCAGGCCATATGGCACACCAAAAGACCTATACATGCATTGGCTCACGATTTAGTTGGCCTTCCATGTATACTGATGTACAAACATACTGCACTACATGCCATACATGTCAGAAGACCAGTGCTGTGCGCCAACGAGATAGGGCACCTTTACATCCTCTGCCTGTGATATCTGTTCCCTTCCAGCGCATCGCCATGGACATTGTGGGGCCGCTGGAAAGAAACAGTGCAGGGCACCAGTGAATCCTGGTCATCAGTGACTATGCAACAAGGTACCTGGAGGCATTCCCTCTCTCGGTTCCATCACTACACCGAAGGTCATCAATGCTCTCGTCCAGCTATTCTCCCGGATCAGGGGACTAACTTTACATCACAATTGATGAAGTTACTGCACCAGCAGCTAGGCATCACTGCCATAAAGACTAGCCCATACCATCCACAGACCGACGGACTGGTGGAGCGCTTTAACCAGACGCTCAAAAACATGCTTCGCAAGTTTGTGTCAGACACTGGAAGGGACTGGGACAAGTGGCTACCATTCTTGTTGTTTGCCTGCAGGGACGTACCACAAGCATCAACAGGCTTTTCTCTATTTGAGCTCCTGTACGGATAGCGGGTTCAAGGGCCACTGGATCTCCTGCCGAGAAGCTGGGAGGCCACGTCGTCTGTAGAAACGGCGAAGTCTGAGAAGGGCATTGTCCAGTATGTCCTTGAGATGAGAGACCGCCTAGATAGCTACCGGGAGAAAGCCCAAGAAAACCTCCGACAGGCACAGGAAACTCAGAAGACATGGTATGACCAACATGCCAGATCCCGAGAACTACAACCTGGACAAAAGGTTTTGTTACTGCTCCCGACTTCAACCAACAAACTACTGATGAAGTGGCAAGGCCCCTACAGTGTTGTTCGGAAGATGGGACCAGTGACATATGAAATTTATCACCCTGATAAAGGCAAGACTAGACAAACCCATCACGTCAATCTCTTGAAGGAGTGGAAGGAACCACCCAGCAAGCCAGAGACATCACTGCTGATTCGAGAGATGGAGGATGATCAGAAGGATGAACAACCAGAGCCGAGGGTGAAAGAGCCAGCAGAAGTTGATCTCCATCATTTGGGAGAGGATAAACAGGCTGAGCTGCACCACCTTCTGGGCTAATATCCCTCGTTGTTCCGTCAGAGGCCTGGGTTCTGTCGCTGACAGAGAAAGCTATACTATGCATGTGACAGGCAGTGCAAGTAACAATGAAAGGGAGAGGACAACATGGTTTACTGTGTTTGTAAACTGATCCGACGTACCACTGTTGTTTGATGAACTCGTAGAAAAAGGAGAGCGATATTCCATGATCTCAAGTTTTTTTTTTTTTCCTCTTGATCTTTTTCCCTTAATCTCAAACTTGCGCTGATCTTGACCACTTAGACGTGATCTCAGGCTTCCGTCTGATCTTGACCACTTGTGTGCTTAATCACACTGCGTGATTTCAGGTTGTCCGCTTGAGCTTGACCACGCTGCCACAGAGTCAGAACCACCACTATGGTTTATCCCCCTTTTTACCAAACCTCTGGAAGAAGGATAAATTGCAGATTTCCTTTGATATTTTGAAGGAGAATCTGCTTAAATATCAGAAAACTGTGAAGGGGTGGATTCTGGAATCCACTGCCTCTTCTATATATATATATATATATATATATATATATATATATATATATATATATATATATATATATATATATATATACAGTTGTGTTCAAAATTATTCAACCCCCACTGAAATTGATTGTTTTGGCCGGTTTGACATTGATTTTGATCATTCAGTCATCCTGCTTACAATTAAATCAAAGAGGCACGTGTAGGTCAGACAAATATAACATAACATTTATAATGAAATAACCACAAATGTCTTTTCTCTGCTCACATCATTATCAGTTTTATTCAACCCCCAAGTGACATTCAATCTTAATACTTAGTACAACATCCTTTTACAGTTATAACAGCTTTTAAACGTGAAGCATAGCTTGACACAAGTGTCTTGCAGCGAGCTACGGGTATCTTCGCCCATTCATCATGGGCAAAAGCCTCCAGTTCAGTCACATTCTTAGGCTTGCGCACTGCAACTGCTTTCTTTAAGTCCCACCAGAGGTTCTCAATCGGATTTAAGTCTGGTGACTGCGATGGCCATTTCAAAATGTTCCAGCCTTTAATCTGCAACCATGCTCTAGTGGACTTGGAGGTATGCTTGGGATCATTGTCCTGTTGAAAGGTCCAACGTCTCCCAAGCCTCAGGTTTGTGACGGACTGCATCACATTGTCCTCCAATATCTCCTGGTACTGAAGAGAATTCATGGTACCTTGCACACGCTGAAGCTTCCCAGTACCTGCAGAAGCAAAACAGCCCCAAAGCATGATTGACCCCCCGCCATGCTTCACAGTAGGCAAGGTGTTCTTTTCTTCATAGGCCTTGTTCTTCCTCCTCCAAACATAGCGTTGATCCATGGGCCCAAACAGTTCTAATTTTGTTTCATCAGTCCACAGAACACTATCCCAAAACTTCTGTGGTTTGTCCACATGACTTTTGGCATACTGCAGTCGACTCTTCTTATTCTTTGGAGACAGCAAGGGGGTGCGCCTGGGAGTTCTGGCATGGAGGCCTTCATTACGCAGGGTGCGCCGTATTGTCTGAGCAGAAACTTCAGTACCTACATCTGACAAATCCTTTTCTCAGTTCCTCAGCAGTCACACGGGGACTTTTCTCCACTCTACGCTTCAGGTAGCGCACAGCAGTCGAAGTCAGCATCTTCTTTCTGCCACGACCAGGTAGCGTTTCAACAGTGCCCTTTGCCTTGAATTTGCGAATGATGCTTCCTATGGTGTCTCTTGGTATGTTTAACATCTTTGCAATCTTCTTATAGCCATTGCCCTTCCTGTGAAGAGTAATCACCTCTTCTCTTGTCTTCCTGGACCATTCTCTTGACTTCACCATGTTTGTAACCACACCAGTAAATGTCTAGAAGCAGCTGAGTATCACAGTCATTTTAAAGCTGCCTAATTGGTGCTTATTAGGCTTTATTGCTGCTCCCTGACATCCACAGGTGCTTTCAATACCTGATTGAAAACACTTCAATGGACCTCTGTTCTTCAGAGTGGTAGTCTTTAAGGGGTTGAATAATTGTGTCAATGAAGAATTCACAAAAGAAACATTTACTACTGTATTACAAAACCAATTGATGTCATTTTAGTTGCATATGCTTCTTTAAGAAGTCCTTGTAGGATTTCATTCTGAATTCAATTACAAATGTACTCTAAATTCTCTAAAACCATTTACAGCATTGGGGGGTTGAATAATTTTGAACACAACTGTATATATATATATATATATATATATATATATATATATATATATATATATTGAGTGATTTGTCACAAAATTATCTTTCTAAATATTGAATTATTTATAATGAGTAACTTTAGCTTACATTAAAGCCTTTAATTTCCTTTTCATTTTCAAACACTAGAAAATAATGTTGAATATTGTCTGTACCTCTGACTGAGAGAGAAGTACAACTTATCAGTATGTTTTGGTAAAGTTTCCTGTTCAGAGCAGAGCTCAGATCAACTTCAGCCTTGAAGAAGCTGTGAATCATCTGTATCTATGTATGTGTGCTAAGTGTTCGGTGCAGGTCTGTTATGGGTATTGGTGGACAACTGGGACTCTGCTTGAGACGTGCCGACGCCTTGTCCTGACTTAACAGGACATTCTGTGCCTAAGTTCAGGGTTTGATCGTCAGCATCATAATGGAAGGAGATATGCTTCTGACTATCTGTCCATGTGTGGAAAATTACCAGTTCTGTCTGGTGTTCTTAGCCAATCAGTATCTTAGTAATGATGTAGTTAGTGGACTCTGTTAGAGTAGAATTGTTCTGGAAATGTGAATGTAGAGGGAGAGGAGGAGACAGAGAGCGGCCTACGAACTCCTTGTGAGACTTGAAGCTGCTTCTGCTGATGAAACTGCAAACTAATCTATTTTCTTCAATTTATTTTTTTAAACTCTGACTCCGGGTCTTCATTGGTCATATCTGGTCTTTTGGGTCTTTAACTGTAAAATCCCCTACAACTGTTAAATCTGCGAAATCAAAGTATCTTTCTAGTGTCATTTGTAATAACTCCCACAAGCCAGCTGTGCTATTTAGTACTATTAACTTGGTTTTAAATACTCCCAAAGCAACCGGTCTTGAGCCCTCAGCCGAGATGTGTGAGAAATTTGTGAGAACTTCTTCATTGACAAGATTGAGGCTGTTAGAGCTAATATTTTGCTCCCTTCGACTTTTTCATCCTTTTCCACTGAGTGCTCTGCTGTTTTCGATCAGCTTGAGTTGGTGTCTCTTGATTTACTGAAAGAGACCTTTGTTAAAATGAAACCATCCTAATGTGGTATGGATGTTGTCCTTCTCCATCTTCTTAAAGACTCATTTGAAACCATCGGCCTTAAAATTCTTGCAATTATCAATAGCAGCCTGGCTTCGAGAGTTGTACCTAAGTCTTTTAAACATGCAGCTGTGGAACCAGTAATCAAGAAAACTATATTGGACCCATAATTTTTTGCACATTATAGACCCATCTCAAAACTCCCATTTTTGTCCAAACTATTGGAGAAGGTTGTATTTGGACCACTGAATTCATTTTTATATTTACATGATATTCACAAAGTATTTCAGTCTTGTTTTAAAGCACTGCACTGTTGAAGCCTTTAAAATGACTTACTACTTGTCACTGACTCTCGTGACTGCGCTACCTTAATTTTACTAGACCTTTCGGCTGCATTTGATTCAGTTGACCATAACATCTTGATTTTATGGCTTGAACAATGTGTCGGTATGAAGGGTACTGCATTGCAATGGTTTAAATCCTATTTGGCTGATAGAACCAAATCATCTGTCATCTTGGAGACTATGTCTCCTCAACTGCTGCCCTCACATCCCCCAGGCCTCCATTTTGGGACCTATTTTGTTCTCCCTGTATATGCTTCCTTTGGGTCATATTTTTAGGATATTTGGTATTTCTTTTCATTGTTATGCATATGACCTGCAAATTTATCTGCCCTAATTTAACGTAAAGATACCTGTTCTTTAGCGCCTCTATTGCAGTGTTTTGAAGAAATTAAGACCTGGTTGGCACTAAATTTCCTTAATTTTAATGAGAATAAAACAGAAGTGGTGTAGTTTACACCAGGGGGAACCCGTGAGACAGTAGACCTAAACCTCGGTGAGCTGAATCCATATGTGAAGCCGTATTTAAAAAATTTGGGTGTTATGGATTGCGATTTTAAATTGGATAAACAGATTAATTTAGTAGTTAAATCATGTTTTTTTCCAATTGAGACAACTCTCCAAGGTGAAACCTTTCTTGTCCTCTAAAGACTTTCAAAGAGTTGTGCATATTTTCATTTCTAGTCGCCTTGATTGTAACAGCCTTTATTTTGGTATTAGTCAGGCCTCTCTCTCCAGACTGCAAATGGTCCAGAATGCAGCAGCTCGCCTATTGACGGGCACACGAAAGCGGGAACATTTCACTCCCATTCTCGCGTCTCTTCACTGGCTACCTGAACAAATCACTCCCATTCTCGTGTCTCTTCACTGGCTACCTGTCCATTAAGGATTAGGATTCATTTTAAATTTTTGGTGCTTGTCTTTAAATCTCTTAATGGTTCAGCACCAAGTTATTTATCAGCTTTGATTAATCTGTATGCTCCGTCAAGAGCACTAAGGTCTGCTGACCATTTTCTTTTAGCTTTTCCAAGGGTAAAACTGAGGAGCAGGGTGGACCGAGCCTTTGCAGGGGTGGCCCCGAAGCTCTGGAATGGTTTGCCTCTCTACATCAGACAGGCTCAAACACTTGAGGTCTTCAAATCTGGCCTAAAAACTTATTTTTATTGTCTGGCGTTCGATGCCATGTTAGAGCTGCTTTCTTTTACTGTTTTATTGTGTTTTAAGTGTTTTCTTTTATGGTGCTGACTGTTTGTATTAATGAACATGTTTTCTTTTTGTATGTACAACACTTTGATAAGCACGCGTTGTTTTAAAAAAGTGCTTTATAAATAAACTTTGACTTGACTTTGACTATGAGAGAAGTCATTTAGTAGAAAGGTCTTATTCACCAAAGATCGTGCATTGTTATTTCTCCACCTAAAATGGCTGTGATCAAAGGAGGAAGACGAAGCTCTTCTCAATGAGTGCAGATTGCCAGTTTTGGCGACGACAGAGGCCAATCCGAGGGACGCCATCCAGGGAGACGAGACGGGCACAGGGGAATAATAGAATGAGCCACCGATGATGCAGATTTCACAGGCAACAGAGCCGTCATTACCCGACTAAAGAGACGGGTTTAAAAAGAAACCAGCCACCATACACTCCAGAATGTCCGTACTGAGACTCCTTTGTGTTTGATTAAAAAACACGCGGCACATCCCGCTTGCAAAGTCCATAAAGAGGTACGAATATCCAGGAGTTACTGTGGGTCGTAGACCAAGCGTGTGGAAACCAGGTAAACATCCATACAAATGAACGAGAGAGCAGCAGATGGCTTGCCAAACACATAGGGGTCATCTTGTCACATACCTCAGGGAAGTCATTCAGTGTCTACAGCTTGTTATTTTGCAAGAGAAATTAACTTTTTTGCTAAATACAGTCATGGCCAAAAGTTTTGAGAATTCCATAAATATTAATTTTCACAAAGTTTGCTGCTAAACTGCTTTTAGATCTTTGTTTCAGTTGTTTCTGTGATGTACTGAAATATAATTACAAGCACTTCAGACGTTTCAAAGGCTTTTATCGACAATTACATGACATTTATGCAAAGAGTCAGTATTTGCAGTGTTGGCCGTTCTTTTTCAGGACCTCTGCAATTCGACTGGGCATGCTCTCAATCAACTTCTGGCCAAATCCTGACTGATAGCAACCCATTCTTTCATAATCACTTCTTGGAGTTTGTCAAAATTAGTGGGTTTTTGTTTGTCCACCCGCCTCTTGAGGATTGACCACAAGTTCTCAATGGGATTAAGATCTGGGGAGTTTTCAGGCCATGGACCCAAAATTTCAACGTTCTGGTCCCCGAGCCACTTAGTTATCACTTTTGCCTTATGCCACGGTGCTCCATAGTGCTGGAAAATGCATCGTTCTTCACCAAACTGTTGTTGGATTGTTGGAAGAAGTTGCTGTTGGAGGGTGTTTTGGTACCATTCTTTATTCATGGCTGTGTTTTTGGGCAGATTTCTGAGTGAGCCCACTCCCTTGGATGAGAAGCAACCCCACACATGAATGGTCTCAGGATGCTTTACTGTTGGCATGACACAGGACTGACAAGCCTTTTTCCAGATGCCCCAAACAATCGGAAAGGGGCTTCATCGGAGAATATGACTTTGCCCCAGTCCTCAGCAGTCCATTCACGATACTTTCTGCAGAAGATCAATCTGTCCCTGATGTTTTTTTGGGAGAGAAGTGGCTTCTTTGCTGCCCTTCTTGACACCAGGCCATCTTCCAAAAGTCTTGGCCTCACTGTGCGTGCAGATGCGCTCACACCTGCCTGCTGCCATTCCTGAGCAAGCTGTGCACTGGTGGCACTCCGATCCCGCAGCTGAATCCTCTTTAGGAGACGATCCTGACACTTGCTGTACTTTCTTGGATGCCCTGAAGCCTTCTTTACAAGAATTGAACCTCTTTCCTTGAAGTTGCTGATGATCCTATAAATTGTTGATTTAGGTGCAATCTTAGTAGCCACAATGGAAAGGTTTTTTGGGATTAAGTTAATTTTCATGGCAAAGAAGGACTATGCAATTCATCTGATCACTCTTCATAACATTCTGGAGTATATGCAAATTGCTATTATAAAAACTTAAGCAGCAACTTTTCCGATTTCCAATATTTATGTAATTCTCAAAACTTTTGGCCACAACTGTACATGCACTTTATGTGCCTACATATTTATTACATCTTACTTAATCATGTCTTGATCATTTTATAGTTACATAAATTTGTCATGGAAATGACAGCCACTCTGTTAATGATTATATTTAAACAATGAATTTGAGTAAAAACGTAATTTTATAACTAGAATTTTAGAAGTTAATGCAACTGTCTTATGTGCAGTTTATATGTTTGCATACAATTTTTTTGAGTGTTCAATATTATATCTAAAAAAAGAAGAAAAAAAGCCACTGTTTAGGCTCTGTTGTTAACCTGTAATATTATGGTACTGTTCAAGTGTAAGGGCTACCTACATAGTTTATAGCATTAGCAGAGACCTTTTTTATCCTTAAGAAACTTTTAATTATAATTTAATTCATCTAAAGGTACTTACCGAACCACCAGTTTTGTGTACAGTTAAACTCCTACTTATAACTGATACTTATAGCCTCACATACATTTTGACGTGCCCTTTGTCTAATCTGTTCGTGTTTTATTTGAAAACAGAAGTGTCTATCAAAAAGCTCTTGATAACCTTTTGCCAGCATGATTTTGAAGATGATCAGAGCCAATTATGCTGAAAATCAGACAAACCATCTTTGACAAGTTTCAAAGTTTTTATTTTGTTTTCTTTTTTGAAATGGTGTTAAAAAAAAATAAAAACATTTTCAGAGGGGGAAAAAAAGAATTGTGTGTAACCCTTATGGTTCAAAAGTAATTAGCATAAACGAACATGAGTGTAGCTATGGACAGTTGGTGGCCTTAGAAGGACTGAGTTAGACACTGTTCACGATGTCCTATTTCTGTGTGCCAAGTTTAATTTTCCCGCAAGCAGAAGAATGCCACTAATTGATACAATAGGTGCACATGTTCAGTGCTTGGCCTCTAATAATAAGAAATCTAATAGATAAGAATAGGTGCCTGGCCCCTAATAATAATACCAGCCTCTAACGGATACAGTAGCTGCCTACCCACCTTCAGTGCTTGGCCCCTGATAAGAACACTAACGGATATAGTAGGTGCCTGTGTGAACTAGCTCATCCTTTGTGAAGAACTTACCGACTCATCAGCCAGTGGCACATATCCCAACAAACCGTCCCATACCGGCGTGATCAAAAAGATTTTAAATTAGATGGAACTAGATTAAATATTTTGACTGTTGCGAATCCAAATCGGTTTAATCACCTGTAACTCTGCCTGAGTATCGGACAAGTGTTCACTGTTGGCCAGAGGAGAACGGCCCCCCGACTAAGCCTGGTTTGTCCCAAGGTTTCTTTCTCCATTTGTTGGAGTTTTGGTTCCTTGCCGCTGTTGCCTTTGGCTTGCTTAAGTTGGGGACACTTGCTTGATATTCAGCAGTGTTTTTGATATGCCTGCATTGGTGCCGTTGTATGCGAACTGAGCTGAGCCGGACGATTACGTCACTGTTTTCTGCAGTGCTGCTATACCTAAATTAACTAGACTAATAACTACTGATATTTGCAACGGAATGAATCAATAATATATAGAATAAGCTGGACAATGACACCATTTTCTTTGGGAGCTGCTGTGCAGCCAAAATTATTTGCCAATTATTAATGTAAAGCTGCTTTGCCACAATTTCATTGTAAAAAGCGCTATATAAATAAAGGTGACTTGACTTCACACTTTTGGTGGTTTGCCCCTAATAATTAGAACACTAAAGATTATAATAGGTGCTTGTTGTTCCACACAAGAAAGAAAAGCAGAGTCACTTCAAGAAGAGCTCACTTTACTTCCATTCATCTTCCTTCTCTACCTTGAGTGTTTTCAGCACTTCACCTGCATGAGGTGGCATACATAGACATGCATGTGCTTTTTTCTGTTTCTGCTCTTTGCACTGTGGTAGATCAGGTCAGTGGAGTCCCTGCTATGTCCCCATGACTCACTGACCTTTCCCTGACCACAGGAGCTCATTACCTCCATCCATACAGGAAGTTTATTTCCATGTTTGTGTATTGGCATATAGGGTGTTAAAGAAGGATATTTTATCCTATTGACATTTATCTTGAAAGGAATATGGTGCCATTTTTGCACCACTTGTGGTTTTCACTATTCCAAAAAATGCTGTCATATCTGCTAATAACATTTGCCATTGTCAAACAAACAGTCTAACCCAGACTCACAATCATTGGATGGCTCAGATGCTTTTCGGGAGGTCGGTCCTCTGACTTACAGTTGCCTCTCTCTCTCTCTCTCTCTCTCTCTCTCTCTCTCTCTCTCTCTCTCTCTCTCTCTGTGAAAAAAGCATCTTAACGTTAAATTACACACAAACTTTCAATAAGATTTGACATCTGATGGTTTCATGATTCGGTGTATAATCTTGCTGAAATTAAATGTTACTTTAATTTAAATCCTCAGTTTTTTCTCTTGCTATGTGTTCTTTCAATGTTTCTGAACTACATCTCTCCACAGCAGCAACCATTGCGGTGAACTAATTTAGTAACTGAAATATAACACAAAATGCTTTGCTTATGACATAGAAGAGGGTATCTTATAGACCAAGTGTCTTTTTTTTTTTGTAAAGTGGTTCTGCACCACTAGTAACACCAATGGAAATTTGTAAAAATGAATAATTTGTGTCTTCAAACAAATTCAAAACAGTCCATCAATGTGGTATTACTCAGCTAATTGGCCATAGTTGAGAACCCCTGCCACAAAGTATTGTAAGCCTAAGTTAATCATATAAATGGTTTTCACCTCTAGACTGCATGATGCTAGCCTGTGTCTCACTTGTAGGCATTCCTAGGTTTGAGTTGTTTGTAGACTGCACTAGTGTTCATTTTGACAGCAAATTTTCATTTAGTTTTAGTCATAGTTTTTTGACTAAAGTACCGTTTAGTTTTAGTAATATTTTAGTAATCTGAATTGTTTGTGTTAATCTAGTTTTTGTCGACTAAAGGTGGGTTGCACCAATAAGGATTAAATTAAGCAAAGTTTATATCATTGGACTCTAGTAAACTAAATCTACAGTAGATTTACTTGACTAAAATCTAATGGGTTTATTTAAATTGTAATGCATCAATTAAGCATTTTCATCTTTCTTCCTACTCTAAGTTCATCCATCATACGGTGATCAGAATGCCCTTTGGATCACAAACACTCGCTGGTGTCTTAAAGTGTTTTGAACTGAAAATTGTTTAAAATGTTGTAAATGTTGAGGTAAGCTGGTAGCCAGATATCAAAACATGGGAAATGAGCATCTCCTGACTCCGAGGAACTAACTTCGTTGGCCGAGAGGAAGCACAGATCAAGCCCCGGAAGTGACAGTGGAAACGCGACTATTGTCTTGAACAGAAGTCTTATCAGTATCCAAATTCATCCATTTATATTTTGCAGTCATTTTCCTGCTTTTCTAAAGGCTTTTATTTTTGAGTAATTTAACCTTTTTAATTTCAGTAGATTTTAGTCATTTAAATTATCTTGGTTTCTTTTTCCTCTATTTGTTCCCGCAGATGAAAACTGTAAGTGTGGCTCTAGTTTTATGTCTCAATGTTGGCGTGGACCCTCCTGATGTAGTCAAGACTTCACCCTGTGCCAGACTTGAGTGCTGGATAGGTGAGTTTGCCCATGTATACACCAATCCAATTATTTCCCCCTCAGTTGTAACTCTTCCACCATTGCCCCTTTTCTGACGCCCCTGTGTCAAGGGGCGTAAATAAGGATTAAAGAAGGATTACTTTGTACATGTCCCTGAAAAATTTGAGAAATAAGCAATGTGTTGAATAAATGACATTGAAAAAATGTTTACATCGCAGTGGGCATTGATTTTTATGTAAGCCAGTTTGATTTAATAAACAATGGTTTTTAGTCCCTTTCCTCTGATTTCAGCGATAAACCAATTTAATGGACACTGACCTCCGAGGAAACTCTTTTAACATCACTATTTTGAATTTCAGTAGTTATGACGTGTGCAGGGCAGAAATTTCATTATCCATACAGTATTGATTTTTTTGTGTTCTAGCTTCCAACTTAAGGGCTTTCCCATTTTATGTATTTATGTATTTATTTATGCATTTCAGTTGTGTTCAGCCAGGTTTCATTCTTTTGTACTTCTAGACAATTCCTTAGTTAAATGTATATCATCTGGCATAATAGTGTTAGTTTAGAGTATAACATAT
Source organism: Opsariichthys bidens (assembly GCA_037194245.1). NCBI lineage: Eukaryota > Metazoa > Chordata > Actinopteri > Cypriniformes > Xenocyprididae > Opsariichthys > Opsariichthys bidens. The sequence goes on along the minus strand of CM074305.1, from coordinate 13,494,052 downwards.
AGCAGTGTCTGAATTTACAGTAATGCTGTAACATGTATTTTCTCTTATTATCTTCTAGACCCCCTGTCCATGAGTCCACAGAAAGCCCTGGAGACGATAGGGGCCAGCCTGCAGAAACAGTATGAGAACTGGCAGCCCAGGGTAAGAGCTGTCCACCCTGCTGTTACCTCATATAACATGCACACACCTACTAGAGCTGAAATGAGTCCTGTAAAAAATAAATAAATAAAACCTCTTCCACCCATAGTCTTGTATGCATCTTTGCAGTGAATGCCTTACCCCTGATGGATCAGATTCAGGGAAGAATGCAAAGGAGCAAATAATTATAGCATATGGTGGGTTATTGCTGTTGCACAGTGTAAAGAATTATTGGAGTTAGTATGTTAGTCTGTTAATGGCGTCATATTTCGCACATTTTGGTGTGAAATGGTCAATAATTGAGAGTGGAAAAACTGACTCATAGCATAATGAACCACACCCAAACGACAATAAAAACTGAACTGGTAACAGGTTCTTATACTCACATACTGATACACAGTCCAGCAACTTTGATGTTACAGCAAAATTCATTAAAGGGATAGTTCACTCAATAAGAAAATTATGTCAGCATTTATTTAACTTGTTGTTCAAAACCTTTGAAGAAGACTTTGTCTTCTGTGGAACGCAAAAGAAGATATTCTGAAATGTATGTAACCAAACAGATTTAGGTCAAATTGATTTCCATTGTATGGACAACAAAACATCTTCAGAACACAAAATATTTTTGATGAAATCTGAGAGCTTTCTGTCTCTCCATAGACAGCTACACAACTGAAACTGGTGCTTCAAAAAGTTCATAAAGAAATCATAAAACCAATCCTTATGATTTGAGTGGTTTAGCCCAATTTTTCTGAAGAGACTCAAACGCTTCGTACGAAGAACATATTTAGTTTAGGCTTTTTTTCACATAAAAACATTGGACAAACAAAAGCTCAAGCGTGCCGCATAAACACACAGGAATGAACCTCCTCGGTTCTTGCATGTCAAGCAGACATGCTTGAGCTTCCGTTTACCACAACTGATGTGTGAGTTGATATGTGTACAAAAGCCTAAAATCTGTTCATCATATGAAGCGATCTTGTCTCTTCAGAAAATTTGGGTCAGAGCTGCAAATTTTAGCACAATTTTAGTCCTATTGGTGTACAGCAGGCACATAGCCACCTCAGAGCACAACCAAGCCGTAACTTGGTTTTGTAAAATGATCTGCCCAGATGGCTGTGGCTACTTTTACAGGCATTTTGTTCCTAAACTCTCTAAATTCTCACATCAGAGGTGATCCACACTCACTTCAGAAACAAAATGTTGTTCTGCATCACTTGTACATATTTTGATCAGTCCAGTAAAGCCTCTGAGTGCAGGTTTTGGCAGTGAGCTGCAGCTTTGGCTCAGGTTTGCAGCTGTTCAGGACATCTGCTTACATCTTCTTGGGGAAGAGGCCATTAACTCCAACAGATTGCTGTGTTTGCCCTCTTCCATCTTTGGTAAATGCTCTCAGCAAGGTGCAGAGCTTTAAGGTGTCAGAGAGGTGTCTGGGTCCTTGGCTCTGTGGGTCAAAAACAGTTGTGTTTGTGAGGCAGGGTCTGCTGTAGGGGGCTTCAGACTCTGGCAGTCTTAGAGCTATAAGAAAGGAGGATCATATTAATGAGCTGAGAGGGTATGATCACTGATCTTTTCTCATTCATTTTATTTCCAGGTGGAAATGTGTGCACATAATGTATAATGAAATAAAAACCCACAATAATCGAGATATGTCTAATGGCAGAACCGCAGTGCTATACGGGACTGCAGTTTTAGGACGGCGATGCCAGGCCAACAGTATGGGACTGCTCGTGTGGCGCTGCTGTCTTGAAACTGTTGTGACTTTTTGTTGAGGATGACCGATTGATCGGTTTGATAAGATGATCGAAATATACCGGCATTGGACTAAAAATACATTCAGTCATCGCTCCCAAAATGAATTAAACAGGGTTATCTTGTTAATTCTGTAAATTAATTACAACAATAAAAGAATTTCACCATGAACAAGAACATGAACAACAATATCACAGTAGACCACAGAAATTCCAAAAATAGCATTTCCCTTATATTCAACTTCATTAAGCTTGTAAATCTGAATATATAGTTATAAACCCGCATATATAAATGTAAATCCGAATATATAAATGTAAACCTGAATATATAGTTAAAAATTGAATATATAAATGTAAATCCAAATATATATAGTTGTATATCTGAATATATAGTTATAAACCCAAATATGTAAATGTAAGTCTGAATATATAAATGTAAATCCGAATATTTAGTTATAAATCTGAATATATAGTTATAAACCCGAATATATAGTTATAAACCCGAATATATAAATATAAATTTGAATATATAGTTATAAACCCGAATATATAAATGTAAATACGAATATATATATATATAAATGTAAATCTGAATATATAGTTAAAAATTGAATATATGAATGTAAATCCGAATATATAGTTATAAACCCAAATATGTAAATGTAAATCAGAATATATAAATGTAAATGTGAATATATAGTTATAAACCCGAATATAGAAATGTAAATACGAATATATATAAATGTAAATGTGAAAATATAGTTATAAACCCGAATATATGAATGTAAATACGAATATTTATAAATGTGAATATATATATAGTTATAAACCCGAATATATGAATGTAAATACGAATATATAAATGTAAATCTGAATATATAGTTGTAAATCTGAATATATAGTTATTAACCCGAATATAGAAATGCAAATCTGAATATAGTTATACATCTGAATATATAAATGTAAATCCTGAATATATAGTTAAAAACCTGAATATATAAATGTAAATCCTTAATATATAGTTATAAACCTGAATATATAAATGTAAATCTCAATATATAGTTATAAACCCAAATATATATAAATGTAAGTCTGAATATATATGTATAAACCTGAATATATAAATGTAAATCTGAATATATAAATATAAATCTGAATATATACAGTTGTGTTCAAAATTATTCAACCCCCCAATGCTGTAAATGGTTTTAGAGAATTTAGAGTACATTTGTAATTGAATTCAGAATGAAATCCTACAAGGACTTCTTAAAGAAGCATATGCAACTAAAATGACATCAATTGGTTTTGTAATACAGTAGTAAATGTTTCTTTTGTGAATTCTTCATTGACACAATTATTCAACCCCTTAAAGACTACCACTCTGAAGAACAGAGGTCCATTGAAGTGTTTTCAATCAGGTATTGAAAGCACCTGTGGATGTCAGGGAGCAGCAATAAAGCCTAATAAGCACCAATTAGGCAGCTTTAAAATGACTGTGATACTCAGCTCCTTCTAGACATTTACTGGTGTGGTTACAAACATGGTGAAGTCAAGAGAATGGTCCAGGAAGACAAGAGAAGAGGTGATTACTCTTCACAGGAAGGGCAATGGCTATAAGAAGATTGCAAAGATGTTAAACATACCAAGAGACACCATAGGAAGCATCATTCGCAAATTCAAGGCAAAGGGCACTGTTGAAACGCTACCTGGTCGTGGCAGAAAGAAGATGCTGACTTCGACTGCTGTGCGCTACCTGAAGCGTAGAGTGGAGAAAAGTCCCCGTGTGACTGCTGAGGAACTGAGAAAAGATTTGTCAGATGTAGGTACTGAAGTTTCTGCTCAGACAATACGGCGCACCCTGCGTAATGAAGGCCTCCATGCCAGAACTCCCAGGCGCACCCCCTTGCTGTCTCCAAAGAATAAGAAGAGTCGACTGCAGTATGCCAAAAGTCATGTGGACAAACCACAGAAGTTTTGGGATAGTGTTCTGTGGACTGATGAAACAAAATTAGAACTGTTTGGGCCCATGGATCAACGCTATGTTTGGAGGAGGAAGAACAAGGCCAATGAAGAAAAGAACACCTTGCCTACTGTGAAGCATGGCGGGGGGTCAATCATGCTTTGGGGCTGTTTTGCTTCTGCAGGTACTGGGAAGCTTCAGCGTGTGCAAGGTACCATGAATTCTCTTCAGTACCAGGAGATATTGGAGGACAATGTGATGCAGTCCGTCACAAACCTGAGGCTTGGGAGACGTTGGACCTTTCAGCAGGACAATGATCCCAAGCATACCTCCAAGTCCACTAGAGCATGGTTGCAGATTAAAGGCTGGAACATTTTGAAATGGCCATCGCAGTCACCAGACTTAAATCCGATTGAGAACCTCTGGTGGGACTTAAAGAAAGCAGTTGCAGTGCGCAAGCCTAAGAATGTGACTGAACTGGAGGCTTTTGCCCATGATGAATGGGCGAAGATACCCGTAGCTCGCTGCAAGACACTTGTGTCAAGCTATGCTTCACGTTTAAAAGCTGTTATAACTGTAAAAGGATGTTGTACTAAGTATTAAGATTGAATGTCACTTGGGGGTTGAATAAAACTGATAATGATGTGAGCAGAGAAAAGACATTTGTGGTTATTTCATTATAAATGTTATGTTATATTTGTCTGACCTACACGTGCCTCTTTGATTTAATTGTAAGCAGGATGACTGAATGATCAAAATCAATGTCAAACCGGCCAAAACAATCAATTTCAGTGGGGGTTGAATAATTTTGAACACAACTGTAGTTATAAATCTGAATACATTGTTATAAATCTGAATATATAAATGTAAATATGAATATATAGCTATAAGTCTGAATATATAAATGTAAACTTTGGCCTGACTTTTTATTACAGGACTTTGGGATTTGCAGATAATTTTACTCACTCCCCCAAGTTCTACGCATATATAATATGCTAAATTTCTGTAAACAATTATTAGCATCTAGGTTGAATGATTGAACTAATTCATCCAGATAAACAGATCGAATTAATAACTTTAAATCTTGGTGTCACATTGTGATTTTATATTCGGGTTATATATTCGGGTTATATATTCATTTATATATTCGGGATTATAACTATATATTCTGATTTACATTTATGTATTCGGGTATATAACTATATATTCAGATTCAGACTATATATTCATTTGATTGGTGTTTTAGTTAAAAAGATGTCAAAAGCAATGAAGTATGAATTCAGATCAGAGATGCAGTGGATATTTCACAAAGACAAAGCTCGACAGTGGGTGCTTCTGTGTGCAAACTGTAAAATGTGTTTTGGAAAATGCACATTTATGCCAAGCAATTTCTAATAAACTCGAGTTGATGAATTATGACAATGTCTACTTGATGGCATTTGTATATTATTTAGACTGTTGTAAGAATGAAAATTGTATCTCTTGCAGCTAAAGGATCAACCAGCAATTGTATATACATTTAAAAATAAGAGTCCCTGTTTATCCCTTCGGGCCTGTTTATAATTAAGAGTAATGCGCTTTTTTTTTCTTCTTTCTTTCAATTTATTGGTACAGTAATACAATATTTAAATACAGTAAATTGTATTTAATTTCATTTCTATTTAATTCATAGTAAATTATTGTAGTCTCTGGCTGAAATGCTCCCCCAAAGGAAGAAAACATTGAAGTATTGACATTATTCAGTATATAGATTTTACTAGTGTCAGTAAAATCTGTGTCCCATTCACTGAGAGTGACACTATATGACAAAGCAAGGAGAACTCTACCATTTAAATGCTGTAACTTTGCATAATTTACAATGCATAATTTTAGGAGCCTAGTAGTTATTAAATGTAATGGTAGCCTAGTACGTAATTAAAATTAATTTCAATATCTAAAAATATTGGTAAAAATCACACTTTATTTGTTGTTTGTCACATGTAGTATACCATTTTTGTGCCGTGGGTAATAGGAGGATTTACCACTCCGCTACCACCGCAAGCACTGGAAGATGAACTTTCGTTTTGGAGAAAAAGGTTAGGGTCATGATTTTTCGGTATTACTACAACACTGTGTGTGTAGTAGCAACTTTTGTGCCTTTTTTTGTCATACTGGTAGTCTTGCCCCCAAATGGGAAGTCAACCTATGAATGGATTACTAATGATCGTCTCTGTACATTAATCTGTGATAAGACTAAGTATTTCATCTAACTTAAAAAAAAGACAAACTTCACTTCCCATTTCAGAAATACACTTTCAAATAGCTGCAATGGATATATAATCGATACAGTCATGGTAAATCAGCTGTAATCAGCTGGGGTCATACTTGTTTCTTGTTGTTTTACTTTGGGCTGCAAGCAAACAGCAGGTCTTTAGTTGTTCTTTTGGCCCAGTAAAGTGTAGTGCTGCCAACTCTACAGGCTGTATCACTCCTCATTTCCTCCCCTCTCTGGAGCGGCAGTGCTGAATCTCTGCCAAAACAAGCATCCTGAAAGGATCTGAGAGAAGGGACTAGCAGAAAAGTCACACATTTCAAGTCAATATAGTGAAAATTGTTGCGTGTTACATTACGTTTGATCACTGACAAGGACCAGACCTGAGAAAATTTATGTGGAGAGAATTTGGAAGAAGTTCCAAAGAACAGGATGAGGTGTCATACATGTCAAACATTCAGATGGGTAAAAAAAAAGATTGCCTGCTCTATATACCCAAAACAAATTATACCTCGTTTAAATACTGTATACATAAGAACCAGCTGCAAATTCCTGAAGGACTGGCCGAGATGCTGTTCTCTTTGAGTACATGAGCACTGAATGGTCATTGAAGGCCTGGAGCTCACATCTCCGAAAGCATCTAAAGAAATTTTCAAATAGGCGCTATGTTTACATATAAATCACACATCTGAGTTCTAAACAACTATATTTTTGTCTAAATTCCTAAAACTACATTACGTTGCAAAATAAGTAAAATAAGTAGTTTCTATAAAAATATGGTGGGTTTGCTTGACCGCCATAGCACTCACTGTGAGAATGCTGACAGTGGAGGGTTTAAAATAATGAAACTGTTCCCGTGGCTATACTGGCAGAATATCCCATGGCTGCTGTTAAATATTCAAAAACATTACGATCTGAATTTGCCACAGCCTACTGCCACTGCACAAGTAGCCTACTTAGAATTTCTATAAGCAAAACGTAATCGACTGCCTATTTCACTTAAGAGTTCATGTAGGCTAACATATTTGCTCACATCTATATCCTCTAGATATGCCCAAATATAATTCTGCCGGAAATGCAGCTGCTTGTGTATTTTGAATGAAAATAAGGTGAATACATTGTTTTCACATTTTAATTTGTGATAATATTGACATTGCACGGTAGATTTATTAGCCAACACGTGATTGATCTCAACTCATTTAAGCAATATCTGCCAGCGTTCTTTTGCTGTTGATATTTGCTTACGTTTGCAATTAGTTTGTATACATGCTACTAATGCTGTACAAAAATACTAGAGGTCAAGTCTGGTTCCAGAGTCAATTCATATACACTCACTGCGAAGCTTTTTTGTTCTTCGTTTAGAGGTAAAATAAAGTGTGAAATACATGAGCAGCAATATACTGTTGAGAGCAGTGTTTAGATGAATATATAAATATGTTCCACATGCTTTCCTTGCAATAACAGAATAAACACAACAAAATTAAGAAAACAGCAAGCTTTTTAATATAGCATGGGAAAAGCATCTGCTCATAGCAACATGGATATGTTTGTTTGTAGGAGCTCTACAGTTCTCTAGTAAAGTCGCATCAAGTTTATTTATATAGCTCTTTGTGCAATAGATTGCTTAAAATCAAGCAGCTTCACTGTATTAATAATAATAATAAACTTTATTTTATATAGCGCCTTTAAAAGTAGCATCTCAAGGCGCTTTACATAACAAAATGAAATTAAAAGATACACATAACAGTGAAATCAAAAATCAAAAACCAGTATAATAACATAAAAAGTAATCAAATGAATCACATAAAAGCTATCCTAAAATAATGTGTTTTGAGGGATGATTTAAAAATACTGAGGGATTCTGCATTCCTAATCTCAGAGGGCAGGGTATTCCACAATTTAGGAGCCAAAGAGGAAAAAGCCCGATCACCCATAGTTTTTAATCGTGTTGTTTGGACAGATAAAAGACCAGCTTCCGAGGAGCGTAGGGCTCATGTAGGAGTGTAGGGGGTTAAAAGCTCACACAGGTACTGAGGGGCCAAATTATTCAAGGCCTTATAAGTGAGCATGAGAATTTTAAAATCAAAACGAAAACTAACAGGGAGCCATTGCAATTTTTCCAGAATGGGTGTGATGTGCACCCTTGCACTGGTCCGAGTTAGGATTCTAGCAGCTGAATTTTGAACCAACTGTGATTTATTTAGGGTAGCTTTTGAAACTCCAGCCAGTAATGCATTACAATAATCAATGCGTGAGAAAACAAAAGTGTTGATTAACTTTTCAGCCACAGAGAAAGTTAACATGGGACGCAACTTGGCAATGTTTCTGAGATGAAAAAATGATGTTTTGACTGTGTTACGAACATGATGGTCAAATGTTAAGTTGGCATCAAAAATCACCCCCAGATTTTTTAGTTTAGTTTTGATAGGTAATCCACACACAAAGTCATTGTTTTACGCAACTGATGAGGTGAGCCAATAAGCATCACTTCAGTTTTGTCACTGTTAAGACTGAGAAAATTTTCAGACATCCATTTCTTAATCTCAGTAAAACATTGAGAAAAAAGAGACATAGACATATTGACATCAGGCTTTGAATGGATATAAATCTGAGTGTCATCAGCATAAAAGTGAAAGTTGAGACGAAGAGTTCTTAAAAGTTGGCCAATTTTTTTTATTAAACATAAAAAAACAGTGTCAGTGTCTTGTTTCATCAGAAGTACTACTTAACCTTCATTTTCTACTATAAAGTATTTCTCCAATGTGTTCATGTTTTCACTCGTTGGACGACTTACTGTGAAGAGGAAAAATCAAGCGCACACCTACCTATTACGTAATCGCCACAGACCAATGGTAGTGCAAAGGTGTTTACCAGCTGAAGCAAACTTTTCCAGCATTTATATGTAAATGTCACTTCTGAAACTTTGCAGCATGCAATGGGCAATCAGTCCTTTTAGCAGCATAACAATAGTTTTATTAAATTGATGATATAGGCTGTTGCCAATATACTACAACACCAACAAAAAATACGCTCCCTTTTCGAGCACTAAAACGCTGATCACCCTGTAGTGTGTTTCACTTTGAGAGTTCAGTACAGCTTTGTCTCTGAATTCTCATGGCAACTGAGCTCTGTTTGCTGCTGCATAAATGCCATATTGCTAGCTGCTTATATGCTTAGTAATTCATTCCAAGCATTAAAAAACGGACTGGTAACTTGACACATTAATTAAATCTTGTGTATGGTTACTTCATAAGAAATTGGTAAAGTAGACTAAGCAAAAAATGCATAGTGATAACATAGAAAAGCGTTCACTTATCTTAGATGTTGAATTTCAGAGGAACTCTGAAAGCATGCTAGTCAATGCTTAACAGCCATGTTGTGAGCAGCAAGCTCATTGGCTGCAAATGGGACATGAACCACCTTGTGCCATGTAGTTAACACTGAGAATATCAGTTTGTGTTAAGGACCCATCAGCCTGCACCATTTAGAGTTTCATGACAGAACTAGGTGTATTAGGGTTGTGAATTGTTAATGTTAGATTAATTACGGGAAAAAAATGTGCATAAACATTTTTAAAGCATTGAACACACTTGCTCTGCCCCTAGACCTACAGTTGTGTTCAAAATTATTCAACCCCCACTGAAATTGATTGTTTTGGCCGGTTTGACATTGATTTTGATCATTCAGTCATCCTGCTTACAATTAAATCAAAGAGGCACGTGTAGGTCAGACAAATATAACATAACATTTATAATGAAATAACCACAAATGTCTTTTCTCTGCTCACATCATTATCAGTTTTATTCAACCCCCAAGTGACATTCAATCTTAATACTTAGTACAACATCCTTTTACAGTTATAACAGCTTTTAAACGTGAAGCATAGCTTGACACAAGTGTCTTGCAGCGAGCTACGGGTATCTGCGCCCATTCATCATGGGCAAAAGCCTCCAGTTCAGTCACATTCTTAGGCTTGCGCACTGCAACTGCTTTCTTTAAGTCCCACCAGAGGTTCTCAATCGGATTTAAGTCTGGTGACTGCGATGGCCATTTCAAAATGTTCCAGCCTTTAATCTGCAACCATGCTCTAGTGGACTTGGAGGTATGCTTGGGATCATTGTCCTGCTGAAAGGTCCAACGTCTCCCAAGCCTCAGGTTTGTGACGGACTGTCAATGCGAATGATGCTTCCTATGGTGTCTCTTGGTATGTTTAACATCTTTGCAATCTTCTTATAGCCATTGCCCTTCCTGTGAAGAGTAATCACCTCTTCTCTTGTCTTCCTGGACCATTCTCTTGACTTCACCATGTTTGTAACCACACCAGTAAATGTCTAGAAGGAGCTGAGTATCACAGTCATTTTAAAGCTGCCTAATTGGTGCTTATTAGGCTTTATTGCTGCTCCCTGACATCCACAGGTGCTTTCAATACCTGATTGAAAACACTTCAATGGACCTCTGTTCTTCAGAGTGGTAGTCTTTAAGGGGTTGAATAATTGTGTCAATGAAGAATTCACAAAAGAAACATTTACTACTGTATTACAAAACCAATTGATGTCATTTTAGTTGCATATGCTTCTTTAAGAAGTCCTTGTAGGATTTCATTCTGAATTCAATTACAAATGTACTCTAAATTCTCTAAAACCATTTACAGCATTGGGGGGTTGAATAATTTTGAACACAACTGTACATAGGTCATGTGACATTACATACAGTTGACTGATTATGAATATGATGCAATGCAGTGCCTGATGGTGTTCCTGGTGGATGCCCGCGAGTGATTGGATAATCTCCGCAAACGGCGTTCCTGGCGGGGACTGCATAACGGCGGCGGGTTTCGGCACCAGTGTAATTGGGTTCAATGAGAGGAAGGAAGAAGACAGGGTCGGCGTGACTGGGACTCGGAATTTTATTCACAGTTTCAGTTTCAACACAAAACAACAGAAAAATCAGGTTCCACTGTAGCTATTTCAATATCACTCTGTATCTGATCAGCAAGTCTGTCCCTCCAGCAGTTCATTCGTCTCCGAGCTCCCAGTCCATCTCTCTCTCTCCCTGTTCGTCTCCGAGCTCCCTGCTCCCTCTCCCTCTCCCGAATGACTCTTTATCCCGTCTCTCCATGCCAATTACTGCAACGATACACAGGTATTTGTCATCAACACTTGATCCCCCCCCCCCCATTTCTGGAGAGAAAGTCCGCTACCGCCATCTGGACCCCCAGCCTGTGGACCACTTTGAATTTAAAGGGCTGTAGTGCCAGATCCGTGCATTGGTATCCTTCATGCGGTGGAGCCACTGCAGGGGCGTGTGGTCCGAACAGAGAGTGGGAATTCCCGTCCCAGGGGATAATAGCGGAGAGTGAGAACAGCCCATCTGATTGCCTGACACTCTTTTTCTGTGGTGCTGTACATCGTCTCTCTCTTTGAGGGCTTATGACTGATGTACAGCACCGGCCGCTCCTCAACCTCAACCTCCATCTCCTGAGACAGAACTGCTCCAAGGCCCTTGTCCGACATGTCAGTCGGCAGCAGAAGAGGGAGAGTGCAAATTCAGGAGAGTGCAAGAGTGGCCTACCACACAGAGCAGCCTTTATCTGGGTGAAAGCCTGCTGGCACTGCTCCGTCCACTGGACTGGATCTGGTGCTACCTTTTCAGTGAGGTCAGTCAGCGGGCTGTTGAGGTCTGAATAATTATGTACAAACCTTCTATAATATCCCGCCAGCCCCAGGATCTGCCTCATCTCCTTTTTGGTCTTGGGACTCGGACAGGTTGCAACTGCTGCCGTCTTGTCAATTTGGGGACGCATCTGTCCATGACCCAAGTGGAAACCCAGATACCTGACCTCCACATGCCCGACTGCACACTTTTTCGGGTTGGCCGTTTGTCCGGGCTCTCTCATTGATCTCAGGACAGCCCGCAGGTGCTGCATATGCCGCTGCCAGTCGTTACTATAGATAATAATGTCATTTAAATAGGCAGCAGAATGAGATGAGACGCTATCCATGAGATGCTGAAAGGTGGCCAGAGCCCCGAACAACCCAAAAGGAATTGTCACAAATTGGTGTAATCCAAACGGCGTTGTGAAAGCTGTTTTTTCCTTAGATATTGGAGATAAGGGGATCTGCCAATATCCTTTCGTTTAATCCAGTGTCGAATACAAACGAGCAGTACCCAGCGCATCAAGCAATTCGTCAACCTGCGGCATTGGATATGCGTCGAATTTCAACACAGCATTCACCTTGCGATAATCCACACAAAATCGAATCGAGCCGTCCATTTTAGGCACTAAAACTATCGGGCTCGCTCAATCACTGTTGGATTCCTATATTACTCCCATATCTAGCATTGCCTCTAATTCGGACTGAACTACCTATTTTTTGTGTTCAGGTAAACGATACGGCCGACTGTGGACCACCACACCCGGCTCGGTCTCAATGTGGTGTTGAATGAGGTTCGTTGGACCTGGCAGGGGCGAGAACACGTCTACAAACTCTGCTTGCAACCTGGCCACATCAGTGAGCTGGAAGGGCGAGAGGTGATCTCCCGGGGCCAGGGCAAGAGATTGACTTGTTGTGTTTACCTCTGGCCCGAGATCCTCCTCTCCTCTCACCTCTGTCACCAGCATCACTGACTCTGCCTTGCTCCATTTTTTAAGGAGATTAAATCTGATGTGTTCCACCCCTGTCTGTTCGCACTACTTCATAATTAAGATTCCCAACTCGCCGTGTAACCTCAAAAGGTCCTTGTCATTTAGCGAGTAATTTAGAACTAGAAGTTGGGAGTAATACAAGCACTTTATCTCCCTCTGTGAATTGGCATAATCTGGTTCCCCTGTTGTATAGCCGGCTTTGTTTGCCCTGAGCCTGTAACAAATTCTACATAGACAGCCGGCCCAAAGTGTGGAGTTTTGTTCTCAGATCCAGTACATACTGAATTTCATTTTTACTGTCCGAAGGTCCGTCCTCCCAAGTTTCTCTTAGGAGCTCCAATACCCTGCGGGGCTGACGACCGTAGAGGAGCTCGAAAGGGGAAAACCCCGTGGAGGCTTGAGGGACCTCGCGCAAAGCAAACAACAGGGGTTCCAGCCATTTATCCCAATTCTTGGCATCTTCGTGAAAAAACCAGTAAGAATTCCAGCTCTTACAGACCTATTAGTTTTTCTTTAAGAAGCCCTCACTGTTCTCTACTCACTACCTTTATTAACTGCACCTGTTTGAACTCGTTACCTGTATAAAAGACACCTGTCCACACACTCAATCAAACAAACAGACTCCAACCTCTCCACAATGGCCAAGACCAGAGAGCTGTGTTAGGACATCAGAGATAAAATTGTAGACCTCCACAAGGCTGCTTGCCTATTGTCTTGGGCTACAGGACAATAGGCAAGCAGCTTGGTGAGAAGGCAACAACTGTTGCCGCAATTATTAGAAAATGAAAGAAGTTCAAGATGATGGTCAATCTCCCTCAGTCTGGGGGCACCTGCAAGATCTCACCTCACGGGTCATCCATGATCATGAGGAAGGTGAGGTGAAGGTGAAGGTTTTATCATACATTTGAATGCAGAAGTAGACTCATCAGCACGTTCAGATGGCACACACACAAACCTAGAGTTGATTCAGAGATATTGATATGACCATAATTATGAACATTGCTCCTTATAGACTTAAGTGGCATCACATGCGGTCTGCTGATATCAATAGAATGACACGGTGGGTTGCCATCTCTATGCAAAGAGCTGCAAAAAGGATATACACTTTGTTGCTGTAACTGCATTATCTTGTGCTACATCTTTTAAACTATTATTTAAATTGTTTATTTATCTGCTGATGCAGAACTTTTATTCTAAATGTCATGTGAAATATCCTACTACAAGTATAACTGAATGTTTCTGTTGATGCACACATCTGTTCTTGTGTGTTCTCAATATAATACTGCTGTACCTGACATATTAATCTTAGGATTAATTGAATATAAATATTATATTGAAATGAATCCAAATCAGACTGATGGAGGGGATGCCAGAATTGAACACATCTCTTCTGGATCTCAATCTCCAGAAAGCCTTATTCTGCCATGCAAATGTCATTGTAAGCTCTTCTGTGGACACCTAATTTTTTATTTATATATATATATATATATATATATATATATATATATATATAAATAAATAAAATATAAATATAATATAACACTGTGGCTGTGTACTGTGGTTAGTAGTACAATATTTTTAAATATTTTTTAAAATCATATTGTTTAATAAACTTAATTTTTTTTCGCCATTTCTGTTATACTTTATCATTATTTCATTATTTTTGTGTGATGTAGAAAGATAAAATTCATATCACATCCTCTTCAGTTGAGCCTCCATCCTGCTGTAGTCTTACGCAATCATCTGATAAGCGTTGTGTGTTGTGAATCAGTCTTTAATTTCTCTGGATCTCATCACCTCACACACATTGATTGCTGAGACTCCAGACTCCATCCAGTTGCATAATAATGTCACTTAGTCACAGAAACATTATTTAGCTTCCAAGGATACAGCTCTTGTCTGTGTATGTGTGAGGAAGTGTGACTCCTCACAGATTTAGACAGGAGGACAAGAGGTGACGTGTCTCTCAATCTTGACCCTCATCTGGTTCAAACCTGTCACTTTGACAGCTTCTGACTCACTCTCACATACTTGAACTAACTGTGCAGCCAATTTCATGTCTTGTGGAGTGGCAACATGGTCATAATCCTGCTTAAGTGCTTTAATGAGAGTGAATTGATTGGTTTTAAGTGTTGCGTGAGTGCCAGAGTGGAGCATTTTAATCCACAGTGATCTTTCAAGTGGAATTCAAGTGGAGTGGCTACATCTCACATTCAGAAGCAGTAAGCATGCTTATCAGACCAAGAGAGAGAATCTGGGGACTTATTAGCATTTTTGCTCAGACTAGTACTACACTCATATTCTCAGTTGATTGCATCAAATCAAATTTGACGAGATACTGAAAGGTGAAGTATGTACATATTTTTTTTTAATACATTCTCGACCCATTTTATTGTTTATTGACTGCTAGTAGTAGGGCTGCATGCTATATTGCTTTAGCATCGATATTGTATTGTGCGCACATAATTCTTGGATTAATTGCAAAGTACAACCATTATGGTGAACATTTATCATATGCACACATTTTATGTCCTGTCAGTTTAAACATTAAAAAAAGAGAAAATAACAGTTTTTAAACCATTCAAATGCAAGAAGATGCAAAAGAGATCTCAATTTGCAACTTACCCACTGTTTTCTGTTCAGCTCACAAATACCAAATTCACTTACATCTTACATGAATATAAACAAGTAAGAAATAAAATGGATGTGTGTCATTATATTGGGTCTGTACATTAGGTCTTTGTGACAGCAGCCTAATAAACCTGCTGCTGTCTGTGTCATTAATGTTAATTAAAAAAAAAAAAAAAACGGAGAGAACATCACTGTTGTAGCTTTGACAAAGATTAATTGTATTTAAATCATTAGTTTACTTCAGGATTAAAATGTCCAGATAATTTACTCACCCCATGTCATCCAAGATGTTCCTGTCTTTCTTTCTTCAGTTGAAGTTTAAGGAAAACATTACAGTATTTTTGACCATATAGTGGACTTCATTGGGGTTCACCTGGCGAAAGGTTCAAATGCAGTTTCAGTGCAGCTTCAAAGCTCTCTACACAATCCTAGATGAGGAATAAGGTTCTTATCTAGTGAAACGATTCGTTATTTTCTAAAAAATAAATGAAATTAATATACTTTTATTACAAATGCTCGTCTTGCACTGCTCTGCGATCCACCACGCATTACGTTGAAAGGTTACATCCGCTGTACCCCACTGAAGTCCACTATATGGACCAAAAGTGCTGGAATGTTTTCCTCAACTTCAACTGAAGAAAGAAAGAAAGACAGGAACATCTTGGATGACATTGAGGTGTACTACCAAAAGTGTAAACACTGAGCCTCCCAGGCACCATTAAAACGTTGAGAGCGTCCACCCAGATCTGTCAATCATTTTCCAGCTCAACCATAGTGATTACATGGAAAAAGAAGATTAGCTTCGGTAACCGAGATTGAAGGCACAATTCAATGCATTGAGACCTTCAAAGACTAAACAAGTCATGAACATGTCAAAGCGAACTGAGTACTGCGATGCTACTCGCTACAATGGATATTTCAATACCACACATCAGTTGTTTTCAATACCATTCAGCAGTGGCCCTGGGTACTCACCACTCTACTTTGATGTGTCCAATGTAGACAGGCTCAAGCACTTGTGGTGCGTTGTCAAAGAATGGTCCCAGTGCAGATACATTGGATTGTTTTATTTATAAGCAAGACACTCGAGTTCACTCTAGACAAGTGTTGGTCAACTGAATTTCTTTCTCATGATACATAGAAATACAGCTAAAATGATTAATAATATGTTTGACCTTTTTTGAAAGTAGTAAACATTTGCCTGTTGAAACACCGCTTCAAAAGCACCTGTTAGAGCTGTATTCGTGATATTTGAGTTGGGGAGGCATGACACGTGAAAGGGGTGTTTGCTGTGTTGTTTGTAATATGCTTTATATTTGTGAATCTGCTAGGTGCTAATAGTGTCACAGAAACTACATAATTCACCTTTAATAAACAAGATGCAAGATGATTGTGTATAAGTTTGTGAATGAGAATTGTTCAACTTTTTTGAATGTTTTTTTTTGAATGTTTTTGACTGTCTGATTTTGATACAATGGAGCTCATGATGAAAGGTCTATTTCCTGCACATTACCAATGACTATTCAGAGACTTGTATAGCTCTTCTGAAGTTAATGTTGATAAACGTTATTCATAGCTGCTAAAAAGATATGTAGAAACAGAATACCAGTGTTATTCTCTTCAATGGAGCTGTGCTAGAGTTCCCATGGACACCCTTTGCAGGTTCCCATTCTCTTGTTCTTTAGCAGACTGTTCCTAATTGCCATGGAGGTCAGTAAATCCCACAGCCTTCTTGGAAACCTTGTTTTCTTGATTTTGGTAGTCATTCAGATGAGTCTTTTACAAATAGAGAGGAGTAGTGAAAGAAAAATCAAAAAGTGAGCAAAAGTAACCTATCCCTCCTAAAGTGATCTTGGCATATTTTGTTCCTTCACTTACCTTTTTAGTGCCATCATCATATTCTCACAAACTGAGAGAAGAATATAAAAATGGTCACGTTCCAGATGAAAGAGTTTTGTGTTGTGGCTCTAGTCAGACAGTATTATGCCTGTGTTTCATAAAGGCCATATGTGTTTGATGGAAGTGAATGTGTGACACCTTAATCTCATGCTGTTTTAGGCTGAGCATTTAACAGTGCAGCAAAAAGACGTTTAAAATACTCTAAAACCTCCCTCAGACCTGTCATGCGAAATATGTCACAGGTAGTTATTTTTAATGATTTTATGATTGGGATTTTTGATTTTTATTTATTTAGGACAGTATAGAGAACTGACAGGAAGCTAACTGGAGACAGGGCAGCGGGATTGGGAAAGGTTCATGAGGGACTCAAATTCGGGTTGCCCAAAGCACAACCACACTTGTGTGTCAGAGTGCTGCCCACAAGGCTGTTGGCTCCAGATGGTTTCATATGATTAGATGAAAAAGTGTATGTCCTTTTTGACTTATTTTTTTATCTATTTATTTATTCAAATATACATTTTTTTATTTTTATTATTTGCAATTTGCAGTTACATGAATACAACTCTTCTATGATTAAAATATTTGAATTTCTGAATTAAAATTCATTGGTATTTTTCAGGGTGTGTTATTCAGTCATACAGATTTGGAGTGATAAAAGCTTGAGAAATTTTGGGGTGACCTATCATAGTATTTCGATACAGTCTTTAATTATTTCTTAAAAATATTTTAATACAACTTGGAAGCTAATGTCTATGAATATTAAAAGAGATCACATTTTTCCTCCGAATCAAAGTCATGTCGTGCGACCATAATGCAGAAGAAATGTAATGCTATAACGTAGAGAGGAACCCTGCAGACTATGTGTTAAGATCAGCAGGCTTCTTATCAGATAATCTGCCCTATTAGCATAGATGAGCCCTAAATGAGCCGCAGCAGTCTGCCATTTGTTTCCTCGCTGTAGCAGCTGGAGATGTCTGTGCCAATAAATAAATAACACTAAAAATATTCTTGTAATTGGATGTACCACCGAACATACAAGTCTCCATAGACTTTGTGCTAATCATTTTATGCCAGACTGCTTCACAAATGGTCAGTTCAACACTGGATTTGCACAAAAGATTAGCATGGTGCATGCTAGTCGAAGAGTTGAATCAACTTGACTCCACAACAGCTAAATAAATTTACTCACTAACAGTTGCATTCTAGAAGTTGTAACTTCTTCCCGAGTCTGTCTGTCAGTGTCCAACTCTGGTATGAACATGTAAGGCTGAATACCGTGAGCTGTTGAAGCTCTGCCCTCTTTTGGAAAGGGGATCGGGAGCAGCAGCTCATTTGCATTCAGAGGGACACACAAAACAGGCGTGTTTTTGCTTACACCTAATGGGGGCAAATTTGAAAAACCTCCACGTTTTCATGGGACAGTTGTGGGCTAATGGCTAGAGTCAGGTATGTAGCGGCTGCCCACTGCTCCAACTGTGTCTTCACGGAGTGTGTGTTCAATACTCACTGCTGTGTGTGTGTGTGTGTGTGCTTGGATGGGTGAAATGCTGAAATTGGCCTCACGTCATGTCACTTCACTTCACAGATTCAAAGACTTAATCTTTGAGAGATTCATCGTGTAAAGAGGTATTATAGGTCCCCTTTAATGCAACTGATCTATGGTCCACATTTGTAATGTCTTTGTAAGAAATTAACTCAAACACACTTTTGTCTTGTCATGGTCATTATTCTAGGACTGCTTTTGTAGGTGATTTTTTTTTAAATGATTTGCTGTCCTTGTATGGGTATTTGGTCCTCACAATGTAGGCAAAAATCTACACACATACACATACTGACCTGTAGTGCGTGTCGGGGACATGAGGCTAAACAGCTCGAAACACAAACACCATCCTCTAACTCAATCAAGAGTTATGCAATACCACACACACATTACACATACTTACGCCTCATTTTTTCACTGAATTCTCCAGCTGGTATGTTTCACACTCCGTCATTACAGATATATTTCTTGCCTCCACTGTGGTTATTAGATTTCCATTGTTTTATTACATTATTATAAATCTTGTTGTGCTGAGATTGTGAGCCCACACCAATGAAGCATACATTTCATATTAAATAATTGGTTTTGGGGCAAAATTAGGAAAGAAAGCATAAAGGGTCAAATAAAATTATATCAGTATATATAATTATATTATGTTATATTAGTGCAGTGAATAATGGTCATATTTATTTGAGTTTTCCCAGAATTTAGTTTTAATGACATGTCATCATTTTACACTGGACTGCTTCACAAACATGGGTCAGTTAAAAGCTGGATTTGCACACAGGATTAACATGACGGCAAATGCTAGTCGATGAGTTGAATCACCTCCACAGCAACTACATAAATTTTCCCACTAACCATTCAGAAACATCTATTCTAAAAGTTGTAACTTCTTGAGTCTCTGCATCAATGTCCAACTCCGGTTGAACACCGTTACTGACAATCGTCATTTTGGCAACGTGAGATTCTCCAGCTTTGCTGTTGTTTGGCAGACCGAAGTGCAAGCTTTAAAAGCTTCACCCTCTTTTGGAAAGAGGGCTCGGAGTAGCAGCTCATTTGTATTTAAAGGGACTTGCACAAAAACAACTTTCTGCTCACGCCCAAACAGGGGCAAATTTGACAAACTATAATAAATGGAATGTGGGGTATTTTGTGGGGACACAAGGCTAATATTACGTCTTGTGAAAAAGAGCATAATAGGTCCCCTTTAAAGTAGGTTGATTTTTAAGGATTGATTCATTTCAAACTGTTACGGTTTACTTTTTCTTTTTTTTAAATCATTAATTACGTAGAGTTCTCAGATGTTTTGAGATCCTTGCGGACACATTCTGATTTAATAATGTTCTTTCTGGTTGTCATTGTCATCTAATATCCTCTTTCTTTCAGGCCCGCTATAAGCAGAGTTTGGACCCTACAGTTGATGAGGTGAAGAAGTTGTGTACCTCACTACGGAGAAATGCCAAAGAGGAACGTGTTCTCTTTCATTATAATGGCCATGGGGTGCCCAGACCCACTATCAATGGAGAGATTTGGGTCTTCAACAAGGTAAGGCAAAAAGTTTTCGGAAAAATGGGTGGAATTCTCATCCATCATTCTCATTTTAGTAAGCAATGCTGAATTTAAAAAAAAAAAAAAAAAATCTATTTTAGTCTCTGCACACAGCAGTCATTACCAACAGTAGTTTGGGTACTCTTGTACATAAGGAAGTTTTTAAAGCTCTCTCTCTCTCTCTCTCAGAACTACACCCAGTACATCCCTCTCTCCATCTATGACCTACAGACGTGGATGGGAAGTCCCTCCATCTTTGTATATGACTGCTCTAATGCAGGGATCATCGTCAAGTCATTTAAACAGTTTGCATTGCAGAGGGAGCAGGAGCTGGAGGTGTGTGATATTACACGCGTACAATCACACACAGAAACACTTCACTCGAGTCTTGCACACACCATCATGGTCAAATGTAAATTTTGTGTGTTATTTATATCTGAGAAAACTATTTTGAAATGTTCTGAAAAACACTTCAATATAAAAGTACTAAGACACAAGACCATAATCAATAGTCCAATAGTCCAAATCTTCTGAGGCTTTGAGTGGGGAAAACAGATAACCGAGTACGATACCTGTATTTTCATTGAATTTTTACATTTTTTTAAATATTGGGCAGAGAAACAAAAAAGAATATTAATTAAATTAGTTGGCTTGGCAAATAGATATTTCCTTTAGTTATTTTCATGCCTAATTATATATTGTAGGAGCTTTTGTGATGTTCACTGTTCATATTATTACTTGATCATTTTCTGTCTTTAATTTAGTAGCACAGTAAGTATTGAGAGCTGCTCCAGCAGGACTCAACCAAAGAGCAGTGAGCGATAGTGTGTTCACTTAGAACATAACCAACTATTTCACAAGGATACTTACCTATTCAGGCGTTTTGACATACTTTTGTGTGAATTTGTCCATTCAAGCACAAGACGACATGAAAGAGAACTCAATTTAATTGGCTGATTGCACGCTGTCAGAGATGCAGCTTTCTTGGGGCGCAGTTCAGATATTTGCACACAGAAATCTTAAATGTCTTTATTACTCCACTGCCTTCCTTTAATAATGTAGGTAACCACTCATTATATATGTCATAGCCTCCTATCTCAATGAATTTATCAATGATAACAACCCTGACATTATTTTTCTCACTGAAACATGGCAAGTTCCTGACGATTTTCTGCAGTTAAATCTACTTAAACCGGATGGATATAAGTACTTGTCTAGACCACGACTGCACGGTAAAGGTGCTGGTCTTGCAGTCATTTTTTGAGACAACTTCCAACTCTCACAACTTGATTTTCATGATACCACATTTGAATACATGGCTTTAAAGACTCTCATGGCTCTCTCATAATTATTTTACTGTACCGCCCTCCTAAGACTCTGTCTAACTTTTTTTCCGAACTTGGTGAACTATTGACCCTCGCCTGTTCCTTGACATCTCCTGTTCTCGTACTTGGTGACTTGAGTATTCATGTTGATACTGTCTGTTCTAACACAACTCAACTACTGTCAGTCTTTGATTGTTTTAATTTTACTCAGCATGTTCATTTTCCTACACATACTCATGGTCATATTCTTGATCTAATGTGTACATCAGGGGTCGCAATCTCTTCTATCTTGCCACTTAACTCTGGTATCTCTGATCATAAACTTATCGATATCAAACTAAGTCTGCCTGTGCATAAAAAATCTCAGAGGACAATTTTATCATATCGCAACCTTAAATCTGTTGATATTGCATCATGTTCTGCCTCCATTGTTTCCTCTAATATCTCTGAAATCTTTGATATCTCTTCTCCCACACTGATACTCTCTAAATACCACTCCATCATCTCTGATAACTTGCACAAGCATGCTCCTGTTAAGGTCAGATCTGTTCCACTCACCCACACTTCCCTTTGGTACACTCCTGAGCTACGCATCCTTAAGGCTACAGGTAGACGTCTGGAGCGTCTCTTCAGGAAAACAGGGCTCATTGTACATTATTTAGCTTTTCTTGAACAACTCAAAAACTATCAATCTTCTCTGAACTCTGCTCCTTCTGGTTTTGTCTCCAATAGGCCAAAAGCATTATTTAACACCACAAAAAAGCTCACCAAACCTCCATCTCATGATGCTCTAGCTTCAGAAGAATTTTGCTGTTCTTACTTGAATTATTTAAAGAACCAGACAGATGTTTTTTCTGGTAAAACAACTGAGCTTAGCTCGGTGTCTAATCTCTCTGGTGAGTCGTTGACTAGCTTTTCCTTGACCAGTCCATCTGAATTCCAACTCTTCATTCTGTTGACTTGCCCCTGCCCCTGCTTCTCTCCTGAAATTATGCCACTCTGTCATTTCTGCACCTATTTCTCACTTCATTAATGCATCTCTTACCACTGCTTCAGTCCCTCTGCCAAACTGCTGCGGTGACTCCAGTTCTCAAAAAACCCGACCTCGACCCCTCAGTTTTATCTAACTATCGTCCAATTTCTAATCTACCATTAATTGCCAAACTACTGGAAAAAACTTGCCTCTCAGCTTCAGTCTTTTCTGGTTGAATATAAGCTCTTTGATCCTTTTCAATCTGGTTTTCGCCTTTGATGCTGATACTGTCTGTCATGATTTACTTATTTCACGCCTCTCTTATGTGGGTATTTCAGGTGCCGCTCTTTCTTGGCTTTCCTCTTATCTCTCTGATAGACAATTTTACATCTCAACGCAAGAATTTAGATCTCCGACTGTCCCTCCGAAGCAAGGTGTCCCTCAGTGGTCTGTTCTTGGTCCATTTGTTGTTCATCATTTGAATATTACCTCTAGGTCAGATTTTACATTGTCGTGGTTTCAATTATCATATCTAGGCTGATGACATACAAATATACACTAAATGTATGCCTGCTCTTAACCAAATTGATAAAATCACCACCTGTGTGAATGATATAAAAGAATGGCTCTATTCCAACTTCCTGAAAATAAACATGGAAAAGACAGAAATCATCATCACTTGTACACCATCACTTACTAATAAAATCCCCACTGATTCTATCTGTGATATTGCTGGTACTCTTATCAAACTGTAGCGTCTGGACTGGATCACTGATGATCAATTCATTTTTAGGTTTTAGGAAAAGCTTTTAACCTTCTGACTTAACATAGGTAAATCTTAACTGGCTCCGGCCTGTCCTGGCCCCCCACGGGCAAATGACGGTTCTGGCCCCCCACGGGCAAATGACGGTTTTACCGGCTACATACCGATGTAAAACAGGATCACTCTGGAAGTCTCCCTGACTTCAAAAAGATCGGAATCAACTCCGGTCAAATTCTTTCCCCCACACAAGACCAGTGCTTGTGGGACAAGGAGTCCACGCACACACATAGAGACCATCAAAATATGAATATTCCCAAGTGTTTTTCCTGTGTTTTTCTTTTTGTATGTACGTCGCTATATTACCCCCACTTGGTTACATTTGTTAGTTGTTAGTTTCACTTCAAATGTAAGAATGTATATGTCCTTTAGAGAGTCCTAAACTCATGATTCTTGCATTCAAAACATTACTCTGTGAATTTCATAACTAGAAATTGGTGTTATATCATGATAATATGCATTATTATACTTTTAAGGTCCTTTGGGAAGAAAAAGGACTCCGCCGCAGATCATGCAAATTAGGCCATAAAAAGAGACAAAGAAAAGTTCTCCCACTAAAAGTCCATTCATTTTTCATTTTCAGCATTTAGCAGACGCTTTTACCCAAAGCGACTTACAAGGGGAGCAATTAGGGGTTAGAAGCCTTGCTCAAGGGCACTTTAGTCATGGTATCGAAGGTGGAGAGAGTGCTGTTTATTCACAATCCTCACTTTCAATTCCTGCCAGTGTGGGAATCGAACCGGCAACCTTCAGATTACAAGCCCGACTCCCTCACCACTAGGCAACGACTAACCAAGTCCATGTTCTGAATTGGTCCGTACGACCAAAATAGGTGTGCCTAGTGTTATCTTTATAACACCTAAACACGAGCTCATCCATGCTCAGTCACTTCCTTCACACATTCTTCTTTTATTTTCTGGCATATTACGAACAGTTAATTCCGTTTTGAATCACCTGAGGAAGAGACCAATAGAAACTCCAGCTCCACACACGGACGTTTGAACGGCATTCACCACAGCACAAAGTACTAATGCAAGTATCTGAATTAATTGTCGATGCGCTTTAACTTTATTGTGAAGTGATTTTGTTGCTGGCTCTCAAAAGGTTTATCTATTTGTAATCTTGCTTTCTTTGATGAACCTCTTTCCTTTCTTTTTTCGTTATTTTATTAAATGCTCTGCTTAGATTTAGTTGTATGGATTCGTCTATATATCATATATTCATATATTAAACGCATTGTATTCACACAGTTCATTGTCTCTGATTGTAACTCATACATGAACCAAGTCCCTTTAACCTTTGATTTCGCTAGCTATATGCTTTTAAGTACTACAATAAGTTTCCTTTTCGTGGCTAGAGAAGAAAACTTCCTTTCTAGGATTGATAAGAAAATCGGACTGATAGTTTTGCTGGACAAAACAAACCAGTCTTTCTAAATTAATTCTAAACCTAGGAATAATTTTAGACCACATATATTCATGATTAATTATAATTTGTTGTAATTGATTATCCATATATACATAATTCCCTTCGTGGTTGATTCATATTCATAATTAGTCAAAACGTGTTATGATTCAGTTGTGAATATATTTCATCCATTTGAGCAATTTACTACAAAACCATACTGAAATGTTAAAAACCTAGGTGTTATTTTTGATTCCTTTCTCAGCTTCGAGGCTCACATCAACTCTATCACTAAATCTGCTTTTTTCACCTTTGTCGTATTGCCAAGCTCCGTCCTTTCATTAGTATTAAGGATGCCGAAACCGTTAGCCATACTTTTATTTCATTCATTTCTTGACTACTGCAATTCCCTTTTCATTGGTTTACCAGCTAGCTCTATTGCCTGACTGCAATACATTCAAAACTCTGTCTGCTGCAAGAATTCTCACTCACACCAAACGTTCGGCTCATATCACCCCTATTCTGTTCGATCTGCACTGGCTTCCTGTGACTTATCGTATCAAGTACAAAATACTCCTGCTCACTTTCAAATCATTGCAAGGTCTGGCTCCCAGTTATCTCTGTAATCTGCTTCTTCCCTACACCCCAACCCGATCACTTCGGTCATCTGATTCTGGTCTTCTTACAGTCCCTCTGTATCGCCTCTCTTCTATGGGATCTGATTCTGGTCTTCTTACAGTCCCTCTGTATCGCCTCTCTTCTATGGGATCTGATTCTGGTCTTCTTACAGTCCCTCTGTATTGCCTCTCTTCTATGGGTGGGCGATCATTTAGTGTCACTGCACCAAAACTTTGGAACTCCCTCCCTAGGTCTCTCTGCTGTATTACTTGTACCACTGAATTCATATCACAACTCAAAACTCTGATCAGTGTATGCCCATATTAATAACTGTCTGAGTAATTCTGAGTCTTAAACTGTAAACTCTGAGGTGTCAGCTTTCTAAATTTGTATTGGTTATGTCTCAGAATGAGTTGTGAGTAGCAACTTTTTTATTGTAGGTATGTCATTTATGCCCTGCTTGCCAAAATGGGGGTGTGCACTAAGTGGTTAAATGTGAGGAAGATTTGTTAATCTCTGCCTCCTTTACCCCTCACGACTCCATCTATGTGCTGCCTCTGCGTTCTGTTGAAAACTCACCCTGGCAGAGCAGAATTATGACATGGGAAGTTGTGATCTCCTCTCTGCCAAATTAGCTCTGGAGGAATGGAGGCATTGGCTGTGGGGGGTTTGACATCCCTTCACTGTTCTCACTGACCATTGTTATTTAGAGTATTTATTTGAGGAAAAAAGTTTTAAACCCCAAAGAGGCCAGGCCCTTTTCTTTACCTATTTTGATTTTTCCATTTCCTATCGTCTAGGGACCAAGAATGTGGACGCCGATGCCCTCTTTCGTCTCCACACTCCTGACGAAGCTTCTGAGAATCCTGAGCCTGTAATAATATCCAGTCTTATAGTCAGTCCGATCAAGTAGTTCCTGGTCAAAAGGATCTCCGAAGCCAATGCCTCCGAGCCCACTTCACCGATGTGTCCATCAGGTCACATTTACATTCCAAGAACTCAACGCATTCCTCCTTGGGCACTGGCCACCCTGGGACCAATCAAATCCTCTCAGTGTCGCAAGATTGCTTCTAGTGGCACAGGATTTGAGAATGTTCATTCAAGGATGCAAGGAATGCACAATGTTCAAAAAGTCTATGACATCTTCCATTTGGCAAGCTACCCCCACTGCCTGTTCCTCATCAGCCCTTGTCACACCTTGGAGTGAATTTTTAATATGGACTTACCACCATCAGATGGATATACCTGCATTCTGGTCATAATCAATAGGTTTTCTAAAGCCTGCCACCTCATGTCCCTGAAAGGGTATTCCTACAACCATGGAAACAGTGTAGATGATGTTCAATCCACAGCTTTGCACTACCAGAAGACATGGTCTCTGATCAAGGTCCTTAATTCTTCTCTCAGGTCTGGAAAGCCTCTTTTACCCTCCTAGGTGTGGCTGTAAGTCTTTCCTCCACTTACAATCCTCAAACAAATAGGCAGACAGAGAGGAAGATGCAAGAGATTGGACGATTACTAAGAACCACAGCCACCAGAACTCCTGGAACTGGTTTTTGCTAGTAGGTCAAAAATCTCTCTAAGCCAGCATCTGTTCTCACCTCATTTCAGTGTGCATTTGGCTTTCAGCCCCCTCTGTTCCCATAGTCTGGGGAACCACCGTATATACCATCAGTCACTTACTAGTTCCAGGATAACGAGAGAGTCTGGGACACAACAACAGGCAGTCCACTGTCAGAAGGGTCACACAGATGCCCAGTGGACCAATACTCCCACCTACCAGTCCAGGCAGGAGGTGTGGCTCTCCACTCTGGACATCAGACAGGAGTTTGTCCCTTTGTCCTAGCCAAAAGCTAAGTCCAGATACATTGGCACCTTCCCCACAACCCGGCAAATTAACCCAGACACATGAACTTCACCTCCTACCGGTTCACTCCTCAAGCCTTACCATCTGATTCCTGATTCCTCCACAGAGTATGGTCCCACTTATGAGTCCCCCCCCCCCCCCACACACACACACTCTAATCCTGGATGATGGTCTCCTTCACACACAACTCACTCTCACCAGAATTCTAATCATCTGGACCTGTCCTTCATCAACTCATCAACCACAGTATAAGCACACACTATTCAGTCACTTACTGTCTGGTCTCCAATGTGGATTACCGACTCTTTACCTGGTAAGTTGTCTCCTGTCCCAGTTATACTCCTGAGATCTCCATGTATTCCTCCAGGGTTGTCCTAGTAAGACTGTCCAATTTACCTGCCTGTGTTTCCTCGCCTGTTCCCCTCTCCGCTACTCACCTGTTCCAACCATCCAAGAAATTTGTGCTCTCCAGTCTCCTCCACTCAATGGTTATAGTCTATGGTCTCATTCCAAGCTACCTGGTAAAAGGAAAGGACTTTATTCACTATTCATCAGTCATCAGTAATTTAATAACTTCCCTATTACTCACCCGCTTCACTTGTGCACTCCATTTGTTCAATAAATACCTGTTTGGGTTTGATTATAAATGGGTCTCTGAGTCTGGTAATCTGTTACAACGATTTAGTTTATTTATTTTAAATAATTGAAACAAAATGATACAAAGTGTTCACATTTGAACTGAAATGAAGTAAAAAAAAAAACAAACAAAACAAAACAAAGATAAATAAAAATTAAGATTTCTTAATTCAAAGAAATATAGGCCTGGTATTTTTTTCTGCATATCATGTGCAGTAGTTATCTGAAAAGGACTGAACACAAATAACATGTTGCTCATTTCTGCTGAATACCACCTGTGACCAAAATTAGAATAAAAAAATATTATTTCAAAATATTAATAAAAAGTTAGAGCCCATATCCTCGTGGACAGGGATCTGACACGTGAAGCACTTCAGGCGACCCAAGATCGAGTCCTGGCTCGTGGTCCTTTCCTGACTCTGCCCCCTTTTCCTCCTCTCCCTACCATTTTGTGTCCTCTCTTGAACTACGATAGTAATAAAAACTATTAATTAATTCAATTAATAAAAAATAATAATAGTTAAAAACTGCTGATGGTAAGGATCTTTAAATGAAAATCTAATGTAAAGCTGTTGTAGTGCCATCTCCTCTGAGGAAAGCAATATCTTTGTTGTAGTATCCTTTCATAGTTAACGGAATTTTAGATGACTACCATCATCGTTAACCAATGCATTGATCTCTATGAAGTAAAGCTCCAGCTTCAGCATTGCTATGTTGGCTGAGTCTTGTAAGGCGGTGTTCAAAGTTAGGATAATCACAACACTTTTTCTTGAAAGAATCAGCGTTTTTGAATAAATTGTTTAAATGAACTGTGTAGTGACTCGTTCATAAAGACAGTCACTTGCTGCCACCCACTAGTGTAACAAGCAGTAACAACCAAGTTATATAGCTAAAGTGTTTATAAGTAATCATCACCTTCAATGTGTGACATTACAATAATCCAATATGAAGCTACTTAAACACATCAGATAATCCTTCAGCCGGCGTGTCAGATTAAACTTAGTACATTGCACTTACACCAGAGGGAGCCCACCATTTCCCAGCACCTATTGTGCAGCAACATCCTTTTTCAAAATGGCCGGCCTTCCTCTTCTTTACCCATAAGAGTCCTACCATATGAATCCTTCCTCCTCTAACACATCCCAATTACATGTAACCTATCCCCTTCCCCCCACGGAAAAGGGTTTACATACAAATAGTTCACACCACCATAACCAAAAACACAAACAAACAAATAATAATCAAAACATCAATTGAAAAGGTTTTCTCCCTTTCTAATTTGTGGAAGTGTCACACACCTAGCTGCTGTAAGACATTTTTTCAATGTTAAAATAATTTCTGAACTATAAGGCAGTCATTTTCTCAGAAGGTATAAACACTGGTGCTTTCAACATGGTTCTGTTTGGGAACCTATAAATTAGGACTGGGATTACTATATTATCACAAACCTTAAGCCACAGTACAATATTATTGCAATTTTAAACATTTTGTTATTTGCAGAGTATCGCAATAACTTTTTTTTTTTTTTTTTTTTTTTGCTGTATATTGTGGTTTTCCAAATGCAAATCTCCCCAAAGGACAACTTTGTCTGCATATCTTTTTTATCTAATGAGATAAAATTCTCAGTCTGTTTTACATCATCATATCCATGTCCTTTCATCCCTCCATCCCTTCTTCATTTAATATTTTTTCTTCCTTGTATCCAAACCGATTTTTAATAGAAATGACTGTTGTCAAATAAAAATGTTTGCACATTGCAGTTTCGCAATCAATTAAATGAATGTATTTACAGTCTGATAACACCCTAATCAACAAGTTAAAGATGATACTTTTGTTATGAAATCTAATTATGTGCTGAATCAGGAATTTTAGCAATTTCCCCACTGCCGGACAAATAAAGGCTTAACTTGCTTATTAGTATTGATGTTGTTGGAAAATACATACAGCTGCGGTCATCCATGGCGTTGTTTTCGTTGTGAAATAACCTTAGACAGATAAATTTTAAAAATGTAACCATTATTACAGTAATGTAACAGTTGAGCTCTCAGTTAATGATGGTGAAGGCTGTTTTAATTAATCCTCTAAGATTGCCGCCTTACATATGTAAAGTGCTTTGAGTGCCAAGGAAAGCACTATATAAATGTAACAAATTATAACATGTTTTACCACTGCTGCTGTAATTCGTCAAACGTGTTGTAATACGAATGAGCGTGCTGGCAGTGTAGACATTATAGGCAGCTTTATAGGCGGCATTATAGACATTCACACAACAACCACGTATAACAGCTTCCTGATTAAAATTACTTAGAGGTAAATGATATGACCAAAATCTTTACACAGACATTATGAGTAACCATGTTCAACTAGACCTTTTCTAAATGTGTTGAAGGAAAAAAAGAAACAAATTTAAACAAATAAATAAATAAAATTCTAGCCTGTCAATAAAAGTGCTCTATGTTCTGTCAGGGAAAAGATTCTGGGGAAAAAAAGCCTATGATCATTAGCTGGTGTTTGTGTCCTGCAAGTCTGTTGAACACATTCAGAGATTAGAGTCATCAGTAAGGGAAAACAACATTGAATGTTGACTTTGGTACTACACAATTCCATATTTCTGTGACCTTTCTGCTTACTTGTTTTCATTATCTTTTAATAGGTGGCAGCAATAAACCCAAACCACCCGCTGGCTCAGATGCCCCTGCCTCCCTCCATGAAGAACTGCATTCAGTTGGCAGCCTGTGAGGCCAGTGAGCTCCTGCCCATGAACCCTGACCTCCCTGCTGACCTCTTCACCTCCTGCCTCACTACACCAATCAAAATTGCCCTACGTTGGTGAGATACACTGATTACACATGCATGCAGTTGCATTCAGTCATGTACAACTTGAATGGTGAGCTACTCAAACCAGGTATTTTAATCAAAATAGCCCTTGTGCTTCATTTTTTTTTTGTGTATGCTCTACAAAGTACAGGTGCATCTCAATAAATTTCGTGGAAAACATTTATTTCAGTAATTCAACTCAAATTGTGAAACTTGTGCATTAAATAAATTCAATGCACACAGACTGAAGTAGTTTATATCTTTGGTTCTTTTAATTGTGATGATTTTGGCTCACATTTAACAAAAACCCACCAATTCAATCTCAACAAATGAGAATACTTCATAAGTCAAGTCAAGTCATCTTTATTTATATAGCGCTTTTTACAATGCAAATTGTGGCAAAGCAGCTTTACATTAATAAGAAAATGGTGTCATTGTGCAGCTTATTCTATATATTATTGATTCATTCCGTTCCAAATATTAGTAGTTATTAGTCTAGTTAATTTATGTATATCAGCACTGCAGAAAACAGTGACGTAATCGTCCGGCTCAGCTCAGTTCACATACAACGGCGCCAATGCAGGCATATCAAAAACACTGCTGAATATCAAGCAAGTGTCCCCAACTTAAGCAAGCCAAAGGCAACAGCGGCAAGGAACCAAAAGGAACATCTTCATAAGACCAGTACAAACATTTTTAGTGAATATTTGGCCTTCTGGAAAGTGTTCATTTACTGTATATGTACTCATATGAGGCTCCTTTTTATTCTATATATATTATATATTTATAGTTGACTCAAATATTTCTTATCATATATACATATACACACACACACAAACGCACATATATATAATTATAATTATATGTGTGTGTGTGTATATTATAAGAAATATTTGAGTCAACTAATGAGTATTTTCTCCAGATTCTGACTTTGATAGACCACAGAACCCATGAATTACCATAGTAAGGAAATCCAGCTAACTGCTTGTCTTGTGATCTTTGATCCTCTTAATAGGAAAAGTACTTTATTTGCAATGACGCTTGCAGTATCAGAAGACACTTGTTCATCTTAGAGTTCCCACAAACACACACTCGCATAAATAACCCTAAATGTACTTTCTCTCCCAAAGGAGATTTTTCCTAACAGAATGTTATTTTGATTGTTTTAGAAAATTATGTTTTGAAGGCACATTCAGTGTGTCCTAATGTTTTGTGATTACATTTTAAAAATATTTATATCTGCATGTTTTGAATTTTGCTGCTATAAGACTGGTGCTTTTGTACTGTTGGTAACCTTCTTTGTTTCTCTCTCAGTTCAATTGTCTCTCTCTCTCTCTCTCTCTGTGACAGAGATAAAGCTATTAATTTACAGGGTTAGTTTAGTTGATTACTATAATTGTGTTTTATGTATGTCTGTGTCTGGAAATTTTGAAAGATTCTGCTTGGTATAGAGAGAGGTCAGTGATAAGATGTCAAGCCTGGTTTGAGTATCAGTACATATAAAGCATCTTGACTGTGGGTGAAGTCGAATGAGGCAGAAATGAAAAAGAAATGCCTGTGTATGCCTTCTCTCATAGAGATTCCTTTTGTTTCCCCCCACTAAGGTTCTGTATGCAAAAGAGTGCAAAGCTGGTGCCAGGAGTGACCTTGGACTTGATTGAGAAGTAGGTTTTTTCATCACTAAAAATATTACTATCTACCTGAAAAAAATGAATCACTAGCTGATAAAAACCATGAACATCTTAGGTAAAAAGCTGTGGAAAGCCTGTAATTATTATGGTTTTAATTCATTTTTTATTTAATTCAGCATTTATGATATATTATTAATTCCATGTAGTTCTATCATGTCCTGGCAGCACTGAAACAACTCAACTTATTTTTGTTTTAATCCTAATATGTTTGGTTGCATCTACTTGTAGGTTCTTCGTATGAATTCTATATTTCTATAACTTTACAGTGAATAAACAAACTAATGAAACTATTTTGAAACTATTTAGAAATTTTATTTAGATTCATTTATATGAGACTAAAGAAAGCTAAGTTGTTCTAAACAGAACTTTTTCATTGATCTGAAGTTGGCCTTCGCAACCTTTAAGTTCATTTTTGAACAGTTTCCTGTATAAGAGCTCTGGGACCCCGGAGGCATGATGGGATTGGATGGAGGAAGAGAGGCAGTTCTTTGAGCAATCTACAGATGAAAAGCGCTTGATGAGATCATGACAGCTCTAACCCCTCTGCTTCCTCTTTCTCCATTTCATCTGTAAACTCAGATAAGCTTGCAATCTCTTTCAGAGATCACTAACTTTTCCCACAACAAGCAGAGTTAAGACAATGAAAAACATGTTTAAGTACAAATGAAAAAAAAAGCCCAAGTGCCTGTTTGATGACAAGTCTGACCTCATATGTATAACGCTGTCCTACGACAGACTTCCTCTCACACAGGACCAGGATTTTTTTTTTGTTTTTTTTTTGGATCCAGCCTTTCTTTCCATAGGGTCTAATGCTAGGTATTTCCCAAGATTGCATTATAATAGCACTCTCCACAGTCTGGTGTTTTGTATCCTGTGAGTTTTATAATGTTATCATGCCATTTATCTGTATGCAAAGTGTCTTCAAAACCTAAAAGGTTTTTACAAAATAATATATGTATCCTTAAGAACGCTCATGTAATTATGTAAAAATCATAACTTTTATATTAGTATCTTTACTGCTTGGTCATATCTTAGTCAGCTTCACTCTGCGTTCTTCCCAGGAGATTTTGCAGTTAGCACATCAAAGGACTTTGTTGTAAATAATAGAGACAAAGAATTAAACTCATCATAGCAATGCCATTCACAGTGGTGTAGCTTTGGGATCTCAAATGAAATGTGCCTCTTTTTCCAAAAATTTTATGGATATCGTTGAACATGATTTTGTGTGTGTGTGTGTGTGTGTGTGTGTGTGTGTGTGGCTGAACACATATTATTACTTATAGTACTTTTCACCTGAAAAGTAATCTATGTCCTCTTGCTAGGCTTCCTGTTAACACCCCTTTTTTGGCACTCAAAAGCACCCCACACAAATATGCAGAACCACACACAATCATCTGAGGACAGATTTAATGAAATTCAAGTTTAATTGTATAGTGCTTTCCACAAAACATATCACTTCAAAGACAGAGCACTTGTGTAAAGGATGCCATTCCAGTTTGTGACTTCTGTGTCCTGACGGAAAGTGTACAGTAGAGTAGGGGTGTGCGATAGATATTGTCTGCGATAATATTGTAATTGATGTTTTAACGGTATGCCAAATCCTATCATTGAGCATTTCACTCATTTTTAGAAACCAATCAAAACGCTGCATGAAGTGTTCACGAATTCACTGTGTGATGTAGCTAAGTTGTGCTACTGTTGTGTGCGTGTATTCAGAGTGTGGTGTTTGACAGAAGTTCAAATGAGTGAAGAAACTACGAAGAAGCTACGGGCTCCAAATGCTAATCCATCTTAAAACACTGCGAGTTTGAGTCACTTATGTACATTTGAAAAAGCAGCACGCGTCTAACATCTTTCCAGACATGAGAAGTATTTATTAACATCTTGTCCATCAAAAGACAACATTTAATAACATGCTTTTACTCCAAACTCACTTCATAACGACAGTTGAGCATCCTTCTGTGAGATGATGTGTCTTCTTACAGAAAATAAGGCAGTCGTGTGTTTATTAGACAGAGCAAAATCAAAAACACCCATGCAACAAACATGGGCGAATCATTTAGAAAGATAGTTCCTTACAACAGAAAAAGTGACAGATGGAAAGATATAACAAACGCTTTCACCAATTACATTGCCAAATAAAACATTTTTGAATAATGCAAAATGTTGTCTGATTATCGTTATCGGAAAAATCGTAGAAAATGTCGAGATATCTTTTTTTTTTTGTGTCAATATTGCACACCCCTACAGAAGAGTATGAACATTAACAACTTTAGAGCATTCTCTTTCAATCATTGAGCTGCAAACAGCAGGGCACCAATTGGCAAAGCAGTTTCAGTTGACAAATGCCCACATGCATCTGATACTGACTCTTTTCTACATAATGATAGCAGGTTTGATGTTTTCTGGAGCTATTTAAAGGTCATCCAAATATGAAAATTCTGTCATCATTTTATCACCCTCATGTTGTTCCAAACCCATTAGACTTCTGTTTCTTAATTCAGTTTCTTACCAGGGGTGTGTTTTCCCAAAGCATTGTTAACCAACTATGATTGCAAGTTCCATTGAACTCTGTTAGTAATATCAGAACTTGCGACCATAGTTGGTTTCTAATGTATTTGTTTTAGCTATTGTTTAGCTATTTGTTGATTTGTTCTAATTACTGTTACTGTTTGATATCAAGCTTCCTTGTGCTAAGCTATTGCAACAAAATAAAAAATAAAAAAACATACACTGAGTTTTACATTGATCATTTAAATATGAATAAAAGCTTAAAAGCCATCATCGTATAAAGTAATTTCGTCATAAGAAATTATTGATCGCCTAGACTTTCAATGGATGGACAAAAAAATAATAATATTAACTATCTAAATGTCAGTATATATATATATATATATATATATATATATATATATATATTTCTAGCATGTTTTTTCCCTTTGGTATCAAATATAGTATAGAATATCTATACTTTCATGGTATCGTATTGAAGTTAGAAATTCCAGTATTGTGACACTAATATCTTGTTCTGCCATAGCTCACGAATAACATTTGCATTTCTGCATAATGCAGTTATGAGATGTGGCATTATTGACTTCAAACTTGGCACAATATGTGTTGATTACATTCAAGTGCACATGAGATCTCAAAAGTAAACTGTTATTTAGTATTAAGTATAACAAGTGTGATTATTTTACTTTACATTTAACGTAATGTGCTGTGGGCACTGAAACCAGGTAGCTGCTAACCAATTACCAAGCTGTCTCGCTCTGAGAGATGTGTTCACAGTTGGGACTAAAACGAATGTCTCAGAGGTCGAAATTGAAGTGAGACCCAGTACATGTGCTGTTTTGAGTGGTACATATATCATTCTGTTGAAAAGAACCATGTCAAAGCAAGAAAGTTACAGCCTACCTAGATTCATACTGATACTAAATTACTGGAAGTCACTCTATAAATTGTGCTCCATAAAACATACGCTCCTGGAGACCATGCACATTACTCATGATTGGAAACAAATGAAGAAAGTAAGTTTGCTGAATGGATAGAGTACAATTTGGCTGTGGGGCTGTTGTTAAGAGAAGTGTGTGTGCAGTGATAGATGGCATCTGGGAGCAGCAGTGTGTTAGTCAGTGGCACGTTAGAGGCGATGACATTTGCTCGAGGCTTCTGCCCAGCATGAGCTGCCTGACTCACCCACTCATCACGAGGACCGAGCTCACTGCTGCTAGTCACACACACAACGCTGATGCCTTTGACTCTCACTATCAGGTGTCACTTTTCTGGAATCTGTAATAGACTTTGGTTGCACCCACATATTTTTTTATACATTTTATACATTTCTGTCTCTTTTGCACATATTTGTGAGTGGTGATATAAACAGGATACAAATAAATTGTTCTAAACATGCTTTCTGCCATTTAGATCTTTCATTTCCTGTGTTTTTACAAAACAAAGACAAATGAGAGCGTGATCTTAAAGGGTTATTTCACCCAAAAATTGTCATTATTTTCGCACCCCCAGTTAACACTTTCAATGCCCAGAAAGCTACTAAAAGCATATTTAAATCAGTTTATGTGAGTACAGTGGTTCAACCTTAATATTATGAACTGACAAGAATACTTTTTGTGTGCCAAAAAAAAACCAAAATAACGAATTTTCAATAATATCTAGTGATTTGTTGAATTTCAAAACACTGCTTCGAAGCTTTACGAATCTTTTGTTTCAAATCAGTGGTTCGGATTGCTTATCAAACTGCCAAAGTCACGTGAACTTTTGAAACGAAGCCTCGTTTACTGAGATCACATGACTTTGGGACTCCAAACCACTGATTCTAAACAAAAGATTCATGAAGCTTCGAAGCTTCATGAAGCAATATTTTGAAATCGGCCATCACCATCAAGGAAGGAACAGTGGTGATGGGCTTCCAAGGCTCAATGTTGCACATAGGGAGCGAAGGCTGGCCCCTGTGGTCCGATCCATCATACAAGCTTCTGTAGCTCAAACGGCTCAAGACGCTAGTTAATGCTGTTTCTGAAAGGTCTCAGAATACACAGTGCATCGTGGGTAGTGGTGAGGGAGTTGGGCTTGTAACGTGAAGGTTGCTGGTTCGATTCCCACGCTGGCAGGAATTGAAGGTGAGGATTGTGAATAAACAACACTCTCTCCACCATGACTAAGGTGCCCTTGAGCAAGGCACCTAACCCTAAGTGCTCCCTGGGTGCTGTAGCAATAGCTGCCCACTGCTCCGGGTGTGTGTGTGTGTGTGTGTGTGTGCGCACTTGTTCACTACTTCACTACTTCACTACTCTGGGATAAATGCAGAGTACAAATTTCAAGTATGGGTCACCATACCTGGCAATACGTCACGACTTTCACTTTTTCACTTTCACAGTTTGTTGCATTTGGGGCTGCATAGCTGCACTGGCTGCAGACCCGTCAGGTGCCCATGCTGACCTCTGTCCACATTGGGCATGTGAGCATCAGAACTGGACCATGTAGCAATGGAAGAAGGTGGCCTGGTCTGATGAATCACGTTTTCTTTTACATCATGTGGATAGCCGGGTACGTGTGCGTTGCTTACCTGGGGAACACATGCCACCAGGATGCACTATGGGAAGAAGGCAAGCTGGCGGAGGCAGTGTGATGCTTTGGGTCATGTGGTACCACCTACCTAAGCATTGTTGCAGTACACCCTTTCAATATGGTATTCCCTGGTGGTTGTGGCCTCTTTCAGCAGGATAATGCGCCCTGCCACAAAGCAAAAAGGGTTCAGGAATGGTTTGAGGAGCAAAACAATGAGTTTGACGTGTTGACTTGGCCTACAAATTCTCCAGATCTCAATCCAATCGAGAATCTGTGGGATATGTGAACAAACAAGTCCAATTCATGGAGGCCCCACCTCGCAATTTATATGACTTTAAGGATCTGCTGCTAACATCTGGCACCAAGATACCACAGCACACCTTCAGGGGTCTAGTGGAGTCCATGTCTCGACAGGTCAGGGCTGTTTTGTAGACCAACACAATATTAAGAAGGTGGTTATAATGTTATGCCTGATCAGTATATATACACATACATAGTTCAGCCATGCAACTCTAGAGGGTGCAGGGTGATGGGTCCTTAACGCAAGCTGATGATAATTACAGCATTAACTACTTTGCACAAGCTGATTGGTCAATGTCACTTCTGCAGCCAATGAACTTGTTGCTCACACTTTTAAATGGCTGGTTGGTTAAATTCACTATAGCATTTCATAGTTCCTATGGATTCACCACATATGGATAAGTGAACAATTTTTTTTTTTTTGGGGGCTATGTCCAATGACGTTTTCCGATAGAGCGGGTGAAGGGATCTGCGTGTTGCTGTCTTCCTTTATACAACGCGATATCAACTGAATTAAATAAATTTCTTTATATACATTACCTCTGTTATTTTCATCTGACTCCAATTATGAAAAAGGTTTCAATCATATTTGATTAGCTATACATTTGAATAAATGTTTGATTATTCCTTTTAACCCTTTATACTCGTTCGTTCGGATTCCTATAACCCTTTGAGTCTCGCACCGATCGGAAATACGATCTCTAATCACAAACTCGTCAGTCTTGGTCATCTAGACAGAGGCAAATTGACTGATACTTTTAGACGCCGCACCATGCTTGCATATTTCTAAAAATATGTGATTCAGTCCCCATAGGTCTGTAAACACTTAATTAGAATAACACTATATCTAGCCAGAGGTCATGACCATTATCTTAGAACAAAATTGACCAATTTAACTTCCTCTAATGACAACTTTACATAATTATGCCGTAGTTTTCCACGTACACTTAGTTAGAATAAAATTACAATAATCAGAGGTTGAGGCTGACCCGAATTCAGATTGGTCTGACAACCCTTTTGTTGTTCTGAACGGAAAAACCCATATTAGCCTCTACAGCCTAAGTACGTGTGACTAATGCCAATGTGTTAGTCGGAGCTCCAAGTTTTGGTCCGTTACTAACCTGAGCGTAGATTTGTGGAGTTAACGTCACCTACTAGAGTTTAATAATTTCAGAGTCAATCAGAATAAATTCAAACATAACAATTTATTAACCAGGTAATAGAACAATAATTCAAATCCAATTCAAAGAATAGAACATACATCAAATCAATAATAAAAGGACATAAAAGCATTTACCTGGCAGTGAAATAGACTACACACAGTGATTGTGCGGGAGATCTGCTTACAGATTCCCAGAACCTTTTGCCAGTTCTCTCTAAATACCCAGATAATTCAATAAGACCTAATGGTGGTGTTTGCAATTGTAATTAGGTTTGGTCCCCTGTTCAGGGGGTCACAAATGGGCAATCAGATTGAATGGGTTATTGGTACCTGTAGAAGGGGGCACTTATTTGCATACAGGAGGTAGTTTGAATGAAGGTTCTAGGGGTGTGTACATCTTTGGTGGCACACAATCTTGCTTGCTTTCTAGAACTTCTTAGAAGTTCGGATTATGTCTGGGAGAATGAGACCATTTTACCAGGCACACTGAGACATTTCAAATGATACCAAACATGTATATTCATTTGATGTACACATTCAGATTTGGATTGTTTCCCATCCTTCTCCCTCACCTAAAACTCAGAGGATGGTCGGGAGAGTGTATTGGTGTGGTTCTGTTACTTATGCAGAAGAGCATTCAGATGTTGATTTGTCAGCAAAAGTTGTCCTTCAGTCCAGACAATTCGACTCCAGCCTTACAGCTATATCACTGTGCGTTTGTGTTGTCTGCTTTATTGGTTTCTTATGAAGTAACCACAAACAAGGATACTTCTTTGAAGCGTGTAAGCTGCTGCAAATCTCAGTTTTTCTCAGATGTTACTTCGTGTCATGTTAATAGTCCTGTTTGATGTTCAGAGTGAATTGCTGGGCATGTTAGCAACTAGTGAATATGCTTATGGCATTTATGCTGCAGAAAGCAGACATTGTTACATGGATAAACTTTGCTGAACTCTTCGAAGTGAAACAATGCTTTTGCTTTTGTATTCGCATTTCAAATGAGGCTGTCCATAACTGCAAATCCTAGTTTTGTGTGTAGTAGAAACAGCATGCATAACAATTTCAAATAACAATTGCATACCCACAGCAACAGAAAGCTAGCGACCACAACGTTTGACAGTCTTGCAAAATTAGTTAATGGTCATGTGCTGGCTAATGAATCTATCATGCAATGACATCATGATTAAATGCAAACGATGTATTCGCCTATTTACATACAAAGCACGTGAGCAGCTGCATTTCAGGCAGAAAACTATCGCCATAAACTATTTTCATAACTACAGGATGAACAGCTAATCAGATATCTTATTGTCAGCTATTAGTAGCTTTGAGGTAAGTGAGTGAGTGACAAGGCAGTTTTCCAGGTAATTCTCAAATGAAAACAAGTGCACCCTAATTGATGATTGCGCACTGGATATCATTATTGCATCCTTTGCGGCGTGTTTTGCAGCGGTGGGCAGTGTGCACGATCATGGATTTGTAGTTGATCCTGAGTGTGGAATCCGTAGCAATTCAGATTGCATGTAGCGAAAATATAACAGCAGCCTGTATAACAATTTCACACGGTAATGTTAGAGATTTTATTAACAAGCAGCAACATGCATAGCGATTTTAATGTTGCAAGTAATATTTGCTGCAGCAAGTAGACAATATTTTAAAATAAAATAATATAAAAAGTCACTGACTTTGTGCATCCGCAGTATGATATGCTTAGCAATTTCAGATCGTAATGTTTGAGAATTATATATTAATAGCATTGCAAAATTATACCGCAACATGCAAATTGAATTAACAGCAACAGTACGTAGTGCAAATCCAATATTGCATATTGTAAATATTATTAATAGCAGCAGTGGCAGAAGTGGCAATCTATGAAGCTGTGTAAGCATACAGTGAAAAGCATTTTAATAGTGCACCGAGTGCACACTGTGACCGCTAGAGGCTGTTCACAGTGGACAAGACAAGCGATTGTGCAAATTCATTTGGCTTTTGTATAAAGTAGCGCGAGCATTTGAAGTAGGTCAGAATAGAAATTTGTCATGTTGCTCGCATCGCACCCTGTCCAGTGTGGATGGCTTCACCTGTTATATGGGTTCTGTCATTTCGTCATGTTGTGCACTCTCGTTTGGTGTAGACAGAGTAAAGTGAAATAGACATTTGCTACAATTTTGCTTATTTAACCGGGGTTATAGCAATTCTAAATTATTTGTGCTGGAGCAGTAGCAGCATGCTACTGTTCTCCCAGAATATCCAGTTCCAGTCCTTAGATTGCATTGTTCGTAATTATTAGCAGCAGCATACCAAGCAAAATCAGATTGTAATGAGATTATTATCAGCAGAATGCATGCATAACTCTTCTTTATGGTTAAGTAGCGAATATTAATTTGGAAAGAAAGGAAAATAGAGGTTGATCAAAGAAAGCAAGATTACAAACAGTTCAACCTTTTGAGAGCCAGCTACGAAATCACTTCAGACAATCAAGTTAAAGCGCGTCGAAAATTAATTCAGATACTTGTATTAGTACTTTGTGCTGTGGTGAATGCCGTTCAAACTTCAGTGCATGGAGCTGGAGTTTCTATTGGTTTCTTTCTCAGGTGATTCTTCAGCAGGACTTTCAAAACAGAATTAACTGTTTGCAAGATGCCGGAAAATAAAAGAAGAAGAATGTCTCGTTTAGGATGGAAGTGACTGAGCATGGATGAGCTCGTGTTTAGGTGTTATAAAGATAATTCTGGACACACCTATTTTGGTCATACAGACCAATAGGGAACATGGACTTTTAGCGGGAGAACTTTTCTTTGTCTCTTTTTATGGTCTAATTTGCATGATCTGCGGAAGTGTCTGACTAAAGTCCTTTTTCTTCCCAAAGGACCTTAAAAGCAGAATAATGCATATTATCATGATATAACACCAATATCTAGTTATGAAATTCACAGAGTAATATTTTGAATCCAAGAATCATGAGTTTAGGACTCTCTAAAGGACATATACATACATTTGAATATGAGCATTTTACAGTGACTGACACAACTAACACAACTTCAAGATATAACTAAGTGGTAGTAATATAGACATGCATATGAAAAAAACACAGGAAAAACACTTGGGAATATTTATATTTTGATGAATGTCTCTATCTGTGTGAGTGGACTCCTTGTCCCACAAGCACTGGCCTTGTGTGGGGGAAAGAATTTGATCTGAGCTGATTCCGATCTTTCTGAAGTCAGGGAGAATTCCAGATCCTGTCTTACATCAACATATAGCCGGTAAAACCGTCTTTTGCCCCTGGGGGGTCAGGACAGGCCGGACCCAGCTAAGATTTACCTATGTTAAGTCAGAAGGTTAAAAGCTTTTCCTAAAACCTAAAAATGAATTGATCATCAGTGATCCAGTCCAGACGCTACACTTGTTTAAT
Organism: Opsariichthys bidens; assembly: GCA_037194245.1. Lineage (NCBI taxonomy): Eukaryota > Metazoa > Chordata > Actinopteri > Cypriniformes > Xenocyprididae > Opsariichthys > Opsariichthys bidens. Next base: position 13,451,575 of record CM074305.1, on the reverse strand, counting down.
GACACATAGTGTGCGTTTCTACCTAGGTAAGTTTATGCTTTTGGCTCTGGCTAAGTGTTTTGTACCCTTAGGTTTATTTAATTGATATTTAGGTCATTGATTAAATAAACCTAAGGGTACAAAACCCAGGTTCACATTGCTAAGCCACTAGTTAAATTCTCTGGGCTTCACTAGCCCAAACTAATTTTTTGCCAAGTCACTAGTTTTAAGCTATCTGGTCAAGCGACCAGGTACTCACAGCAATAGTCCACTAGCGCTAAGCCATTCGGCAAAGCAGGCCCAGGCATACATAGATAGCAAACATTCAGTCTCATGGCTCTCTGGAGTGGCAGCAGTACATATGTCTTGGCAATAGATCTGTATATTTTGGGGGCCATATTCATTTAATCTTTTTCTGTTTTGATGAGGGATCATTCAAGAATATCAATGTATAGCAGCAGTATGTTTTTTTTTTGGCTCATAGCAGCATCACATTTGGCTGAATTGTGATCTCTTGTTCCAGCTTTGTTGGGGGGTTGTTGATATATACTATTTGTGCAGCACTATGTCTTTCTTGCAGCAGCGTATCGACGTATGTATTGTCAGTAGCAAGTTCCTGTACTCTCTACAATACCAGCAGCAGCAATAATCTACAACAACAGATTAGAATATGGTGACATGCCAATCAGCTAATCAACTCAAAACACCTGCAAAGGTTTCCTGAGCCTTCAAAATGTTCTCTCAGTTTGGTTCACTAGGCTGCACAATCATGGCGAAGGTGACTGTTGATCTGACAGTTGTCCAGAAGACAATCATTGACACCATTGACAAGGAGGGTTAGCCACAAACATTCATTGTCAAAGAAGCTGGCTGTCCACAGAGTGCTGTATACAAGCTTTTTAACAGAAAGTTGAGTGGAAGGAAAAAGTGTGGAAGAAAAAGATGCACAACCAACTTGTGAGGATTGTCATGCAAAAGTGATTCAAGAATTTGGGTGAACTTCACAAGGAATGGACTGAGGCTGGGGTCAAGGCATCAAGAGCCACCACACACAGACCTGAACCCCATAGAGAATCTATAGCAGGGGTTATCAACCTTTTTGAAACTGAGAGCTACTTCATGGGTACTGAGTCATATGAAGGGCTACCAGTTTGATACGCTCTTCTGAAATAACAAATTTGCTCCGTTTGCCTTTAGTTATATAATAATACTCATCTATGTGAAGACACTAATCAAATAAATGATTTCTCACAATAATTAAAAAAAACAGATATCAATATTCAGCACTTTAATCTCAGTAATTGTTACATTTTTCGATGATGACTTAAATCACTACATTTCATAGGAAAAATGACCCATTTTCATTTGCCACTGACGAACCCTTTTAACAAATCATGATCAAAAAGTTAACTTGTTTCAAAAAGTTATCAATTATGTAATGTTAGAAAAATCAACTTACATATTTTTAAATAAATCGTTGTGAAAGTGATAAATTTTCTTCCTTTTTTTCTGCCATGTTTTTGGGGCGAGAAACTGCATTCAGCTACCATTTCGGTTGTGCACGCGCCCGCTAGCTTCCTCTCCAAGAGCGCTGGTTTTGACTCGCGCAAAATACTTTTGAACTAGATTAGGCCAGAGTTCACCTAAACTCATGTATAATGAACATATTTTTAAGATATTGTCATTTTTAAATATATATATATATAAATGCAAGTGTGATTAAAAAAAGAATAGCAACAGAATAAAATTTAATTTCAGACGCAGCTCACAAGTGCTATTTTTAGAACAGGCATCGTGTTGGTGACCCCTGATCTATAGGGTTTTGTCAAGAGGAAAATGAGAAACAAGAGACCAAAAAATGCAGATGAGCTGAAGGCCACTGCCAAAGAAATCTGGGCTTCCATACCACCTCAGCAGTGCCACAAATTGATCACCTCCATGCCACGCCAAATTGAGGCAGTAATTAAAGCAAAAGGGGCCCCTACCAAGTATTGAGTACATATACAGTAAATTAACATACTTTCCAGAAGGCCATAAATTCACTAAAAATGATCCTGTATTGGATTTGTTGAGAGAGTGAATTGGTGGGATTTTGTTAAATATGTGCCAAAATCATCACAATTCAAAGAACCAAAGACTTAAACTACTTCAGTCTGTGTGCATTGAATTTATTTAATACACAAGTTTCACAATTTGAGTTGAATTACTGAAATAATTGAACTTTTTCACGACATTCTAATTTGTTGAGATACACCTGTATATAGTCATTCTGTGTCAACTCAACCAGAGGTCCTAGGCTCAAATTTTTTGATTTTGTTAATGTTATTTCTGTAGAAAGACCATCATAAAGTTATGAAAGCCAAAACATTGTCACAGATGTATTTTTACTGAGTTATCCACTATTTTGTAGAGGGTAGTCAAAATGACAAAAAATTAGTGTAAAATTGGCTTTAGAAAGATGACAGCATTGTTATTTCATTTTTACACAGAGATTGGTAGGTCTATTAGTAAAATCTGTTGACTTTAGCAATCTTTGTTTCATTATATGTCAACGGTGACTGTTCAAAAATTCCAAAAAGAACTTCTTGCCTCAAGTTTCAATCTCAGAGATATGGACATGTTAATGTTGCTCCATGAGTAAATTGGTCAGTTGTACACATTTTCAGTGGTCAAAAACCAATTTTTTTTTTTTTATTTGTTTTAAAGAGGAATGTCTAAATAATAAAATGTTACAACTGGAAATGTGTCTACTTTTCTATCAGCTCAATTGCATGGAACATTTCTTTTGAAATCGTCATTTTTTTAAGGCCCATTTTTTCTGTCCCAGGTATTGGGACCCCAATGTGACTCCATGTCCAAATTGTTGAATTTTACCCATTGAACCATATGTAGGTAACCTTTTAAACAGCTGGCAGCTATTGTGCTTAAAGAACACAGTTTTGCCTGAAAAACAAATAACACTGAAGCTAAATGTATCTTCTTTCCACTGTCAAAACAATTTAATACAACAGACCTCTCTGAGTACAAAAGTAAGAAAGAAAAAAAACATATCTTAATGTCGTTTTAGATTCTTGTTCTTATGAAACTTTTCTTTCGGAATCTTCCCTATGAGATCTCATAGAGATTTCAATAGCTTCATAACCTGAACAAATGAACAAAATATGATTCAAATATAGATTCTTCTAAATCCATGTTTGATAGCAAGTTAATGTGCTTCAACTTAACCATTTTCAGTGGACAGTTATGTCTTATGCAATTCTTTTGATAGAGGGAAACGAGATGCATTTCTAGTTGAAACATTGTTTATTCTTGAGACAAAATTCAACAATTTGAACATGGTGCTGCTTTGAGATCACCCTTATCTATGGGAATTTACCATTTACAGTTGATTGTGGAATATGTGTGATATCACTGATGCGACCATGAACTTACTGTGTATTCAGTCATGTCAGAATTACTTTACAAATCAGCTATTTGTAAAAGCTTGAGAATTGACAGTGTTTTTCAATCATGAGGCCCCTGAGCACTGCTTATTTTTATGCCTTGAATGACTCCACAAAATCATCCAAAATCTGAAACATCATTCATACTATTATAGAACTGTAAAGGCTTATCTTTCTTTCTAAAAGTCTCTAACCTATACACATCTGCATATATTATATAATCTTTATATTTTAGATGCATCACATCTGTGTAAAACAGAGAAATATAGCAGGTGCTTGTAGCCCATCAGTTTCCTGCCATGGTTAACTGTTCTTCTTCATGGTATGTTACCTCAGCTCTGCTGCTGAGATGAAAACCAAGATCACCTTCACCCCTTAAGGTGAGAATTGAAATCTTTGAGCAATTACTTTTGTCCTCCCAGAATTTTCTTATTGTCACAGCCTGAAAGTAGGAAATGTTTTTTGATTCATCATTCTCTCTCTCTCTCTCTCTCTCTCTCTCTCTCTCTCTCTCTCTCTCTCGCTCTCTCTCTCTCTCTCTCTCTCAATTCAATTCAGATAGCTTTATTGGCATGACAAAAACACATTTTATATTGTCAAAGCAATTGAAAATTATTTAGAACAACTGAACATTTGACTAAAATAATAATAATAATAAACTATACAAAAAATAATAGGACTAACATAAAATAATAAAATAAATAATTATGATAATAAAAAATATGTATTTATATAAATTATATATTTATATCATGTAACAACTGAACTTAGAATTTGAACCTTATTTACATTATACACATGTGTAGGTCTGATGGGGGTGCTTTTGTTGGCTCTTTGTTTCATCTTGGCAAGATGTTACAAATCTTGCAGCTATTTTGGAACATTTGGCTTCTTCACCAAGAATGTTTTTGAGTTGGGCTACACATATTAAATTGGGGAAATATTTCATTAATTTTGTGGTAGTAGTGGTCTCTGATGTTTTGGTATTTGCGGCATTCTGTGAGGAAGTGCAGCTCCGTCTCCGTCACTCCCAGGATGCAGTGCGAGCAGAGTCTGTCTGCGCCGGCCCGTCGCTCGCTGAGTCTGTACATCGCCAGTGTTCTCCTGAGTCTCACGTCACTCTCTGTGCTCGGGTAGTTCGCAATAGTGTACTCTCGATTTAGTGCCGAATAACATTCCAGTTTGTGTCGGTTTTGAACGGTGTTTGTCCAATGGGTGATGTATTTGTCTTTTTCTGTGTTTATAATTTGTGTAAGCCGAATGTGTGAGTCCTGAGGCTGGCAGATCTCTGCAGGTCTGAGGTCAGTCAGCCTCAGCACCAGCTGGCACAGGGCGCTCTTCCTCACGCTCAGCTCTTGGTGTTTTAGGGCTTTGTGATGGTATGTGTTGGGGTCGCTTGTTTTTAGATGTTTCCAGAATTTGATGGCTCTTTTTTGGATGTTTAGAAGGAGAGGGTATTGGCCTAATTCTGCCCTGCATCCGTTGTTTGGCGTCTTTCTTTGGACTTTAAGTATTCTTTTGCAGAATTCTAAATGTAAAGTTTCAATTGGATGTTTTTCCCAGTTTAAGAAATCAAATTTTATGGAAGGACCCCACACTTCACTGCCATATAAAACAATAGGTTCAATTACAGCTTTGAAAAGTTTGAGCCAAATTTGGATTGGGATGTCAATTTTAATTGATCTTTTAATGGCATAGAAAGCCCTTGGAGCTTTCTCTTTGAGTTCATGCACAGCCAAAGTAAAGTTACCTGTTGGAGTTATTTTCAGGCTGAGGTAAGTGTATGTTTTTATGCTTTCAATGGTTCTGTGTGACTGTCAGGGTCCAGGACTGACAGTAATCCTCCAGCAGAAGGATTTCTGTGTCGTGTAGAGTGAGACCTGGAAAGGGAGCGTTTTCTATTATATTGGCCAATTGGTTGATATAAATGTTGAAGAGGGTGGGGCTTAAACTGCAGCCCTGTCTCACTCCACGCCCCTGGGAGAAAAATGTGGTTCTTGTGTTTCCAATTTTAACCGCACATTGGCTGGCTGTGTACATTGATTTGATCAGATCATAGAATTTCCCCCCATTCCACTGTCAATTAGTTTTAGGTATAATCCTTCATGCCAGATTGAATCAAATGCTTTTTTGAAGTCAACCAAACAAGCAAAAATTTGTCTGTTGTTTTGATGAACGTATTTATCAATTAGTGTTTGTAATGTAAAAATATGATCAGATGTGCAACATTTTGGAAGAAAGCCAATTTGACATTTACTTATGGCATTGTGCTTCATAAGGAAGTTTAAGCGTCTCATGTTTAAGATGCTGCAGAAAACCTTCTCCTGGTTACTGTTCACACAGATGCCTCGGTATTTGTTGGGGTCTAATTTGTCACCATTCTAGTGAATGGGGCTGATGAGGCCCTTGTTCCAGATCTCAGGGAAGAACCCGACACTCAGAGCATCATTGAACAGTTTCAGCATGGCCAGTCTGAAGCTTTGGTCTGAGTGTTTCACCATCTCGTTCAGGAGGCCGTCAACACCACAGGCTTTCTTGTTGTCTTGTTATCTTGTTATCTGGTTGTCTGTGATTTTGATTTGATAAGTTTCTGAGGTTTTTTCTCAGACCCTTACAGTCCAAATGAAACCATTTGTCAGTTTCTAAAGATTCTTTTCTTTGATTTAATAAATGTCAAATTACTTTTTTGTGCTGTTTTGTAGAATATGTTGTTTAGATCTTGTACTTCCTGATTGATGCTGAATTGATTTTTAGGGTATACCTGTATTTGTAATGAATGTAATAGAGATTGAATATCTGAAGATTCAACAGCCTTGATGTAATTAGTGGCGCTGCTTTCTGTCCATTTGAATGACGTTATTTTGTTAATTGGATATGGTGTTTTAGTTGGTTTGGGTAATGTTTCAAATTGTTGGATCTAGAGGTGATACCAAGAGCTGAGCTGTAGGTGTATCGTCCGAGCGAGTCCCCCTGCAGTCTTCCGTTGACGATGTGCAGAGCCGCAGCAGCTGGCGTCCGTGAGCATTCACTACTTGATCACAGTTTTGTCTGGTGGGGTAAGAAGGGAACAGGTTATTTCTGCCAGTGATGAAGTTTGCACCGTGTGACTCTAAGAAATCGAATTCTTTTCCGGTTCTGGCGTTTAGATCGCCCATAAGCAGCACATTTGCCTGGGCCTGGAAATGGCTGATTTCTCGTTCTATGATTTGAAAAAGTTTTCTCTTGGAAATACAGAGACTCGAGGGAGGGTATATATGCGGCACAGAGGAAAACAGGCTGAGATGCTGATATTACTCCTCCTTTTATGTTCAGCCACCGGTGGTATTGATCTGTTTTGACTGATTCTATGGGTAGTTCAGCTTTAGTCCAGATCATAATCCCTCGCGAGTCTTTCCCCTGTGTGACTGATGTGAGTTTGACTGATGGTAAAATGGTCTCTCTGTATCCTGAGAGACAACTAGTGAACACATCTCCCCTACACCAGGTTTCCTGCAAGATTATGACATCTATGTCTTGAATTTCTCTCATAAATTCAGGGTTTCTACTTTTTTGGCCAAAGATTGAGGAGTTTAGACCTTGGATATTCAATGTAGAAAAACTGAGTGATTTTATCACAAACTGTTTGCCATTTTCAGAAAATAGATTGATAGAAAAAAAAAAATACAAATAGATTAAATGAGAACAATGAATGATGCAAAGTAAAGTTAGGAATTCAAAGCATCACCAAATCAAAATCAAATGTACACTATTTATACTGACTTACGCATTGTTTTTGTATTCATTTTTTTAAAAATTGCTATTATTTTTAACACCTGTCCACTGTGTGTTAGTAAGTGAGAGCAGATGATGCTCAGCATGTGTTGGATGTCGTGAAGTTCAGTGTTAGCTCGGTTTGCTCCTCTGCTGACAGCTTGGGCGTAGCTCAGTCTTTCTTACTGTTGTTGGACAGACTCTGAGGTGATCTGAAACTCTAGGAAGTGCTCTGTCTGGGGCTCTGGATGTGGTGTGGGCTGGGATGTAGTTTCCTGAAGTGTGTATCATTGGATTGGCTGGGTTAAGGCTGGTTCTCCTCCACCTGGGGCTTGTCTGGTCAGTCCTGTTTAGAGTGACGTCTTTGGGTCTCTTTACAAAAATATGTACCAGGTTCCTATAAAGGTGGACATATAGGCAGTCAGTGTCCAGGTCTGGATGGTGGGCCAAGTGGACGTTGGGCAAAAGGGCACAATGTCTGGAGATGCTGGAATTTATTTTATTGATAGTTTTGGCATGGAAATCTTTCCTCTGAAGTAAGGTGGACAGGATGGTTTTTGAGTTAGGGAAAGTTTTTCTAGCTTTTTCCACGACCGCTCTGAGAGAGTCACACTCTGTCCTGTTGGCTCCGCAGGTCGTTGGTACCTGTGTGGATTATGATGTGTCTGGGCTGGCCTAGCTGAGATTCTGTCAGGAGCTCCAAAGCTTTGTCAGTGGTGGGACATCAGAATTTAACAGCTCTGTGTCGAGGAAAAAGCTCTCAGCTGCTCTTTCTAGACTATGCAATGTTATTTTACATTTGATTGCTTCATTTAATTTTGATTATTTAATTTCTGTACCTGAAAAATCCTTAGCAAATCCTAAGAAACATCCTTCTGAAACTGAATATAAAATATATGTTCTAAATATGTGCTATTTTATTAAATGAAAGCTAAAATGGAGCAATAGAATGAACAGTGCGAGTAACAGAAGCTTTTACAATAGATTTTAACAAGCATAATTAAGCATGAAAGTAACTGAAGGAAATATACTATATTGGCTAAAGAAATTAAACCAACGAATATAATTCATATTTTTTTGGTTTCTCTACCTAATATATTTAAAAATTACAAATGCGATGAAAATACAGATAACGGTATCGGCGAGTACCAAAAATGTGAGAATCAGTATCAGCCTACTACTGGAAAAAGTGGTATTGATGCATCTCTAGTACAATTAAAAGAAATATCTGATCACACGGTTGCTATTTACATCTCATATCGTCTATCAAAAACTCTTACATTTTCAAGGCAACGACTGACATATTTATATTACTTTCCAAAAGAGCTCTGTTATCAGCCCCACAGTGGAAAATGAAACCGTATCCATATGAGCTGGGTCGGATCGCCACGGAAATAAACAGTTAAGCAAAGAGAACATTTTGCCCCGATTGTGGAAATGCAGCAGTCTCCACTAAACTGTAGAGACAATAACGGGCTGTATGGTAAAATCTACCTAATGAAGAGACATTAGACTCGATCAATATCATTATTTTCTCCAGAAATTTATTTAAGAATCATCTTATTGTATTATTGTATTATTGTACACATTATATTGTCACTAACACACCCCGTGTTTGCTGGAAGCTTTTTTAAAAAGAACAGACATTTATGGCAGTAATTGTGAAATGTTGAATCGAGGAAAAAAAACAAACAAACCAACATAGACTACTTTATTTATGAAATAAAGCAGGGGTTTGTTAGAGTCTAGCAACATGAGTTTAGCAGCATGATGTCCAATGTAAAAAATATGGTCCTGTATGTTTCTTTTTGCACCTGGTATTTTTATGGGGTAGTCGTGGGCTAATGGTGAGGGAGTTGGGCTTGTAACGTGAAGGTTGCCGGTTCGATTCCCACGCCGGCAGGAATTGAAGGTGGGGCTAAAAGCACTAAAGTGCTCCCCGGGCGCTGTCGCAATAGCTGCCCACTGCTCCGGGTGTGTGTTCACTGTGTGTGTGTGTGTGTGTGTGTGTTGGGATGGGTTAAATGCAGAGCACCAATTTCGAGTATGGGTCACCATACTTGACAATACGTCTCGACTTTCACTTTCACTTTTCACTATTTAGTTGCATTTTCATGGTCATGGAATGGTGAAAAGGTAATTCTTTTGCCAGTGTTCCATTTCTTTGCTGCTATATATTATATTATATTATATTATATTATATTATATTACATGTTTCTTTCTCTCTCACTGCCTTCTTTTTGTTCTCGATCAGTTATTACATCAGTCAAACACTTTCGCTGTTTGAGATGTCTGGTCACAGCACGCACACACATTCTTATTCTAAACCAGGACAGGAGGGATGTCCCATCAGTAATTACAGTAGATAGGATGTCATGGTTGCCTAGCAACAGCATTTTTGGAAACTGATTCCTGTGCAGCTCTCTTAATATGCGCCATCACGCCTCAGTCCACCTATCTAAAACAAAATGATACAGTCAATGTCACATTTATTTATATAGTGCTTAATACAATACAGATAGATACACAGCAACAAACAGGAAATTAATAGTAATGTTGCCAAAATAATAACTCATGAAACAAATTCAATTTCAGCTGTAAACCAGTTTTACAGAAGATAGTGTCAATATTTATCTAAATTTAGTTCAATAACAGCGTCAATGTTACAAAGTTCAACAGTTATGAAAATGTACTTAATTCACCTATAAAGCAGCTCTACAGAAGACAGTGGTGTCATTATTCAGCACAATTCAATTCAGTTTATTCGGTTCAGTTCAATAACAGTTTACCGTGCTTTATATTTTTTACTTTCTAATGAGAACCAAAAAGTTTAAAACTTAGCACTTACAGCACTTTACATCCAATCACGTCTCAGTTTATTTTGATTTTCTGATATGATTTTTTGGGCTTCATGTATGTGCTTATTCATTTCTCTCAGGATCCCAGGCAGACTGAATGACAGAAGGACACCATTAGGAGAGCTGAACTGGATTTTCACAGCTATTACTGACACAATTGCATGGAACGTCCTGCCAAGAGGTTTGTTCTGATAAAAATCCAGCTATTCAACAATCTCTGAAGATTTAGTTTTGTGTCAATCAACAGCACAGACATTTTAGGGCTCCCACTAGGGTGACAAATTCATTTTGGTCATTCAACATCTGTTAAATGACTTTGGCTCAGTCAGAGCCCAGATATGCATGTTCACTTTTCTTGTTCCACAAAATGACAAACTGTCGGAGATGTTGCCTGTGCGCATAGCATGGTGAAGTGGTGTAACTATGCACATATTGTGGTGGCACTTACAAGTATGCGGATGACTCTGGTGTTTGGCTTTCAAGTCATTTTCCGGTCCCACAACCCCACTAATGTCCTTTTTGGTACCTGTCTTGTGACAAAGCCCATAACATTTAAATGATTGTAATAAATCTTCAAAAGATTGAGTGTTAAAACGTGTTTTACAAGCGGGGTGCCACCTGGCGAGAGTAGGGGTGCTGTGTAAAATGTTGACATTTTTAGCATTTTTAAATTGCTAAATTATAATTTTTTTTTTTTTAAATAATTTATTATGTACCATCCAAAGGTTGATCTGAATTTCGGCATGATTTCATTCCCAGTGCATACAATAATGCAACTTCTTTTTCATGGCGTTTACAGTCAAATACACACAAAAGTATTGAAAATATAAACTATTACTATATGTCTGAATAATATAAATATACATTAAATAGTGTATTAATCATTTACTTACTTGGTTTGCAAATAATGTTATAGTTAATTTAGGAAACGAAATGAAAACTTTGTTTAATAAAGTATGCAAATAAAATTATTAAACACATTATAGGTATGCTTATAAATCAAGAATAAAGGATTTACAGCTGTATTTAACTGATTACCAATGTCTATTAATTTAGGGACAATGCTTTATAAATGATGATTTAACTACTAGACTAAAGCTTAACTAATGATTCATAGCGTGAGTTATTATAAAGTGTTATTACAAGTCTGATTGGTCAATCGCACCATCCAGCGGTGTGTTATTCCACAGGCACATCCGGGTTACTGAAGTCAGCCTCGCTAAGCTTGATAGCAACGGTTTTACTTTGTCTACATTTTGAGTTTGGTGAGCTAATAAAATATTACAACTGAGTCTAGTTAATATTTTGTGTACAGTTATTTAATTATGTCATCCAGTACCATGGACTCATTAGATATGGAGGTTAAATATTGAATATTAAAAAAATATTCTGTCTCTTCCAAGCTTCATAATTGGAGTGGATTTTGAAGGCCAAAGAAGTGCATCCATCCGTCATTAAAGTAATCCATTCGTTAATAAAGACCTTCCGAAGTGATTTGATTTGAAAAAATATCCATATTTATAACTTTATAGACTATAATCACTAGATTTTGGTAACCTCCATCCATGCGTTCACGAGAGAGTCATGTTCCGGTGTATGATGTAGGATATAGGAGTAGCGTTAGCTTAGGTGAGAGTAGACGCCCCTCAAAGTTCAAACAAATAGGGCTGGGCAAAAGAAAAAAAACTCTAAAACATAAAAAAAAAAAAAAAAAAAAACTCTGATTGTGTTTGACTGACAAAAGAGAGTCAAATACACCTAGCATGGCTTGAGAGTGAGTAAATTATGGGATCATTTTTATTTTTGGGTAAACTAACCCTTTAACTATAAACTAATAGTTTGTTATTGCTTTGTAAGTGCTTTATTACTGTATACTTATTATAAAGTGGTACCTTTCATTTTATATTGTCAGCAAAACAAATTTTGATGATTACCTTTATTCAGTGTATTGCTTAGTCTTAGTTTAGACACATTGGGAAGTTAATTTTCTAAAAAAAATTTTACTTGCTTCTTGATACAAAATACAAAAATAGCTCCAACTGTTGCATGTCCCAGAGCTACTCGCGGACTGGCAGCAGTAAACTGTTGTATAAATTGTTTAAAGAAGTATAATTATGCTTGATTGTGCATTCACAAGCTCTGTAAATGCTTTGCTGGCAGTTTGTACAGTGTCAAAGCTTAAGCTATGTATCTAAATGACCAAACACAAGCAGCACAGAACACTAGCTTTGAAGTTTTTACTTGTCCCGAGGAGCAACCAAGCATGATTCTGCCAGTATATCCTAACCTCTCAAAGTCTGTAATTAATTTTTGTGCATCAGAGAGAAATCTGCATAATGAAAATCCCCAGGGTTTTATCTGCTATGCACGCGCATCATAATTACTGGATCTCATTAAGACATTTCACACAACAGACTTTAGTATTTTAATCAAGTTACCTGCAATCACATATCTCATAATACATAAAGCATTTTTAAAAAGCATTATTATTAAAAAAAAAACAAAAAACTTTCTCTCTTTCTCTACAGATCTCTTTCAGAAATTATTTCGTCAGGATCTTTTGGTGGCCAGTCTATTTCGTAACTTCCTATTGGCTGAGAGAATTATGAGGTCATATAACTGTACACCAGTCAGCAGCCCCAGGTTGCCACCTACATACATGCATGCTATGTGGTAAGTGTATGGACGTGAACACACACACATATCATTTATGTTTCTAATATGTGCAACCTTTGTTCAGACAGGACAGAAATCTAATTGTTTTGGTGAGAGTGGCTCATATATTTGTTGTTCATAGTCTGAGCAATAAAAAATGTAAATGTTTAAATACAACATTGCCTTTTGAGGCGTATCATTTTTTCATATCACTCATTAGTTCAGCACCATGGCAAGATGTTGTGATGGACATGAGCACAAACAAAATTGTCAAGTTGTCAATACACAATATTAGGTACTAGGGGTGTAATGGTACACAAAACTCAGTTCAGTAGTTACCTTGGTTTTGAAGTCACAGTTCTGTACGGCCTCGGTACAGCAGGTGAGGAGAAAAATCAAATAGCTTTATTATTATTATTATTAATAAACAGTGGCTTACTGAACAAATTGTGTCTCTGTCTTTAAATATATTCAATTAAATCATAACAACAACAACAAAAAAATTCTCTGCTAATGCTATGTACTATGTAGGGAGCCCTTATACTTCATCATTATGCTACTATAATATTAAAGGTTAGCAACTGAGCCCAAACTATTAGCCTAAATTCAATCACTATTTATTTTTAGGCTATATAATCAACACTCAAATAACAAATTTTATGCAAACATGTAAGCTGCACATAGGCAGTTTTTGCATTAACTTAAAAATCTAATTATAAAATTATACTTTTACTCCCATTCGTTATTGAAATATAATCATTTAACACAGTGGCTATCAGTTTCACGACAGATTTATTTAAACATGGGCTACGTGAAATAATCAAGACAGGTTAAGTAAAATATTATAAATAATAGTAAATATAAAAACATAATAAAGTTGTGTGTTCAGTACTGCATTATATTGTGTGAACCATAAAATTTCACCGGTAACGCTATTGATTTTGGTATGGAGGCAACCATGACTAAGGACGCACTCTCATTAGGCTCTCTGAACCGTACCCCAGCGTGTTTGACCCCCAAAGTCTGGTTCATTTGACTAGTACGATCGCTCCGTAGCGTGCCCGGGCGTGGTTCTTTTAGCCGTCTCTGGCCTGCTTGGCAGAGGTGCGCCAGGGCATGGTTCAGCTCTAGCCGGAGCACAGAACAGCTAACTTTACTACTTTCGTGTGCACTACTGTCATCATTATGATTGTAAACATCATTATTTCTACTTGGATAGTACACTTTTCAATTAATGTAATTAATTCGAATGTATTTTCGTGTATAACGGGTCTGATTCTCACCTTTTTGATGAACAGAAATTGTAGTGAGCGAGTAAAGCTGAAAATTCCTCGATTAACGCAAGTCTTCGCAATAATCTTCTGATACGCGCAGCATAAATGATAAATCTATTAGGCAATATCTTGGCGAAAGTGGCTTTCTTCCTGTTTTCGTCCATACAAAATATTGTATCGTATATAACGCTGGGGGAGGGGGACAATCACGCTTGGGCTCGGTTCTAAACTCAGGTCAAAACCTCTCAGTAACAGTAATATTCTGTTTTTATTATATTTCTACTAGAAGTCAAATCGATGTGCCAGGATTTAAACAACATCCCATGGAGAAAGAGAACTTTTTCTTTTCATTCCCACAGTGAACTGCTCTTTTTTTATTTCTGTATTTATTTACCGTGGTATTTTACTCGTAGCTCTCTCCCTCTGCATTTTACATGAACTATATTATGAATCTTCATTCCCCCACTCTCTCCCATCAGTATCATGCTGTTGGCTAAACCTGTGTTGTGTAATCCTCGGCAGTGTATGATGGAATAGAAACAGTGCTTTGTTTTCCACATCTAGTTGAAGCTTGAATCTCATAACATGCCATTAGCAAGAGAGAAATAGATTTCAGTTTCATAATGGAGCATCAGAGCACTTTAGTTACACTGGGCAGAAAGTTCCTTGAGTCTTCTGCTCTTATGAAACAGGAGATGAGAAATGGAGAGAGGCAGAAAGAGAAGGGAACATTTTTTGAGAAGATGGTGCCTTCTGCTATTAAGAGGCATGATAAAGCAGGTAGCAAGAAACAGTACAGTAAATGAACAGAGAATGTGAGAAAATGTGAAATAATCATCACAGTGTTTACAGAAGGGACAGTAACTGTCCAAATAAATAACCATTCATTTTCCAAATTGATCGTTAGTAATTAGGGCTTTCAATTTAAAATGTTAATTTAGCACAAGTAATTGATTAACCAGCGTATTGTGCAAGTAATTCATATGATTAAACATTACTACATTAAACACACAGTACTAATTTTAGCACACAGTAAATAAGATGAATGTCAATATTATGTTGGTGAAATATAAAGAGTCCCAGGTTTGAATCCAGGTGATTTTTTTACAATTTGGTGAACAAAGGAGTGAGATTGATTGTATGATTTGTTTGCGTTTTGTGATTTTACTGATTTGATTAACTTGATCTGTACAAGTTGATCTGTACAGTGTTCTTAACCCCCCAGAAGTGGGAAGGGAAGTATAGCGTACAGAGCTTCTCAGAAAAAATTAAAGCACAAGATATTTTATTTGGAGAGAAAAGAAGGATCAATCTGCAAAACTGTCAAGACGCAATATAGCAGTGGAGTGAGGATATTAACGCCTGGAGGAAGGCCCTATGCTGTTGTCATGATCCACTACTACAGCTGGCCTAATGATATTGGGACTTTTTTTTCCATTAAGTCTCTGTATATTTACATTCCAATGGGATAAATTCTGATGAGTAGAGACTGGCAAAGCATATTATAGTCATAGCTGTAGTTCTGGCTCTTCAACGGACAACACATTTGATGTGTTATGTAATGTCATGAATTAAATATAGCCAAAGTGTTGCGGGTTCTGTGATCAAAGCAATTCTCTCAGCCTACGTGGCAAAAGAAAATACACTGAAAAAAAAAGCAATGTTGAACCTCAGTGAGTGATGGAGGTTTCTGGATGTGAAGTGTCAAGAGATGATTCGTTCCTACGTAAACTTTACGTGCAGCCTTTGACAAGTGGAGTGAAGATATAGTAGAGATTATAGTACATGCAGATACAATAAAGTAGTGCTTCTCAGTTTGTGCTATAGTAAATGCAACTAAGAATATAATTATGCAGAGTTAGTATGCAGAGAATAGCGAGAAAAAGAGGCTGATTTAATTTTTAAAAGGAAGTGAAAAGACTTCCCGTTATGTATATTTGGACGTCAAAAGCCATGTGTCCAATCAAAGTGTACGATATTTTGGTGCGGATCCATCTGTCACTAGATGGTTAGCCAAATTAGGCAGATCTCAACATGGATAATTATGTAACTTCCCCCATCCTTAAAAACCATGAACAAATCTACACAAGGTAATATCAAATACAATTTTAGTGCTGTGTTGGGTTGCCACTTGACTAATTTAAAATGTGGGTCTTGTGGCAAAACTATTTGAGAACCAGATAGCTTTCATTTATAGGACTTTTTTTTTTCTTCAATTGTGATTGAGTTTTCATTTTTAGGTGAACTAACCCTTTCAGAATCAGAAAGAGCTTTATTGCCAGGTATGTTTACACATACTAGGAACTTGTTTCAGTGGCAGAAGCTCCACAGTGCAACAGAGTGACAGCGACAAGACACAAGTAATAAAAAGAATAAAATAATAATATACCAATATACAAAATAGACAATTGTATGTACAGTTATGATAGACAATTTGTATGTACAGTTAAGATATAGACAGATTGTATGTACAGTTGTGATGAGTGCAAATGAAATATATATAAGTGTTTTAAGTAGATTATGTATAATAGTTTTGTGTGTTCCATGTTTGTCAACTGTTCATGAGATGAATTGCTTGGGGGAAGAACTGTGGTAGGTTGAACTTCCTCAGCTGGCGAAGGAAGTACAACCTCTGCTGGGCCTTTTTCACAATGGACTCAATGTGGTTGTCCCACTTCAGGTCCTGGGAGATTGTGGTGCCCAGGAACTTGAATGACTCCACTGCAGTCACAGTGCTGTTCATGATGGTGAGTGGGGGGAGAGCAGGAGGGTTTCTCCTGAAGTCCACGATCATCTCTACTGTCTTGAGTGTGTTGAGCTCCAGGTTGTTAAGACTGCACCAGACAGTCAGCTGTTCAATCTCCAGTCTGTAAGCAGACTCGTCACCATCCTGGATGAGGCCGATCAGTGTGGTGTCGTCTGCAAACTTGGGGAGAGAACACAGCCCTGAGGGGCGCCGGTGCTGATGGAACGGGTGCTGGATGAGAATTTCCCCAGTCTCACTAGCTGCTGTCTGTCAGGAAGCTAGTGATCCACTGACAGACAGAGGTGGGCACGGAGAGCTGAGTTAATTTGGGGTGGAGAAGTGATGGGATGATGGTGTTAAAAGCAGAGCTGAAGTCCACAAACAGGATCCTCACATAAGTCCCTGGTCTGTCTAGATGCTGGAGAACATAATGCAGTCCCATATTGACTGCATCATCCACAGACCTGTTTGCTCGGTAAGCAAACTGCAGGGGGTCCAGTAAGGGTCCAGTGATGTCCTTCAGATTAGCCAGAACCAGTCTTTCAAATGACTTCAAGTCCACAGACGTTAGAGCCACTGGTCTGTAGTCATTGAGTCCAGTAATTTTGGATTTCTTTGGGACGGGGATGATGGTGGAGCGTTTGAAGCATGAGGGGACTTCGCACAGCTCCAGTGATCTGTTGAAGATCTGTGTGAAGATGAGGGCCAGCTGGTCAGTGCAGGTTTTCAAACAGGCTGGTGAGACGCTGTCTGGGCCTGGTGCCTTTCTTCTTTTGTTCTTCCTGAAGACCTGGCGCACGTCATCTTCACTGAACTGAAGTGGAGGGGTGGGGGAGAGGGGGGTTGTTGGAGGTGTTAATGGTGGTCTTTCAAACCTGCAGTAGAACCCGTTCAGATTGTCTGCCAGTTGTTGATTCACCGCAGTGCTGGGGGATCTTGTAATTGGTGATGACTTTCAGACCTTTCCACACTGAAGCGGTGTCATTAAAGAGAACTGATTCCGAAGCTTATCGGAATAATTCCTCTTAGCCACTCTGATCTCCTTTTCCAGTGTGTATTTGGCCTGTTTGTACAAGACACTGTCCCCAATTCTGCGAGCATCTTCTTTGGCCTGACAGAGCTGGCTGAGTTTTGCAGTGAACCAGGGTTTGTCGTTGTTGTAGGTTAAGTGAGTCCTTGTAGGAATGCACAAATCCTCACAGAAACTGATGTATGATGTAACAGTCTCTGTGAGCTCGTCCAGATCGGTGGCATCAGCTTCAAAAACACTCCAATCAGTCCATTCGAAACAGGCTTGCAAGGCCCGCTCTGTTTCGGTGGTCCATCTCTTTACAGACTTTGCTACAGGTTTAGCTGATTTCAGTTTCTGCCTGTATGTCGGTATGAGATGAACTAAACAGTGATCAGAGAGCCCCAAAGCTGCCCGTGGGACAGAGTGATATGCATCCTTTATTACTGTGTAACAGTGATCCAGTGTATTACTGTCTCTGGTGGGACAAATAACATGCTGTCTGTATTTTGGAAGTTCACATGAGAGAATCGCTTTATTAAAGTCCCCGAGAATGAGTAGAACAGAGTCCGGATGTTGTTGCTCGTTCTCTGTGATCATATCAGCGAGTAATTGTAAAGCTGAGCTCACGTGCGCTTGCAGTGGAATGTAGACGCTCGCCAGAATGAACGAGCAAATCTCCCGCGGCAAATAGAACGGCTTGCAGTTAATGAAGAGTGTTTCAAGATCTGGACTGTACATCTGAACACCATCTTTCGTTGATGTAAAAGCACGTCCCGCCGCCGCGTGATTTCCCCATTGATTCAGCGTCGCGATATGATCTAAACAGCCGAAAGCCCGGTGGACTTAACACACTGTCCGGAATGGCGTCGTTCAGCCAGGTTTCCGTGAAGCACAGAGCAGCCGATTTCAAAAAGTCCTTATTTGTTTGGGCGAGCAGAAGGAGTTCGTCCGTTTTGTTGGGGAGAGCGGAGATTCGCCAGATGAATGCTAGGCAGTGGTGTTCTTAATCCACGCTGTCTGAGCTTAACGAGGACGCCGGCGCGCTTTCCCCGTCTGCGCGTCATGGAGCGTTTAAACAGCGCTGCCGCTCCGCCGACTACAATATTCAACAAAACATCTGAATAGTAATCAAAATCCGGTAAAAAGATTTTGTGGCTTGTACTGCCGAATGTTCAGCAGTTCATCCCTGGTAAATCTGATTGTATTTGAAAAACTAACAAAAACAGCACAAACACTGGAGTGCTAAGCACTGAGGCTGCCATCCGCGGCGCAGTCTTGCTATTAGTATACTTTAAGTGTATAAGTTAAATAATCAGTCTCACAGATGTCAAACGGGTACATTTTACAGGCTCCTCTCTTCCTTAATAATGGGATTGTTAAATGTGCCAGTGCATCTTTTCATGCGATCAGAGCCTAGAATCTCAGCCAAAAAATAAATAAATAAAAAAAGAACGCAAGTGTAATGAATGGGATAGTCAGCGGATGAGATCCAAATTCAGGCTTTATTGAGCAACGTGGTCAAACAGGCAATGGTCAAATCAGCATCAAAAAGGAAAGTCAGTGGGTAGGCAGAGTCGTAAATGTTAGACAGGCAAAGTAGATCGAGGTAGGCAGCAAGCAATCAACAGTCCAATAATCCAATGCAATAAGTCTAAAACGGCCGGCAGGGAACGATCAGGAAACCGGACAGGGAATAATGCTTAGAAATGACAACATATAGAAGATGAAGACCTCGCAAAGGTGTGTCAAGTCAAGTCACCTTTATTTATATAGCGCTTTTTACAATGCAAATTGTGGCAAAGCAGCTTTACATTAATAATTGGCAAATAAGTTTTGGCTGCACAACAGCTCCCAAAGAAAATGGTGTCATTGTCCAGCCTATTTTGTATTATATATTATTGATTCATTCCATTTGCAAAGATCAATAGTTATTAGTTTAGTTAATTTATGTATATCAGCTCTGGAGAAAACAGTGACGTAATCGTCCGGCTAAGCTCAGTTCGCAAACAACAGCGCCATGCAGGCATACCAAAAACACTGCTGAATATCAAGCAAGTTTCCCCAACTTAAGCAAGCCAAAGGCAACAGCGGCAAAGAACCAAAACTCCAACAAATGGAGAAAAAAACCTTGGGAGAAACCAGGTTTAGTCGGTGGGCCATTTTTCCTCTGGCCAGCAGTGAACACTTGTCCGATACTCAGGCAGAGTTACAGGTCATTAAACCGATTTGGAATCGCAACAGTCAAAATATTTTATCCAGTTCCATCTAGTTTAAGATCCTCTCCAGGAGGGATAAATACCATCTCTTTTCAACAGGTCAGGTCTGCCCCAAAAACTTTTCCAATTGTCTGTGAAACCTATATTATTCTTTGGACACCACTTAGACAGCCAGCCATTGAGTGATGATAGTCTGCTAATTATCTCATCACTCCTACGAGTAGGAAGGAGTCCAGAACAAATTACAGTGTCTGACATCGAACGTGCGAGTTCACACACCTCTTTAATGTTAATTTTGGTGATCCACGACTGGCGAAGTCGAACATCATTAGTGCCGACATGAATAACAGTCTTAGAGTATTTACGATTAGCATTAGCCAGCCCTTTTAAATTTGCTTTGATGTCAGATGCTCTGGCGCCCGGCAAACATGTGACATATGGTGGCCGGTGTCTCTATTTTCACGTTCCGTGTAATAGAATCGCCAATAACTAGGACACTTTCAACAGGATTCTCAGTGGGTGTGTCACTGAGTGGGGAGAACCTGTTTGATGTTCTAATCGGAACGGAAGAGTGGTGTTTTTTTTCCCACGACTAGGCTGCCTCACGGTCACAAATTTGCTGTGCTGCACGGGCTCTACAGCCGGAATCGAACAATGTACAGAGTTCACTAAGCTAGTCACATCCAAAACATTATCTGAAGCCCTTGCATTTACATTTACATTTAGTCATTTAGCAGACGCTTTTATCCAAAGCGACTTACAAGTGAGGAAAACAAACAAGCAATTCTTCATGAATTGGCAAATAATAATAAGGCAAATAACACAGGAAGTTTCATACATTGCTCAGTACCAGCTGTATGTTGATGTCATGTTGTAGAGTGGGAGTGGCAGGGAAGACTAAAAGCTCAGTCTTTGCCAGGATGAGCTGCATGTGGTGTTCTTCCATCCACGTCGATATGTCCGCCAGACAGCTTGAGATCCGTGCAGCTACTGTGGAATCATCTGGTTGGAAGGACAGGTAGAGTTGTGTGTCATCAGCATAGCAGTGGTAGGAGAAACCATGTGTCTGTATGATGGGACCCAGTGATGTAGTATAAATGGAGTTCATGAGGTTTGGATACCTCCCCTCCACAGGCGACTCTGAAAGACCTACCTGTGAGATAGGACTCAAACCACTGAAGCGCAGTACTTGAGATGCCAAGTGACGAGAGGGTGGACAGAAGAATTTGATGGTTTACGGTGTTGAAGGCAGCAGATAGATCCAGCAGAATGAGAACAGATGATTTGGAACCAGCCTTTGCAATTCGCAGGGATTCCGTGACAGACAGTAGCGCAGTCTCGGTGGAATGGCCGCTCTTGAAACCAGATTGGTTGACGTCCAGATGGTTGTTCTGTGTGAGGAAGGATGACACCTGGTTGAACACAACTCGTTCAAGTGTTTTCGATATGAGAACACCTTGCATTCTTACTATCCTCAGTTCAAGTTTGGATACGTGTCTCTAATTCTAAGATTTTCTCTGTCAGTCTGACTATTTCCCTACATTTATGACATGTGAATCCCTCATCGCTGACAGAGAAAGCTATACTATGCATATGACAGGCAGTGCAAGTAACAATGAAAGGAGATGGTGACCTAGCTTACCGTTCATAGACAGACACGACTTGCCAGTTTTTGATGAACTCGTAGAAAAAGGAGAGTGCGACAAATGACGTTGGGCACAGATTACAAGTTTACAAATTAGCGTAATGCTAACGCGTTGTGATAGTGATTTAGATTCAAATCTAGCGATGTCAGAATGTGATAGGCAAAATTAGACGATATCAGATATATAGTAATGATAAAGTAGACAACAAACAAGCTAGTGCAGTGATCAGTGAAAGATACGGGGCTTCTGGGAAATGTAGTCTGTCTTAGTGGGTGAGTGTGTGGGTGAGTGTGTGTGTGTGTGTGTGTGTGTGTGTGTGTGTGTGTGTGTGTGTGTGTGTAGTGCATTGTGGGAAGTGAAGTCTGGGAGTGAATGTACGTGTGTAGTGAGTGAGAGAGTCCAAGGTGAAGTGCCCTCAAGTGTTTTAAAGTGAGCACTTCAACTGACGATTGTTACAACAAGTGTAGGATTGGCTAGTGAGTCATCTTTTTGTATTTGTGTGTGTGTGTGTGTGTGTGTGTGTGTGTGTGTGTGTGCGTGCGCAGGCAAGCATGGGACCTTGCGGTGGACATCTGCCTCTCCCAGCTTCCCACCATCATTGAGGACGGCACAGCCTTCAGGGTGAGCATGACTTGTGACTTGAAGATCAGACAGAGATGCTAATTCCTGATCAGTAATTCAGTGTTTCTTATATATATTGTTCCTTTGCCTTGTATTATCACTGCAGCCCTACTTATGATGAATCCGTAGAATCTCTAATCATACTCAAAGTGAATTATACTTTTGCCATCATTAGTCATTGAATTTAATTTTTTTCTTCTTTTTTTAATTGACTTTTTTTATCCACCTATTCTTGTTTTGTGCTCTGTTTTATTGAATATGGGGTGCAATGCCTGCTTCAGAGCAACTGGAATATTCCCATATAATCAGTATAATCCATTAAACTAAAATAGACATTTTTTTTCTGTTTTATGCTCTTTTCGAAATACTGGAAATGCATTTAATATGGTTAATTTCTGTTTAAATACACCAAAAAATGCATAAGTCAGAGTTGTCTGTCTACTTACATTCACATAGAAAGTGAAAAGACTCAATTGAGATGGGCAAGGTGAGTAAATGAGTGATGGGGCAGGAGAGAAAGTATTATGTAAGACTTATATTACTCTACTGGGATCAATACAGCTGTCCTGATCACTCACAGTGGGTACGGAAAGTATTTAGACCCTCTTAACATTTTTACTCTGTTATATTGCAGCCATTTGCTAAAATCATTTTTAGTTCATTTTTTTCCTTATTAATGTACACACAGCACCCCATATTGATAGAAAAACACAGAATTTTTCACATTTTTGCAGATTTCTTAAAAAAGAAATACTGAAATATCCCATGGTCCTAAGTATTCAGACCCTTTGCTGTGACACTCATATATTTAACTCAAGTGTAATCCATTTCCTCTGATCATCCTTGAGATAGTTCCACACCTTCATTTGAGTCCAGCTGTGTTTGATTATATTGATTGGACTTGATTAGGAAAGCCACACACCTGTCTATATAAGACCTTACAGCTCACAGTGCATGTCAGAGCAAATGAGAATCATGAGGTCAAAGGAACTGCCGGAAGAGCTCAGAGACAGAATTGTGGCAAGGCACAGATATGGCCAAGGTTTCAAAATAATTTCTGCAGCACTTAAGGTTCCTAAGAGCACAGTGGCCTCCATAATCCTTAAATGGAAGACGTTTGGGACGACCAGATCCGTTCCTAGAGCTGGCTGCCCGTCCAAACTGAGCTATTGGGGGAAAAGAGCCTTGGTGAGAGAGGTAAAGAAGAACCCAAAGATCACTGTGGCTGAGCTCCATAGATGCAGTCAGGAGATGGGAGAAAGTTGTAGAAAGTCAACCATCACTGCAGCCCTCCACCAGTCGGGGCTTTATGGCAGAGTGGCCCGTTTGAAGCCTCTCCTCAGTGCAAGACACATGAAAGCCCACATGGAGTTTGCTAAAAAAACACCCGAAGGACTCCAAGATGGTGAGGAATAAAATTCTCTGGTCTGATGAGACCAAGATAGAACTTTTTGGTCTTAATTCTAAGCGGCATGTGTGGAGAAAACTAGGCACTGCTCATCACCTGTCCAATACCATCCCAACAGTGAAGCATGGTGGTGGCAGCATCATGCTGTGGGAGTGTTTTTTCAGCTGCAGGGACAGGACGACTGGTTGCAATCGAGGGAAAGCAATCATCTTTCTCAAAAAGAATCATGGCTGTATTAGATCAAAACGGTGTTTCTACTAAATACTGAGCAAAGGGTCTGAGTACTTAGGACCGTGTGATATTTCAGTTTTTCTTTTTTTAATAAATCCTGAATTCTGTGTTTTTCTGTCAATATGGGGTGCTGTGTGTACTTTAATGAGGTAAAAATGATTTTAGCAAATGGCTGCAATATAACAAAGAGTGAAAAATTTAAGGGGGTCTGAATACTTTCGATACCCACTGTATGTACACTGTTTATGGCTGATCAAAGTGTCATTTCACTTTACTCACTCCTTTGCTCACTCCATACTTGTGTGTGTATTTTCATTTTTCTTTCTGTATCACAACAGAGTTTGTTTGTTTATCCACAGCCTAGTCCATTCTTCGCTGAGCAGCTTACAGCCTTTCAGGTGTGGCTGACAATGGGTGTGGAGAACAGAAACCCACCGGAGCAGCTGCCCATCGTCCTGCAGGTAACTTCCATCAAAACCTTTCTCATTTGCTCAATGGTTTCAAAATTTAGAGAACTGCAACATTTTAAACATTATTATTAAACTTTGATCCTTTTATTGATATGACGTCTGTTCCAAAAGATTGGCAGCAACATCATTCTGCCTCCTAAGAAAGGTTATTTAGGTAGTAGCCCCTCATTGCAGAACACACAAGATCCAGGGGCCGGAGATGTGTAGGTTTAGGGATATGTAACGTGGGGAGGAGTCGGATTTAGATCTTTTGTTCTGCATCGAGGACCATCTCTATTTTGGCCTAAATTTTAAGCAAGCTCTGTGAAAACATTTGTACAAGATGGCAGAGGAGTTGAGAGAAATATTGATTATAAATATAGTTAAGGGGTGTTTTGTTTCAAACGGTCCATTTCAAGCATGAGCTATTGTATGTGAATTATAATTACTGTAAAATACTGTTAATTTTTAGTATTTGTCATGGTTATATTACTTCATTTCTCAAAACACGTGAATAAAGTTAGCTTTTCTCCAGGTTTTTAGATCTACCTCTGTAACCAGTAAAATTTTAAACCGTTTCAAACTGTAACTAAAATTCTATCATAGCTATTACATTTGTAAAAAATGTCAGCTTCCTGCCTGGTCACCCATCAGATATAATCAACTCCAAGTCAGAGGAATAAAAAAAAATGTACTCCTAGAAAAAACCCTAAATGTAAAAAAAAGTGAGAAAAATGTTTTTGCAATACCAATACATAGTGGTAATCACTCAAAATAAAAATGGAAAAATTAAAAATACCCTGTAAAAGTACCCTGTATTGGGCCAAATATGTGTTTTGATGGTGGTGGTTTTTTAGTAACATTATTAGTAAAATTAGTGTAATTTTTTTGAGTGTTCTGACGTAGAACCTGGAAGCACTGCAATGTAAATAGCGTATGGCAGGGGAGAGACAAATTTCTTGAATGAAGTCATTATTTTTGTTTGGTTTTTGCAGGAATTTTCATCGCTTGATAACATTAAACTTTAACCACTGTAGTCACGCTGAAGTTTTTACTACTTTTCTGGACCTTGAATGTGGTTTTATTCATTGCTTTCTATGGAGGAAAAAAAACCTGGCAGATTTCATCAGTTATATCTTAATTTGTGCTCCAAAGATAAGCAAAGGTCTTATGGTAGTACTTATTGACAGAAATTTCATTTTTGTGTGAGCTAACCCTAGTCGCTTTGCATAAAAGTATCTGCTAAATTCATTAATGTAATATGAATATGAATATGAGACTGCCAAATACTCCAAAATCATGTTGTGTACAGTATGTTCCTTTAGTTCAGACAGTTGAGCATGGCACTAGATAAAATATAAACTAATGTAATAGCTTCCTGATCATTTTGTTTGTTTCCTGCTGACCATCTCTTGTATTTAGTCAAATGGATTTTGTGTCATATTTCTGTGAGTTTCTGTCCATCACTCTAAGAAAGGTGGACTCTTCACAGATGGGCTCAGATTTTCACACTGATATGAAACTCATCAGCCAGTCACACTTTTATACACACACACAAACATGCACACTTTGTAAGTGCTGACTAATCTTCCATTTGGCTAGAGTAAAAAAACAAACCTCCCTCATATTCTTCTCACTTCTCTCACTTCTTTCTATTCTTTAATTTCTCCCCTTCCTTCCTTTCTTCCTTCCGTCCCTCCATAGGGCTCAGAGTATTAAGGAACGCCCTGTTATAACCCAGGTGCTTGCTGATCATTTTCACAGTCCGTGATTTGACGTGACCCTGCTTTCTATTAATACCTTGATGGCAGGGTGGCGTATTGTTTTGGCAGGAGATTGCAGGCGTTTCGGAGTTTGTGTGTTTTTGTGTGGGCATTGAGGTGGGCAGTCCTTCTGTTGCGCTCCTAACACAGCACGCTCTGTCTCTGGGCAGGCCTGTATCCGGGCCCCCTCACCATGCTAAGAGTGTGTGCCACAATATCTAGATGCTTTAAATACATACACACGTATGCAGGGTTTTAAAATGCTGGCATAGGAGTATGCAAACTAGAATTGTTACCTAAAACTAAAATTTATGCTTCTCGTGATCTCAGATCTTTTGATCTAAAGGCTTATGTTTAAATGCTTAAACATGCTTTTGAAATCAAAAATAAACCTATTAAACCCTAAATTCACCAACCTCTGATATTTGAACAAAACTAAC
This sequence comes from Opsariichthys bidens, assembly GCA_037194245.1. Lineage (NCBI taxonomy): Eukaryota > Metazoa > Chordata > Actinopteri > Cypriniformes > Xenocyprididae > Opsariichthys > Opsariichthys bidens. The sequence goes on along the minus strand of CM074305.1, from coordinate 13,425,084 downwards.
AATTTTAAAGGGGTCAGACGATGCCATTTTTAAAAGTTCATTTTGTTTATTGGGTGAAATAATACAGATCAACATGCTTTAATGTTTACATACTGTACATTATTGTTGCACCTCTATTCCCAGTCAGTCTGACTGAGTTCCGGTTTCTACAAAATCCCACCTTCCGAAAAGTGCTGATTGGCCAGCTGACCTAGTGTGTTGTGCTTTGCACCTCAATCATGTGTCAGAAATGCAACGGACCTTCCCATAATCATGAGCTTTCAGCTTGCAAGGCTTATAAAGCGATTTTAAACGCATAACTAACAATGTTGTTACAACTGTATCAATTTAATCTCAAGTCAGATTCCGATCATCAAGCAGATCTTAACCAATGATTTCTTTGGAAGGCCTAACAAAGGGGTATTGCTTTTGCACTTGACATGGTGACAACACTACAATTCACTAAAGCCTACACTACAATTCTTTCTTTGTATGTGTCTTTGGGTGTGCATTATGTTAATGTTTCATACTGTGATGCAGATATTTGTGGATGTGATATCTAGACTTTGATTGAGGCACTTTTGGCAGGTCTGGAGCAGTGTTCTATTTTCTACAAGCACCCAGCATTTATGTGAAGTCATTTAGTATTGTTTTAAATGTGTTTAGACAGTCATACATCATTATATCCCTCTCACATACATCATTATTTTCCAAAGTTGTCTTATGTACCCCCATATCCCTATAAGTGAGGCTTAAATACCCCTTCATCATCCTGAAACTGGGGTTCCTTGTATATCTTATTATATCTATAATATCACTTAGAATTGTCATTAATATTATTGTTTCTTTTAAACATAAAGGATACCACCCAGTAAGTAGTTTCCTCCCCCATTAATGAGACATTTCAGCTTGTAGTCTTTCACAAGTTGACGTCCTGGTGTATGACATCATATCCTGTTGATCATATTTGTGATTTTGCATGCCTGAAACTTATTTTGACTACACCTTTTATCCATAACACAGGCAGGATGTATTAATGAATCACCACCCTAATCACAGATGTACACACACAGGTGGCAATGATTAGCTTGTGCCAGCCCACAGGGAGTGTGTGTGAACCGAAGCACCTGGTCAAATGATTATACTAGTTGTTTTCATATAGTATGTATGTCTTCCTGCTTTTGTGTATGTGTGGGTGTGAGACATTTGGTGATTCCTGTTGCTGTGGGCTATATTAAATAAATCTGTTTGCCCTCTTTCTGTTACGTGTATCTCTGTTCTCCGGTCCTGTTGTGCTCTGTTCCCGCCACCGTCATGATTAGTCTGTCGTCATAAGCTGTCTCTCGTCAATTACCCTGTTTCTCCCTTTTTTTGCCATCTGTATTTATTTCCTGTGTTCTCCCTCAGTCCTCATCCGTTCTCGTTTATGTAAAGACGTGCTTTGTTTGAAGTTTCCACAAATCTGTGTTAAAAGACTTTGTTTTCTCTTAAAACCACTCTTTTGTGCTTTCCTGGTTCATGTCATGTAACACTTTCATTAGAGTTAAACACTGGCACACATAACTCTGTCGTCCATGCCTCACTGACTCCACTAGTGACTCCACTAGCTGTGGAACAGAGCAGAACATCAGATTCATTTTCTCCCTTCTGGTTTCTCTTAGGTCCTCTTGAGTCAGGTACACAGACTGCGAGCACTAGATTTGCTGGGGGGATTTCTGGACCTGGGCCCTTGGGCCGTCAGTTTGGTGAGACAGTACACCTCTAACATTTATGTTGCTCTTTCTTTTACTTTAAAGCATACATAAATTAAAGTACTAGTTAATTAACTGTATTAAATAACCTTTAGATAATACACATCAGTCAATTTACTTACACCTTATGTCAGGGATGGGCTGCTTTGGTCCTGGAGTGCCACTGTCCTGCAGAGTTTAGCTCCAACCCTTCTCAAACACACCTGAACAAGCTAATCAATGTCTTTAGGATTACTAGAAAGCTATGGCCAAGTGAGTTTTTATCTGGGTCGGAGCTCAACTCTGCAGAATAGTTGGCCCTCCAGGACTCTAGCTGCCCATTCCAGCCTTATGTAGAATATGGATGTTAATATACTTATGTACTTAATATACTCTCTCTCTCTCTCTCTCTCTCTCTCTCTCTCTCTTTTCTTTGCTTTCCTTGCTCTCTTTCCTCTCTGCAGGCTCTTTCTGTGGGGATTTTTCCATATGTGTTGAAACTGTTGCAGAGTTCAGCGAGAGAGCTCAGGCCTCTTTTGGTCTTCATCTGGGCAAAGATCTTAGCTGTAGATAGTGTATGTAAAACTCTTCATCCTTTGCATTTTTAGCAATATGTATAATGAAACAATATGTAAGGAAATTGTCTAATTTGTATATTTTAAAAGTTAATATATGTAAAGTCACAATAATAATGTTTTGTATTGTAATATGTCGATTTCTATTTTAGACCGTAGAAAGTGTTCTCTGCGTTGTTCGTGATGCCCTCAGTTTTTGGGACTTCTGATTCTGCTCCTGCTCTTGTTTTTGTTTTTTTTTCGAAAAGTTAATTGATCGATCAATCAATGTGTTTTATGTGCGCTACTGATTGATCAATATGATTAAGAGATTAGACTCTCAACCCAGTTTAACTCCTGTGTGCTCAGCTTTAATCAGTGTTCATCAAAAGACAGGCCAAAAATGAATAGAAACAGATGAAAATGCCCTCCTTAAAGATCTCCGAGGTGTGTCCTATTTGCACATTTAAATATATTTGTACAACAGACACATCAGAAACATTCACATTTGTGCCTTGTTCCTGTAAGGAAAAGCTCATTTATCATCCAAACAAACTCTATTAATAATTCCGTCTTATTGTCAGTGTAAATTGCCATTAGAATCCCACTTTGCACACGTAATGCATCACATGGATTGGACGGTGAAAAGTGAGTGTCACATACAAAAATGGGTTACACTTTAGAATACTGATCCTTCATTAATGAATAACTACACAGGAACAAATGAGTAACGCATTATTAACACTCTAGTAACTACTATTAACTAACGAGACACTCTGATTAGTGGATTAGTAAGTAATAGCGCTCAGTTGAATGTGGTAGTTCTTTTTTTTTTGTAATTATTCATTAATGAAAGATCAGTGTTCTAAAGTGTTACTCAAATGCAGCCAAATCAAATTAATTTGCTTAAATAATGTCGAAGTAGCTATTTGGCTGTTGCTTAACATTCAGTCAGCAGAAGGTCATTTCAGAAGAAGAATAAGTAACTTCAACTCCAACCTTTCTTTGGAATAGCATGCAGTTTGCTTGAGAGTAGATACATTTTTGTCATTTCACTGAATTATAAATGCTACATTGATGATTTTTTTTTTCTTCAAAATACTAAAACCAAAGAAAAATCAAGGTAGATCCAATGTAAATATTTTCTTGCACATCCCTGGCCTAGTGAAGGATTAATCTGTTTGTTGTTTCTAATTTAAATAGTTTTTGAAACTAAATGATTTTAACGTATAATGTTCACAAGGTATTTTTGTTTCATTTCATTATTTCATTCATGCCCCCCCCCCCCCCCCACCACCACCACCACCACCACCACCACCATACATTGTTTTTTTAACAATGTAAAAGTTTTTACTTTGACTTTTGATCAGTTTATAAAAAAAGACCTTACTGACCCAAAACTTTTACTGTTCAGATATATACAAAACTGTTTACATTATATAGTGATCAGTATGTGTCATCGGTCTGTTCACTGTAGCACATGGCACTTAAAAAACTCACCAGATGAAATGGAGAGCACAAGCAGTCAATAGTAAAACTTGCCCTTTCCGCCCGGCCCACACTATCCTCCAACACACATTCTGTGTGAGATGGGACAAATAGCTTTTCTCTCTCTCCCCGGTCATTCCAAGGTCTGTTATCGTGTTATTGGTATATCAGTGAAGCGTCTCACGTGCTGCAGTTCAGTTTTCTTTTGGGCAGTATGAAAGTGTTTTATTCAGAGAAAACTAAGACGTAAGAAGTTTGTATTAGGCAGCGAAATTGAAAGAAACATTTGTCAGCAGTCAGTATGGTGTTTGTTTCATTTTTGTCACTCCTTCAATTCCTTCTCTTTTACACTCGCCTACTCTCCCTCCTGCTTTTCTCTCCCTTTTTCTTTTTTCTGTAGTCATGCCAAGCTGATCTTGTAAAAGACAATGGACACAAGTACTTCCTGTCGGTGCTGGCTGACCCGTACATGCCCGTAAGTATCATACAGATGGCACTGAAGAATTTTTCAAATTCATTTTAAAACATTTTGAGTACTTTGATTACTGTGCCATATTTGCAGTGTTCAAACTATGCTTAGTTTTTGGTTGGAAATGGGTGCGCTTTTGACCAATCGAATCAAGGACAGGCAGTAAAAGGAACACTTTTAATAAAGTGAAATGTTGGACATATGAATTGTTAGTTTTTGACTCCTGATTCTTTATCTAGGCTGAGCATCGAACTATGGCTGTCTTTATCCTCGCTGTCATTGTCAACAACTACAACACAGGACAGGTATGACACAGATGGAGATCAAGATGGAGTGAATCAGAGCATATTGATCATCTCTATCCAGTCTGCCATCTATCATCTATCTCTTAATTGTCTATCCTCTGTCTATCAAGTATGCATTACATTGATCAAAAGAGAGAGTAGAGATCTTTGTTTCAAATAAATGCTGTTCTTTTTAACTTCCTATTCATCCAAAAATCCTGAAAATAAAGGATCAGTTTCCACACAAATATTAAGAAATATTCATATTACAGAAATGAAATTATGCTAATGTGATACTTCTTTGTATTATTATTAATGTTGAAAACAGCTGCTTAACATTTTTGTGTAAATGGTGATACTTTTTTCAGGATTCTTTGATGAAGAGTATTTGCATTCATTCATTTGTGTGTGTGTGTGTGTGTGTGTGTGTGTGTGTGTATATATATCATATATATATGACAATAGGGCCAAGAGTATACTCTCAGAATTGCACAATACAATATTTTTAAAAATGTTTTTTTGTTGTTTTTTTCCCCCCTGATTATTCATTGATCCCTCTATATCCATCAGGAGGCATGTCTGCAGGGTAACCTGATTGCGATCTGTCTGGAGCAGCTCAACGACCCTCACCCTCTCCTTAGGCAGTGGGTGGCAATCTGTCTGGGCAGAATCTGGCAGAACTTTGATTCTGCACGCTGGTGTGGAGTTCGAGATAGTGCCCATGAGAAGCTCTACAGTCTCCTGTCTGATCCCATACCAGAGGTTATAAAAGTTGGCCTGTCTAACGATTTTATAATATTAGAAAATCTAGTAGTAAATTTTCTAGTATGTGTGTGTGTGTATGCATATATATTACATATATATATATATATATATATATATGGTTTACCTTTACAGTGCCTTGCAAATTCAGATCCTTAACCAGGACCATTAATCTGCTATAATGCATTTCATAGATTTCTTGGTTTCTCTGTTTTTCTATGCTTCTTTGCGCAGGTCTGTTCCTGTCCACAATATGTATCTTTAAATATGTTCTACCTGGTTACATTATAAGCACCATAACCCTGACTACGGCTGTTGTGTGTTTCGTTAATGTTCTGTGTTGTCTCATTGACAGGTGCGGTGTGCAGCTGTGTTTGCATTGGGTACATTTGTGGGGAATTCTGCTGAGAGAACGGATCATTCTACCACCATTGATCATAATGTTGCCATGATGCTAGCACAACTCATTAATGATGGCAGTCCCATTGTGAGGAAGGCAAGTTTAATGGAATTTGCTTTATTGAAGTTCCCAGCAAAAATAAAAATGTCATGAGATTAGGTCATTTGCAACTTGATTAGAGTTTTAAACAGCATTCTGCAATGTCAAATAATCAAATGTGTTTCTGTTTTAATCCACATGTTCTACTATTAGTTTTTGCCTGTTTTGTCGAAAGGGATAGTCATCATTTTTGTCATCATTTACTTACCCTCATTTTGTTCCAAACCTGTAAGACTTCAGATCATCTTCAAACACAAGATATTTTTAGTGAAGCAGAGAGATTTCTATCCATCCATTTAAAGTCCAGGCAACCAAAACGTTGATGCTTCAGAATGTTCGTTAAGACATTAACGAGTATACATGTAATCCATAATTCGTTATCCATAATCCAAGTCTTCTGTAGAGACATAATCTCTTTATAAGAACAGATTTAATTTAGGCTTTTTGTTTACAAATAAACATTGATCAACACGCATACAAATAGCTCATATATGTCAGATTTCCTGTATTGACTTGATTAGCAGACAGTGTTGATTTATGTTTACCTGTAATGTCTGTATTTTTTTAAATATTTTGATGATTATTATACACAGCACATTAAGTGAGCCACTACTACACTATCGTTCTGTGAAGAATTGGGGAGAGCAAAATTAAAATGATTAAATATAGTCACCTATAGTGTTGCTTTTTGGCATGCTGTGACATGTTTATCTATATTTACTTTTGATTATTTGTATTGGCTCATTCTGACCTAGGTTGACTTGTTTAACTGTGTGATGACCTTTACTTTCAGTATGTTTACTTCAGTAACTTTTTCCTAAATTGTGTCATGTTTAGGAGCTGGTTGTTGCTCTTAGTCACCTAGTGGTGCAGTATGAGAGTAATTTCTGTACTGTGGCTCTACAGTTCATGGAGGAAGAAAAAAACTATGCTGTACCTTCACCTGCCAATTCCTCAGGTAATTACTTATACGCCGTTTTAGATGGAGAATAACGTTTCCTCAGTGGTTTATAGAATGAAATTTCCAAATGGAATACTAACGTACTGCTTAATATATACTACTCAATATACTAAATTGATGATATTACATTGTCACATTATGATGATGTTTAAGTCATAGAATAGATGTTCAAATTTCTGGGTGATTCAGCTACTTGTTCATTCAAAACATTAGTATTAGGATATAATTAGTTGGGCAGATATTCCATACATACAGAATTAGTAGTTAGTAGTATGATGTTCCAAATATAGACCTGCTCCATTGTTTATCCGTTATGTCCAGTTGCCGCTGACCTTTGACTTTGTGTTGTTGTTGTTGTTTATGTAGAGGCAGGAAATGTAACCCCAGGTAGGGACAGTCCCGCCATCCCTCGTTTACGTTCAGTGAACTCCTACACAAACCTCAGAGCGGCCACCACCTCTCGAAGCCTCAATAAGAGCCTTCAGAACCTCAACCTCAATGAGGAGGGTGAGTCAAACTCAACTCTGTATCACTAAGCCTGAAATTTCTTTATTCCCAACTAGGAATACCTTTCAAACAGTTTGTGCAGTCAACATGATTGCCAAAAATCTGAAACATGCTTGATATTAAAGCGCCTTATTAAAAGTGTAATAAGCCAGGAAAGAGTTTGGTACTTGCACGTTATCTGATGCTATCTTCTCTTCGATGTGGAACACAAACCAGCAAAGGATACTTTGACCTCAGGTGCACAACTAAAAGGTCAAATGCAAAATGTGGCCTGTTCCCACCAAGAAGGATAATTGCATCTTTTTATTCTTGGCACACACTGCAGTGTTGTTATCTGCCGCTTTAAATGCTTTAGCTCTTTAAAGTCTGGTGTATTCTGATTGGATATTGTTTCTCTGTGGAGTTATCATTATAGTTGAGCAAAGTTTTAGAGCTATATAGTTATTGTTGTAACTATATTGGGATTATATATTGTTATTTTAAAATAAACTTACTCATATTGTGATATAATATTTTAGTCATATCGCCCATCCCTATTGCCAGCAATGCTTTGTTTATATGTGTGTTCTAGGTGGACCAGCAGCATTCTCTCCAGGGAACCTGAGCACCAGTAGCAGTGCCAGCAGTACTTTGGGCAGCCCTGATAACGATGAATACCTTCTCTCCTTTGAAACCATCGACAAGATGAGGAGAGTCAGCTCATACTCTTCCTTAAATTCTCTTATTGGTGAGATTTTGTGTTTCAGCAACAACCATAGACTAGGCCTTCATCAGATTCTTTTGAAAATGTCTCTCTGAATAGACCAAAACCTTTTTACTTTAAGTCCGCACTTTTGACCTCTTAAGAGTCTTTGCTGCTATGATTTTTGGCTAGTACAGTACTCTGAACAGTGTATAATTGTAATGCAGGACGTTCAGCTTTTATTAAATGAAACAATAATCCCCTGACAAATAGAAGAACCAGGAAACACAGGAATAAGGAAACCAGGAAACACATGAACTAAACCGACGATAAATCCGGTAAAGACAAACCCCGACCAAGAATAAGGGATACACTAGGGATAAATGTCTTCCAAGACACACCTGGAAGCAATCAGGGACTAAATCAAGAGGAGAAACTACACTCTGACAACTAAACTAAAGATGGAAACAGAAACTAAACAGAGAAAAAGGATACTAAAAGGCCCCACAAAACCAAAACACAGAACAGAAGCTATAGCAATAATGAGGTGAATGAACTGTAGTTGTTGAGGTCTATTTAGGTGAACACGGCGACCATTGTTTATTCCGTAATAAGACCTGCTTGTACTTCAAATACCCACACACATTGCAAAATCTAAAAATTACACAAAGATATGTTATTTAGGTTACTTAAAATGGAATTGAATGGGAGAAAATCTGTTTGCCACATTACAGCTCCATATCACTTCACCAAATCGTTTCAGTTATCTCAAAAGGTCCTTAAAACCTTCAACATCAAATCAACCAAAATCCACAAATACACTAATTGAGTCCCAAAAATGCACTATACACTATGTACTCATCCATGTAGTGTGTGGATTTTATAAGGTTATTTTGTCATTCAGCATTGAGTCTGATAGCTCCTCCCCCTCCACTACATAATAAAAGCTGTGACAGTTGAGTGCATGAAGTAGGGCTGAACAATTCATTGAAAAGTAATCGAAACCGCAAGTCTGAATCTCCAACCAATGTAATTTTCCCATGTTGGTTATTTCATTTTTTTAATCCTGTTAATACTTTCCACTTCAAGTCATGTATTTTGCGTGTATACTCACGTGACTCTGTCCTTGTTTTCAGTGCTGTCCTGTGATTTATCACTAAAGATGAAATTCAAAAGTTATAGCATATATTTTTTTCTACTTCTGAAGTAACTACTGACAACCAACAGCTTCACAATTAATAGAGAGATTCAAATTAAATAAATGGACTGGCAACTATGCTATTTTTTTCTGTATCTGACTTGCAAAGAGCAGAAATCTGCAAAAAATGTTACAAACCATCGATAAAATAACAGCTGAAAGTGAGCTTGTGTGTTGGAGCACTCTTTCATTAGGAACAAATATCCTACCTTTAATAATCAAGCAAATTGTACAAACCTTCCCTGCACTTTAAGCATTTTGCACACATTTGTTCTGCACCTTGTGACTTGATTCTGACTTATTTCAGGGTTTTTTTTTTTGTTTTGTTTTTTGTAAATCCTTAGTCTGGGACACCCCTAGTTTACCAATATGACACACCACTTTTTAGAACACTTCTAATCTATGATTTATTCATCTCTGTAATCTTGACCTGGTGGCTAATGGGAGATATGGCAAAAATAGACCAACTGCAGTGAGAGTTTGCAAATTAATTGATGGCTGAATTTAAACTAAAATTTGTGTGTGAGCTGTTTCTGTTCTCACATTTACTGAACTAAAATGAACTGAATCCTTTTCCACACAAGCTTGGTATTTGTCCCATCTCTGAGAATTTAGAAGGAAGGCTAAGAACCAGAAATGCTGGTTCTTCAGTCTTTGTTCATTTATGGCATCTGCAGACAAAGCTGATAAATGGTTAAATCAAAAGAGCATAAACCTTAAAATTCCTCCGCAGCAGAATTTTGCTCATTCATTTTAGTGCTATTCCAACATATGGATCCTCTAAATTGAAATCAAACCTGCTGTAAAAGCTCTTTCTCTCACTCTTTCTTTATCTGACATTTATGTTTTGCGCTGGTCAGCCCCTTGGTTCAGGTTGAGATATTTCATATTGTTACTTTTGTCATTGTGAGGCCAGATTGAAGCTTCGTTCCAAAACCCAGTGAGCTGCCTACTGCATACATGGACAACTGCTTTCTATGGCAGCATCCAAACTGAAATGGTGTGGTGCACTGTACATAAAAATAGCTTTACTCACACAAAGCACAGGAGACTCTTGAATGATTATTGCACTTGTGAAACAATGGCTACACATTCCTTATCATACCTTATTAAACCAATTTATGGACATTTTTTCAAAGCTTTCTGCTTCTAACTGCATTTTGATCTGCACATTCAGGCTGATATCATATCTGATTCCATTATATTTCAATCCATTTCACTTCTCTCTGTCTCATTCAATCGTTACCTTTTTTTTTTCCTCAGCCCCAATTTTTCTATCCTTTAAGGCTTATCATTGTTTTTTCTGTCATCAGCCACACATGCATCCTTATTTCACACATCCACACTCACACATCCTATTTTCTTCACCCTTTCACTCCTCTGAGTAGCATCAGTGCAGTGTCCACATCAGCACCTTACAAAGCGTCTTCATTTCATCTTTCTCCTCTGACCTCCTGTCAACCCATCACTTCCTTATATCCTTCTTTTCCTCTACTTTGGATTTTTATATAATCTGTGACTAATGCATTTAAAGTATAAAGTCCTTACTCACCCTCCAGGAGCGACTGTGCTTTGCATACAGAAATCAGTAGTCAGGCAATGCAGGAAAATGAGTGCTAGCACAGCAGAGCCCAGGGTTCAAAGCACCTTCCAGTTACCATGGTTACTGCTGGATTCATGGTGTCTTTTATAGCAGGTGTTGTGCTTGAAATTAAATTGCAGAATATATAACATATCCAAATATTTATATATTATATATATATATATATATATATAGAACATATAAAAGGTAAAATAATGCAGCTTGGAGTGTCATCTGAATATTAATATCTTACAGTTTAGTGCATTGAAATATAAGGATATAAATTTTGTTGTTAAAGTTCTAGACAAGATATGGAAATATCAGTAGGTATTCTGCTCTAAAATGTTTCATTGAATAGATGTTAATAGATATTCCCCGTTTAGACATTATTTTCTTAATGGAGACATTTTGAACAAGATGTTAAGATGTTAAAATGATTTCTCTCTAGCATTAATATCTAGCATGGAAAACTCAAACAAATCAAATCTCTACAAAATAATTTTTATAAAGAATCATAACAATCATGAATGAATGGACAAGTCACAACAATGTATTGACTTGTAAAACCACATTCTATAATGGGATTTTTTATCTTCTGAGCTAAGGTTAATTTGCAATTAATTGTGACTACTTTGATTAATAATCAAGTAGGGTTGATGTAAATGTTTAAGCAATTAAAAGCCTTATGGATCTTTAGTCTGATCTTTGAAGTTACAGCTAGCTTATGATCAGTAGAACACTTCTTTCTTTTACATAATCTGCAATTTTTAGGAAAACGTTTTGTCAGTGTTATAAACCTTTAACTTCATTATTGTGTCAATTTCTTGGGTCTGTGTGTGTGTGTGTGTGTGTGGGGGGGGGGGGGGGGGGGGGTTGCATTCCCTGCGTTATGGGGACCAAATGTCCCCACAGGTATAGTAATACAAGTCAATTTTGATCTTGTGGGGACATTTCTTTTGGTCCCCATGAGGAAACAAGCTTATAAATCATACAGAATTATCTTTTTTTGAAAATCTAAAATAGCAGAAGATTTTCTGTGATGGGTAGGGGTAATGTAGCGTGTGGATTTTTGTGATTTATGAGGACACAAATTTGTAAAATGACATGGGTATTACACTGGTATTATGACTTAAACGTGAAATATGAGGACTTTTTGTGACTCCTCATATTTAAAATAGCTTTAAAAGCATACTAAACAATGTTCTATTAAAAATGCAGAATGTTTTCTGTGATGGGTAGGGTTAGTGTAGGGGGAGAGAACGTACAGTTTCTACAGTATTAAAACCATTACACCTATGGAATGTCCTCACTTTGATAGCAAAACAAACCTCTCTCTCTCTCTCTCTCTCTGTGTGTGTGTGTGTGTGTGTGTGTGTGTTTTGTAACTGTGGCAGGTTGTGACAGCACACCACTGCAATCCTACTGAATATTTCATGCCAATCTGTAGAAAATTATGGCTGTGTTTACACCGGCCAATAAAAATAAAGGAGAGTGCCAGGACCCCGCCCTATCCAATAATATACTCTCACTTTCTCCAATGGTTGTAGTCTCTTAGCTGCAAAATTGAAATTAGTTATGTTTTTGATTGATTGAAAATGACTACTAATTTCAGTTGAAATTGCTTAAAATCATGGTCAGAACATAGTTTGTTAGCTTTCAGATCATTTAACATATGCACTCCATATCTGCTGTTACTGTGTGGATAAAGAAAAGTGCATGAAGAGAGAGTGAGATGGAGGTGTCCCTAGAGACTGTGTTCATGAAGTGCTTTGGATTGTGCATGCGTTAAAATGGCAGACACACTGTGCATGCCAAAGAGGAGGGACTCCTTTCTCACACAGCACCGCAGGGAAAGCACACAGTCTTTCTGATGGTCTCTTGACGTTCACACACACTTGCGCTACATGCGCTCCAGCACAGAAAGAATAGTGTGCACACTTTTGCAGATGTGCCCTGTCTCATAATGAGGTGAGGATGGCACCTCTGCTTAATTGAAAGAATGTGTGTTTTGATCACCTGAGAGGTGCAGAGCAGGATGAGCTAGTGACTGAGGGATGACATCCTGCAAGAGACGATAGAATGAAAATGCATGAGAATTGAGAAAGAAGGAAAAACTCAAAAGACTGAAAATGTCAGCTTCACTCCAGGGACAGGAGAGAAAATGTCAGATTGAAATCAACGTGCTCCCGCAGCTGTTTCCTGCTTCTGAAATCACATAATTTCCAGACCAGTCAATGGAATCCTCATAATGGAAATAACAGCTTCTAATGAAAGATGGATGAGATCTAATCATTACTTTTGTGTAAATCGATAGTTCTCTTTTTATTGGTACAGGGAGGAGGATATTCAGTTTCTGTAAAGTTATATATTTTTCTTTTTCTTCAGTGCATTTAGAAAATCATAAACGACTTTTTTGCAACTGTCCATTTTGCAAAACTGGTGTGAGTGAATAATTCAGTGTTTGTTTATTCTCTGCAAAATTCTGATTGAAATTGCTGTAATAGTGCCACAGTATTGCTGATTTATGATTTCTGTGTAAGTCATAACACCCTGGTGTTTTTGTAATTATCATAGCATATGGAAATGTAAATCATTCAGTAGCATGATATAAAAATACTCACTCTACCATGCAACTTTTTTTTTTTTTTTCTTTGGTAAGGTATATCCCAGGGTGGATCTGAACTTCAGTTTAACTCTACCGAGTTCTCATTAAATGCACCAAATACACAATTCATTTTTATTTAAAATTAAACAACATGTGTTTTCTCTTTTCAGGAGTGTCTTTTAACAGTGTATATACTCAGATTTGGCGGGTGTTACTGCATCTTGCAGCGGATCCATTTCCAGATGTCTCTGATCTGGCCATGAAGGTTCTCAACAGCATTGCATACAAGGTACAGACAGTCCTGGGATCCTCCTTACACCTGCCCCATTTTACTGTGCTCACATATTTATACCTGCTACATCTGCTAATATTCATATTTGTGACCCGTGCTGGCAAAATGAGATGGAATGCCTTACGAGCTACAAGCAGAACAAGTCAAAAACGTTGATTTTGGTCAAATTTGAGGTTTTCACAAGTACATTAAGCTCTCGTCTAGCGATCTAAATCCTTTAAATAGCAATGAAACATCTAAAAGTATCTTTATATGTTTTTTGAGAGGAGTACCTTTCCTTTGTCCATGAAGAATGCCCTTTTTCTCTGCTCGCTTCGCCACAGCACAAGTTTTGTATCGTTTTAAAGCGCAGCATTCCATCTTGGTGAATACTCATAGTGATTTTTTGATTGCAAGACTCTAAACCGATTAAATGTGATTTTCAAACTCATGCTGATGTCAACAAATCAATCTTACTCGTGCTGACTGACAGATCCGAAATGTGAGAAGCAAAGATGTGATCCCGATATAGACATTTAAACAGAATTACAAAAAAGTTATATAGAATATATATTTTTCCTATAGATATTTGGTTTTGACAAGGTGTGTGCAGTAATTTAGGTGTTTTTAAGGTATGGTTGCTAGGTGATTTTGTTTTGGAGCCTTCAGAAAACTTTAACTCGATTTTTCTCAAAATTGACTTTGCTGATTCTTATCGACTTCAAACGGGTGTACCTCAGTCATTTGTTTTCTGATTCCAACAAATCATAAATCATTTTGAAGGTTTTTTTTATTATTATTGAGATAACAAATTAAAATAACAATAACTCATTTTTTAAAATATGCTCATTGCAACTCATTTCTTTCTAGGACGGGTCACATTCAGTGTTATTTTATTTGCTTTTATTTTAAATACCTGGTCATACAACACTCCAATTCACCATCTTCATTAGTTTGCCATCTATGTTTAACGGTACTGTCTAATATGTATGCAAGCTTCTTTCTGTAAGAAAACTGTCTTCTTATCTCACAATTCTCACCTTTTTGTCAAAATTGCGTGACATAAGCTCGCAATTGCATTTTATAAAGTCAGAATTTGCCTCTGAAGCTTTTCCATTGTGAGCATTGGATACTTCTCACCATTGACTATGCTTTTAAGAGGACAATGCTTTCACTCGCCACTACCCTTCTGTGATGCGACAGAAACAAGATGTCCATCACGGAAGGTTGTGTATGCGGTGGAACTATTGAGTTCCCCAATTACACACAATCTATGTATCTTGGGCCATGCCCATGCAGAGGTCACGCTGGATAGTCCTGAGAGTACTTTCTGTGAAGAAATGGCAGTAAGGACCCTCTGTTCCATGATTTCCACCATCCTGAACCGTCCACCAGCTGTGGGAGGTGGAGGCAAGGGGCAGCCGGTGCACAGGATGGTGGAAATCAATCCTGATCGCAGAAGGAGAGGCCGAGACTGCCACGTGCAGTATGCTCCTCAGATGCCTGCATGTCGACAAAGATGCAGTGTGCTTATCGTTCAGGGTCTCCGGTATATTTTTCTAAAAGCAACTTTTACTCCTCCGACAAAGCCCATGATCTGGTCTCTTTTGGCACCCCTGGTGAGGATGACATTGACGATTAGGATGTTGTGTCGACAGTGACCTCAGACTCGGGTAACTGGTCCTGTCTCGAGGTTGTATTGAGATGACTGAGCTCAGATTGCCCAGATGGTATACATGGCAACTGGGCAGGCAGCAGCATTCGCCATTCACACCATGGTGGTGCTTCAAGTCTTTCAGACAAAGATGCTGCAGGCCTTAGATGAGAGAGGTCTGGATCCTGAAGGAAACTGCAGCCTCCTCTGGCTCAAGGAAAGTCCTGGAAATAGCTGTGAGGCCCAAGTCCAGACGGTACCCCAAGTAGCAAGGGCCCCACCCGTGTAATCCAGTGCCTGTGCTTCAGCCATATTCCTGATGTGATTGATCAGAAGAGGTGTATATATACAGTACTGTGCAAAAGTTTTAGGCAGGTGTGAAAAAATGCTGTAAAGTAAGAATGCTTTCAAAAAGAAACTTGGTAATAGATTATATTTATCAATTAACAAAATGCAAAGTGAGTGAACAGAAGAAAAATCTAAATCAAATCCATATTTGGTGTGACCACCCTTTACCTTCAAAACAGCATCAATTCTTCAAGGTACACTTGCACAAAGTCAGGGATTTTGTAGGCATATAGTTAGGTGTATGATTAAACAATTATACCAAACAGGTGCTAATGATCATCAATTCAATATGTAGGTTGAAACACAATCATTAACTGAAACAGAAACAGCTGTGTAGGAGGAATAAAACTGGGTGAGGAACAGCCAAACTCAGCTAACAAGGTGAGGTTGCTGAAGACAGTTTACTGTCAAAAGTCATACACCATGGCAAGACTGAGCACAGCAACAAGACACAAGGTAGTTATACTGCATCAGCAAGGTCTCTCCCAGGCAGAAATTTCAAGGCAGACAGGGGTTTCCAGATGTGCTGTCCAAGCTCTTTTGAAGAAGCACAAAGAAACAGGCAACGTTGAGGACCGTAGACGCAGTGGTCGGCCAAGGAAACTTACTGCAGCAGATGAAAGACACATCATGCTTACTTCCCTTCGCAATCGGAAGATGTCGAGCAGTGCCATTAGCTCACAATTGGCAGAAAACAGTGGGACCCTGGTACACCCATCTACTGTCCGGAGAAGTCTGGTCAGAAGTGGCCTTCATGGAAGACTTGCGGCCAAAAAGCCATACCTCCGACGTGGAAACAAGGCCAAGCGACTCAACTATGCACGAAAACACAGGAACTGGGGTGCAGAAAAATGGCAGCAGGTGCTCTGGACTGATGAGTCAAAATTTGAAATATTTGGCTGTAGCAGAAGGCAGTTTGTTCGCCGAAGGGCTGGAGAGCGGTACACGAATGAGTGTCTGCAGGCAACAGTGAAGCATGGTGGAGGTTCCTTGCAAGTTTGGGGCTGCATTTCTGCAAATGGAGTTGGGGATTTGGTCAGAATTAATGGTATCCTCAATGCTGAGAAGTACAGGCAGATACTTATCCATCATGCAATACCATCAGGGAGGCATCTGATTGGCCCCAAATTTATTCTGCAGCATGACAACGACCCCAAACATACAGCGAAAGTCATTAAGAACTATCTTCAGTGTAAAGAAGAACAAGGAGTCCTGGAAGTGATGGTATGGCCCCCACAGAGCCCTGATCTCAACATCATCGAGTCTGTCTGGGATTACATGAAGAGAGAGAAGCAACTGAGGCTGCCTAAATCCACAGAGGAACTGTGGTTAGTTCTCCAAGATGTTTGGGCCAACCTACCTGCCGAGTTCCTTCAAAAACTGTGTGCAAGTGTACCTAGAAGAATTGATGCTGTTTTGAAGGCAAAGGGTGGTCACACCAAATATTGATTTGATGTAGATTTTTCTTCTGTTCACTCACTTTGCATTTTGTTAATTGATAAATATAAACTATTAACATGTCTATTTTTGAAAGCATTCTTACTTTACAGCATTTTTTCACACCTGCCTAAAACTTTTGCACAGTACTGTATATATATATATATATATATATATATATATATATATATATATATATATATATATATATATATATATTCAGTGGGGGAACAAGTATTTGATACACTGCCCATTTTGCAGGTTTGCCCACTTACAAAGCATGTAGAAGTCTGTAATTTTTATCATAGGCATTCTTCAACAGTGAGTGACGGAATCTAAAATCCAGAAAATCACATTGTATGATTTTTAAATAATTAATTTGCATTTTATTGCGTGACATAAGTATTTGATCACCTACCAACCAGTAAGAATTCCGGCTCTCACAGACCTGATAGTTTTTCTTTAAGAAGCCCTCCTGTTCTCCACTCATTACCTGTATTAACTGCACCTGTTTGAACTCGTTACCTGTATAAAAGACACCTGTCCACACACTCAATCAAACAGACTCCAACCTCTCCACAATGGTCAAGACCAGAGAGCTGTATAAGGACAACGGGGATAAAATTTTAGACCTGCACAAGGCTGGGATGGGCTACAGGACAATAGCCAAGCAGCTTGGTGAGAAGGCAACAACTGTTGGCGCAATTATTAGAAAATGTAAGAAGTTCAAGATGATGGCATATCTCCATCGATCTGGGGCACCATGCAAGATCTCACCTCGTGGGGCATCAATGATCATGAGGAGGGTGAGGGATCAGCCCAGAACTACACGCAGGACCTGGTCAATGACCTGAAGAGAGCTGGGACCACAGTCTCAAAGAAAACCATTAGTAACACGCTACACCATCATGGACAAAAATAGAGCTTTTTGGTCTAAACTCCACTCGCTGTGTTTGGGGGAAGAAGGATGAGTACAACCCTAAGAACACTATCCCAACTGTGAAGCATGAAGGTGGAACATCATTCTTTGGGGATGCTTTTCTGCAAGGGGGACAGGACGACTGCACCGTATTGAGGGGAGGATGTATCGCGAGATCTTGGCCAACAACCTCCTTCCCTCAGTAAGACCGTTGAAGATGGGTCGTGGCTGGGTCTTCCAGCATGACAACGACCCGAAACACACAGCCAGGGCAACTAAGAAGTGGCTCTGAAAGAAGCATCTCAAGGTCCTGGAGTGGCCTAGCCAGTCTCCAGACCTGAACCCAATAGAAATCTTTGGAGGGAGCTGAAAGTCCGTATTGCCCAGCGACAGGCCCGAAACCTGAAGGATCTGGAGAGGTCTGTATGGAGGAGTGGGCCAAAATCCCTGCTTTGTTTGCAAACCTGGTCAAGAACTACAGGAAACGTATGATCTCTGTAATTGCAAACAAAGGTTTCTGCTTTTCTGATGTATCAAATACTTGTGTCTTGCAATAAAATGCAAATTAATTACTCAAAAATCATACATTGTGATTTTCTGGATTTTTGTTTTAGATTCCGTCAGTCAAAAGGGTGCCTCTACTAAATACTGAGCAAAGGGTTTGAATACTTTGGACCATGTGATATTTTTCTTTTAGTTTTTCTTTTTTAATAAATCTGCAAAAATGTCAATAATTCTGTGTTTCTCTGTCAATATGGGGTGCTGTGTGTACTTTAATGAGGGGAAAAAATGAACTTAAATGAATTTAGCAAATGGCTGCAATATAACAAAGAGTGAAAAATTTAAGGGTGTCTGAATACTGAATACGGACCCACTGTACATCAAAGTTTCATTATTACCTTTGGATACATTGCAAATTCACGATACCGCCACAATTCTTTTTGTGTAAGAATCTAGAAGACTTATATACATAAAGTCCACAAATACATAGGCCCACATACTGTATCAGAGCCTTAGACACCTGCTACTGTTAAAACTTTCCCCATTCAGCCCTGTTTGTTTTTGAGCAAATGCGATTAAAAAGAAACTGGTCCCTGTGGCCAAGTAATGCGAGCAGCAGCTCTGAGAGGCAGCTGTAAGTTAAGGTAATAACTACCGTTGACTTTGGTCTCTCAGTATCTGCTGTGCAAGCCATGTCAGTCCCCTGCTGAGGCTCCTCATCAATGGTCTATGGGTCCCTGCCCGCATGTTGCACAGCGTTAGCAGATAACACTCCACTAATGAATTAGCCTGAGCTGAAACAGCACTACACTATTCCACTCACCAAACTGTTCATCTTCTGTATGGTGCATTGCACCAGATATCTAGATAAAACTTGACACTATGAAACTCAATTGTCAGTTACAATTTTCAAAATAGTGTTACTTGTCCAGTTACAAATTACATTTTCCAATATGTAGCAGCATATCAGCCATTTTTAAGATTCACATTATTGTGCATGTAGCTTTATTTTCAAGAAAACTAAAGGAATAATGAAACGCACTTTTAGTCTGATTAATTCTAGTCAGATGTTTTGTCCTAAATGAATCTCTCTCTCATGTTTCATTGACCGATTAATTCTTGATTTGTTTAAAATGTAAACAGATAAAAAAAGATTCCCATAAATATTATTAGTTAACTTGCTGTTTATTGTAACGTATTTACATTAATATTTTGTATGCCTTCTGTATAAATTTAAGTTTGAGGCTTGTTTTTATAGTTATAACTAGTGTCTATAAATCATCAATTTTATATCATTTCATCATACCTTTTTTATTTGCTGTGCTATGTATTGAACTAGCAGAACTATCTTTAATGAAGTTTGCTCCTTTTTTGTAGCTTTGTATGTAATTCTGTTTTTACAAAAGAAGAGCTTCTTTAAATTGAGTTGATAATAGCTTCACAGGCTACACTTTCAAAGTAAAACATTGTGAACATTGCATTGCTCAAGGGTTTCCAGACGTTTAACTTAACTACATTAACTTAACAACAGTGAATACTCTTTATATGGCCACATTTTTTGGTTTCCATTTATGTGAGTTCATGTAAGTTCATATGAATTTTGAGGAATACATCTTCCAGAATTTACTCTAAAAATCTACTTTCATGGCTCTACCATATGCATTACCTTAGAAGTGACTTCAAATGTGGTTCTTGGGGTATGTGAGACTTAACTAATCAGTAGATTTGTCATCACATCTCTTACAAGCTGGGATTTTTGATTTCCAGAAAACACTCTCACTTCATCTCAGTGCATCTGGAAAGTATTTACGGTGCTTCACTTTTTCCACATTTTATTACATTAGAGCCTTATTCCAAATGGATTAAATTCATTATTTTCCTCACAATTATACAAACAATACCCCATGACAATGTGAAGGAAGTTTCTTTGAAATCGTTCTAAATTTATTAAAAAAAAAAAAAAAAAACAGCCTTTGCCATGACACTCAAAATTGAGCTCAGGTTTCCACTGATCATCCTTGATGAACTTGATTGCAGTCCACCTGCGGTAAATTCAGTTGATTGGACATGATTTGGAAAGGCACACACCTCTCTATATAAGTTCCCACAGTAAACCGTGCATGTCAGAGCACAACCCAAGCCATGAAGTCCAAGGAATCGTCTGCAGTCCTCTGAGACAGGATTGTATCGAGGCACAGATCTGGGAAAAGGTACAGAAAAATTTCTGCCGCATTTGAAGGTCCCAATGAACACAGTGGCCTCCATCTTCCGTAAATGGAAGAATTTTGGAACCACGAAGACTCTTCCTACTGCGGGCCGCCCAGCCAAACTGAGCGATTGGGGGGAAAGGGCCCTAGTCAGGGAGGTGATCAAACCCGATGGTCACTCTGTCAGAGCTCTGGGTTTTCTCTGTGGAGAGAGGAGAACCTTCCAGAAGAACAACCATCTCTGCAACAGTTCACCAATCAGGCTTGTATGGCTTCCAGACGGAAGCCACTCCTCAGTAAACGGCGCATGACAGCCCACCTGGACTTTGACAAAAGGCACCTGAAGGACTCTCAGACCATGAGAAACAAAATTCTCTGATCTGATGAAACAAAGATTAAACTCGTTGGCCTAAATTGCAAGCGTCATAATTGGAGGAAACCAGGCACTGCTCATCACCTGGCCAATATCATCCTGTAGGGATGTACATCAGTAGCAGGAACTGAGACATCCTTGATGAAAACCTGCTCCAGAGCGCTCTGGACTGGGACAAAGGTTCATCTTCCAACAGGACAAGTACCCTAAGCACACAGCCCAAGATATCAAAGGAGTTGCTACAGGACAACTCTGTAAATGTTCTTGAGTGGCCCAGCCAGAGCCCAGACTTGAACCCGATTGAACATCTCTGGAAAGATCTGAAAATGTCTGTGCACTGACACTCCCCATCCAACCTAATGAAGCTTCAGAGGTCCTGCAAAGAAGAATGGGAGAAACTGCTCAATAATACAGTATCTCACAAAAGTGAGTACACCCTAAGTGATAACAGCACATAACTGTATGTCATTTAAGCCACATGTCTTATTCGTCGTGTTCATGTTTTTGTCTGCTTGACAGGACCATACAAATTTGTGTATCTTGTATTAAAACAGTTAAAATTTGGTGCTTTGAGTACAATTCTCTTATTCTGACCACTTGATGTTCAACATGGCAAAGAACTCTGAGGTTTTTAAAATTAGAAATGTTGCTCTCCACAATAATGGCCTAGGCTAGGAAACGGAGTTTCAGTACAGTGGCCAGGGTTATACAGAGGTTTTCCAAGACAGGTTCAACTCGGAACAGGCATTGCAAGGGTCGATCAAAGAACTTAAATTCTTGTGCTGTGTGTCAGGTGTAGAAGCTGGCTTCTAGACAAACAAACAAAGGCACAAGAGTGCTGCCAGCATTGCTTTAGAGGTTGCAGAAGTGGAAGATCAGCTTGTCAGTGCTCAGACCATATACCGCACACTGCAACAAGTCAGTTTGCATGGCAGTCTTCCCAGAAGGAAGCCTCTTCAGAAGGCTCACAAGAAACCCACAAATAGTTTGCTGAGGACAACCTGTCCAAGAGCATGAATTACTGGAACCATGTCCTGTGGTCTGATGGTCTACGATAAACCTGTGTGGCTCAGATGGCATCCAGCATGTGTGGCAACAGCCTGGTAAAGAGTACCAAGAAAATTGTGTCTTGCTGTCAAGCATGGTGGTAGAGGGCTCCATGAGTGCTGCTGGTAGTAGGGAGCTGCGCTTCATTGAGGAAAATACTGTGACATTCTGAAGCAGAACATGATACCCTTTCTTCAGAAACTGGGCCCAATGGTAGTTTTCCAACATGAAAAAGCCCCCTAACAAACCGCAAAAATGACTACTGCCTTGCTGAAGGTGAAGGTGATGGAGGGGCCAAGTATGTCTCCAAACCTGTACACCATTGAGCACCTGTGGGGCATCCTCAAGTTGAAGGTCGAGAAGCACCATGTGTCTAACATCCAGCAGCTCTGTGATGTCATTATGGAGGAGTGGGAGAGGATCCCAGCTACAACCTGTGCAGCTCTGGTGAATTCCATGCCCAAGAGGATTAAGGCACTACTAGATAACAATGGTGCTCACACAAAATATTGAGACTTTGGACACAGTTTTGACATGTTCGCTTAGGGTGTACTTACTTTTTTTGAGAGTTATTTTTACAGGACAGTAAATCTATACTGCTTTACAGGCTGCACATTGACTACTCTAAAGTATAAGAACATAATAAAATGGTTGCTGAAATGTGATGGGTGTGCTCACTTTTGTGAGATACTGTAGGTGTGCCAAGCTTGTAGCATCATATTCAAAAATACTTGAGGTTGTAATTGGTGCCAAAGGTGCTTCAACAAAGTATGGAGCAAAGACTGTGAATACTTATGTACATGTGATTTTTTTTTAATTTTTTTTTTTCAGATTTTTTTTTTTTTTTTTTCTTTTTTTTTTTGAAAATTTGCAAAGATTTCAAAGAAACTTCTTTCACATTTATGGGGTAGTGTTTGTAGAATTTTTAGGAAAATAATGAATTTAATCAATTTTGGAATAAGGCTGTAACATAACAAAATGTGGAAAAACTGAATACTTTCTGGATGCACTGTATCATAACATATATCCTAAGAAAACTGTAGGGAGACTTTGGAAAATGAACAGTTACTGTAGACTTTCTTTTCTGCTTCTTTTCATCTTGTGTACCTCATGCTGGACTATGTTTTTCAGTTGAAGTTTTAAAGTGTCTATATTATCTCATGTTCAGGGTTCTTTTGGAGAGAGGGGGAGTATACAGACTCCCAAAAATGATCTGACAAAGTATCTGCTTGCATCATGTTTACATGAGCTTGAGTCAGATTGCAGCCAAATGACTAACAATGGCTTCTAGTTTTGGAAGTGTTTTGTTTGTTTGTTTGTTTGTTTTTATGGCAGCTACATAAGCCCTGTAAAACCTGAACTTATTTTCTCTCTCTCTCTCTCTCTCGTTTGAGTAAGGCACTGATTGATGTTAAAAAGTCTCAACCATGATTTCAGAACTTTTGGAGGTTGATTGAGCAAAGGGTCATGTTGTAAAATAAAAATAATCAGACTCAGCTTGTTTTGTCTTTGACCTTTCTTAAGTTCCGGAGCAGCAGGTGACAATGAGTGCCAATTTGTCACACTGACATTTGTGCAGTGATACTCCGATAAACCTGCTGAGTCCAATCAGTGCAAAATAACACACATACACACACACACACACACAACTCTGTCAGAGCCTGTTCTGACTTTACCAGAGATTTACTCATACTAGCACTAAAATACAGTGTGTACTTCTCTGGTGATGGAAAAGTGCATCTCCTTAAGCATGTAGAAAGACAATACTCCAAAAGACAATACAGTGATCCACTACACCAATATAACACTGCATCTTGTTACTTCAGACCTCTTTGTTGTCTTGCAGTAGTGTTTGTGTTTCAGTATAGTCTCCGAAAGGGCGCTTAGAAACTTCTTTTGCACGTTGAGTTGTAGTCAATATTAGGCCAAAACAATAAAAAGTCACCTTTTGCAATTTTTTGAATAATTAGGACAGAAGTGCATTCAAATAACATTTTCTTATCTAGGCTCTGGTATTTCATTTCTTTAAGTGTATTGAAACTCAATTTCACATGAGAATCAAATAAGAAGATGAGATTATATTTTATTATTCATCGATTATGTTCAGTGCACAGACACTGTTGTTTATTGATGCTTCATGCTATGTAACACGGAGATGCCTCAGCTTTTATCATTCTCACTAGTTCTTAGATGTAAATAATACAAGAACTTTTGATTTGGAGTAAAAATAGTGGAAATTATTTATTTATGCAAACTATATCAATAGTATAAGTAATAAATAAGTAACAGATATTAGCTGTTCTATGAATTAGTGAGCTACCTATGGAGGCAGTATTTTGGAGAATCATAGTTGCACTTACCACATTTGGCTGTTCCAAAAGATGAGCATCTTAATTATGATGCTTCCTAAGCTAAGTGCATTGTTAGTAAAAAAAAAATTAAGCCACCATCGCATATATCCTTCATGCACAGGACAATACCAAAATGGATTTTGACAAGCTTGGGCAAATATAATAATAATAATAATAATAATAATAATAATAATAATCCTGTGATTAAAAAATCTAACTGTATTAAAGTCAGTTTTAAGTTTTACTGGTGAGGACCTCAACTGCAAGACATTTGTGTATTGTAGACAGCCTTAAGCCTTTACGATGCATTACTTCAGCGGACAGTTTTAGGATACTGCCTATATGCGGTAGGTAAATTTTGTCTCCCTTTTATCGGGGTTGTTCAGCTGTAAATAAGAAAATAAATTCATTAATTTTAACATTGGTTTTATGTATAATCTCTCCAACTCCTCCATTCTCTTTCACTTATTATTGTTTACATTTCCATAATCCACATCATATCTTTTGTCTCTCAATATTCATATCTATTTTTCTTTTTTAAATTAATAAATCGATTGGACACAAACTGAAGCGTTTTAATCTTTGATCTGTGCCAAAACACAATAACTTTATTTCTGTCTACTCAGTCATGATAAATCTGTCTCTTTCACCTTTCTGTAGGCTTTAGCATAAAAATCAGATTAGATGCTGATAAGAGGATAGGATTGTTAACTAGTTTTTTACCCTTTTATGTTGCGATTATAGTTATGAAGAAGAGTTTTGCATTGCTTTTTTCTCTAGGATTGCAGCTCAAAAAGACATGCATTCTTTATATGTGCATATACACTCACCTAAAGGATTATTAGGAACACTATACAAATACTGTGTTTGACCCCCCTTCGCCTTCAGAACTGCCTTAATTCTACGTGGCATTGATTCAACAAGGTGCTCAAAGCATTCTTTAGAAATGTTGGCCCATATTGATAGGATAGTATCTTGCAGTTGGAGATTTGTGCACATCCAGGGCACGAAGCTCCCGTTCCACCACATCCCAAAGATGCTCTTTTGGGCTGAGATCTGGTGACTGTGGGGCCATTTTAGTATAGTGAACTCATTGTCATGTTCAAGAAACCAATTTGAAATGATTCGAGCTTTGTGACATGGTGCATTATCCTGCTGGAAGTAGCCATCAGAGGATGGGTACATGGTGGTCATAAAGGAATGGATATGGTCAGAAGCAATGCTCAGGTAAGCCGTGACATTTAAACGATGCCCAATTGGCACTAAGGGGCCTAAAGTGTGCCAAGAAAACATCTCCCCCACACCATTACACCACCACCACCAGCCTGCACAGTGATAACAAGGAATGATGGATCCATGTTCTCATTCTGTTTACGCCAAATTCTGACTCTACCATCTGAATGTCTCAACAGAAATCGAGACTCATCAGACCAGGCAACATTTTTCCAGTCTTCAACTGTCCAATTTTGGTGAGCTCGTGCAAATTGTAGCCTCTTTTTCCTATTTGTTGTGGAGATGAGTGGTACCCGGTGGGGTCTTCTGCTGTTGTAGCCCATCTGCCTCAAGGTTGTGCGTGCTGTGGCTTCACAAATGCTTTGCTGCATACCTCGGTTGTAACGAGTGGTTATTTCAGTCAAAGTTGCTCTTCTATCAGCTTGAATCAGTCGGCCCATTCTCCTCTGACCTCTAGCATCAACAAGGCATTTTCGCCCACAGGACTGCCGCATACTGGATATTTTCCCTTTTCACACCATTCTTTGTAAACCCTAGAAATGGTTGTGCGTGAAAATCCCAGTAACTGAGCAGATTGTGAAATACTCAGACCGGCCCGTCTGGCACCAACAACCATGCCACGCTCAAAATTGCTTAAATCACCTTTCTTTCCTATTCTAACATTCAGTTTGGAGTTCAGGAGATTGTCTTGACCAGGACCACACCCCTAAATGCATTGAAGCAACTGCCATGTGATTGGTTGATTAGATAAATGCATTAATGAGAATTGAACAGGTGTTCCTAATAATCCTTTAGGTGAGTGTATAAACTGTATTGTATTTTACTTGCAATCCTACAGGGCCACCAGAAATTATTTTTGTTTTAGCGCTTAGCTATCAAACCTTGAAATGGCACAGTAGCCACCCCTGGTAGATAAAAAGTTGTTCTAATTTTGATGCAATCAGGTCCAGGATGCACAATTTTATACTAAATTGTTATAAAACATCTGCATTCTACACTGCTCCTCACATCAGGCCACCATGAATGCTCGCACACAGAGGATTTTAGACTCTGGTTCCCTGACCCAATCAGCGCCTGCCAGCCCCACCAGCAAAGGAACTCTCATACATCAAGCAGGGTGAGTCACTTAAATATGTTTTTAATTAGTTTAAAATCAGCAGCATGACCATAATTCCACCTGGAATTTTTTAGATTTTTTTGTAAATAACAGGTGGAAAACCAGACTGTAGTAGCTTGTGCTTCTGTTATTTTACTCTACTTTGCATCTATTAAAGAGCATCCTGTTCTTTTGGGGATATGGTTGTTGGATGTGGCTATTTTGTATTAACATGCAGCATTGCTGTGCATGCTGACCCTGTTCTTTTGCATCATATTAATCTGTGTGTTATGGCCCTGCTTGTTGGTGTTGTAGTGCTTCCCACAGATCCAAACGCTCTTCATCTCCCTCCAGCGGATCTCCTCCAATGCCCGGTGCCTCCAGCTCTAGCCTCACCAATGAAGTGCCCAAACCGCCGATCCGGGAGCCGCCACCTGCTCGGCCACCATACACACCGACTCTGGGTGGACAGGCGCCCCACTCACAGCAGTTCCCACGCACGAGGAAGATGTTTGACAAGGGCCCTGATCAGGTACAGCAGTGATATTAGTTTCCCACAGATCCTTCTCCATCCTTCTGTTTTGTTTATTTGCTGTGTCAAATCATTATTATTATCTGTGGTTTAGACCAACAGTAGATGTTAGTTTTAGCTACTTTGTGAGGTTATGACTATGAAATCAACCCTTGTGCCCCAAGCCTTGGATGTCTTTGTTATGTCTTCATATAAATTTTTTTTTTGAGGGCATAAAGCCTTTGTTATATGGCTAAAGCTCAGTAGTCTACAGTTAAAGCTGTTGAAATACAAGCCCATTAGAGACGTTAGCAAACTAGTAACTTGAATTGTAGAATAATAATATAGATTAATGATGCAGAAGGCATTTCCTTGCTTTTTACATTGTAATGAACTATTTTTCTAAAATAATATAAATAAAATAAAATTAATTTTATTTAATATTTTTAATTTTAATAATTAGTAATAAAATACCAAACTGAAATCAGTATTTCAGTTATTTCAGTGTTCATGAAATCAATATTGTGTGTGTGTATGTATTCAGCAAGGATGCATTAAATTGGTCAAAAGTGGCAGTAAATACACATTTTCATTTCAAATAAATGTTGTGCTTTTGAAGAAAAAAAAAGATTAAGCAGATTGTTAATATTAAGCAGCACACCTGTTTTTAACAAGTATTTAATGCCCAGGTTTATTCTTGAGGGATCTGTTATACCCCTTTTTCAGATGATGTAATATAAGTCTGTAATATCTGAAGATTCAGCGCAAAATATTCCACAGATCATTTATTCATGTTGTCAATGCCCATTTTTGAGTGAAAGGAAAAACTTGCTGTTTTTTGTACATGTATTTTTAAATGCAAATGAGCTGCTGATCCCCACCCCGCTTTTCAGAAGAGGGCGGAGCTTTTACAGCTCCTGCTTCGGAATAATAGACCAATTATGTGTTTGCAAACAACGATGAGGTTTTTTTATTTTTATGGGCATAGCCTACCTGGTTGCAGAAAATGATTGTTCTGCAGTACCAGTCTATGGAAGTCACAGAGAAAAGAAAGTTCATTTTTCTCGCAAATCTTTGTCACATTTCTTAGAGGGAAAAATAGAATTGAGATATACACATCATTCTCTCTATTTTCCTCAGAATTGCAAGTTTATATCCCACAATTCTGATTTTTCCCCTGTCACAAACAGCCCAAAGTGAGAGATGTGAATGTAAGAAAAAAAGTCAGAATTTTGAAATAAAAATGTTATAGGCCATGTTTAAAAGTTATCTATGGAAAATGTTATAGGTTTAAAAATGAATTCATGTTGTAACTGTCCCCTATAAACTGCATATCTTTGAATATCATTTAGACTTACTGTTTACATCAAATTCATACTGTATTAGTAGACTAATCATTGCCGGTTTCATCAGTCCAATCTGTGACATGCAACATAAATGTCGCCATTAACTGTATTTTTTGCATTTCAATTCTGACATCCAAAGACACAACAAAACATTTTTCTCTTATTTTGTGGATTTTGTACATTTTCCTCCAGTTGCTCTTAATTGCTCTATACTTTGCCACTTTTGTTTTGTTTTGATTATCGCGGTCACCCTCACGTGACGTTGCAGTTCTTCATCACCATGGAATTTTTTTATCTGCATGTGTTTTAAAGCCATATCAGTCTAAATTTCTGATATATGGTTTTCTGAGCACACACATCTGAATCAGGCGCACAGAGAGCTGGTTGTCAGGCGCGCGTCCTGTGAGTATTAAACTACGTTCTCCTTCACGTGTCATTGCGCTTAAACTGTCAAATACACACAAGGTTATGTCAAAAACGGACACAGTTCACATAAACAGTTGCTTATGTCTGTAAACCTAATCACCAAGTAAAGAAATCACATGTGTATATTACATCTGAGTTTTAACCCTCCGGGGTCTGAGGCTAATTTGGGGTCCTGGAGTAGTTTTGACATTTGTGCTTTTTTCAGTGGCTTATAAACAGTGTTGCTGTTTGTGTGGTGATTCATTTACATATTGTCATTTGTCTGCTGTGCTCCTCAGACTGCTGAGGATGGAGATGAGACAGCTGCTCACAGGAGCTTCATCAGTGTGAGTCTGCAGACAGGTCTTTGCGACTGGAGTGCCAAATACTTTGCTCAGCCAGTCATGAAGGTGAGTGATTCATGGATTAGAGGTGAAATCTACTTCTAAATTGAACAAATTCAGTTAATGATTTGACTTGAAATCAGTACTTAAGATCTATTCAGGCTGATTTAAACGCGTTGATTTAGCAATTCAATTTTAAGTTTTATTAAATGGATGTGAAAGAGTTGGACCCCAATTTTGTGTCTCTGGACTGTGTATGTGATCTGGGGGATGATGTATAAATGCAGAAAAGGGCCATTTGAAAATATGCGTGTGCAGTTTTCCATACACATATTGCAATTTATAACAAATAAACTTGCTGTAATTATGTGCTAGAGTGTGCGTCTGCACACTCTAGACCAGGGGTTCTCAACCTTTTGCAAGCTGGGCCCCCCCAAAGCTGGTTCATTGCAGTTGGGGCCCCAGTAATTGGCAGTAGCACCAGACTTCTAATGTGAGCTTGCAGGCATTATTATTATTATTATTATTATTATTATTATTATTATTATGAGTAGTAGTAGGCCTATCATCATTACTAGGCTATTGCTATACAATTATATGAGGTTACATGCTTTATTGTTGTTGTTGTTGTTGTTACTATTATCATTATTATTATTATTATTATTATCATCAGTAGGCATATTATCATTACTAGGCTATTGCTATAATTGGGAATTGGCACCAGACCTCTGATATTAATTTATGCTTTATTATTGTTATTATTACTAGGCCTAATAGTAGGCATCATCTGCATTTTTTACAGAAGCTTGCAGGTAGGTGATGTTAATGTGAGACCTGAGACTGCTTTGCCTTGCAAAGATCCTCATTTCTTGGCTCAATGTTTGATAAACATAGCCTCAAATCATCCTCGATTTGTGCACGATTGCGGTATTTCGTTTTGAGTGCAGTCATTTTTGAGAATCCTGCCTCACACAAATATGTCGACGTGAAAGGAAGGAGAATCTTCAAGGTGACGTCACAGACTTCAGGAGAGGGGCTCACGGCAGCACCCGCTGCTCGTTGAGTACAGTAGGCCTAACTGCAGAGTGATTCGTGCTTTTGAGTCTTGAAACACCGCAAAAGTCTCCAAAAACACCAGTAAAAGTCGCTGGATTTGTCGCTTTTGACAAAAAAAAAGTCGCCAGGAGGATGATTTGTTTGTGTTATAATCAGTGCTTGAAATGGGGGAAAAGGTGGCGGTACTCTCTTTACATTAAAAATGTCATGATTTGCCACAGTGAAAAACAAAACTTGGAGATATTGCTGTTACAACAATTTATTGTTGTTTATTTATTAACAACATAAATGTATTTAAAGATGTTTGTGTGTGTGCGTGGCTGCGTGCGTGCGTGCGTGTGTTATTTCACAAAAACTAAAGAAAAGCTTTAACTGTAGCCTATATTCTGACTAGTTTATTTGTTCGTATATATATATATATATATATAAATAAACTAAATACGACCTCACGTTTTATACGTTTGCAGCCTCTGAAACTTCCGTCCGTCATAAAAATTAATTCGGATGGTTCGATTTTCTGCATTTTTCGCATCCGTAGCAAATATTTGAGGGGTGTTTTTGACAATTGAGAGCCAAAAAATGACGAATATGGAAAACTAATACGACAGTTATACGACTAATACGACTCAGTCAGGGTGCAAGGACCTTAAACTTTTGAGGCTTGCGCAGCTTCTCGAGGAGAAATTAAACAAATGAGCGCCATTTTCTAAAGTCTATGAGCGCAGCACACACAAATAAACTAAATTGAAGTTAAATTACTGCAGTTAAATTTCAAAATGTGGTGTTTTTATAATATTTATAACATTTGAATGCAGTTCAGCAACATACATCACACGACCTGACGACCAAGAGAGCTGACAATTGACCATCACTTCATTTACCTTCTATTTTAGCAGCGAAAATAGATCCGATGAATCCAAACAAAGATCACAGCATAGCGCATCTCACAGCAACACTCAATCGTGTTTTGAATGATTCGGTGTTTTGAACGAATCGGTTGAGTCAAAGATTCAATGACCCATGCACAAACATCTGTCTCATTCTTGATGAATTGGCCGTTTGAACGAATCGTTTGAATGAACGAATCAATGACTCGCTTAATAAAAACCGCTTATCGCCTGCATTAGTCCTTGCGCTCGCTATCGACAAACCAATCAAATTTGTTCAAAACTTTTTTTTAAATCAGTCCAAATACATTACATTTTTTATTCAGGAGTAATGTTTATACAAAACTATAACTTTTTATGACAGTAGTTTAGTGATAAAAAAAAAAAAAAAATTTTTTTCCTCCCATCCTGTAGCCTGCTCGCGCCCCCCCGGGAGAGTGGGCGCGCCCCACCGGTTGAGAACCACTGCTCTAGACCAATGCATATGCACTCGTTAACTGATGCAAGCAAAGTGACGAAGTAAACAAAATAAACTCTGTTTCCATTTGATACACATTCATATTAAATGTCACTCTCATTAGTGGTCAAATCATTGTATTAAGTTTAACAAATAGTTTTTGAGAAATGAGTTAAGAAATATTTAAGAATTTAAATAGAAATATTTGTACCTAATCTGATGCTTTTAAACCACTTTTACAGAAGAATGTTATGTTTTAATGACAGAGGGAATTGCTTGGCACATGATAATTCTGCTTGAAATCGTATTTTAAATCGCAGAAAATATACTCAAGAAAATAATGTAAAATCATGCACTCTTGAATCTTAAGATGGCCTAGAAACATAGGCAGTATAATGACAGACACTCAAAGACTGTTTGGATGGTCCAACAGGCTATAGGTCCGATGACACAGTACTGTACTATGCATGCAGTTGTGCATTTACACATTTTATTTCACATTTTTTAATGTTCTGTATGAGGCACTGATATCAGAGAATTGTTAGACTCCAAAATTAGTATCTGTTCAGTTTCCAGTAACAATTGTCTAATCATTCTAGATGTTTATAGATGTTTATTTAATTGGCAAAACTGCATGAATTAATTTAGTAAAAACAATAAAACAATAATAATAACATATTTTGGCAATAGGAATGAATGTTTACAGTGAGTTTATCTCATAGTGTCCTGGTGTCTGTAAACACAGTAGTAAGCTATCACATGGAGGAAATATGCATGTGGAAATTATATGCAGATGAGGATATGTTGGGGAGGAGAA
Organism: Opsariichthys bidens; assembly: GCA_037194245.1. Lineage (NCBI taxonomy): Eukaryota > Metazoa > Chordata > Actinopteri > Cypriniformes > Xenocyprididae > Opsariichthys > Opsariichthys bidens. The sequence continues at coordinate 13,392,524 of CM074305.1, read as the reverse complement.
GGGGTGGGGATCCATGTATCCACAATCTTCCGCTGATTAAGATTTCTAAAGGTAATTTTAGAAAACTTAATTAAATAAACAACACAGAAAACAAACAATATTTAACTAAAACAAGGAATCAAATTAATAAGTGATGCTAGCGAATTTTAAATAATTTTCTATATATTTTTGGAGGGAAATACCCAAACTGGTTTCAAACATAGCAAAATGCCTTTTTAAAATCCTTATGCACCTTGGGATTTTGAAGGACCCCCATAAGTTGATAATGTGAGGTACAATGAGGTAAGATTTTATGACCCAATGTTATGGTAGTTTATCTTTTGCCATGGTGATAGCATGACATTTCCTCAACCATTTTTCTTTATTCAAAAAAAGAATCTGTCCCAGAGGGGACTTTCTAACATGCAAAAGTTCAAGTTCAAAGTTCAAAGTGCTTATTGTCATATGCACAGACAGAAAGCATGTTTCCCTGCACAATGAAATTCTTACTTTGCCGTCCACAATAAATGTCATGCAGTAAGTAATAGAATAATAAATATTAAAAATAAGTGCAATAAAGGCAATAAAAGTGCTGCTGCTGCAGTATTCAGAGTGTTATCCCATAAACCAATATTTAAATATATGTACAGTGGGTATGGAAATATTCAGACCCCCTTAAGTTTATATTATATTGCAGCCATTTGCTAAAATCATTTAAATTAATTTTTTCCTCATTAATGTAGGATATTGACAGAAAACACCCCATGTTGACAGAAAAACACAGAATTCTTGACATTTTTACCGATTTATTAAAAAATAAAGTTTTCAGACTCTTTGCTGTGAGACTCATATATTTAACTCAGATGCTGTCCATTTCTTCTGATCATCCTTGAGGTGGTTCTACACCTTCATTTGAGTCCAGCTGTGTTTGATTATACTGATTGGACTTAATTAGGAAAGCCACACACCTGTCTATGTAAGACCTTACAGCTCACAGTGCATGTCAGAGCAAATGAGAATCATGAGGTCAAAGGAACTGCCTGAAGAGCTCAGAGACAGAATTGTGGAAAGGCACAGATATGGCCAAGGTTTCAAAAAAAATTCTGCTGCACTTAAGGTTCCTAAGAGCACAGTGGCCTCCATAATCCTTAAGTGGAAGATGTCTGGGACGACCAGAACCCTTCCTAGAGCTGGCTGTCTGGCCAAACTGAGCTATCGGGGGAGAAGAGCCTTGGTGAGAGAGGTAAAGAAGAACCCAAAGATCACTGTGGCTGAGCTCCAGAGATGCAGTCGGGAGATGGGAGAAAGCACTGCAGCCCTCCACCAGTTGGGGCTTTATGGCAGAGTGGCCCTTGAAAGACACTTGAAAGCCCGCACAGAGTTTGCTAAAAAAAAAAAACACCTGAAGGACTCCAAGATGGTGATAAATAAGATTCTCTGGTCTGATGAGACCAATATAGAACTTTTGGGTCTTAATTCTAATATGTATGGAGAAAACCAGCCACTGCTCATCACCTGTCCAATGCAGTCCCAACAGTGAAGCATGGTGGTGGCAGCATCATTTTGTGGGGATGTTTTTTAGCTACAGGGACAGGATGACTGGTTGCAATCGAGGGAAAGATGAATACGGCCAAGTACAGGGATATCCTGGACAAAAACCTTCTCCAGAGTGCTCAGGACTTCAGACTGGGCCGAAGGTTTACCTTCCAACAAGACAATGACCCTAAGCACACAGCTAACATGACGAAGGAGTGGCTTCACAACAACTCCGTGACTGTTCTTGAATGGCCCAGCCATCTAACCCTAACTTAAACCCAATTGAGCATCTCTGGAGAGACCTAAAATGGCTGTTCCCAAAAAGACTCATGGCTGTATTAGATCAAAAATGTGCTTCTACTAAATACTGAGCAAATGGTCTGAATACTTAGGACCATGTGATATTTCAGTTTTTCTTTTTTTAATAAATCTGCAAAAATGTCAGGAAGCTCTGTAGAAAACAGTGGTCATGATCCAGCTCAATTCAGTTCTCATCCGATACTGTCAGTGCAGTCAAATCAATATTGCTGAACATTAAATGTTTCCAACCATACAAGCCAAAGGTGACAGTGGCAAGGAATCTAAACTCATATCAGGTGACAGACTGTCACAAAATGATGACAAAAAACCTTGTCAAAACGATAAAGAAACCAGGCTTAGTCAGGGGATCAGTTCTCCTCTGGCCAAATGAATGAACATGGTGGTGTTATGATTCCTGGCTGCATTACAAGTCGGATTGTGGATTGATATCGTCCAGAATGTTTCATCCTGTTCCTTCTGCTTGAAGATTACATTACATCACGCTGGCATATAATTTTGGGACATATCCTTATGCCAATAATGAATTAATATTATTTAAGGGGACCAATTATGATGTCCGCAGAATGTGTCTGTGAAGTGGAAGTGGAAGGAAAAACATTCTGTACTTGCACACACTAAAACTAAAACATCTGATTTGTTTTTGATTATTATTTGTATTGTGGTCACGCTCATGTGACATTGCCGTTCTTGATCATCATGAAAGTTTTTTTTATTTTTTTTATCTGCATGCATTTTAAATCCATATCAGTCTTCTCATACTTCTGATGCATGGTTTTCTGAGGACACACACAGAAAGCCGGTTGTCAGACGGCGCGTCCTGTGATTATTAACTAACTTCTCTATCACGTCTTACTGCTCTCAAATTGTCAAAAACACACAAAATTCTGTGAACATAATCAGCAAGTAACGAAATTGCAGTCTAATATACAGTACCCACTATTGTATATGCTGTTAATATGAATCAAACAACAAAATGAAAAACAGAAAATCACTCATTGCTCTTTATTGAATAACCTTAGTAGCTTTACTAAGAATACATTTCTTATTTTAATTCTGCTGTTAACTGCTCTCGCGAGGAGATAAACATGGAGGACTGTGTAGAGCTTACTTAGGGCGGGGTCTATGCTGATAGAGCAGAGTCTGGCTTATTCTGGCTTATAACACTGTTAGTCTTGGGTGTTTCCTTACACAGTTACAGTGTAATTAGTCTTTGAGTTTCTGTACTCACAACTGTTCAAAACCAGGTTCATGTCTGTAATGTGTTTATGGTTGTAAACTAGGTGACCCTTTTGTTGCTCCATTATTTGACAATTGAATTTGTTTTTTCTTTCTTTCAGATACCAGAAGAGCATGATTTGGAGAGTCAGGTTCGTAAGGAGAGGGAGTGGAGATTTTTACGTAATGCACGAGTACGCAGACAAAGCCAACGCATCACTCAGAGAGGTACATCTACCAGTTGTCTACTGTAAAACTTACAACTGTCATATACAGTAGGCATAATATATACTGCACAATCTGCATTATCAATATATTGAGTAGTGTAACTTCTGATATTACTTGATATTTAACAAAATTTTAAATTACAATATTTTAAATATGAAACTGTGTCATACATTATCAGTGTCCTCTTTGCTCCGCGATGTATTTTTCACTGCGGGAGAACATGATGTGAGAGAGCATGGGTTGTCGGGTATAGCAAAAGGGGGCGGATTTTGCGAAGGGTCAATTGCGTAAAAGAGACAATATGAAAATGACAAGTTTAAAGCTGCATTGATGCTGCATTTCATTTATGCAGAACCAAAGCAGCATTAAGAGCCACACACACAGAAAATAAAAACTTTTATATATGCAATATTGCGTACATACTAAGAATTTGGAACCACCTCAAAGTAGCCTTAACTTGGCTGTGTAAAATCTTTTGGTTATTTACATAAGCCCGGGTCTTTGATAACATGAATGAGGTATCTCACTATCGGAACACTTTGGCTATGATCAATGAAAGAATTCTGCCTTCCTAATGTAATGTACATCACAGTATAACACATAAGTGCTGATATACATAAATTAACTAGACTAATAACTACGTCACGACTTAACTTAACTTACCTATTGATCTTTGCAACAGAATGATTCAATAACATATAGACTAAGATGGACAATGACACCATTTTCTTTGGGAGCTGCTGTGCAGCCAAAATTTATTTGTCAATTATTAATGTAAAGCTGCTTTGCCACAATTTGCATTGTAAAAAGCGCTATATAAGACTTGATAAGTGTGAGACAGAGCCCAACTTACTGCCCCACTAAAATTTGCTGAACTGAAACATCTTTAAATAATGCCCACAACATAGCTAAAACTCAGTAGAATGTGCCCTTACCCCTTCTGGAAGACTATGACCCATTCTATTTTAACCCAATATAATAGGTTTCTCTACCCGACGGGACAAGTGTTGAGATGACATAGGTTTACTCTTATGAGAATCAACCCATGAAACAAATAACTGTTTCTGCTCTTTCATTCTATTCACATAGCAACACAATATGTGAATAGGAAAGAGACAATAACGAATAATGAAAATGGCAGAGTCAATCCCCACTTGGGAAGTGCAGAAATCATAGCAAGTTTTTACAAGAACATTAATGAAAGAAAAGGCTCTGCCCTTATTTAAATTTTTCGGCAGATAAAAAGTGAAAGTGACACTGGAAATGAAGTGAAGTGAATTGAATTGACGTGATAGCCAAGTATGGTAACCCATACTCGGAATTTATCCTCTGCATTTAACCCATCCAAGTTAGTGCACACACATTAGAAGCAGTGAGTAGTGAACAGACACACACTGCAAACACACACTGAACACACACACCTGAGGCAGTGGGAAGCCATTTACTGCGGCGCCCGCCCGGGGAGCAATTGGGGATTAGGTGCCTTGCACATGAGCATTGAGAGTGGCAGAGAGGGCTGTTAATTTACTCTCCCACATTTTCCTGCCGGTATTGAGAATTGAATCCACAACTTTCGGGTTACCAGTCTGACTCCTTGACTGCCCCCTAAAATATAACACGTCTGTGAAAGAACACAAAAAAGTGTCTGTGTGCGCACCATTGCTCAAACAAATTCCATTTCTTATTAAATGCAGAACACATTAATTCTGCTCTTTCTCTCTGAATCATTTCAGTTTCTCTCGGAGGCAAACGTGAAACACTTGAGTTTAACCTCTCACTGGCCAGGCCCAAAAAGTAATTTTTTCAGGGCCAGGTGAAAAAAAATCCACATTCACTTGCAAGAGTTGATACATGTGCAGTGGGAGAGACTAAGGCTGGTCGCACAGGAGCTGAATTATAATGTCATCGGGGCGATCAGTATGACTGAGTGACTGCACTCTTTTACTCTTCTCAGAGTTGGCATAATCAGATTCAGTGTAAGGAAAACGTAAAGCAATGCTTGGCGGAACCTTTCCCACAAGGGGCTCACTCTCGGAGTCTATTCTTCATACAGAGGATTCCTCTTGGACAGCACATCCATTTTTCCCAGGACATGCGTTGCCCATAATGAATAAAAATGCTCCATGTCCCACAGAATCAGATTGCATGCAGTGAAGCTGAGGAACTGTGTGCCCCCCTTGTGATTTCAATATGCTGCCGTTTTTGTGTTGTTTCAGCTGATCAAAGCATGTATAAAACTGTACAAAAGGTTTTAACGCCAGAAACACTGTTGTCTGTGCTTGCTTCCGTCCAAATAAGCTGACACTCTGAGCGCCAAACATTCTCAGACACATTTGCTGAACTCTTTCGTTCTAATGAGAGACTGAAAGGAGTTCAGGAATTTTTGAGCTATGCCTCGGTAACCAAACCTGAGGAATTGTCGGTGTGCCTGGTAGATGCCTATATGAAAATATCTTTCAGGTCTACGTAAACCATTCTGTGGGACGTATAATAATGGTTAACCCCTTAAACGTCAGCATTTTGAACTTTTACTTTCTGAGGTGTTTGTTCTGCAAATCTGGAATGGGACAGACACCTCCCCCACTCTTGGGAATGACAAAACACCAGGAAAGAGGCTATTTCTTTCTCTAGAACCTAAGCTAATTTCTTCTCTGCTGTTGAAAATAACACTCTTGTAAAAAGGTGGTTTTAAAGCAAACTGCAGCTGATAGCCCAGGCTGATTGTGTATAAAAGAAAGGAAGGTTTTCCCCTCAGCTGAGCTGGTTTAGGCTGTGTCTGAGGCTGTGGTGGTCTGGAGCTCCTAAAGCCCAACTGACCACTCCTTGGGGGGCTTCAAAACCCAGGTGTGCTTGTTGAGGAGACCTAGATGTCAACTTTTGGGCTCATTTGGAAAGCCCCTCCCTCCTGCTTCCTCATATCACAATACTGTTGCATAGCAGTGACAGATACCCCAAAAAGCGCTTTGGACTCAACTGGAGCATCCAAGAAGTCCACCAACTCTCTGTCGGACAGTCTTGACAGGCCCAATCAAAGTGCTAGTTCACCCAGCACTTCTAACCGCAGCTCTGGACTGCGCCCTAGAAGTTTTCAGGTTGAGATCTGCTATAACAGTTCTCCTCCCAGAGCTGGGCTTGGTGTCCCAGCATCCATCTCCCTCGCCATATCCTCCATAAGCTCGGACTTATACGCGGTGAGAGGAGAGATGGCATTAAGAGCCCTCACTGCCAGGCCAGAAGAACGTTAGATCTTCTGAAAAACTGAGGTTGCTCAGTGCATCCTGACAGTGAAGCTAAGGCAGATGCCCTGTGGTTGGGGATTCCATAATGTGTCACTCCTCTGTTATGCACATCCAACCTGGAAACCCCTTTCCTGGTTTTATGAAGCCCCTCCCTCAGGAACAGGGGTTTGCTAGGTTCATAGGTGATTCGCTAACCGCTTAGTGCATGTTGTCCACCCCCTTACCATTATGGGTAGTTGCATGTGCTCCAGTGTATAGTAAAGAATGGCGTCAATATTGCCTTATCAATTTTTAATAAATTAAAGTAATTGTTTAATTTGTAACGGTAAGAAGTGTTTGTCTATTTACAAAAATGTTGTGTACTGATGCACAGTTTTTATAAAAAAAATATTTGCTTTGACCTGCAAGTTTTGCTCGCTAACGCAGCAATCGCGTGTGCGTCCTTAAGAATCAGTTGACTCTGCCGTCTTTGTTCTGATTACTCGGCACATTTGGTATGTACATGTATCTCATATAATTTCAGATGTTTGTTCTATTCGACCATAAGTGCCGAAGTGGACTCCACAGGATATTCTGCCATGATTCCAGGTCAAAGGGAGCATATACAGGCGGGTAAAATAAGTATTGAATATTTTAACTTTTTTTTTTATTATACAAAGTTCCAATGCAGCAATTCATAAAAATTGACCGTAAAATCAGTACAAATAAGGAAATCATAATACTGCAATTCATAAAAAAGTTATGTGTAATAAAGTGAAATGACACGGGGAAAAAAGTATTGAACACATTAAGAAAAATCTGTTCACTAAGGCAAGGCAAGAAAACAATAGATTTCACTAATTAGTTCTACCTCCTACCTGTGCAAACTAGAATCAGTTGGGTTAGTGCATGTTGTTAGGTTAGAAAAAGACTTACCCACCTCTGAATGCAAGTATTGGACATCTCGTGATGGGTATAGGCAAAGAGCTCTCCCAAGACTTTCACTACAAGATTGTTGCCATACATAACAACGATACTGGTTACAGAAGGATTTTCCAACTCCTGGATGTTCCTTTAAGCACCATTGGGGCCATTTTCCTCAACAGAAAGGAATATAATTTCACCATCAACTGGCCATGCAAAGGATCTCCTCTCAAGATTTTTGATCAGGGAATCAGAAGGTTAGTCAAAAGTGTAGCCCAAGAACCATGGAGCACTCAGAAAGAGGTCCAGAAAGACTTGGAGGCAGCAGGTACAGTTGTCACAGAGAAAACAATTGGAAAAGCACTCCACCGCCAGAGCCTCCATGTACGCTCACCACAGAAAGCTCCATTATTGAAGTTTTTTTACACAATATTTGGAAAGGTCTGAACTACTGGGAGAATTTAATGTGGTCAGGTGAGACAAAAATCTTTTGGAAACAATACCACATGCCATGTCTGGAGGAGAAATGGCTTTGAATATGACCCTAAAAATAACACACCAACAGTGATGTTTTCGAGGTGGAAGCATCATGGTATGGGGCTGTTTCTCTACTATTGGTATTGGCAGAATCAATATTATTGAAGGGAAGATGAATGGAGCCATGTACTGGGCATTTTTGAGATGAATTTGTTGCCATTCACCAGGATGATGAAGATGAGACTTTGGTGGACTTTCCACCAGGACAACAATCCATTGGTTGAAAATAAAGTTGTTAGAAAGACCAAGTAAATCACCAGACCTAAACCCAACAGAGCATTTGTTGAAGGAACTGAAGATCAAAATTCACAAGAGAGACCCCCAAAGTATTCAAGATTTAAAGTTCGGTCATACAGGAAGCGCCTTGAAGACTTTTCTACCAACTATTAAATACAATTTCAGTTGGTGTGTTCGATACTTTTTTTCCCATGCCATTTCAATTTATTACACATAATTTTTTATTATGATTTCCTTATTTGTACTGATATCTTGAGCTAATACCAACATCTGGTCAAAATTTAATGTGAATTGCTGCATTGGAAGTTTGTATAGTAAAAAAAAAAAAAAAAGTGTTAACGTATTCAATGCTTATTTTACCCGCTGTATGTTCCATTCAAAGTGCGCAAAACGTGAATTTAAAATGTATTTGTTTACGGAGGTAAATTATGTGTCACTTCTCTCAAGTTTTGTCTTTGTATGACGACACTGCAGGCAAGTGGCATAGCGCAAATTTGTGAATGAATGTTCTGAAATGAAGTTAACTTGAATGGATTTCCCGTGCACATGGATTAGGATTAGGGAGCAATGATCACTGTGTAGAGATCATGTCAGTTGGAACACAGTTCATTGATGGAGCTGACAAGCTGATAATCTGAATCAGGTGTGTAAAAATGTGCATTTTTCAAATTTGTGAGAAGACAGATTTGATGGATGCATCTGGATGGGGATTTTACAAGTGGAACTGGGTCGAACCAGTTTTTCTGTGTGAAAGCCTCAAGCTTAAAAGAAAGCAACGTGTTTGGCTCCCTGTCTGAAGCCAGCAGAGTCTCAAACGGAATAGCTAACGTGCTTACGTCAATGCCAGAACACGCACACAAGTGAGCAGGACTGATTGCGTCAGAGCAGAGGATCCTGATCACGCTCGTGTGTATTTTCTCCTTTCATCACACTCTCCATCATCCTCCCCTCTGAAACCGAGAGTGGGGCTGCCCTCATTCAGTCTAGCTGGAGGAACTGAATCAAATCCTCAATTCCCAGTTTCCTTCATGCATATTTTTTTTTAATCTGCAAGTTTCACTCTGAAGTTTAGTCGTGTTACCCTTTTTCACTTTCCTCAGAAACCAAAAAACTGCTTTGGTTATTATTAAAGCTCAACATTTCACCAATTAAGAATGTTCTAAGTGATTTTTACCCATCCCTCTTGTTTTTAGGAGTGGCAAGGTTAGATGATCAGATCTTCATTAATAGAAACCCAGGAGTGCCATCAGTGGTGAAGTTTCATCCATTTAACCCCTGTATTGCTGTAGCTGACAAAGACTCAATCTGGTGAGTGACTAATATGCACATCCATATTCATCTATAATCGTAACACTTTGATAGAGAAGCAAGCATAATGAAAGTTGTGTAGGAGCGGAGGATAGATATTAATGCTCAAATCATAAAAGGCTAATTTTTAAAAGGATTTAATTAAGGATATTGCCTATTGCGCTGCTTGTGTCAAAGGGAAGAGCTGCACTGTGTTTGTGCAAGCAGCTCATAAGCCTGTGTTTTTGCCATCTCAGGGAGGCCAGTTCACAGTAACATCTCTGCATTTAGGAATGCGACATGCACCAGTTATGCTTTTTCACATTCCCATTATTTCCAACATTTTTGTGAACGGATGCTGTAGCTAATCATCATTCACTATATCAGATGCTGTTTTGTAGATGAGATAATGCTTGTAAGTCTGTTGTCACAGAAGAAAAAGAAATGAAGACAGCACTGTAATATTACTACTGCAGTGTGAAGTAAAATGATATACTTATTCTGAAAAAAAAATTCATTTACATTTATTTTACAGTTCAGTTGTATTACAATACAAATGACCAAGGTCTATAATCCCATAAAATTTGGTTAGAAATATAGAATTGAGGAACTGTTTTGTTTGTTTGTTTGTTTGTTTGTCTGGTAATTATTTTTTATGGCAATTAACAAATGTCCTTTTAGACCATATTTTGGCTATTTTTGCACACCCTCTCTTTGTCAGAACTCTATAGACAGAGACAATGGCTCTAAGACTGATATTTTAATACCGCTCTGATTTAAACCTCATGATTTTTGATTTTCTTCAACAAAAGTTTGCAGTATTGGCTAACATTAATATTGGGTATCTCCTATTATCAATTAAGCATAGTGAACTGTATTAAAATTGTGTTCTCTGTGTGTGTGCAGTTTTTGGGACTGGGAGAAAGGAGAGAGGTTGGATTATTTCTACAATGGGAACCCACGGTACACACGCATCACATCCATGGAGTACCTTAATGGGCACGACTGCTCTCTCCTCCTCACTGCTACTGGTCAGTTCACCTATCAATCATTTTGATGCAGACTTTGAATGGCTCTCATCGTCGTCAGTTTCTGTGCTGACTTTCACCACGCCCCTTTTTTGCAGATGACGGGGCATTGCGGATTTGGAAGAACTTTGCTGACCAGAGAAATCCAGAGATGGTCACAGCATGGCAGGGGCTGTCCGATATGCTGCCCACCACACGAGGTTTGCTTTCATACTCACACACACTGTGTGGATACCACTCTTCTCCTTTAATCCTTCTTCTGAGTTTCCCCCATCTACCTCCTGCTTGGCCAGTGTTTGGAAAAAGCCGGCAGAATTTGCAGTCTTCCTGCATGATGTGGGACTGTATAGATGCCCATGGGTGCTCTGGTATGAAAGCAGAATGTTAGTCATTGTATTAGTTTCAGTTTATTTCCAGTTTGCTGTTGTGTAAGATGATCTTATGGAAACTTTAAAAACTCACACCACTGCCAAATAATTGTTGTTCTGTCTTTTAATGAAGTTAAGCCTCCCCAGTCCCAGTGTTGCATTATTTCACTTCGAAATCAGCGGAAGGACACATCAGAGTCTCAGCATGAGTCCAACTGGGGATGACATTTGTTGATGACATTAGACCTACCATAGCCAATGAAAGATGACAGTACATTATCATTTTCTCGGTTTTCATTTCTGCAACTCTGTGCCAGGAAGCCGCACACTCTCGAAACTTCGTATTAAACGTGGATTTGGATTATGAACGTTTAGAATTAGATGTTCTATAGCAAAATCCTCAAGGAAAGCCATGACAAGGAGGGTATACCGGGGGGCTAAAGGCACACCTTGAGAAAAAATTTGCTTTTCATTACTAGTGTATGATTGCAGAAAAAAATGCTACAAATATGTTTGTATTGAACATTGATGGAGCAACAGATTTTGTGTGAAAATAAATCATAAAAATGGTTTAAAAAAAAGTTATAAATGTAGCGTGGGGCAAAGGCACACAGCACTGATACAAATACTTTAGATAAAATGATGTCTAGGTTAATACTTGTTCAAAACCATCACTTTAGCAAATTCTGTTCTATTTTCTGTTTATTTTCATAAATAAAAGAAATAGTTTTTGTTCAATAAATATACTGTCATTAAAATATGTTAATATAAAATCTATTTTAAAAATACAGAAACAAAATTATTTTAAAAAGTAAAGATTTGGAAAGCATTGAAGGACATCCCATAATATTTAATATACTGGGCAAAAAAGTATTTAGTTCTCCCACTTAAAAAGATGAGACAGGCCTGTAATTTTCATCATAGGTACACTTCAACTATGAGAGACAGAATGAGAAAAAAAAAAAAAATCCAGAATCCAGAGATGTGGAAAATAAGTATTTGGTCACCTACAAAAAAGCAAGATTTCTGGCTCTCACAGACCTGTAACTTCTTTAAGAGGTGCTCAGAGGTCAGATGCGTGGGGCAGAGTCGGGAGGGAATTCAGCGTCCTGACAGCCTGGTGGATGAAGCTGTCCGTCCTTCAGTCTTCTGGTCCTGGCCTGGATGGCAGCAGCCTGAAGAGGCTGTGTGACGGGTGGGTGGGGTCACCAGCAATGCTGAGGACTTTTCGGGTGAGGCGGGTGTTGTAAATATCCTGGAGGGAGGGGAGAGAGACACCAACGATCTTCTCAGCTGCTCTCACTATGCGCTGAAGCGTCTTTCGGCAGGTCGCATTGCAGGCGCCATACCACACAGTGCAGCTGGTCAGGATGCTCTCGATGGTGCCTCTGTAGAAGGTGCGCATGATGGAGGCTGGGGCTCTGGCTCTTCTCAGTTTGCGGAGAAAGCAGAGTCGCTGCTGTGCTGTCTTGGTCAGTGCTGTGGTGTTGGGTGATCCACAAGAGGATTGGGAGAATGTCTCATGGTCAGATGAAACCAAAATAGAACTTTTTGGTAAAAACTCAACTTTTCTTTTTTGGAGGAGAAAGAATGCTGAGTTGCATCCAAAGAACACCATACCTACTTTGAAGCATGGGGGAGGAAGCATGCTTTGGGGCTGTTTTTCTGCGAAGGGACCAGGACGACTGATCCGTGTAAAGGAAAGAATAAATGGGGCCATGTATTGTGAGATTTTGAGTAAAAACCTCCGATCAGCAAGGGCATTGAAGATGAAATGTGGCTGGGTCTTTCAGCATGACAATGATCCCAAACACACTGTCCGGGCAACGAAGGAGTGGCTTCCTAAGAAGCATTTCAAGGTCCTGGAGTGGCCTAGCCAGTCTCCAGATCTCAACCCATAGAAAAATCTTTGGAGGGAGTTGGAAATCCGTATTCCCCAGCGACAGCCCCCAAACATCACGGCTCTAGAGAAGATCCGCATGGAGGAATGGGCCAAACTACCAGCAACAGTGTGGAAAAGCCTTTTGGAGACTTACAGAAAATGTTTGACCTCTGTCATTGCCAACAAAGTATTGAGATGAACTTTTGTTACTGACCAAATACTTATTTTCCACCATAATTTGCAAATAAATTCTTTAAAAATCAGACAATGGGATTTTTCTGGATTTTTCTTTTTTCATTCTGTCTCGCATAGTTGAAGTGTACCTGTGATGAAAATTACAGGCCTCTCTCATCTTTTTAAGAGGGAGAGCTTGCACAATTGGTGGCTGACTAAATACTTTTTTGCCCCACTGTAGATTTACAGTAGTAACAATAAACTTTATAAATTTACATATTCTTCCATTTATTGAATAACTGTTGCTTGAATATCCTTGAACACAACTGAAATCTTTAAGATGACCTTTGTCTGAAAATACAAAAAATACTTTAATCAATTCTCATTTGTTACTTAAATCAACATTATAAAAAACATAAAATAAATCAAATATATAAAAATTAAAAACTGCCAGAGAGTGAAGGTGTATCGTCCATCTCATTTTTTTTTTTTTTTTTTTTTATGAACCACGAGAGTTATTAAAAAAGTAACACAAAGCGAAAACAAAGTGCCATTTTGGGGCTAAGGAAAAGTTACCATGATGAAGACACAATACTAAAATGAATGGTTAAGGAAAGATATGGACTGCTGCTGATGAATAAAATTGAACATCATACCTGCATGTAAACATCCCACCTAACAAACAAAGCTACATAATTTATTGGTACTTTTTGATAAGTTCATTGTGACGTTGCATGCTCGTTACAAGTTCTTTTGCGCTTTTTATTTATACCGAAGCGATATATACGGAGCGCTTGCATTTGAAGAGTGCGTGCTATGAGCAAAGTATAACAGCTGACAGAACAGGAAAGTTTGTTTTTCTGAAGTAAGAGAAAACCTTTTTATTTATTAACAAGTTACAAAAATAATGTAAGTATAATGACACTGACGTACAGCTTGACAACATATATCATCTGACTGCAGATGTTGAATCAGGCACTCTTAAAGCATCTGACAGAAGTGTCAACAACTTTCATGCCTGTTTTTCAAAATAAAAGTCTTGCATTAGAAAAACAGAATTAAGTTTCTTGTTTTTTTGATGGCACACACGCGACCCTCTCAAAATGGTCTTGCGACCCACAAGTCGAGAGACACTGCCCTATAGTGTCCAATGAAGCATTACAAAATGAAACTACAAGATTTGTGTTTTATGCTCTTCAGTTTGAAGTGTGAAGGTGCATAAAAAGAGAGAAACTATTCTGTTTTGTGATTGACTTTGTGGTACTCTCCTTTTTCACATTTAGTGTGGACTGACAAATTGTTTGTTGCTGGAATTCTGTCTTTTTAGACAGACTGTACAAAAAACTGTAGGGTCAAAACCAAGGATTATAACTGTAATGCTCAGTTAAACTCCAGCATTTAAAAAGGCAGACAACATAACTCCAGTGCATGCTTAAAATAAACAGAGCATTATCATCTGTTGATGCGCACACTTAGGTTATTGTTCTTTGTACTTATTGTAATGTTAATGTAATTTATAGTATAATGTGGAATGTCACAGAATTTGACAAATTTTGGATGAATAACTCAAAAGTAGGACTGTGAACCTACGGCTGTAAATATTTAAGATCAAATAGACTGCTATTTAAAGAGGTCATATATTGCCCCTTTTACAAGATCTAAAATAAGTCTCTCATATCCCCAGAGTGATTTAGCTCAGAATACACCACAGATCATTTTTTATTGTATGTTAAATTTGTCACTTTTAAAGTGAGCAAAAACGCTCCGTTTTTGTGTGTCGCTTTAAATGCAAATGAGCTGCTGCTTTAGTTTACTTTATTATAAACTGGATTATAGCGCAAATGTTATATTGAATACTTCTATGAAACTTTAGTGCCACTGCATTCTATATGGTAACTGTAACATTCTTCGTTGTTAAAGAAATTTTTGTTTAGAGAAACGTGAGGGGTGACTAAATGATCATTTTTATGTTTTGGTTAGCTGATCCTTTATTACGATACCGTTTGGACAAAGATCTCCCTGTGTTTATTATACCTGTTGTTATTGGTTGTTATTAGTTTTATAGCATATATTCTTGCAGTTGTTCTTTTATGAAAAATACACTCTGAGATTCTCAGTCTGTGAATGTGTATTTCCCAACTGAAATGAATCTAGAGCAGAACCTAATAATAATAAAATAACTCAATGAATGATTCTTTCACAATGAAAACCTTAATGTCCTTCAGACTGAATGTCACAAGAACATCAGTCATGTACATCAGAACTCATGGAGATGACAATGGCTTGAGCCGCTGGCTTTTCATGAAGAACTCCTGCACAACTGTGCTTCTTTAAGATGGATGAGCAAGTTTTGACTCTGGGAGCAGATGTCAGCCTTGCTATTCGGCTCCCAGTGAGAAAACCTGATTTACTTGGCAGATGTCATGCTGGGAAACCACAGCCTTGTTCTCCCTTCTTTTCCTGCAGTGTGTGTATGTGTGTGTGAGTGTAGATAAGGTATGAGGTTAATAAAATTCAGGTGGAATATGACTGGGTGTCATCTTTCTCTGTGTGTGTGTCTGTCTCTCTGTCTCTCTGTCTCTCTGTGTCTCTCTCTCTCTCTCTCTCTCTCTCTCTCTCTCTCTCTCTCTCTCTCTCTCTCTCTCTCTCTCTCTCTCTCTCTCTCTCTCTGTCTTTCTCTGTGTCTCTCTCTCTCTCCCTCTCTGTTACTCTGTGTGTGTGTGTGTGTGTGTGTGTGTGTGTGTGTGTGTTTTTTTGCATGCTCTAATAGAAATGTGTATGTGAGAGCCTGTTTCCATGTAAAAGTGTATGTGTGTGAAAAGGCTCATTCCCACAAGCTGCCTTAAACCCTTGCATACCACCTCTAAATCCTCACTTTGATGACATGACTGTTGGTAGACCGAGTGTGCATCAAGAGTGCATGACGGTCGCAGAGTAGGCATTCTCAAGCACTGAAGCCTAAATTGAAAGATAGGACCAACCAAAATTATGTGGATTTTACAGACAAATGTGCACAAAGCCAACTGTAAGACCTCAAATGCTCATGAAATGCACCATTTGGGACAGGGCTGTGTGCTAACTCTGTGGTGTCCTCTGGCTGATATACTGACCATCCCTCCTGATCTCCTTCCTGTGTTCTTCCCCTCTCTTCCTCTTCCTCTCACAGGTTTGGCCCGACGGGTCTCAATATATCTTGACAGAAGTAAGCAGGGAGGTGAGTGCTTCTCTCTCTTCTTTTCCTTCACCACTGTTTGGTGTTTGCATATGTGAGACTAAGCCACTAATGTTTTCCCATTCCCAGTTACAGCCTAACATTTTTCCCTACATCCATCCCATTGGCTCTTTTTATTCTTTCTGCAATTCTGGCTGGTGGAATTCAAATCTGTCCAGTATTTAATTTAAAAATGGGTCTTTGTTGGTGATCCAATCAGAATTACTTGTGAGAGATTTGTGTTTTTGTATGTGTATTTTTATTTATTTATTTTTGCAGAGCTCATTTAGTAGAGAAACTAATTTGGAACTAATAGTGTGATACTCTTAGCTAAAACACACAAGGAATGTGGAATCTAGGAATTTACGAATGTTGGCCATTTTTGTTGAAACATGGATTTCGTGTGGGCTTTCTCATTGCTCTTGTTTATTATAACATATGAAGAAAGGTATTAAAATATTATGTAACCTTTTGCCTTTAATATTCATTTAATATACCAATTTCAGCATCTGCATAAGTATGCATTATTCTTACCTGAATTAGGGGTGTGTGTGTGTGTGTGTGTGTGTGTGTGCGCGTGCTTGCGTGCGCGCGCATCAGAGGTGGGCGCAAGTTTCAAGTCTTAACCTTTTAGTCTCAAGCAAGTCCAAGTCAATTTTTGCAAGAATAAAGTCGTCACTGCTTTATGTCAAGCAAGTCAAGTCGTAGCTTAGGTCAAGCAAGTCATATAAATATTTGATGATATAAATGAATTTATATATTAAAGTAAGTTAAAAATACAGTAGTTATGGACTATGGCAGTTGTATTTGCATTGTGATATGCTTGTCGTTAATACAGTAAAAATCTAAAAATAAAACTACATAGCCTAAAATGTATATGTAACTAACTGGCCAAAATAAAAGCATGAAAAGTATTTAGTTTTGATATGCCTCAAACATTGCAGAAGACCATGAAAAAGTATTAAACAATTCAAGTATAATGGTTTCTATGCCACCAAATGACATTCTTCAAACAGGCATCAACTTCATGGGACATGAACACATCCTTAATTTAGATCACACTTTTTAACAGAAGAAGAAAAAAACAAAGAACTAGATACTGGCACGCATCCTTCTGTGGTCGTGTGTGTGACATCCACGCGTTCTTTTTCTCTTTTGGCGCGCTTAAATGGTTTTGCGTGAATAAGAACGAGATCATATATTGTAATGCTAGCCAAAGGATGACAGAAAAACGGATGTTGTGTTAATTGCGTGAAATATTTTTAACACATTAAACTGAAAAAAATGATAATCTCATGCGTTAATGCACATATATAATGTATATAATGTACTCACATTTTTGTAAATATTTATTATATCTTTTCATGTGACAACACTGAAGAAATGACACTTTGCTACAATGTAAATTAGTGAGTGTACAGCTTGTATAACAGTGTAAATTTGCTCTCCCCTCAAAATAACTCAACACACAGCCATTAATGTCTAAACCGCTGGCCACAAAAGTGAGTACACCCCTAACTGAAAATGTCCAAATTGGGCAAAAAAGTGTCCACCATCATTTTCCAGCACTGCCTTAACCCTCTTGGGCATGGAGTTCACCAGAGTTTCACAGGTTGCCATTGGAGTCCTCTTCCACTCCTCCATGACGACAGAGCTGGTGGATGTTAGAGACCTTGCACTCCTCCACCTTCCATTTGAAGATGCTCCACTGATACTCAATAGGGTTTAGGTCTGGAGACATGCTTGGCCAGTCACTTTTACCCTCAGATTCTTTAGCGAGGCAGTGGTCGTCTTGGAGGTGTGTTTGGGGTCGTTATGATGGAATACTGCCCTGCGGCCCAGTCTCCAAAGAAGGGGGATCATGCTCAGCTTCAGTATGTCACAGTACAAGTTGCCAGTCTGCTTGTCTGCAAAATGTTTGCAGACTTTCTTGTGCATCCTCTTTAGAAGAGGCTTCCTTATGGGACAACAGCCATGCAGACCAATTTGATGCAGTGTGCGGCATTTGGTCTGAGGACAGACAGGCTGACCCCCCACCCATTTCAACCTCTGCAGCAATGCTGACAGCACTCATACGTCTATTTCCCAAAAGCAACCTCTGGATATGATGCTGAGCACTTGCTCTCAACTTCTTTAGTTGACCATGGTGAGGCCTGTTTTTAGTGGAAACTGCTGTATGGTCTTCGCCACCGTGCTGCAGCTCAGTTTCATGGTCTTGGCAATCTTCTTATAGTCTATGCCATCTTTATGTTGAGCAACAATTATTTTTTTCAGGTCCTCAGAGAGTTCTTTGGCATGAGGTGCCATGTTGAACTTCGAGTGATCATCATGAGAGAGTGAGAGCGATAACACCAATTTTATCACACATGCTCCCCATTCACACCTGAGATGTTGTAACACTCACTACTTTACATTGTAGCAAAGTGTCATTTCTTCAGTGATGTCACATGAAAAGATATTATACTGTACTGTATAGGCATATATAATGTAGGAGTGTACTGTATGTGTGTGTGTGTGTGTGTGTGTGTGTGTGTGCGTGCGCGCGCACTATACGTATCACATGAGTTAAGCTGTTTGAAAGCTCATATTACTTAATGCAAGTTAATTTAGTTAAGCATAACCCTGGAATTTGAGAACAGTGAAGACAAACCAAACGTGGTGATGTATGTGCTTCATAAAGATTTTTTTATTCCTGGTGTGAAATTCTCCCTTGGTTTCTCCACATATATCTCAGGAGTGTTTGGAGGGATGAGTGTGAGGGGATTTTTCTCTTCCCCAAGATTAGATTTTTGATAGACAGCAGAAGTTTTGAAAGTAGGGCAGCAGTGCTTCAGTTTCAGCATTACAGCGTGTCCTGATCCACATAACTTTTGGCTGTGTGTTTAGGACATTCATAAGGGTGTTCTTTGCTCTAATGATTGAACAGCATGAGAGATTGACAGACAAACAGACCAGAATTGAACCAGGGCTCCAGAACAAAATTCCCCTCTCTCCTTTCAGCGTGAAAGCTAAAGCTTTGCAGTCATTTGGAATTAGTTTTTTTTTTTTGTCAGTTTAATCTAGAGGTATAAATGAGCAATTAACTGAAGTCGGAAATGCTGTGACCTGACCAGTACTGTCAAATGTTCAATACTGCAGTACCGCGGTACATAGTGAAATAAATTGTGCTACAAACCAGTCCGTTTATGATTACAGTAATAAATTAAAATAATGTGATAAGTAACAATTTGCAATATCAGGCAGCATAATGGGCAGTTTTTGTTCCGCTAAAATAAATGAAAGTGGACGAGGAAGCCACAATCAAGTTACTGTAGCCACGCCCGCTCTTACTTTAAGAATAAGGTAAACGTGTGTGGACACATATACAAAAACAAGGGGCCTCATGAATAAAATTGAGTAGATTTCAGTTTATCTTAAAAGTGTTACGCACAAAAGTTTACAGATTTCTAAAACTGTATATGTACGCCAGAATCTGTGCAAAATTTTAGCAAACCCAATCAGTGGAAGATTGTGCATGCATTCACCCCCTCCCTGTCTCCTCCCCAAAATAACCAAATATGGAGCTTGCATCATCTAGTTTTACTATGCAAATTCTCATCTGCATATCATTTCAAGCATATTTGCATCCATGTGATAGCTTACAACTGTGTTTAAAGTTACATGACACTAGGAAAATATGAGATAGACGAACTGTAAATGCTTTTTGTGATGTCACATTACATTGCTAAAAATCAGAAGCTGTCTTGTTTAAAATATAAATATTCAAATTAGAGATGTGCCTGAAGCCAGAAAAGGGCTTCAAAGTGAATAACGCATTGTACCGAGTAATAGAACAAATATTCAGCTGGCAGTCACTCCTGGTTTTTGCTACTTTTTGCAATTTTCAACCATGTCCCCAAGGGTGTGTATGTGAGGTTTTAGCTCAAAATACCACACAGATATTTTTATAGCATGTTAAAATAGCCAATTTTGGGTTGGGAGTAAAAACACGCCATTTTTGTGGGGGTCCCTTTAAATGCAAATGAGCTGCTGCTCCTGGGCCACTTTCAAGAAGAGGGGTTTTGGATGAAACCTCTGTAGCAAATTTAGATCAAAATAAATATGAATAATTAATTATAACTTATTATAATTAATTATAAATATTTGGATCAATTAATAGAATTAACTTAACGTAGTAAAATAAATTTTACAGTCAATTAACCTGTTTGTCCAGTGGACACTTGGTTAATTGTTTATTAATTCTAAGAAATGTTAATTTCCTGGTTATGGGAAATGACATTCTTACTCTGCAGTAAGAATTAGGGGTTTAGTCAATTAGCATGTTGTCAAAATCTGCATGATTAGGGACTCCAGTATATGAGCATGAAACATGCTCAAAACATGTGACATGCACAAGACTTTATTAACTAGACTGAACACTTAAACTACTCTAACATTCACACACACACATACATGCATACAGTGTACCAAGAGAAAAAGAGAGCTGATGCAGGATACAGGAAAGCAAGTTATAGCATTGTTTGAAAGTCAACAGATCAACAGCCTTGAGCAAACCATCAGTTTAGTTCTAACACGCCCTTCTTTAAAAGGGGTAAGGATACTTGATGTATCAAATA
Source organism: Opsariichthys bidens (assembly GCA_037194245.1). NCBI lineage: Eukaryota > Metazoa > Chordata > Actinopteri > Cypriniformes > Xenocyprididae > Opsariichthys > Opsariichthys bidens. Next base: position 13,371,763 of record CM074305.1, on the reverse strand, counting down.
ATGAGACTAAGTGTGATACTTAGCCCATTTGAATTAAACTGTCCCGATGCAATTTGTGGAGGCTCCGTTGATCTTGTTGATGTTGTCTTGATGAGAGAGAACCAGTTGGATTCAGAGGATCTTTGGTGAATGGAAAAACAAGGCCGCAGCCTGGCACAAACTTGGGGGTCTTCTAGCTCAGTGTCATCTTCACAACAACGTTTCCTCAGTACCAGAAGAAGAAGAGAGCTTGATCTTGTGATCTGTGATTTTTAAAGTGTGAAGATGTCACACCCTCTGGAGGTGACTGAGCCAATAAGGATTTGTTCCTTCGGAGGGAACTTTTACGACCCTTTGTTCTCTAGCAAGATATTTGCATAAGACATCATATTGGATGGATGAGAGAAGAACCTTCTAGATTCTTATTATACTTGATGTGTCAGAGTTAACAAAATGTAATGCTACCCATGTGATTATAGTTAGTCATAATATGCAACTCTGAAACATTAATACAAGAAGTTCAAAAGAGAGAATTAATACATCGGTCAAACCCTATAAAAGGAAAAATATGAGAGGGAAAAATTGGATAGACGTTTATACATTTCTTGAGTGGTTATATATAGAATATATTGGATTAAAACGGTTTATTTGTCCTTCTCAACAAGAATGAAGTCAGAGTCACATCCTCTGCACATTCTTTACGGTCGTAAAACCGTATCAGATGGTGTCCACGGGGGAGGGTTCCACAGACCTCAGAGTGAGTTTTTAGAGATTATGTGTTAAGTATGACAAATAATCGTGTCTGATTTGTCTCAGTCGTTACACCTCTTAAGTAAGGGTATCCCTGAGGGGGAAAAAATCCCCAAGGCAAGGTACTTCTGTAAGAGTGTTGCAACAAACGTCTTAACTGTCACCCTTTCCTTGGTGTGGCATTTCTAAGCATTTCACGATATTTTCTGGCAAAACACGGCAATGGAGAGGCAGTTTCTATAGTTACGAAATCTCCCACAATGACCAGAACACAACGAACCTCTGACTTTAAAAACAAGTTTAACAATATTTGAGTTATGGAGATTATTAAAGGCAGCCAATCAAGCACATTGTTTATATGAGTACAGCTACGACACCGGAGGATACTCAAAATCCTGCGGTGCCACTCACATAGTTTTCCATTAAATTACATTATATTAAACCAACTCCTTGTTATTGTATTGTACCCTGCATCGACGCCATTTGGCCTGTTTGGTCATTTTTCACTGAATGATGCATTCGGTGACCTATATGAAATATAAACCAAACTGGACCAAGGTTAAAAAAAAAGCTATTCTTTTGTTTTGTTATTCTTTTCCTTTGTTTGTTTGTTTGTTTGTTTTTAAAGCGGTAGAAAACCACAAGCCTGCCGCTATAATCAGTTACTCTTGCGCACAAGACAAAAGCCAAAGGGAAAGTTTAAGATTAAGGGAAATACTTAGTGACAGCCTTAAAGTTTTTTATGTTTCACTAAGGGTACCCTTAACCTTATAACTAAGGGTTTTCTTAACTTAAGCTCTTTCATGCAACCGGGCCAGAGCTTCAAGAGCTCATGCAACAAACAAACAGGACAATGTCAAGCACTACAAATATCAGAAACCTTCAGTATTTATGAATTTAAGTGTAATTTGGGGTGCATCCCAAAACCTTCAAAAATAGATGGATTTTTATCATTCAAGGGTGGTTGTGTTCACACTTTGCTAACACACATTTATGTCCAAACACCATGTAAAGTGTGCCCTCTAATGTTATAATTCTAAGGATTATACAAGGCATATTTGTTAAAAGTTAACTACACAGGGAACAGAATCGATGTTACGCCTTCTCAGGTAATTACTTTTGGTTTTATCCAAATACAGATATACTTTTTTTTATGATCATTTTGAGATTGTTACAGATACAAATACTGCTTCCACTGCATACCCCTGATTCAAATGTCGGTAAGACAAAATACATAAAACAAAAGAATTTTCAAAGAAGAATGTTGTTTTAAACTAAACTAATTTACCAGTTTTTTCTGGTAAAATAAGCAACACAGGCTCATTGGAAAAACGTACCCGTGTAAACATTTTGCAAAACACGAAATTTTTACTACGTTCACATCACTGCAGTTTCTGAAATGAACACTAAAGGCAGTAAAACGGCAACCACTTTTAATCGTTTTCACATACAATTATGATTACAGGCCAGATTATGGATAAAGACTTGTTTTCACGTGGCTATTGCACAACTACGTTATGAGCTCAAAACACTTTTTACCATAGTACATGATTTGTAAAGCAATATATTTTGGAGTTTGCATCACTTACCCAGCTCCACATGTTCAGTTTGCTCAGCTGGAACAGATTTGTGCTTGCGATGCAAAGAGCTCTGGTGCAAATACCATGAAAGACAAGCTAAAATGCTATGGTTAGGATTGCGTTTTCATATCATATTTGCTTTTGTTAACACTATCGGGTTTAGTGTAGGTGTACGTGATGGAGCATTAAGCGTTTAGCACCACCCAGCAGACATTTCAATTCAGAACTGCGCTGGTGGCTACAAACTCCAATGTAATAAAACGTTGCCATATTCATCTGCTCCAGGAAAAAACTAAACACGCTTTTAGCAGCACTCACTTTGAAACTGCTGCGAAATGTGCGGGACGCAATGTGTTTAGCATTTTGAAAAAACTGCTGACACAGGCATGTTTTTCTACTGGTCCTGGGCTGAAAATAAACATGTTTAGATATTTTTACTGGAAACTGAACAGATACTTATTCTGCAATCTTAACAATTCTCTGGCACCAGTGCCTCACATTTTAAAAAATAATACGTGTTTCCTTCAAATATGCATTTTGATCATGCTTGGAAGACTGTAGAAGGTGTCATCATTAGGCTACTGTCTGTCTGCACACAAAATAGCACACCTGCATACAGTTGTACAGGACTGGGTCATCAAGCATATGGCCTGATCGACCACCCAGAGAGTCTGAGAGTTTCTGTCATTATACTTTATACATTATACTTTGTGTCCGTCTTTGATCATTATTCCTATGAAAATATTTCTGTTCTATTAAAAACATATCATTAGATATTATCATGCACCAAGCAATTCTCTGTTTCTCATTATAATTCTGTCGTTAAAACAAGAAAACGTAGCATTCCACGAAAAGGGAAAAAAAAAAAACAGGCCACCAACTACAAATATTTCTATTTACTTCTGGATAATTTTGTCAAAATCAATGGCTGGTGCTGATGCTGTGCTGGTGTCTGAATATGAATATGAACATCCCAACAGGCATGTTCTAACTTGTAATGAAAAACCTTCCCGTAAAAGTGGAAGCTATTATAGAATCAGCTTCCTAATAATGATCATGGTTTTGAGATTAAATGTTCTGCAAGCACATAACACTGTTGTGTGTGGTATATGTACACATGTACAAGCCCTTATCCTTAAAAAACAAATACGACCAACACTACATTAAATATAAGAAATGAGGATAAACAATGTTAGCAGCTACCAAAAAAATCATTGAAATTGGAGTGCTGTTTAAAAACCGAATCAAAAATAAAACCGTCTACTGTCACTGTCAATATTAATATGTAGTCTATCCACTATAGTGTGTAATGTACAATGACATTTTATAGCCGTAAAAGAGAATCTGATAACTGAGTTTCTCAAAGAGCTCAAAGGAAAATCATATCACTGGATGCGACTTCAGTGTAAACAGCTCAGTGAATAATTGCAGTTTAATTCTTTTGTTCACATCATTCTTACTGTCATAATGACTGGACCGTAATGCTTTAAAAGCACCAAATACTTCATAAGCTATGAGTTAGTTCATCCAAAAATGACATTTCTGTCACCTAATTACTCACACTGACGTTGTTCCAAGCCCGCAAGGCCTTTGTTCGTCTTTGTTCGGAACACAAATCAAGTTATTTTTGATGAAATCTGAGAGTTTTGGTTTTTTTTTCCTCCCATAGAAAGCAACGAAATTACCACATTCATTGTTAAAATAGTCAATGAGACCACAGTGGTTCGACCTTAATGTTATGATGTGACAAAAATTACATTTTTGTATGCAAAACAAAAATAACTTTATTCAACAATTTTCTTCTCTACCCTGTCAGTCTTCTATGCAGTTGATGTGCTTCCGAATTTACGTCCAACGCAAATATCCCTCGGTATTGGCCAACACATGCGTGTGATGCTGTCGCAGGAGCCGGAAATATAGAGTCAGTGTTCTGACGTAGAACACAGAAGCTCTGCAATGTATCTTCAACGTAAACTGCGACGGAGAATGACCGGATAGAGAGGAAATTGTTGAATAGAGTCGTCATTTTGTGCACAAAAAGTATTCTAGTCGTTTCATAACATTAAAGTTGAACCACTATTTTAACAGTGTCTTTACTATTTTTCTCGACCTTGATTGTGGTCATTTCATTGCTTTCTATGGGAGTTAAAAAACAAACTCTCGGATTTCATCAAAAATATCTTAATTTGTGTTCTGAAGATGAACGAAGGTCTTACGGGTTTGGAATGACATGAGGGTAAGTTTCATCTTTGGGTGAGATAACCCTATATTATAACGTGTAATACTGTCCTGTTTATTCTAAGGCGCTGCAGTTTTGTCACCTGCCACTTTAAAGCAGGATGGATTCTGATTGATTGTCAATGTTTTTAACATTGTTTGTCAGCTTGAAAAAAAAAAAGATTTTGAAAGTGATATCAACAATATCATTCCTCTTTGCCTTTATTGTTGTGGTGCTATTCTTTTAAATCAATATGAGTTTAAAACTGTATATTTTACTGTTAATGAATTATTGTGCTTGGTGTGATTAGGGTAGACAGCCTGTCAGTGCTTTTAGAAGCTGAAGGTTCAGTTTAATGTCTGTTTTAATGATTTAATTGTATAAGAGTGGCCGCAGCCATTTGTAACTTAAATGTGTAAAGTCATCTGCTTCCGTTTATTTTTAGCTATACAAAACAGCTTGTTACGCTGCTTGATATTGCAAACTGGTATTTCTTATCAAATTATTTTAACATATTGTCGTAGTCACAAACACACTTGTTTGTATGTCAAATAGTTTTACTGTTTTCTGAACTTTGTTCTTCCAGTTATTTACCTATTGCGCCAAACGATTTGGGAGTCTCCAACATTCACAGAAAATAGCTTACTTCTGCATTGCAAAATAAGTGGTTAAGAGGTTAGAGGCCTATCTAAGGATTCAGTGTTTTATGTCGCAATTCATGAAAGTGTTGTGACAAAAATATGATGCACTCACCCATATTTTCATTCTGAAAAACAACCAAAAGGTGAGTGTGTGATTGTTTGGTCTTTTATCTTATACAGACATGTCAGGAGAGCCAAGGGAGTCATATATTTGTATGTGTTAAGCCTTCCCTACTCTCTCTTGAAGGTGCAGGTATGGTGGTGGACTGGGAGCAGGAGACTGGCCTCTTGATGACGTCAGGTGATGTTCGCGTCATACGGATCTGGGACACAGAAAGGGAAATGAAAGTGCAGGTACTGCACACAAACACACAGACACAGCCGTTCATCTTGAACACATCAGTTCCAGGCAGGTTTTGTAGCTCTATCATATACAGTGGAAATAAAAATATCTATATACCACCGTTAAGACAGCTAAAAATGACAACCTTTGTAATGCAACTGAAAACCAAAGTGATACATTTAACAGAAAAAAATAACCTAACTGCATAAATGTTCACAACCTTTTATAAGTGACTATTCTCAGAGTTTACTAATCATCAAGCTCATGTAAAATAGTCCACACCTGTCTTCACCAGAAGTGAGTTTTCTGACTTCTTTAAATATAAGATTAAATATTTTGACTGTTGCGATTCCAAAACGGTTTAATGACCTGTAACTCTGCCTGAGTATCGGACAAGTGTTCACTGTTGGCCAGAGGAGAACTGGCCCCCCGACTAAGCCTGGTTTCTCCCAAGGTTTTTTTTCTCCATTTGTTGGAGTTTTGGTTCCTTGCCGCTGTTGCCTTGGCTTGCTTAAGTTGGGGACACTTGCTTGATATTCAGCAGTGTTTTTGATATGCCTGCATTGGCGCCGTTGTATACAAACTGAGCTGAGCCGGACGATTACGTCACTGTTTTCTGCAGTGCTGATATACATAAATTAACTAGACTAATAACTATTGATATTTGCAACGGAATGAATCAATAATATATAGAATAAACTGCACAATGACACCATTTTCTTATTAATGTAAAGCTGCTTTGCCACAATTTGCATTGTAAAAAGCGCTATATAAATAAAGATGACTTGACTTGACTTGACTTCTTCTTGGTTGCATACTACTACAAGCAGGTTGCAATAATAACATAGAGTATAAATGAATATATTTATTAAAATGAAAAATCAACGGTTGCAAAGCGATTGGAATACATCAGAAAGAGAATGGGGAATCTGTTTACTATGACGTGTCACGTCCCGCTGCATGTAGACAAAATCACTGATTATACACACAGCAGCAGCATAGCAGATCTTGTCTGCCAAGACCAAATACATTAAAATCGCCAAATTCAATAACATGCTGAAAACAGTTCTGAGAGATTTCATGGTTGAAATATTCTCATGTCAGATTGTGTCAAGCTGATAGACTCCTATCCAAACAGTATTCTGTAATACAATGCAATGGACTTTATTAGTTAGGTTTCTTTTTCGTTTTAATCTTCTTGCAAATCTGTCACTTTGGTTTTCAGAGGCATTGCATCTTCAAAAGTTCTATTATCATTTATATGTTTTCAGAATAAAAGACAGCTTTTTTAACAGCAATGTTTTGGCTTTTCAAATCCATTGGACATGTGAAAGTTTTTTCCATATCATTCTCTCTTTGGCTCAATCTATTTTCTCCCTAAAATTCCACCTTCGCAAAGTTCCATTGACTGATACTGCAGATCCTTGTATTATCGTGCTTGTTGAGCATTCGTTTAGTTTTAATTGTTAGTTCACCCACAAATAAAAGTTCTGTAATAATTTGCTCACCCTTGTGCTGTTCCAGACCTTAATCTAACTAATCCACATGAGTCGAGCAGTTTAGTCCAAATTTTCTGAAGAGATACAATCGCTTTATAGCTGAACAGATTTCATTTGGGCTTTTATTCACATATAAACATTTGATCAGTGAGCATAAACAGAAGCTCAAGTGACACACAAGAACAAAGCTCAAAAGTGCTGCGTAATACCTGAGAATGTGTCTCTGTTGCAGGACATTCCAACAGGAGCAGACAGCTGTGTGACCAGCCTCTCGTGTGATCCTCAGCGGTCACTGGTAGCTGCCGGTCTTGGAGATGGATCTGTGCGGGTGTATGACCGCAGAATGGGACCTAACGAATGGTGCGTCACCTTCCACAGAGCTCTGATTGTAGAATCGTTACCCTATCAAACAGCACACAACTCACCTAAGTTTTATTACTGAACCAACACTCAGAGACTTTCGTTAACAGTCATATTAGACCAATTATAAAGGAATGAGCTGTTGTTGATCTTTGGGGAGAATCAAATCACTGAATCATCCTTCAGAAACCTTTAAAAAGAGTCATATTGCTGAATCATAAATGTATTCATCTCCGAAGTGGTGCCACAACTAGTATGAATTCATAAATCAAATGTCTTGAAATCTGAAATCATTCAGCAGCCTGGTGGCTACGGGCATGTCACTCCTGTCCAGCACCATTGGGCTCGTTTTGTCTTTCATTTGGGCTCAGTTGGACAATAACTAACGCCTCCATGTGTTCATACACTATCACCTGCAAATTCCATGAAAAAACAGTGTAATTAATTCATAAAAAGCCCTATGAATATTTAAATAATGATCATTTAACAGCTCCCTTCAGTTTCCAAAGACTCAAGATTACCCCTCTGCTAGTCACATCCGTCAGCTCTCTTGTGCCATATTATTTCTTTTCTTTCATGCGGCTTTAAACACTCCCACTCCCGCCTCCTCACACCGTTGAGTTCCTTTTCATTAATTTGCATGCAGCCTGAGAGCCACTACACTTTAAGAGCATAAATTGCTTAATGAAATCGAAGTAAAGGTGCATTCTGATGTCTGCAGACATGCTAAAGCTCTGTCACAGAATGCAGAATCCATAGGGACATACTTGCCTCAAATTACATTGCTGGAGTGTTCATGGTCATTTTTTCAGTGTAGTTTAAGCATGGAAAGCGCGTCCTCCTCCTTTTGCCAGCGCTTTTGCATGCGTTCTGGAGGTTGCATTTGTCTGAGGTAATTAGGCTACCGTTAGGGTAAGGGAAAGGGTGAAGCTGATTGGATAGTTCTTGTCACAAGACCTGCGGTGCGCTTGCGGCATTCTGGAAAGTTGAGATGTTTTCATCTCGCCGCGGCACAGGCGCGCCTGGAAAAAATGTGCGCGCCGCACCGCATCGTTTCCATTTTGAGCACGCTTGCCGCATCGCTTCCTCCTTCTTTTGCAAGCGTTCGGGAGCTTGTGCCTCTGTAGCATCTGTCGTTGCTATGCAACTATGAACTGCTTTCTCCACGACTATGCGGTAGTTTCAATGGATTTCCATCACCGAAAAGCCCTTGCAGTAGCTCTAGTATGAGATTTATTTATGGAGGGAAAAAAACTCCCGCAGTGTTTGGGTACACCACGGAGAATTTCACAATCTAATCCAAGAGCTCCGTCTTGACGATGAGAGATTCAAAGTCTATTTCAAAGTTGACAAGGACCAGTTTGATAATCTTTTAAGAGTAATCGGCCCTAGCATCACCGAACAGAGCTTCTGCCATGAAACCATCTCTCCTGCGCAACGACTCTGCGTTTGTCTGAGGTAATTAGGCTACCGTTAGGGAAAGGGAAAGGGTTGATTGGATGGTTCTTGTCACATGACCTGTGGTGCGCTTGCGGCATTCTGAAAAGTTGAGATGTTTTCATCTCGCCGCGGCTAAGGCGCGATTGGAAAAAAACGAGCGCGTCGCGACCGCGTTGCTTCCATTTTGCCTCGCGCATACGTAGGAAATAATGAATATGTGCGCGCAAAAGACGCGAAATGTGAGTGGCCCCTAAGGGTGTTTCATTTGGTTATTTTTAAAATCTATTTTAAATACTTCAATACTAAATACCTATTTTTTATATATTTTATAACCCTTTTTCCAGATTCACACTTTAATTGTTAATTTTGAAAATCCATGTCGATGTGTAGAAACAAAGACAAATGCAAGTAAAAATCACTTTTGAACAATACATTTATTATGAAATGTTTCCAATCATACTGTCATTGTGTTGTGATGATGTAAATATATATATTGTATTAAAGTAAATATTTAATTGTCGATACTTAAAGGGTACATATATTGCAGATGAAGATTAAGTATGCCATTTTATTCAAAACATTTTATATCCAGAACAGAATGGATTCAAACCCAATGTGATATTTGAGATGTGGTGTAAGCTATACTGTGATAGAAATGATTTGTTCAACTGAAAAACAATTCTTGAAATTCCACCAAATTCTCCAGTGACACTTGTATATACACTACACTGTTGGACGTTGTTTAGTATCCATCCCATCCCAGGATTCTTTGAAGAACAAAGCTCAAAAGAAAAGCATTCATTTTAAATAGATTTTTTGTAATGTTGATTTTGTAACGTAATTTTAAAGTCTTTTTGATCAATTTAAAGGGATAGTAAGTATTTGGAAGAATATCATAACCAAAACTGCTGAGCACAAAGGAAGATATTTTGAAGAATCAGTAACCAGATCTCGCCCCCCCATTGACCACTATAGTATTTATTTTTCCTTCTATGGTAGTAAATCGGGGACGAGATCTGGTTACTGATATTCTTTTAAAATATCTTCCTTTGTGTTCAGCAGAACAAAGAAATTCATACAGAATTTTCATTTTTGGGTGAACTATCCCTTTAATGCATCCTTGCTGAATAAAATAATTTCTTAGTGAATAGTATTGTAAGTCCACAGTTCCAGAAATGCCCATAGTGTAAGAAACACCCTTCTAAAGAACTATTATGATTTATTCACTGTGCTGTAACTACAGAAATAACTGTTATTCTGTTATGGTGCATTTTTATTCCTGCAGTACCCTCTAGTGTTCAATGTTCAATAATGCTTCCTAATTGGCTTATACTATCCAAATATCTTCTTTTTTTTCCCCAGTCGTGTCATGACTTATAGGGAACACAGTGCTTGGGTGGTGAAGGCACACATGCAGAAGGAGCCTGAAGGACACATTATCAGTGTCAGGTAACTGCCTTTTTCTCCCGCATAATTTATATCATTTTATCAAAGAACTTACTATCTTGTTGTAGTCCGCTCACAATTTGGTTACCGTCTTGTAGTGTGAACGGAGATGTCCGGTTCTTTGACCCACGGATGCCAGAATCAATCAACATCTTGCAGACAGTGAAAGGACTGACGGCTCTGGACATCCATCCACAGGCAAACCTGTTTGCTTGGTGAGAGATGTACATGCACCTTAGTTCCATTGTTCAAAATATTAGTGTTTAACCTTTACCTAACTAACTCGCAACATCACAATTAATGAAAAAGTCCGTTTATCTAAAGAAAGCACTGATTGCACATAATTGGATAGCTGTGGAAATCTGGTTACATAGGGCCTGAATTCAATGCAGAGGAAAGTCATGCACATGATGTCATGCTTATAACTCATTTATTCGCTTTTTTCTCTCATTCTCTGACTTTCTCTCTCCAGTGGCTCTATGAATCAGTTTATAGCGGTGTATAACTCCAATGGGGATGTGATCAGCAACATTAAATACTATGATGGTTTCATGGGGCAGAGAATTGGAGCCATCAGCTGCCTGGCCTTCCACCCTTACTGGGTAAGACTGTGTCTTTATTTCTATAAGCTGCAGTGTTGAGATAACTATTTTAATGGGTTAGTTCACCCAAAAAATGAAAATTCTGTCATTCCAAACCCATAAGCTTTCGTTCATGTTCGGAACACAAATTTAGATATTGTTTGATGAAATCTGTGAGCTTTCTGGCCTCCGAAAGACTGTAATATTATTACCACTTTCAAGGCCCAGAAAGGTAGTAAAGACATTGTTAAAATAGTCCATGTGACGACAGTGGTTCAACTTTAACGTTATGAAGCGACAAGTATACTTTGTGTGCAAAAAACGGTTTTAAGTCAGAACGCTGGCTGAATAGCATGATGAATGGCAGCTTGTAACTAAATATTTTTCGACAAAAAATAAAACGTTTCTCGGGGAACCACTTGAATTACATCTGAACAAACCAATTCACTAGAATGAATTGGATTTCTAAAGACTACTAAAAAAGATCTGTTTATATCCTCAGTTGGCTCAACTGTCGAGCTGCATGAGCAATACAATGCACTATGAAAACTTGTGAAGAAAGTGACTTATGAAAAGCTAATGCCATCACTACCGATACTGAGGAGCTTAAAGACATGCCACAGTTGAACCACTGTCTTTTTATCTGTACAGAATTTTTTATCCTATGGCACTTAATTTAAATTTAAAGATTGTGTCAAGTCAAGTCACCTTTATTTATATGGCGCTTTTTACAATGCAAATTGTGTCAAAGCAGCTTCACAGTAATAATTGGCAAGTCATTTTTGGCTGCACAGCAGCTCTTAAAGAAAATTGTGAAGGATTTTTTTTTTTAAATGTACTTTTTTTATTATTATTATTTATCATAGCTAACATTTCATTTTCTTATAGGATTAACATTTAGTGTTTGTGTGTTGAAAAAACAGATACAGCTGACAAAGATACCTCATGACTTGAGTAACAAGCTGAAGTAAGAAAGCAAGAAATTCAAATTTGCTTTTTGCTTTTAGTAATAGAGAATTATACATGTGAAGACCCGTGTAAGCAGTTTTTGCTTTTGCACACATCCACATGACATATTGACAAATATCAATATAAAGTAAGACCACTGTAGTATTGGCCAAAAAAAAAAAAATTCTGTGGCAACACTTGTAACAGTTGATGAAGAGATGAAGAGCCGCTTAGCTCGTAAAGTCTTCACAAATATTATCCTCTTCCTTTTCTTTTACCTCCTCAGCCTCATCTGGCCGTGGGCAGTAACGACTACTACATGTCCATCTATTCCGCAGAGAAGAGACTTAGATAACATCATGACCTCTCACCTTTGACCCTTGCTGACCCCCTTGGATGTAAATGACTTGCTGTACATATGCAACAACCGTGATGAATGTCTAAAGAAGGCTGCTGAACCCACACGTGATGACTATATTAGTATCATTATTATTGTTCTCAAGATAATTCTCATTATGGATTTATTCATTGTACACTTGGCTGTGCAGAATAGTGTATATTATTTAAATTGCATATAAAGATCTAAAAACTTTATGGTTCGGCCGATGTTGGCCTGGTTTGACTGTCTTGGAGCTGTTATCCTCATGCAAAACCCTACAGAGAGAGATCAACCTGAACTATGAAGACCTGAGGAGACTATGAAGATAACAAACTTCCAGAAGCTGGGTGTTCCAGGCCAACTGTGGAAGGCCCATTGCCCAGTGGGGTCTCCCTGAAGCCACGTGCCTCATCATATCTCGGCTGAAGTACAGTTGGCTCTGCTCTTCTGCTTGTGTGAAGAAATAGCCAACCTGTGCAGCGCTCTCACTCGCCAGTCACAACCTTCCTCACACGTCCCTGCTTAACATGCTCACGCACAGTGCCAAACCCCCTCAACATCAAAACACTCTTGGACTGCATGTACACAAATGCTGCATTACACCTCAACAACAAACATGACTCTGATCTTAAAGCACTGGACATGGACAATAGGGCCTGCCCTTTGTTTGCATCCACACTAAGCCAAGGTTCTTAAAGATGAGCTCAAATAATCAGGATGAAGATTTGTCGACAGAAATGTAAAGATAAGAAGACAGAATGAGTTCTGCATATATTTTTGGTACTTATTTGGTGGGCAGTACAATAACAACATCACGATTGCGTTCAAGAGTCATATGTAATAGCTTTGTTATTCCCCCTGGAAATGCCAAACTACCTACTTTTGGCGCTGCGCCAAACCTTTTGTTCTCTTGGCCTCGCCCCATCTTCTAAACAGACTGCTTTTTCCAGAGATTCTGTGGAATGTCTGCTGTCTGCTGGGCAAACTCATCTGGTCTTAAAAACAAAGATTGTCTACATTTGTGTGCAGTGGACAGAACAGAAAAAGGACAATTTCATATTTTTAGCCTATCATGATATTGCAGTTTGTTTGAACTGATCTGTTTCCACTTTCACTTTCCCTGTCACTCCATGAATGTCTAATCTCTTGGTTAAACATAGAGTTGGGGACTCACTGCTCTGCACATTGCCTTTCTTATTTAACACACCTGATCGTCAGCTCGTCTATGAACTGAATATAAGATGAGAGAGATAGGTCAAATGTGCAGAATGGTGGGTCCATTCAGACTGAAAACCTTATGTAGAATCAAATACAATTATCATGACTCTCTCATTTTGTTCTGTGCCGCTGTTAGGTTTGCTGAATTATTGTATTTCCAAATTTGAGTATTTAGAGCTTGATTCATAGGGGTTTTTTCAGTTATCAGTACAAGAATCAAAATGATAGTGTTTACTAAAGGCCTAAAGGGGTAGTTCACCCAAATATGAACATTTAATCACTTACTCACCCACATGTCATTCCAAACCTGCACGACCTTTCTTTTGTGGAATGTAAAAGAGATGTTTTTTTCTTCTTCTTCTTCTTCTTCTTTTTCTTCTTGTTTTTCCATTCAATGAAAATGAATGAGGACCAGGCATTTTCCATGTCGCACAGGTTTGGCAGAATGTGAGCGTGAGTAAATTATTCGTCTAAAATACAACAGACAAATCAGGTGGAGCTTTTTTAATAATATAGTGATAGTGATTGACATTATTTAGAGTACATAATCTGGATGAAATTTAGTGCCAAGTTGCTGATACATTTACTAGCCAATTAATAAAACTAGAAGGGTTGATCAGGATGGAAATGTAGTTTTATAAAAAGCTCTGATCAAAGTGTTTTGTTTATTCTTTCATTTGACATCCAAGTAAAAATTTCTGCGAGCATATCTGAACTTTTAATATGAGGTGACTGATGGAAACAGGCCTGGATCAAATACTGTGAAATATGTACACGGCTCATAAATGTAATTAATGTCTTAAAATCGTCGATAAATGGACAAATTAATTACGGTACATTTTGAGCTTATCTCCTTGATTAGTTGAATTGACCCAAGTCCTGAGTCTGTTGTTCTGTCCAGTGAGATGGCGAAGGTAAACATCCTTGTGTGTGGTGTCCATCTACTCTAGCAACTCGTCACTGATGATACGAGATGATGACTGGCCGATATGTTTAATTCTTACCTTCCCAAAGTCCAGTTCTTGTTACTTTTGTAACCAGTTTATGTAATATCTGTGTTTAAGTTTTTAACCTGATAAGTTTTTATTTTTTCATCTTTTAATCTCTTCTCTTCCCAAACCCCCTCCCCCGAGTGACGTTTTTTTTTTTTTTTCCTCCTTTGTATTTTGACTTGTATTGCATGGTATGTCTGCCATTCTCTTACTGTGTTCGCATTAATCCGTGAAGGGAAAGAGAAAGCACGTTTGTCCTTCCCTTCCACCAGGACCCTTAGTCTCTTGTTGGATTCTCTGCCCCCTTTGGACATTTGTTTTCATTGAAAGGATCGTTTGGTTTAGCATTAGCAGTGGAATTGTTTAGGAATTGTGTCGGTATGTTCCCATCAGAATATACGGTTTTTCAGCCCGCTGTCGGGGAGTCAGGGATATGCTCTGACTTCATCAATCTGGAAATCACTGCTCTACTAATCCTGCTTTGGGTTTTAACATTTTAAAGAAAAAGATTTGAAATGAATTCAAACAATCAGGAGTTTTCCATGGCTGTAGACTGCTTTTTCACCATAGTTTAAAAGACGAGAAGAAAGCATTCAAATAAACCAGATGCATAAATGTACAGTTTGCTTTCTCTTTTCTTTGTTTCTGTCACATTTTTATCCAGTTCCTAATAATGTTGGCATAGTTTGTATTTAATGTATTTTGTTAGTTGACAAATGTCCATACACACACTTTTTTTTAATTATTATTATTTAAAATCAACATTTTAGGTTACACGAGGCACGCGTGGATATCTTGGACCATTTATCAAGTTATCTTTTTTTTTTTTTTTACCAATTTATACAACTTTTTCACTAGATCGCTTCATGTAATTTGGCAAAATGTCTTAATATGTATATGTGTGTGTGTGTGTGTGTGTGAGCGTATATTAAGACGTAATTGAGACATTTTGCCGAAACATTTATGTTATATTATTATTACTGTATAACAAAATATACTATATTTACTGACTACTATTAAAAAATGTTTTCTTGCAAAACATTTGTTTTCTAGAACAAAAGCAATTGCCATTCTTGTGATGCGGAGTGATAAAGGGATGGTTTACTCAAAAATTTACATTCTGAAATCATTTACTCACCCTGAAGTTGAGTCACTTTTTTGAAGAAAACAATATTTTGAAGAATGCTAGTAATCAAACAGTTGACGGGAGCCATTGACTGCCATAGTTTTTGTCTTTTCTACCGTGGATGTCAACTGTCTGGTTACCAACATTCTTCAAAATATCAGCAGAAGAACATGTTTGGAACAACTTGAGGGTGCGTATATGACAGAATTCAAATTTTTGGGATCCCTTTAAATGTGTCACTGCTTTGTGACTGCAAAGGCTAACTGATAACAAGAAGAGCGAAAACCAGACATGGTTTCACAGTTAAAGCAGGAATTATCATCTAGCAGTTTAGTTTTTGTTTTTTATTTCTAATTTCCCTGTTTTCACCTTTCTGGGAGGGTCCACGGCTGTATATGGAAGCCTCTGTGTTTACCTGAAGATTAATACCGACATTACCTCCTGTCCGTTGCATCAGCGTCCTCCCTCATGCAAATCTCGCTAGAGTGAACATTCCAGCTCCTGGCCTCACTTCCCCAGGAAGCAACACTCACTTCCTGTGAAATTAAGAGTGCAGAGGCTGTATGAAGTGATAAACGGGCGGAAGTGAAGCACTACATGCACTCCTACCTCCGGTCATACTTCACTTTGTCCCATAGCGAAACACATACGCACCCTGGTTAGAAGTGCTCAGCCATGCAGGTGAAAATTCAGCCTTCCCTAAGGATGTGCACCCTTCTCCTCCTCTTTCTCTTCACCTGTAAGGACACCTTTCATTTTTATTCTCTCAATTCTAATTTGAATGGAATTTCTTGATTTTTATCTTTTTTTCCCCTTTTTTTTGGTTAACAATTCACCCTCTTCAATGACTTCTGACATGACATCAGCAGAGGAAGCCTTTGCAGGTAAGCTGCTTATTTCTCGCCCTGGAGTGAATTTATTCATTTTCGAGAATGTTTTATGAGTCATCGTTAAACAGTGGAATCTTTGGAATTTTCTGTGAGTGGAGTAGTAGTTGTTTTTGGTTTGTTAAATTTGTTATGATAAGGATTTTGAAAAACATATCAATAAAACATACCAATAAAATTCTTATAAATTGAACTAAAGGATTTTTGTTATGCTTTGCTGTACTGTGCCACTTTGTGCTGTTTGTTTTTGAAAACATGTCCATGTGGATTGTCACATGCCCTGGTTCTAGAAATTTGTGGGAAAATTTGAGAGGCTTGAGAACTTAGGTTGTGTGATTTGACACATTGTTCTCTTTCAGAATGATTTGACAGCAAAATTATAAGCCTGAATGAAAATATTCTAATCTAATTACAGTTGATAAAGCTATACAAGCTGTACAAGTTTTGCCAGCTTATGTGGAACGTATGTTGGTTTCTTTAGTCCTGTAGTGCCATACATTAATAAGAAATAGATTTTCCCTACTAATAAGACAAAACTAGTTTAAACTTAACTAATTTGCATGATGATAACCTTTTGAAATAGCATGTATGTATTTATATTTTTATGGCTTCATAGAGAACTACATGAAATATTCACTTTTAAACATTTATTTTGTCACAACACACACAGGACCAGTAAACTGAACTACAAACAATAAACTAGTAGAACAAAAAGAGATTAAGACCAAATACATCACTTACATCTAAATATATATTCTTTCATTTGTACCTATATCAAATATAAAACTAAAATCTAGACGTTGAATGTCATGGACATTTGTGAAGTAGCCAAATATTTAATGTACTCTATTACTGAGGCTATCAAAACTATGTATATTATACACATTTTATAGATACTGTATATGTAGTTTGCCTCATTAATATAAATGCCATTTTGATGGTATTATTATGAAAAAATGTGATGATAATAAAAAGTTTATTAATATGTATGTACAAAGTTATTCAACCCCCAAAAGAATCCTTTACTTTTTATAACCTAAAAAAAAAAGCATTGCCCTGTAACTGCTTAAACACTTCTGACACCTCTCTACTGGAATACATCATTGCCTGTGTGCAAAAGCTTCCAGCTCACTGATATTCTTTGGTTTCCATGCTGCCACTGGTTTCTTCAAATCTCACCAAAGATTCAAGAATATTCCAGGGCTGTATTTCCCAAAAGCATCGTAAGTCTAAGTTGACTGTAGAACAATTGCCAATAATGGTCTGTACAATCAACTTAGACTTACGATGCTTTTGGGATACGCGGCCCAGTACAGATCCCTAAAACCAAACTTTTGTTGTTTTAGATGTATACATGGGATCCATTTGATCGTTATGTAGATCAATTTAAGATCCCTAAACACCATCCTGAACCTAAACGTACCCATTTTATACAGAATGTCAAAAGAATAAAACATAATGGAAAGCAATGTGTAGGAAAAAGATAAATTGAGTAAAAATAAAACATTAAAACAATATTTTGAGCCACTAATCCCACACCTGCCCATAGACCTACCCTTATCCATTTCTTAAAACTATACTATTATAAATAAAATAATAACAGACAAACAAGCATAATCACAATAATTTATTCATTGCGAAAATGTCAAAAGTGGTACCAAAACTAGTTCAAGTGATGATGAGTTGGAGTCGCAGTTCTCTATGACGGTATATATATAATTATTATTATAATTTTTTTTTTTTTTTTTTTTTTTAACAGAGCCGAATTTAAGTTATTAATCCATAGAAATAGGAATCCAGCTTCTCTCCGTGAAGGCGCGTACTCATTTCAAATGTCAGTCCACTGAAACATGGCATGTCGCAGTCTGTGATGAAGCTGGTGAGAACCAATGAGCGTTCATGAGTGCTCATTGGCCCATGACGTGCCTATGACGTAACGCTTCTCAAGGGGGCAACTTTCAAATTTGAATCATAATGAGCGTGGGGCTGCGGGCTTTGAATTTGATGGCATTTCATATTAAAGGTATAATATGTACAATATTTAGATAAAATATCCAAAAACCACTTGCACAATATTATACATTTCGTTCAGCTGCGTACTTACATTATCCTAAACGTTTCCAAGAATTAGTAAATTCAGAGAAAATCACAATTTTAAATAGTGCCCCATCCCTCTCTTGTCACTTGTGCCTGTCAATTACGTAATATCTGCATTATCCTTGGTTTCCTTATACTGCACAGTAACCATGGCAACAGACACGGACAGCTGCGTAACGGCTAGCACGCTGCTGTTGTTTCGTTCAAACATTATGGACCATAGCAAGCATACTTTGGGACATAAGGAGAAATAAAACCAGGATCAATATCGGCATGGTGTTTCCGAGATGGCGAGAGCTTTGCGACAAACTTTGATTTGACAGAGACTGCGCTCTTGCACGTTATTAGACAAGGTAAGCCAAGTGTAGGCTACATAAGACTTATCAATGTTATATAGCTTTACCCGACAAAGTGTGAGAATATCATCAGTGTGATATTCTACTGTTGATCTAGCTTACTGTTAAGTCTCATACGGCCAACAAACTAATACTAAACATTACAACTTTCAACACACTCAAATACAGTTTAGAATGATCAGGGCTGGGTGGGTCACTTTTAAAATGTATTTCACTACAGATTACAAAATACATGCTTCAAAAAGTAATTTGTAACGTACTTTTTACATTACTCAAGTTTAGTAACTTAATCTAAATACTTTAGAATACTTTGGATTACTAATAAGTGTGAAACAAACACAAAAAAGGTCATTGCCAGTTTTTATCTCACAATTCTGACTTTTTCCCTCAGAAATGCATGATATAAAGTTGCAATTGTGAGTTATAAAGTCAGAATTATGAGATATAAACTCAATATTGAGAAGTCAAAATTATGAGACATAAACTGACAATATTGAGAAGAATTGTGATATAAACTCACAATATTGAGAAAAGTCAGAATTATGAGATGTAAACTCTACTACTGCTAAATTCACAATTGCAAGAAAAAAGTCAGTATTGCAAGTTTATATTTCCCAATTCTGACTTTATAACTTGCAATTGTGAGTTTAAATCTCGCAATTCTTAGAAAAAGAAGTCAGAATTGTGAAATGCAAACTCACAATTGTGAGGGGAAAAACAAAATGTGAGGTAGAAAGTTGCAATGACCTTTTTTACAATTATAAAATGACTCACAAACAACTATCACAAAACATGATAACAGGACAGTTCAGTTGACAGTTGGGCAATTTTTTTTATAGATTTATTCCTTTTTTCTTGTTCAGGACAGAACTAAATAAAAATAACAACATTTTTATGATCCTCTAAAAAGTATTGAAATGTTGATGAAACTGAACTCGTCTTTTTCAGACGGTCAAGTCAGAGAATCACCAATTGCTGTTTAAATGACATTAAAATTCAAAGTAATCTAAAATACTTTTCAGATGTAACTGTAATCTGATTACCACCCCTTTAAAATGTAACTAATGAAATAGTTACTCAAATTTTGTATTTTAAATACGTAACTAAGTTACTTGTATTTCGTTACTCCCCAACACTGAGTATGATAGTGTAACGTTAGACCAAGTGAAACAGCACTGTGTTACCTCACAGTTTTAATTCATCAAATAAGCTGACCTGTATGAGTAGTATGTCAGCACTTATGAGTAGTTCGGTAGAATGAAATGTCTTTGTTTCTTTATATCCTCCTGAATTCGCGAGTGCCACTGATATCTGTCTCTCATTAACAATTGCGTCCGCGATTCTTGGCCACGCCCTGCTTCACATCACTGTCATGTTAAAAACATGCTCCATAAACATTATTTCACCATAAATAATATTAGATCCATCGGCATGGCGACAAGTTCCATGATTCCATATTCACTGCGTCATCAATCTACGCCTTTGTTATTTGTTTTGAATCATTTAGCGACCCCAAGCGGACGAAAAAAAATTACATAGTGCACCTTTAAGTAGATGAGTGAACTGCATTCAATAAATTCGACTACAAACGTGTATTGATATGACAATTGAATACAACAGATTCGAAACATTCATTTCCCAATTTTAATATTAATACATGGGAATTCATACACATTCACACTTGGATATGTAAATGATTTCCATTCTATTGCTGTTAAAATGCAAGTATTTTTACGTTTTAGTGCTATAAATATGTCAATATTGTACGTTTTTGTAAATGTACGTGTGGTAGAACCACACTTTATGTAAAAATACACACGTATTCTCATGAGATCATGTTGACATGAGTTAAATTTATGCATATATCACAACTAAAGCTAATTAAGTGTTGTTACTGAGTTCCCAAAAGCTTGATTGTGTTTTAACACAATTTTGTACCCTACCAGACAAAGGGACTTAAAAACCGCAATATTGGTCGTTGGGAATAAGAGAAAAGCTTGTGTTTGTAAATTGTTACAGTCTCTGTGGGGTTGAATAATTAGAATAAAATGGGTGTGGACAGAAGTTTCTAAAATGGCTCTAGTCCCTAAACACGGAAGCCAGTAAATATGTTTAACTATTTTCCTTCCAGCGTAATGTTTATGTATACCATACTGAGACTCCCAGACACTGCTATGAAAAGGGAGATTACTTACTACTAGTAGTAATAATAATAATAATAATAATAGACTGTTCTGCCCTCCTACCCTTTTGCTTCTTTCATAATGATATCAAATACTGTGCTGAATGAACCACAAAAATGCTAAGAACAAAATGTTTATGAGATGACTCCACCAGTCTTCTATTGCTGTTCTAACTGTAGCTGATAGCAGTTTGAGTAGAATTGATTTCTTGTGGTGCTGGATCTCCAAGTATCTGGTTAAACATTAAGTTTTTTCTCATTCCTTGAAACCTCCACCACCATCTGAGTGGTAAAATGACCTATTGTCTCCACAGAGATCATGACAAAAAGTGTGGAACTTATTATTCAGCCCGGGAATGAAGTTCAAAGAGGTACAAATGTGTCACTAATATGTCAGGCAGAAGTCATCAACAGCCAACGGACACACCTGAACTACATATTCTACAAAGATTATGTACGATTAAGTACTTATCAGACCAACGCTACGGACAACCTCTACTCTATACCAGATGCAAGAGTGAGCCACTCTGGGAAATATCAATGTGCTGTCGCTGGGCAGGAAAAGCAGAGCAAAGTAAAAGACCTGACAGTGAAAGGTAAAGTAACACATCAGTTCGATGTCTAAAGATCTTTGTCAAAGATGTTTGTTGAATCCTAATATTAGCTGATGTGTCTGCAGGTCTTCTGACACCAGTCCTAGAAGTGAATAAACGTAAATTGACAGAAGGAGATGATGTCTCTGCTGTCTGTGCAGCGGAGGGAGAAACGGGTGACTTGACATTTTACTTTAGAGATGGACCTGAGGAACTCTACCGGAAGACCACCAATAGTCCAAAAGTTGAGAAGAACCTAACCCTTACTAGGGGACAAGTGAATATGTTTTGCTATTATACCATTAATCTGAGTGGCACATCAAAATACTCTGACAACAGTAGTGTGATTAGTATTAACATTCAAGGTAGGTCATTGATGTTTTTATTTATTTAATTGGTCATTAATGGATTATTATTACATTTAATGGATTAGTAACTTTAAATATGTCCATATTCTGTTCCAATTCAGAGCTGAAGGTCAAACCTGATATCAAAGTCATGCCATCAACAAATGTTTTTGAAGGAGATCTCATAACCTTCAGCTGCAGTGTGGATATGACTCACCAGGGAAATTCAAAACTCAAAGTCTTTTTAATCCATGAAAGAATCATACTTAGTTTGAACATGACTCAGGAAAATTACAGTATGATTGCTAAGGCTCATGAGTCTGGAGAATATGAGTGCATGTCAATCCTCGGTGGTGTTCAAAAATCCTCCTCTGTGAACATCACTGTAAATGGTGAGAGATATTGAATGCTTATTAATGTATGCCTTGTGAAATATTTTACTTCCACACTTCTTGTTTGGTCAAACACGTATAAATATATTCTGCTTTGATAACCACTTGTATTTTTGCCACAGAGCTTTTCTCTGTGCCTGACCTGAGAATTCATCCAGCTGAGGTTTTTGAAGGAGAAAACTTCACCATTAGATGTCAAATCAGCAGCTTTGCCTCAGAGAAAATTCAAAGGGAGGATATAACATATTCAATATTTAGAGACAAAACAAGTGTAATACATGGTAACGAATACAGTGGCATTGCAGGCAAAGTGACCAATGGGAATTATATGTGTACGGCTAAGGCCAATGGGATTACCAAGGAGAGCCAGAGGGTGCTGTTCGGAGCAAAAGGTAGGTCCATTCTGTCTTAAAAACCTAACCATAAAAATCTGATCATTATAGAAGTTTTAACTGACCAATGTTTCTCTTAAGTGCTCGTCTCAAAGCCTGACATCACAGTTTATGATCCAGTTATCTTGGATAAGCCATTTTTGATCCATTGCCACTCTGAGAATGGAAGTCTACCAATTAACTACACGCTGACGAGAAACAACATCCCTCTGAACTGGACCAAGGTGTCTGAACCTCACGTGAAGGCTCAGTTCTTAGCCTTTGTATCGACTCCTTCAGACATTAGTAGTTACTTGTGTGCAGCACAGAATAATGCTCGAGTCTCAGTCAAGATGAGTGAAAAGCTACATGTGACTGTAATAGGTGAGTTTATTGTAAAATCATAACATTAATTAATTAAACAATAAAAATTGTGTTAATTACAGTGAATGAATGAAGAACTGCATTGCATCTGGAAATTATTCACAGTGCTTCTCTTTTTCTACATTTTATGTTACACCCTTTTTCCAAAATGGATTAAATGCATTATTTTCCTCAAAATTCTACAAACAATACCGCATAATGACAACATGAAAGAAGTTTGTATGAAATCTTTGCAAATGTATTGAAAATAAAAAACAAGAAAATCAGCCTTTGCTATGACACTCAATATTGAGCTCAGGTGCATCTTGTTTCTACTGATCACTCTTGAGATGTCTCTACAACTTGATTGCAGTCCACCTGCGGTAAATTCAGTTGATTGGACATGATTTGGAAAGACACACACCTGTCTATATAAGGTCCCACAATTAACAGTGCATGTCAGAGCACAAACCAAGCCATAAAGTCCAATGAATTGTCTGCAAACGACAGGCACAGATCTGAGGAAATTTCTGCAGCATTGAAGGTCCCAATGAGGACGCTGGCCTCCATCATCCATAAATGGAAGAAGTTTGGAACCACCAGGACTCTTCCTAGAGCGGGCTGTCCGGCCAAACTGAGCGATCAGGGGAGAAGGGCCTTCGTCACGAAGGTGGTCACTCTGACAGAGCTCTAGTGTTTCTCTGTGGAGAGAGGAGAACCTTCCAGAAGAACAACCATCTCTTCAGCACTTCGCCAATCGGCCCTGCATGGTCAAGTGGCCAGATGGAAGTCACTCATCAGTAAACAGCCCGACTAGAGTTTATCAAAAGGCACCTGAAGGACTCCCAGACCATGAGAAACAAAATTCTCTGGTCTGATGAAACAAAGATTAGAATAGCCTTAATAGGCAAGCATCATGTCTGGAGGAAACCAGACAAAATACTGGTTGAATATTTGAGGCTGTAATATGTGCCTAAGGTTCTTCAACAAAGTATTGAGCAAAGGCTTTATACACTTATATACATGTTTTATTTTAAATAAATTTGCAAAGATTTCGAACAAACTTCTCTCACATTGTCGTTATGGGGTCTGTTTTGTTGTTTCGTATGTTTTTACCATTTTAATTGAGACTAGAGTTGGATTATTATGTATATTCATTTAATTGCATTTAAGTAATCTTGCACCGCCCTTGTTCACCCCGGGCCCCTGGTTGAGAACCACTGATTTCATGTCATTTCACATAGTAAAAGCAATGGCCTAGAATCTGATTTTTTTTTTTGCAGACACCTTTGAGTTGATTGTTCTCTTGTCTTTAGTTCCAGTCGGGAAGCCCTTACTGACAGTCCTTCCAGTTCCTGGAAACATTGAAGAGGGTGATGACATTACCCTGATATGTAGCATTGCAAAAGGCTCTCCACCAATCAGTTTTAGGTTTTATGCCAGCAACCACACACCTATTTACACCACCAAAGTTCCAAGTAATTCATCCTCATTTGTCCTGAGTAAAGTGAACAGAGAAAACAGTGGAAATTACTTCTGCGAAGCACTTAACACCGCAGACATGTTAAGCACGAGTAACATTGTCACAGTCGAAGGTGAGCTTTCAGCTTTCTTCAGAGTTTGATTTGTTTTTGCTGTCTCAAAGTATCCAATAAAATCCCAAACATTTGCTCCTTCAGGATTTTCAATTCTATGAAATGACATTAAGACTTAGTATATAAATGAATACAATATTATTTTATAATATATAAAATAATTTTTATTTTTGTATATATTTATGTAATATTCTGTTCTAAATGTTATAACTATTGCAATTGCAATTTTTGTGATTTTATAACATTTTCTTAAATGTTTTTTTTTTTTTTTTTTAAATTTGAAAGTTTTTGCAGAGAATATAAAGTTAAATTTCACCCAGTTTTTTAGGGCAACATGTTCTATGTGCAATACCTGTGCTTTTCTCCTACCTGTAAAGTAACATTAGCACTCTTGTCTAACACATCCAAAGTATGTGTCGTGGGGTATTTCCCAAGTCTTCTGAAGACATGCTATATGTTATTTGTAATTTAATCCATGATATTTGTCATGTCATGTTCAGTATGTCTCTCCATATCTGTCCTCCCTGTAGTGAGCCTGGCAAAGTGGAAAAAGGTTTTGATTGCTGTGTTCTGCATGCTGTCAGTGGCGCTGCTGGTCCTTTTCATCGTGCTGCGCTACAAGGCCAAGCGAGGTAGAAAGACCTACAGCCCCCCTGCATCACGAGCTGATCTGTAAACAAAACTTCCCTTTCAACTTTTCTCTCTGTCACAGGTAAAAGAGAGATGGCTGCCAAACTATCAGTGTGAGTTGACTGGCTTATGTCAAAGTTGGTCTTGAGTTGATGGCATTAAGGACAAGATTAGGTGGTTTTGTGTTATTAGATAGTCTCTACACTTTCCTGTACAAATCATGTGTTCCCAAAAAGGAATCCTAGTTTATTATATCCATAGACAACCAATTTAATGAGCGCTTTTGATTTTTCTCTTACAATTCCTCAGAAAGCCTGCAAGTCGTAAATCAGACAACTCTCTAACCCTGAGTCTCACCCATGACACCCATTATAGCACACACACAGGTAGTCTCTTTATATTTTTATTTTGGTTTTATTATTTTACTATCCCCTCCATTCATTCTTTACTCTTTTTCACCATTAGTCCTTGTTGTGGTCATTCACCATTTCAGACCAAAACTCTTCCAATACTGACAAATCCTACCTTAAAGGCAAAATTGAGTCCTTGTGTGATCAGACACCAAACTGTTGGTCATAGTTTTGATGCATGCCTTTTTTGGCTCTCCAAAGAACCTTTCTGTGAACAGCTCTTAAAATAGCCCTTTTTCTTTTTGTAAAGAACATTTTAAAAATCTATTAAGAAGCTTTAATCTTTTTTTTAACCTTTTGTAATGGAAAGATTCCTAGGAGCATTTGATGTTTGTCCAAACACAAACATCCTTTTCATGAATCAAGAGTACAGACCGGGCGTATTCCTGCTTTGCTATCTGTTGAGTTGCCACTAAATGTTACTGTACTCAGTCGCTGTGTGATGCTGACAAACTCACTGTCTAATTCCACACGCAGAGCTACACTTTGACTACACGACTTGACGGGCAAGGTGACCTATGGGACATGAGATCACCACATTTGATGGAAACCCAACAAGGGTGTAGTGAAGGGTCCAAAATTTCCAGGGAGTTTTGAAAGCCAAGAGACCAAGCAAAGATTAAGAAGCTCTTAAAAATTAATGAGCTTTTCTAGGGAAAAAACAAACAAAAAAAAAAATACCTTTTTAGAACCACCTCTGATCTTTTTACATTTTCACATCTTACTGTCTATTTAAACAAAACAAATCAAACTGTAGATTTGTAACATGATTTTTTTTTTTTTTTTTTTTTCGATGTTATGCAATATGCAAATATTACACTTTGTCACTTTTTGATGCTGGTAACGAACATATTGCAATCAAGTGTTACCGATACATTTCTCACGTGTCATGCTTTACATGCTTAACTCTGCTGGTAATCCACATACCAGAGATGCACATATAAGAAGAAGAGCTGAAAAAGATGCCCCATCTTCTCCTTAAAACAGCAGAAAAATGTTTAACTCACCTATATCACAGCAGTTTAAAGCATTCATCTTAACAGAATCTGAATCATCTGTTCACTGTGTGCTTTTTCTCTGTTTTTACCGCTTTGTTTGCATATGTGTATGTTTCTGCTTCTATCATCATATGTTTGTTAATAGATGTTGTTTGTTTCATTTTACGCTCTAAAGAGTCTGTGTTAATGGATTATTTCCTCTATACAATTGTGTGTATGTGTTTAGTTGGTACATAAAATGAGATTTGGTAGGTACTTAAAATCTAATAAAATGCTTTATTTGGAATTTCCTCATTTTGAATTTATTCTATGAAAGGTTGTTTATGTCTGTCTTTCTCCAGTCTGTCTATTTTAACATCTTTGAATGAGATCTAAACTAGGTATCATTTATATTTCTGAATTTTCTATGCTAAGATAGACTTAAATCATATTTGTATTGGCAACATTGCATAGGCATTTATTTTATGAATAATTTTCCACTTTTGTATTTGTCTGGCCCACTAGTGTCCAGACCAAACAGTTTACTTCAGATGCAATGTCTAAAAGCAGGCCACAGGCATCAGAAATGCAGTGATTGCTGGAAATGTCACTGACTAATCCTAAAACATGTTTAATATGCTGAGCTTCTAGATTTGGTGAGAAGTCAGGGCAAGTCTAAATATGGCTGAGAACTTTTGAGCTCTGAAGTCTGTGGCGTGTGTGTGTTGGTGGGCATTCCTAACACCTCTGATGACTCAATTATTTAAAATCTAAAAATGAAATATTCTGGTAAAGCTTGGCATAAGAATGAATGCACTTCAACTAATTTGATTTCAGCTGAGACTAGAGGCATGTACCTGAGCTTAACTGATACACTCCTTTTGCTGTGTTTCAGTGGAGGAGAATAACAAAGAGTGTGTTTGGAGCGAAAGACCTCCAGGTATGTCACCACTCAAGTAATAGTCTGAATGCTAGTTCCCATGCTCTCTCCAAACTACTAGCATTTTTCTTGCTCCATATACTGTCTCTCTAAACTACTTGATTTGTTCATTTTTGTCTTGATGTTTTTTTTTTGTTGTTGTTTTTTTTTCACCAGATCAGGACAGCCTAGAGTCACCAAATGAAGGTGATGTAGAGTACACAGAGGTGGTTTATTCTCAACCTGTAGATCCTACACGAAGTAAGTTCATCTTTTTAAAATGATATCCATCTATTTTCTTTCTCTTCTTTCCTTTTGAAGAGGAAGCTTGTGATTTTTTTTTTTTTTTTTTTTTTGCCATACACGATCTGATTAGAGAAAACCCACTTCCTGGGTGGGGTCTAACCATCCAAATTGGATTTAATTACAGAGACATCTTATAAACAGGAAAGACATAATTAGTTCCTGCTAACTCCAATAGCCACTTACTTATTCAGAATTATAGTTTGCATTGGACTCTTTACACAAGCATTTCACAAAACATATATTATAAGACAAAATTAAAGCGGGAGAAATACTTTATTATTATTATTATTATTATTACTACTATTATTTTGTTCTTTAGTTCATCTGAGAAAAGGCACAGATACTGTATACAGTGAGCTTCAGACCTCTCAAGGTATAACCAATTAAGAGAGCACATACACACAAATTTTGTAATGTAAACACACAAAGCCGTGGGTTGTTAAAATGGCTCTCTTATTCTAAATCATATTTCTTCGTTTATACAGGGGCTTCTGAGCACATCAATCATGTAAGTTCCTTTTTCAACTCTCATGACCTTCTAAACCAGTGGATCCCCATTGTCTACAACAATATTTGAATTCTTTGCAAAAAAAATGTTTTTTTTTACATCCTGCTGACTCACCTCACATGCTTGAGTTTGAAAAATGCTAAAAGTAGCTGCTTTGCACATGAAAAGGGTTACAAATATCTTAACAAGCAGTGAACCGTGCTTTCTTTTAGCTGTTTTCAAATGATTTAAAATCAAACATCACTTCAAGTGTGCATCTTGTTTATTTACAAACCAACAACATTTATGGTCAAAGGGCATTCTGGGACTTCTTTATGTACATTTTACATGTTTTATGCAGAAGCATGAAACTTCCCTGCACCTGACCACAGGATCTGGGAGGATTTAACATAGTCGCACAGAGAACTGAATGTGTGTGTTTTGCAAACTTTGTCTAAAGTAAGTGAAGAGGGAAGTATAAGTCAGACTTTCCAGGAAGAAACAACAGGGCTGTGGTTTCCTCTTCAACAGAGGGTCAGAATTAACAGAAAGCAGTCACACACACAGTGACCTCATAAACTCTGTCAAAGACAAGAGAGAAGGGACACAGAAATACATCTAAACTGTTCAAGTTAAACTGACATCAACCAAAATTTTTTAATTTTATTATTATTATTTCTTATTATTATTAAACTCCACACTAATGATTCATCTTTTCACCTTTTCTTAAATGTGCATCTCTGGTAGACTATGTGGATTACAGTAAACTATTATAGTTACTTCAAAGTTATTGTAATCTCTACATGGTTTATATATTAATAGGCTATGTAAAAATAATGAGTTCTTCATTCATTGTCACTGTAATTAACGCAATTATTATTGTTTAATTAGAATAGTTATAGGTTATTAACATTAAATAGAGTAAATAGTTCTCACTTTAGATTAGGTCACGGAAAAATAAAAAATTATATATATAAATTATTCTGGTGACACTTTAGTTTAGGATCCCATTCTCACTATTAACTAGAAATTTGCCTCAATAAACTTACTAATACTTAGTAAAGTAGTTTAAGCATTGGATATAGGATTCAAGATGTAGAACAAGGTCTTTCAGAATTAGGCATTAATATGTGCTTTTTAAGTACTAATAAACAGCCAGTATTGTATCCATGGTGATGCTAATAACCAAGTAGTTAATAGTAAGAAACTAAACAAGTAAATTACACATCAAATATTTTTTTCAAAGATAGTTTGTCATTTTATGTAGTTTTTATCACGCTGATGTAAGCTCAAGTGTTTTTGTTGTTTGTTTGTTTGTTTTAAATAGGTTTTAGTTAGTTATTTGATACTATAAAAACGAGGGTGTGACATCACGATTGACAGTTTCTCTGAGCGAAGAAATCAATGAGGTACCAACTGACTTTTTGGGGGATTTTCGGCAGGAGATTTGAGCTTTAACATTAATTTCCATATTTCCATAACTGTTTATCTCACTGCAGCAAACTGTACTAAACCATTCTGTGGGAGTTAAGGTGGGGCCTTGATAGCGCGCGGCTACACTTCATGCTCACTACTGTAAATCTACTTAGGGTTCAGAGAATTTCCTTTGTTCCACATTAATTTCTCACATGTCTGGTACAAATATGTGGATTTGTTTCATTAACTATAGTGTATACTTTTTTCTTTATTTTCAAAAGTTGCGCCATAGGTTGTAACATGATAGTTTAAAATGTTAATTGATCTAATAAGAAAAATATGCAAACATGACAAACTAAAATATTTTGTCAATAAAATACAATTATTATTTATTTCATATAAAATAATAGCATTTTTTTAGGAATTTAAATAATTGACAGTTGACAATGAACACACTGCAAAACAGCTGTACAGCCTATGTAACATTCATTTTCATTTAATCTGATTTCTGAATGAGATGACATGCATCTCATCAATACATTTTGTGCTGTTTTTTTTTTCTAGCAACACCTGGTAGAATATGCTGAACTCAACCATGATCTTTCTCAACCAGCGGACTAGCAGAAGTCACCTGAAACAATCCCTCAACTCTCTCTGGAATTTGGGCCATTGTTCCATCAGATCACTTCTCTAATCCACCCATATTCTCCTAAAACACTTTTAGTCACGTTCCCTTTGTATGTGTTTGTCCTTTTTTTTTTTACAATGCAGTATTGTGTGTATAGTTGGTACTAAAACCACTTGCTTTTCACAAGGTTGATTTGAGTTCACATTTTTAATAAAATCAAATTATTTGTTTGAATTTCTTTGTGTGGTAAATATTTTGTTACTTTAATACCTAAATAATGTCTCTCTTTAAGTTAAAATTCTGGATTAGTTGTTTTGTACCCTGTGCACACTCTGAATTGGAAGATGTGACTCAAATGGCTCCAGCAGTTCGTTGGTAGTCGCTCACATGAGTGATAAAGATCATGCTTTCGTCTCTGGACAAAATACTTTTATCAGCTGACAAAAATAATGTCAGTTTTAGCTTGTGGTAAAGGAAACCAAAACAAAGAATTTCCCTTCAGGTTCCACTGGGAGAAGATGATAATGGCTAGTGAATACCAGCTACACCCACATCACATAGCTCATCCAGGCTGACATCACTCAGTGTTCATACAGTGAGCTCAATAAATGTTAGTACTAAAGAGCAACATGGAAATAAAAATGTCTTTGGTGTTGTTCATTCATAATCACAAAAATCTAACCTTTAATTAAAGTAAAATAATTTAGGAAAAAAAAGAAAAAGATTCACATCATGAATCTTTTTTTCTGAATTACAGTGGGGAGAACAAGTGTTTTATACACTGCTGATTTTGCAGGTCCCATATGGATTTAAAAAGAACAAAGGCCGTTACGTCGCCCGGTATGGCGCAACCGGGGCCTCACCCTGGAGCCAGGCCTGGGGTTGGGGCTCGTAGGCGAGCGCCTGGTGGCCGGGTCTTTCCCCACGGGGCCCGGCCGGGCTCAGCCCGAATGAGGGACGTGGGGCCGACCTCCCGTGGGCCCACCACCTGCGGGAGGAACCATATGGGGCCGGTGCATTGTGGATTGGGCAGCGGCCGAAGGCAGGGGCCTCGGCAACCCAATTCCCGGACACGGAATCTGGCTCTAGGAACAGGGAACGTCATCTCGCTGGCGGGGAAGGAGCCTGAGCTTGTGCGGGAGGTCGAGAGATACCGACTAGAGATAGTCGGGCTCACCTCCACGCACAGCTTGGGCTCTGGAACCCAACTCCTTGAGAGAGACTGTACTCTCCGGGTGGAGAGCTCCTGCCTCAAGTGGAGGAGTTCAAGTATCTTGGGGTTTTGTTCACGAGTGAGGGAAGGAAGGAGCGTGAGGTTGGCAGACGGATCGGTGCAGCTTCTGCAGTAATGCGGTCGATGTACCGGTCTGTTGTGGTGAAGAAGGAGCTGAGCTGCAAGGCGAAGCTCTCGATTTACCGGTCAATCTACGTTCCTACTCTCACCTATGGTCATGAGCTTTGGGTCATGACCGAAAGAATGAGATCC
Organism: Opsariichthys bidens; assembly: GCA_037194245.1. Classification (NCBI taxonomy): domain Eukaryota; kingdom Metazoa; phylum Chordata; class Actinopteri; order Cypriniformes; family Xenocyprididae; genus Opsariichthys; species Opsariichthys bidens. The sequence continues at coordinate 13,339,821 of CM074305.1, read as the reverse complement.
CGGATACAGGTGGCCGAAATGAGCTTTCTCCGCAGGGTGGCAGGGCGCTCCCTTAGAGATAGGGTGAGGAGCTCGGTCACTCGGGAGGAGCTCAAAGTAGATCCGTTGCTCCTTCACATCGAGAGGAGTCAGCTGAGGTGGCTCGGGCATCTGTTTCGGATGCCTCCTGGACGCCTCCCTAGGGAGGTGTTCCGGGCATGTCCCACCGGGAGAAGGCCCCGGGGAAGACCTAGGACATGCTGGAGAGACTATGTCTCTCGGTTGGCCTGGGAACGCCTCGGTGTCCCCCCGGAAGAGCTGGAGGAAGTGTCTGGGGAGAGGGAAGTCTGGGAGTCTCTGCTCAGACTGCTGCCCCCTCGACCCGGCCCCGGATAAGCGGTGGAAGATGAATGAAAAGATGAATGAATGATTTTGCAGGTTTGCCCACTTACATTACAGAATCAAATCCAGAAAATCACATTGTATGATTAAGTAATTCATTTAGATTTTATTGCATGACATAAGTATTTGATATATCAGAAAAGCAGAACTTAATATTTGGTACAGAAACCTCGTTTTCATTTACAGAGATCATACGTTTCCTGTAGTTGTTGTCCAGGTTTGCACACACTGCAGCAGGGATTTTGGCCCACTCCTCCATACAGACCTTCTCCAGATCTTTTAGGTTTTGGGGCAGTCACGGGGCAAAATGGATTTTCAGCTCCCTCCAAAGATTTTCTATTGGGTTCAGGACTGGAGACTGGCTAGGCCACTCCAGCACCTTGAGATGCTTCTTACGGAGTCACTCCTTAGTTGCCCTGGCTGTGTGTTTCGGGTCGTTGTCATGCTGGAAGACCCAGCCACGACCCATCTTCAATGCTCTTACTGAGGGAAGGAGGCTGTTGGCCAAGATCTCGCGATACATCCTCCCCTCAATACGATGCAGTCGTCCTGTCCCCTTTGCAGAAAAGCATCCCCAAAGAATGATGTTTCCACCTCCATGGTTCACGGTTGGGATGGTGTTCTTGTGGTTGTACTCATCCTTCTTCTTCCTCCAAACACAGCGAGTGGCGTTTAGACCGAAAAGCTCTATTTTTGTCTCATCAGACCACATGACCTTCTCCCATTCCTCCTCTGGATCATCCAGATGGTCATTGGCAAACTTCAGACAGGCCTGGACATGTGCTGGCTTGAGCAGGGGGACCTTGCAGGATTTAATCCATGACGGTGTAGTGTGATATTAATGGTTTTCTTTGAGACTGTGGTCCCAGCTCTCTTCAGGTCATTGACCAGGTCCTGCCGTGTAGTTCTGGGCTGATCCCTCACCTTCCTCGTGATTATTGATGCCCCACGAGGTGAGATCTTGCATTAATTTTTAATTACTGTAGCTTTATTACATTCTCCCGCGATTTGCGAATCTCAAAGTATCGCGGTACGTGAGTGGACGCTCTTCTCGTTCTGTTTTACGCGCTGATTGAGGTAAGATATTGTAATGTCTGAAGTAGCTCTATGATAGGTCAAGGGAGGCTCTGTTTATGAACTTTAATCGGAACAAAGAAGAACACACTGTAACAAGCGCACCCGTCTAACACACTCGCTTTTTTTCGCCGCACTTCTGAACTCCCCGTGTTAACCCTATCACTGCCGATGCAAAACAAAACAGCAACTATAAAGAGTCTGTTCTATTCGCTATTCTTTGTATAAAGTCATTGTTCATTGTAAATGTATTTTATATATAGAATGTATGATATATAAATATGATATAAAAAAGCTCGTGGTCTGCTGGCCTGGTAGGTGCCCCCCCAAGCACAAAAGTGAAACCCCGCCTATGGTAGTCACCCTACCAACATGTAGCCTTTGTTAAACTTTACTGGCTAGAAAACTAATTCTTATGAACTGGAACTCAGCAGCCCCCTTCCTGTTGCCAATGGGTTTTTGATTTTCTACACACTCTCAAAATGGCAAAGATTCGGTTTGCAATGAGACAAAAGTCAAAATTCCTTTTGAAAGTCTAGAGCTGTTTTCTGAAATAATTTAAGGAGACCACCACATCCATTTGAATGGTTTCAATCATATTTTTATTTTCTGTTATGTTTTATATTTATTTTTTTCCCCTTCGTTCTGTTTTGTTTGTCTTTCTTTAGAGCATGTAGTGTATAACTATGCTTGTCTGATTTTTTTTTTTTGTATTACTGTATGTTTATATGCACAGTTCTGTTCCAATGCAGCAATTCAAATAAAATTTTGAACAGACATCGGTAGTACCTTAAGAAATCTACTCAATCAAAGAAATCATAATTTTACAATCCAGAAAAAAGCTATGTGTAATAAAGGGAAATGACTTAGGAAAAAAATATTGAACACACCAACTGAAATTGTATTTAATAGTTGACGTAAAAGTCATTTTGCAATTACTGCTTCAAGGCACATCCTGTATGACCAATCTTGTATTCTGTGGGTCTCTCTTATGAATATTGATCTTCAGATCCTTCAACCTGCCATGTTGGGTTTAGGTCTGGTGATTTACTGGGATATTCAAACAACTTCTTCTGGAACCAATTCAAACTCTCCTTTGCAGTGTGTTTTGGGCTGTTGTCCTGCTCGAAGATCCACCAAAGTCTTATCTTCATAATCCTGGTGGATACGGGAACAAATTCATCTCAAGAATTTCCAGTACATAAAGCTTCATTTATCTTCCCCTCAATAATATTGATTCTGCCAGCACCATGAGAACAGAAACAGCCTCATACCATGATACTTCCACCACGAAAACATCACTGTTGGTATGGTATTTTTTTTTTTTATCTCACCTGACCACACTAAATTCACACACACACTTCAAATGAGCTTCAACATGCCTTTTCTTCAATAATGGAGGTGCATTTCATATTGTTTTCTCTGATAACTCCAAGTCATTCTGGACCTCTTTCCAAGTGGTCCTTGGTTCTGGGTTACCCTTCTGACTAACCTTCTAACTCCCTGTTCAGAAACTGAGAGGAGCTCCTTTGCATGGCAACTGATGGTGGAATGATGTTCCATTCCTATGGTGCTTTAGGAGTTGGAAAATCTTTCTGTAATCCTTCTGTATCCTCCAGTACTGTTGTTATTAACAGCAAAAATCTTGCAGTGAAAGTCTTGGGAGAGCTCTTTGCCTCTACACATCATGAGATGTCCAATACTTGCATTCAGAGGTTATTAAGCCTTTTTCTAACCTTACAACATACACTAACCCAACTGATTCTAGTTTGCACAGGTAGGAGGTAGAACTACTTAGTGAAATCTGTTGCTGTCTTGACTTGCCTTAGTGTACTGCTTTTTCTTAATGTGTTCAATACTTTTTTCCCATGTCATTTCACTTTATTACACATAACTTTTTTATGGATTGCAGTATTATGATCTCCTTATTTGTAATGATTTTTTGAGCTAATACCAACATCTGGTCAAAATTTTGTGAATTGCTGCATTGGAACTTTGTAAAATTGTAATTGTAATAATAAAAATGTTAACATATTCAATAACGTATTCAATTCTTATTTTACCCGCTGTGTGTGTGTGTATACATACATAAAGAATTTTGTTCAACCCTCGAGCACATGGTTAGCATAACATCAACTAACGTTAGCATGTGCTGTGGTGAAACAGACAGAAACTGCGAGATATAAACACATGCAATGCATTTTATGTTCCTTTTGTGATCATTAACCTCAATTTTGTGCCAATTCATTTTTGCACTGAGCTGTGTTTTAGTGAACTTGTGGTTGCAGATTGCACAGTGTACTTATTTTCCGAAATATGTGTTAAACCTCAAAGAAAATTCAAAACGGCTATCATCTCCATTCATGTTGTAATGAAGAGGTGTGTGAAAATGCAGGTGCAGATCCAAATGCAGGCTTTATTTTAACAGAAGTAGTCAAACAGGCAATAGTCACAGAACATCAAACAGCTATTTCAGAGGAATAGGCAGAATCATAGTCGGTGGACAGACAGAAATGTCGAGGCAGGCAGAAGGAATCAAACAACGCAAATAACAGGCAGAGTCAAGAAACAGGGAAAACAATCACGGGGAATAATCCTCAGAATTGACCACTAACAGCAAATCAAGACTTTGCACCGAAGTGTCTGTGCAGAGTGCTTATATAGTCCAAATAATGTTCTACAGCTGGCTAGGGTGATCAGTGACAAGGTAAGGGCTTCTGGGAAATGTAGTGTGTGTGTGTGAGTGAGTGAGATCTCCAGTGTGGTGAATTGTGGGAAATGGAGTCCGATAGTGAACAACAGTTCAGGGTGGCGTGCCCTCTAGGGGCAATCACAGGCACTCCAGCTGATAATCGTGATACATGTAAATGCAACTTATATGAAGCTAGTATATCACCTAGCTTTAACTAGCAGTGTGTTGTTGTTGTTTTTTATCAAGATGCAGCTTACAGTCATTTAAGCCAAAATGCAATTTATCTTGACTAAATCTTGATGTGGTAGCACTTTTGAAATAATATTCTAATATCTGATTAAAAGTGGTAAAAGAATTTTAAAAAACCTGACTTTCTTTTTCTTCCACAGAAAGATAGGCTATCTGAAGACCATGCAAAAAGAATCCGATAAGCCAGATATGACAACGTCTATTTTTGAAAGGGAGGTGTTGAAGATTTATAAAGTGGTAAAACTACAATAAGGTTTCATTTGTTAACATTAGTAAATGTATTAACTAAAAATGAGCAATAATAAAAAATACAGTCATTTGTTGTTTTTTCATGTTAGTTCAGTGCATTAACAGTGCATAAAATAAAAACTTTTTATTTTAATAATGTATTAGTGAATGCTCAAATTAATATTAAGATGAATAAATGCTTTAGAAGTATTGTTCATTCTTCATTCATGTTAACTAAAGTATTTAAATGGTTTGTTCACCCAAAAATGAAAATTCTGTCATTAATTACTCACCCTCATGTTATTCCAAACCCGAAAGACTTTTGTTCATCTTAGGAACACAAATGAAGATATTTTGGTACCATTTTATAATAAGGTTGATTAGTTGCAATAATGTGAACAAAAAGACAATAGTAAACAGTCATTTTTCAGGTGAAATCAGTTCAGTGCTGATTCATTTTGGTTCAATATGTTTGCATATCTGAACCCTTTACAACAGAGTATGATTTTAACATCCATCCCCCTCTTAATGCATTGTTTCCTGGTGTATCAGAACATTCTCCTTCACTGCTCCCTGCTGGTGGAATGATCTCCCTACTTTCATCAGAAACGCAGAATCCCTGGCAATATTCAAGAGACAGCTGAAAACTCATCTCTTCCGTGAAAACTTGATCCCCTCATATATATATATATATATATATATATATATATATATATATATATAAAAAAACCTTTCCTTCCCTTTTCCCTTCCTACTCTAGCTTATGGTACTGAGCAATGTATGAAACTTGTATTGTGAGCACTTCCTGTGTTATTTGCCAATTCATGAAGAATCGCTTGTTTGTTTTCCTCGCTTGTAAGTCGCTTTGGATAAAAGCGTCTGCTAAATGACTAAATGTAAATGTATCAGCTGAATGCTTGAAACTTTTGTAATACTTGCGTATGAGTGCCTCAGTTGTCCACAGAGTGAAATGATGGATCTCAAAATCATACAGTCACTGCTGTAAAGGGTTCAAATATGCAAAAGATGCTAGAAAACCAAAGAATTTGCAGGACCTGGAGGAATTTTCAGAGGAAAAATGCGCAGTTTAACTGCTCAAGAAAAATAAGGGACTCATGAACAACCATCACAAAACAAACAAACAGTCATGGATCATGTAACGCCACACAGTTTTAAGAATCAAGGGTATGTAAACTTTTGAATGGGTTCATTTGAATTAATTTAGCTTCTTTTTTGTCTTGTGGACTATAAACATCTTTTACATAAAATATCTTATTCAGGATAAAAACATGTATTTTGTACGATCCCTCTTAATTCGTTAAAATGGCGACCACAGCCTACAATGCGAGACAGAGGACAACTTGTGGATTTAGATTTTGCGGATGATATGTTGCTGATGTGATCTACTCAACTATCACTCTGCAAGCTAACAGTTGAGCTGGAAAGCAAAACGGAAAAATATGGACTCCAGATAAACACATCCAAGTGCAAGATCCTATGTTCGCATGTGTACTCCAGTGCACATTGACCAACGGCCTTTGGATGAAGTTGAACAGTTTACTTGGCAGTTTACTTGGCATCTTGGCAGCATAGTGATGGCGGACGGCAGCTCAGACCAAGACATCGCGAGTTCACAAGGCAAATGTGGTTATGCGACGACTTCAGCTGATTTGGACATATAATACAATCCCCCAGGAACAAAAATCTGACTTCTAAATTCGATTGTCATTCCAACGCCAATCTATGCGAGTGAGATATGGAAATCGCCAGTAAGATACCACGACCATGTCAGCAATAAGGAAATATACCAAACAACTACTACTTGCCCCTTGGCCATTTTCATTTCCCAGCCATGTTCTATCCCCAGAACGATTACCATGTCATGGACAACACCACACGGGAAACGGAAGCAAGGACGCCCAAGGCAAACGTGGCTGCATACATTCAGCGAAGACCTATGTGAGGCTGACCTACCATGGGACAAAGGCGAAAAAGTTGTGATCCATCAAGACTGCTTGGTGTCCAATGCGCCTCGGATCTTCAATTGTGTGGGGCTGATTTTATTCCAAAGACCCTGGACAACTTGTTTGGATACAGAGAAATGAGAAAATCAAGTACCAGTAATAAATATTAAATCAAAACCTGACTTGACCTTGTCAGAAAGCTTAAACTGGGCTGTGGTTGGATCTGCCAGCATGACAATGGTCCAAAAAACATCTCAAAATAAACAACAGGAAAGTTCACTGACTGCTGAATAAAGGTTTTGCCATGAAAATAGCAGCCCCCTGACCCTAACCCGAGAAAACCTGTGATGGGCAAAAGAAAAGAGTCCACAATCATGGACCTCTGAATCTGAAGGATCTAGAGGGGTTCTGTATGGAGGAATGGTCTCAGACCTGTTGCCATGTTCATCAACCTTATTACACATTATTGGAGAAAGTCCATCCAAAGCTGCCATCAAAGGGAGGTTGCACAAATAAGGGGTGTCAATAATTAGGGAATACGTGCATTTAAGAATAATAATAATAAAAAAAAAAAAATGTTTTATGATAAGATTTTTTTTTCTTTCAACTATTTGACATGAATTAAAAGTTAGCTTTTTGTGAATATTTTCAATCAAAGACTAAGAGGAGAAATTGCAAAAACAAATTTTCACAGTTTTGCTCATTATATACTCTCCTCTTCACCTACAGCTATTGTGTGGTGAGTGTACTGGAGCCGCTGCACTGTGGCTGCCAGGTAAAGAGCTTTGTGTGTACAGTCGTATCTTAAATAAATGCGTCATTTATTAATTCATTCATGTAGAGTTATGTCATTTTTAATTAAGGAGTGTTTAGTATTTAGGTTGACTTTGATGTCATCAAACCCTTCTAACAGCTATTTAACCGAGTCAAAGGGGAAGGGCTACATCGATAGAATCAATAACACATTTTCACAACATTTCTTGCGACATGAAATTTCAATCCCAGTAGTCAAGCAGACAGCACTGACACTGCGTTCTCGTTGTTGTCCAGTAGAGGGGCCTGGCGTTCTCTTTACGGGTGGCATTTGCACAAGGTTCCGTTGTGCCATCTAGCGGAGAAATTGTTTATCATAAAGCAATTATTTTCATTCTAATTGCCTTTTCTAGTGTTCGTTTTGATTATAATTCATTTGAACGCTCTCTTCCCACCCCATCCAAGAACAAGCTATCTGTTTGTTTCTGGTCCTGCACTTGGTTTTTCACTAGGTTATTAAGACCACAGAAATGTTATTATAACGTTATTAAGGTAATACGTACGCTGCAGTGTCTTCTCTGATCTTTCCCATTTTAATGTGCTATGTCCATTCAATTTTCCTAAATTAAACTGATTTCTTTCAACATTCTGAAACACTCACTTTTTATTGACTGACAAGAGAAAATGCTACTTTCCTTGTGTTTCCTTGTTCTTACTACACATGTCGTTTGTATTGTTCCCTCCGTGGCGTCAGATATGAATCTGTATGCAGAAACTACTATGTCCTCAAGTTCAGAACATAAATGGAGTTGGCATAGCAACAGCTGCATTATTTTTATCCTTGCATCAAGGACCTTGATCAAACGAAAAATAATTTGCCATCTCTATGCGTGCTGTGTAAATATAGCAAGAGTATAACGAAAGATAATTTGGTCTACCGCTTCTACATTAAGTTTCATCTGATTTGTCCATTTGCTGATTTTTGGTGCTTTTTATTATGATGCCATTCTGACGGAATCAGGAATGTTGTTGTTCCACCTCTTCTCCGTCTATCAAAACACTACATTTTCTGTCGCAAGCTTACAATGATGAATAAAACGTCCCCGTTTTTTTATTTATTTTATTATTATTATTTAATTTATTTTAATATTTTACTTCATCGGAATGGTAGCTACGAAACTGGGTAAAGGTTTTGTCACTTGCTGTGTGAACAAAAAATGGACATGATTCTAAAAGGTTAAACTGTAATTTTAAAAAATAGCTACACTTGTAATATTGGCGGCCAAAAATGACCGGATTTGAAATAAATGAGAGACTATATGAATAGAGGGTGCGCACGTGATGTCACAGTCGGCCGGAGTGACTGCGGTTACTTCCACTAAGTGGCAGCATTGTTTTTCAGCGTGAATGCCGCGAAAAACACAAAACTAATTCAAAACGGGAAAGAGCTACAAATAGAACTGACAATAAATTTTTAAAGAAGACCGAAAGCTAAAAAGAAAAAAAAAAAAAAAAAACAGAAGCAAATGGATCGCTGTAACGAAACAACTGGACTCCATGTAGCGAAACGTAAATTTCCAGTTGTCTTTTTGTCAATATCTTGAATTTTCGGATAAAATCATCCTCTATATATTGTATTTTTATATACTGTGTTGACAACTCATAAATTAAATGTTAAAAAAATTCTGCATAATTGGGATCTTTTTAAATAAACAATGACAACAACTACAGCTATACAAGTTTTATGCCTGGATGATGAACAGTCTATAACATTTATATAAGTGATCATCCGGATTTAGACCTACCTATATTATATTTATATAAAGGCAAATTTGCTTTATGAATTTCCCCATGCGTCGAAATCAGGCACATATAAGTATCGCTTCCTGGCTGCATATCAATATCCACGGATTACTGAATCTTTGGTAGTTGTATCAGGAACACTATCGACTCCACCCTTTAGTTTAATCATTTGTTTTACTCGCGTTTACAAGGTATAGTTTACTATTTATATATAATTTTTGCACTTTCAGTATACTACTTTGTTCAAATTAATTCAAGGTATTATTTTTTTATACTTGAAACATACCTTTAAATGTACTTTAACTAAATTAATAAATATTTTACCGTTTTTCTCAGTTGCTTTGGTACATTTCTCAGATCAGAATTGAAATTCTCAAAACTACCTGTTTAATCTTCACATCATTGTGTCACTTGTGCACATCAAAAAAGCAGTTTCTCATTTCTTTCAAGTTGCAAATGTTTTGGTACATCTGTGCAAATGATTATGTAAAATTCTCTGCTGTTTCCTACATTATCAATTGCTTATGTCATGTTGAGCAATAGTCTTACCCCTCAAAACGTCAAGTCGTTAGTTCATCGTATAAGTCATTAGACTTTTTTCTAAATCGGTCCTGAATTGTTAAATTGCTCCAAGGTGAATCTTGATTTTCTCTAACGAAGGGACATCGTACATCTCATGAATCTCACGAATCAACTGGCAAGTATATATATATATACATATAGCTGGAGCACAACACAATGTTACAATGTCTGACAATGCAAGGACAAGGAATTGGACGGGGTCAACAGCCAGAGAGAAGAAGAAGAAGAGGAAGAAGAGTGGCGCTGCGTAGCGGAGGAGTTGGGAGGCAAAACAGAGGAAGAGGCTGAGGACATATGCGTGTTCCTGATGAGATAGCAGCCACACTTGTAGATCATGTTGTCAATCATGGGCTTACAATGGCCGAGGCTGGTCAAAGGGTGCAGCCAAATGTTGGGAGAACTACTGTGTCCTCAATCATTCAGACATTTTGTCGACAGAATAGGTATGTAATCCAAGAGTAGGCACTGCTCTGTAATGCTTCATACAATACAGGGAGTGCAGAATTATTAGGCAAATGAGTATTTTGACCACATCATCCTCGTTATGCATGTTGTCTCACTCCAAGCTGTATAGGCTGGAAAGCCTACTACCAATTAAGCATATTAGGTGATGTGCATCTCTGTAATGAGAAGGGGTGTGGTCTAATGACATCAACACCCTATATCAGGTGTGCATAATTATTAGGCAACTTCCTTTCCTTTGGCAAAATGGGTCAAAAGAAGGACTTGACAGGCTCAGAAAAGTCAAAAATAGTGAGATATATTGCAGAGGGATGCAGAAGTCTTAAAATAGCCAAGCTTCTGAAGTGTGATCATCGAACAATCAAGCGTTTCATTCAAAATAGTCAACAGGGTCGCAAGAAGCGTGTGGAAAACCAAGGCGCAAAATAACTGCCCGTGAACTGTGAAAAGTCAAGCGTGCAGCTGCCAAGATGCCACTTGCCACCAGTTTGGCCATATTTCAGAGCTGCAACATCACTGGAGTGCCCAAAAGCACAAGGTGTGCAATACTCAGAGACATGGCCAAGGTAAGAAAGGCAGAAAGTCGACCACCACTGAACAAGACACACAAGCTGAAACGTCAAGACTGGGCCAAGAAATATCTCAAGACTGATTTTTCTAAGGTTTTATGGACTGATGAAATGAGAGTGAGTCTTGATGGGCCAGATGGATGGGACCGTGGCTGGATTGGTAAAGGGCAGAGAGCTCCAGGTCGACTCAGATGCCAGCAAGGTGGAGGTGGAGTACTGGTTTGGGCTGGTATCATCAAAGATGAGCTTGTGGGGCCTTTTCGGGTTGAGGATGGAGTCAAGCTCAACTCCCAGTCCTACTGCCAGTTTCTGGAAGACACCTTCTTCAAGCAGTGGTACAGGAAGAAGTCTACATCCTTCAAGAAAAACATGATTTTCATGCAGGACAATGCTCCATCACACGTACTCCACAGCGTGGCTGGCAAGAAAGGGTATAAAAGAAGAAAATCTAATGATATGGCCTCCTTGTTCACCTGATCTGAACCCCATTGAGAACCTGTGGTCCATCATCAAATGTGCGATTTACAAGGAGGGAAAACAGTGCACCTCTCTGAACAGTGTCTGGGAGGCTGTGGTTGCTGCTGCACGCAATGTTGATGGTGAACAGATCAAAACACTGACAGAATCCATGGATGGCAGGCTTTTGAGTGTCCTTGCAAAGAAAGGTGGCTATATTGGTCACTGATTTGTTTTTGTTTGGTTTTTGAATGTCAGAAATGTATATTTGTGAATGTTGAGATGTTATATTGGTTTCACTGGTAAAAATAAATAATTGAAATGGGTATAAATTAGTTTTTTGTTAAGGTGCCTAATAATTATGCACAGTAATAGTCACCTGCACACACAGATATCCCCCTAAAATAGCTAAAACTAAAAATTAAAAACTAAAACTTCCAAAAATATTCAGCTTTGATATTAATGAGTTTTTAGTGTTCATTGAGAACATGGTTGTTGCTCAATAATAAAATTAATCCTCAAAAATACAACTTGCCTAATAATTCTGCACTCCCTGTATTATAGTATTCCACTTGCGTTTTACAATACAGTAAGTTGGCCTACACCTTAAACAGTGACTTTTTATCTTACCCAACTTTGTATTTGGTATTTATATATTTTTTTCCTCATAGGACTGCAAGACAACTTCACAGGGGTGGCAGAGGGCCCCTTTTCACACCTTAACAGGAGGAAGTTATTTGCACCATGATTGTAAAAAACAATGCCATGAGACTAAGGGGAATAAAGAGTGCATTATAGAGGAAAACAATATATTTGCAAACATCCAAACAGTCAACCATTGACAGGGTGCTGAAAAGACACCAAATGAATATGAAGCAGCTGTACACTGTTCCATTTGAAAGAAATGGTGAAAGAGTGAAGGAGCTGCACTACCAGTACCAGTAAGTGTGACCTTGAGCCATTTGCTGTGGCTGTAGAAAAGATGCAATATGTGATGTATACATTTGATGTAACTGTATCTTAGCCAAAATGAAAAAGCATGTAATTCATAAAACTCATTTTGTGTATTCTGGATATAGCGTATAATGGAACTGGAAGCAAGTGAACCACCACACAGCTTCATCTACATGGATGAGGCTGGCTTCAACCAAACGAAATGCAGAAGGAGTGGTTGAAATATCATTGGCCACAGAGCTACAGTTGATGTGCCAGGCCAACGGGGCGGGAACATAACCATGGGTGCTGCTATCTCTGAGAATGGTGTGCTAATGCATATTCCCATTATTGGGCCGTACAATACAGAGCATCTTGTCACCTTTTTAGACACTCTCTACAGAGATCTCAGCCCTGAACAAGAGAGGGGTCAGATTGGAGATGACCTGCCAAATACGTAATAGTTTGGGATAATGTCAGTTTCCATTGCTCCAACATCATCAGGCAATAGTTTGCAGCCCACAACAGGATACTGATGGAGTTCCTCTCACCCTACTCTCCATTCCTTAACCCCATTGAGGAATTTTTCTCAGCATGGAGATGGAAAGTATACGATCGCCAGCCACATGCACAGATGACTCTTCTGGCTGCCATGGATGCAGCGTGTGAAGGCATCACAGCAGATGCCTGCAGAGGCTAAAAGATTCTTTCCACGCTGCATCGCAAGAGAAGATATCCGTTGTGATGTGGATGAGAATTTGTGGCCCAACAGACAGGAACGTCAGGAGGTGTATGAAGACTGCACTGTAATTCCTACAGCACTGCATGTACAGATTTTCCTAAAGAGACTGTCCTATGTTCACATCAATATTTTACAATATTACAATATTATTTTACAATTTATGCTATATACTATTTGCTATTTTATTCAGTTACTATATTTCTAATGTATTATACTCAATTGTATTTTTAGGCTATTAATAACAATAAAAAAATAATAATAATTGTAACAATAATATTCCATTCAAAACTGCCATACTGTATACTGATGTGTCCTATTATTACACTTGTTTTTCATACTATTTATATTGCACTGTATTTTACCATAAATTAAAATGAAATTTTATTATAAATTAAACCGAGAGAGCTCAACGTGCTGTAAATAAAAAACACCAACAAATTAAGAAATCGTGATCATCAGTTTGACAACACGTGTTGCAAATCCTCACAACACATGCAAACACAGAAACGCGCTGCAAATAGCACAAACCACAACGGAAATGTTTCAAGGGGACCCCAAAAAGTGACGGACCCTACTTAACGAAAGCACAAGCAAGAAAATATTATTAAATTATGTAGGCATTAACTCAATGTAATGTGTTTCACAAACAGCAAAGTGTTTTAATATGTGGCATTGTTGTTAACTTGTTAAACTTTAAGAGATGATAATTTAGTGGATGATTTAAAATATTCGTTAATCATCTGTAGCGTACTAATGTGACGTAATCGTAAGGGCCGCCTGAGGCGCTCGACGACCACGTCATCTGAGTTTCTAGCAAACTGAAAAACACATTATTAAATAAAATAAATACATGAAATAATGAACACTTGATAATGTGTGTTTATTTTAGTTTACAGTTTTTTTATAGTATTTGGTGATTGTAAACACATTGTGCACTCAAATGCCATACACTATATTAGGATTAGTGAAGGAGTGAACGGGTGACTGGATTTGGACACAGCTAATAAGCAGCTCCTAGTAGGGTTCATCTCTTTTTGGGGTCCCCTTGAAACATTTCCACTGTGGTTTATGCTATTTGCAGCGCTTTTCTATGTTTGCTTGTGTTGTGAGGATTTGCAGCACATGTGTTGTCAAACTGACGATCACGTTTTCTTAATTTGTTGGTGCTTTTTTCTATTTGCATGCGTTTTCTTGTTTGCAGTGCATTGAGCTCTCTTGGCCACCGTAATAAATGTACAGCTTGCGCTCTGGAGAACGTCGAAGTTTTCTATTTATAACGTTTTGCAGTGTTTAATTAAAAATAACTGCTGCAAAGAAATCATTCATTTCTATTGAGCCAGGATAGAGCCATTACTCACAAAAAGTTTGGAGACCCCCGGTTTTGAGTATGCAGACCCTATGCACATATTATGCTAATGGGCTGCAGTTTCTTCCATTTTTTCTCCTTTTTCCTTCTTCCCTTTCTTTTCCCTTCTTCCTTTCCTCAAACAGACTATTGATTCCCAGTTAGGCCTGGGCCATTCTACAGAATTGGTGCAAACTGCTGTCCCACAACATATATGTATGTATATATATATATATATATATATATATATAAAATCATTATTTATTATTCAGTTGCAAGGTGGCTGTCCCAAACCCTAACCCCAAAATTTTAATTTGTGAAAATATTGAAATAATTTTTGCAATTTTTTCTATGGTTTTTAAAAATATATTTGTGATGTTTTTTTAAGTGGTTAAAAATGTATTTATTTTACATTTTATTATTAAATGATGAAATATTATGTCAAAAATGTGTCCTGCATTTTCATGTCACTATACTGAAACAGTGTATGTCTTTGCCCATTGGCTGAGACTGATTTTAACCACACCTCTTCATTCCCTCCCTCTCATAGCCTCTCTCTCAAAGTACATATGTACCATCATTTTGAGTTAAATGTGTTGAAAAGCCTGAAAATTTGTGTGTAACTTTAATGAACGTCATTATCAAACACCTTTTTTCTGCAAATAAGCAATTTTTTTTAGGGTGTTATTCTATACATTTTGTAGTTTAGAACTGTGCTAGGTAACCATGTGCTGAATATCATTTGTGCTTGGCTCAAAAGTATCTAAAATTGTCACTACCAAAACAGTCACGGCATGTCATCATTGTTTTGGTAGTGACAAAAGGGAACACATAATCCTTCATTTTGGGGAAATAAACAAAATTTTGTACAGTTATGCAAATAATTAGTATTTTAATATCTTTTAGTAGTGTTTGGTTCAATGTATATTCAAACTAATGAATCCTTAACTTTGAAATCAGTATGATAAACTTTTTTCCTTTTACAAAGAAAGATTGGATTCATAATACAACAAATTATACGTGAAATATTGTTAAAATTGTAATTGTTATTGATTTAACGGTGAAAACTTTTAAAAAGTGGCACTATATATACAGTGGGTACGGAGAGTATTCAGACCCCCTTAATTTTTTCACTCTTTGTTATATTGCAACCATTTCATAAAATCATTTAAGTTTTTCCTTTTTTCCCCTCATTAATGTACACACAGCACCCCATATTGACAGAAAAACACAGAATTCTTGACATCTTTGCAGATTTATTAAGAAAAGAAAAACTGAAATATCACATGGTATTCAGTATTCAGACCCAGGCTTTCATGTGTCTTGCACTGAGGAGAGGCTTCCGTCGGGCCACTCTGCCATAAAGACCGACTGGTGGAGGGCTGGAGTGATGGTTGACTTTCTACAACTTTCTTCCAGCCACAGTGATCTTTGGGTTCTTCTTTACCTCTCTCACTAAGGCTCTTCTACCCCGATAGCTCAGTTTGGCCCGATGGCCAGCTCTAGGAAGGGTTCTGGTCATCCCAAAACATCTTCCATGTAAGGATTGTGGAGGCCACTGTGTGAACCTTAAGTGCAGTAGAAATGTTTTTGTAACCATGGCCAGATCTGTGCCTTGCCACAATTCTGTCTCTGAGCTCTTCAGGCAGTTCCTTTGACCTCATGATTCTCATTTGCTCTGACATGCACTGTGAGCTGTAAGGTCTTATATAGACAGGTGTGTGGCTTTCCTAATTAAGTCCAATCAGTATAATCAAACACAGCTGGACTCAAATGAAGGTGTAGAACCACCTCAAGGATGATCAGAAGAAATGGACAGCATCTGAGTTAAATATATGAGTGTCACAGCAAAGGGTCTGAATATTTAGGACCATGTGATATTTCAGTTTTTCTTTTTTAATAAATCTGCGAAAATGTCAAGAATTCTGTCAATATGGGGTGCTGTGTGCATTAATGGGGAAAAAATGAACTTAGATGATTTTAGCAAATGGTTGCAATATAACAAAGAGTGAAAAATTTAAGGGGTTCTGAATACTTTCCGTACCCACTGTATATTTAAAACGGTAGGTGTAAACAAAATCGTAATAGGTAAATGTAATCCTACTTATTAAATTATTTGTTATTGTGTTTCAGTAGTGACAAATTAGGGGAAAGGAAAAATACTCCAAAACTTTATAAAAATACAATATGAGAATTAAATGCATAATTACATTGTACCTTGAATATTACACAATTTGCATACATACAAAATTGAAGGAAACAGACATTTTTTCAAGACGTTTCCAACTCTGACTTTGAACCAGTCCTGTTGAATGGCCCATGCCTATGCTAATATTATATTCAACAACAAACCATGCTCATTTCATCAACATTTAATAAAAACGTAATAACCTATTTAAAACATCTTATTTTCAGTTTGGTTGTAAACCAACCGAACATTCTGAAAATATAGTTGACAAATGACTCTTAGAGTACTAACCACAGACAGGCAGTGGTGAAAGTGATAGTGCACCATTTCCTGTATCAGTTCATTGTTTTATCCTGTGTTTGGCAGTCCGCAGCATGCAAATCTTTAGACTATGTGTTGGCCTGTTTGCAGTATCTTTTTTCTTCTGCATCTCACTTTTCAAATAAAATCTCTATATTTTGCTTAGATGCATTGATTTTGAATGCTTTATTTTTACTGTTTTCTAAAATATGCTCAAGCACCGAAAACTCTTACTAATAACAGGACTTTAAAACATAATCATCATAATTCTTTTAAGATTTGAAAAAGGTCAGTTTCCTAAATGGCAGTGGTTACTAAACAGATACAGCACAAACATGCATATATTAATTATTAACAATTTCTTGAGGCGTGAAGTCATGCAGTCAAATTAATATTCGTGATCGGAGTTAATTCGCCAGTTGACTGGCCATATCGTCATATTTTTGCAAATATACCAGCGGATGGTCACGTAGCGTAAATAATATTTATTGTGCTAAGCATTTGCCGTAGTAGCATTTGTAAATTCGCATTCAAGACTGGCAGATTCACTTCCAGGTGCTAGGAGACGCGCGGTCCAGTCACAATGCAACACGAACGGCGTTCGGCCTCATAAATGCGCATGCGCAGCAGCACTTTGCTCTGTTTCCTGCGCACATTGCCACGTTATTAGCGGCAGACACAAAATTCAAGCGACACTTCAGACTGTTAAAGGTGAAAGAATACTCGCCGCGCTAACAGTCTCCCCGGTTTCCGTCACAGTTTCATTAATATCTGGTGCGTTTGGAGGTGATTCGAAATGCTTAAGTTGTTGATTGTGTGTGCACTGGCCGCTACGATCACGGCTGAAATCACTGAAGAGGAGGACGTGCTTGTACTGAAGAAAAGTAACTTCGAAGAGGCGCTCAAAACTTACCCAAATGTCCTTGTTGAGTTTTGTAAGTAGTCGCCAGCTTTGTTTGATTTGTCGTTGATTTGTATGCCTGTTTTACGACGGTAGTTTGTGCATGAGGAAAATGCAAAACGAAACCAGCTATCGGTGAAATAAGTTATTTGTTCTTCGTTTTAATTTGCAGCTTGGTCTCTGTTCATGAGTGTAACTCCTTGTAGTAACCTAGACGTGTGCTATGTAACTCCTAACGTAAGAGTGAAATTTTTCTCAAAATTTAGTTTTTTAAAGGCGTCATTTGCACTCACCCCAAAACTGTTGACGCATAATAGTGCAGTGAAACCCTTTACAAATTATTGCATTCTATCCAAGTTCGTAGATTTGTAGTGCCACATACATATTCAGGGAGACAACGGCATTGGGACGGAAAACCGACATTGATTTACACTTTCGCTTGTTCTTCGACTTTTTTTTTTTTTTTTTTTTTTGTCGTTGGTGCTTCTATTTTACCACTTCATGCAAATGAGACGCGCTCTGACAAGCATTAATGGATTTCTAATCAGAAAAGACTTCTCAACTTGTTACCCGGCTCGTTAGTTTATGTACCTTAACCGGGCTAAATTCATTGGACTCTCTCAAAGCATATCCTGATGCGGTGTCGTGATAGATCCCCAATTTACCCAATCACTGGTGTCCACGAGTGTTTCGTCATAATAAGAGGCGTGGTAGCGTGTAATATGGGCGGGACTTTCCAGTGGCCCAGCGCTAGGTTGACGTGTACATCAGAGAAAACTTTTGTTGCACAATATATCAGAGAAATTTTTGAACTTTTATTTCTTATGAACAATGGAAAGCGTAAACAGTGCTGTCTTTCACTAGTACTTGTTGGTAAGATCGTGGTATTTCATGTGCATACTGCTTCATAAGCATTTTACACCCATGTGAACCTACTGTTTAGTGGTTTTCCCCACTAACCTGTTCGTTTAGACAAATTACTAGTAATGTAGTTTTAATGTTTGATGTAAAATCGGTAACACTCAGTGAAAGTAAATGTAAAATGTATTGAATTAACTACTTTTTTCTTATTGCAGATGCGCCATGGTGTGGGCACTGCAAGGCCCTCGCTCCCGAATATGCCAAAGCAGCTGGTATGCTGAAAGCGGAGGGCTCAGAAATCAGACTAGCTAAGGTAGATGCCACGGAGGAATCTGAGCTCGCTCAAGAGTTTGGTGTTCGTGGATATCCTACCATCAAGTTCTTTAAGGGAGGAGAGAAGGAGAACCCCAAGGAGTATTCTGGTTGGTGATCTGAGATGCACTTTACCTACTTGACGTCTATGGTCCTCTTTGTGTGTGACCTACCAGAAAGCCTTAAAGGGTTAGTTCACCCAAAAATGAAAATTGTCATTTATTATTATTACTTCCAGAAAGGCCTTCATTCCTCTTCGGAACACAAATTAAGATATTTTTGATAAAATCCAATGTCTCAGTGAGGCCTATGTTGGCAGCAAGTTAATTTACTTTCAAACACCCAGAAAGGTGCTAAAGATATATTTAATACCGTTTGTGTGGCTAAAGTGGTTCAACCGTAATATTGTAAAGTGACAAGAATACTTTTTGTGAGCCCAAAAAATAATTACTTTATTCAAAAATATCTAGTGAAGGGCACAATTTCAAAACGCCGCTTTACGAATCTTTTGAATCAGTTGTTCAGGGTTCCAAAAATCACGTGATTTCAGTAAGTCTTCGTTATGTCCTAGGTGTCTTGAAATTCAATAGTTCACATGACTTTGGCAGTTTGATACAGGCCCCGAACTACTGACTCGAAACAAAACATTGAATTATGGTTGAACCACTGTAGTCACTTGAACCCTTTTAAATGTTTAGTAACTTTCTGGGCATTGAAAAAGGAAATGGCCTTGTTGGCAATGCAGGCCTCACTAAGCCTTGATGTTGCATCAAAAAAATCTTAATTTATGTTCTGAAGATTAACGAAGGTGTGGAATGACATAATTTTCATTTTTGGGTGAACTAACCCTTTAAGCTTTTTTTTTTTTTTTTTTAGACTTGTAAAATTACACACTTTTTTTTATAGATAAGACCATTTCTTATCAGTATCAAGATTTAAAAAAATTCTGTTTTGGTTTGAATATCTAAAGTGTAACTGAACTATATGCCATCGTTTACTGAAAACCAAGTCAACTTAGACAAGACAGATGCCTGTATACCATGAATGAGTGCTACATGCTGAAGACGTGCAGGTCATATTGTACGTGCAAGCCCTGCGTTCCAGCCTGTTTAAGGCCCCTCCCCCTTTCCTTCAACATGCAGTTCCTCACGTTGCCTGTGGTCTGGTTTCTGTAGGCTGCTCTACAGGTCTGTGTGTTTTAATCCTGAGGACAAGATCAGCCTCAGAATTTAAATTGAAGTCTAAAAAAAGATTGCTAATGGCTGGTGTCCCAACTTTTTTTTTTTTTTCGGTCCACCTAACCTGAACCTCTTCAATGTAAAATATTTATTTGAAGTACCCCCTGAGATTGAGTTAATATTTAAATTTAATGGCACATTCACATCCTAGTTCTGATAAGTCACATGAGTTTTATATATTTTGAACATGAGGACATTAGTATTTTAACTTAAGCTAGTTAAGTTCTTTTTTTCAAAAGTTAACCTCCTAGTTTTTGAAATGTCAAATCCTTTATTTTTAAAAGTTTAGTGGTAAAATTCTGTAGACTTATGCCTTCAAATGTTGGAAACCATGTGAAAATGCAGTAAAATTGACGCACATTAAATTTACAAATGCATGTTGGACTGATTGAGTTTATAAGAAGCATCTTTGAGCGTGCACAAAGCTGGTCTGAAAACATGTTAAATAAATGAGAAGTGTCGCTCTTCACTTGAAAGCAAGCAGCAAAACAGACTGTATACTTTAAATTGCAGTTTGATCACAATTTAAAATGCCACTGTTCTGGCTTTATTTTGAAAAAAAATCATGTACTCCTATTCATTATGTTACACATGATTTAGTTAATTAGATTTACATCAATGCCCATGGCCCACCCAAGAGGATGTCTGACTTGCATGTAAAGTAATCAATCAGCAAATAATACATTGTCCCATGTCATAAAATGATTTAAGTCAGTGTCCCTACAATAATAGAACAGCAAGAATCAGTCTATGGCATGCATCTAATGAATGATTCCTTCAGGAACATTGCAAGTTTACTGCAACAGTAGTGCTGCAAACTTCATACTTTTGAAAATCTGTCAGTTTTAAACCCAATGGCATTCATCTTCCATAAGGGGGTTTGGCATCACACGTCTCCAGGAAGTCAAGTAGAATTCAACTAATCGGATGACCACTTCGAAACTCGAAGGGTTTCCTATTTTGTGTGCCATATGTATCAGATATTCAGCCAACAGTCTGTGGGTGAGGCTGAGACTACGGAAACCGTCCCTTATGGGAATGCAGAATTATCTGAGAGACTAATCTTCAGTAATTCTTTTGTTCCAGACAGTCACTTTATATCTGCAGCCTTGATGGAAGGACTCTGCCAGGGATTCTGTTACATGATTTCATAAGAGCTCAGCCTTGATCAAATTCTGAACCACAGTGTAATTGCTGACGTGTTGCATCAGTCATTCCTGCTGTAACCTGTGGCACTCATTACGGTTTAAGAAGAGCATGATTAAGACAACCTTTGAAACGGTGTGTGACATGTCATTTGGATTGACATGCAAGTCCTGCCCTGTGGTCATAAATGATCATAAATGGATGAGGATATGTGGATGGAGTACTTGAACTAGATTTAATCTGTTTCTCAGGTAATGCAGGAACTAAGATATGCCTTAAACACAGCGCAAGTTGCTTGTGGAAAAAAAAAAAAATCTGCCAAATGCGTTAATGTAAGCGTTTCACATCTCCTAGTTGGTATGGTATGACACTTAATTGAGGGTTTTTAAATTCCTTGCGTAGCTAAACCTCTTGTTTCTTACTTTCAAGAGTTTTATATATATAAATCTGTATTTCTGTTTTGTTAGTGTTTACTTGTTGCCACCATGTTCCTTTGTTTCACGACGACATGCTCATGCTCTGTCTGCAGCTGGTCGACAGGCTGATGATATCGTCAACTGGCTGAAAAAGCGAACTGGCCCTGCAGCTACTACTTTAAGTGATGTGACACAGGCAGAGTCTCTTATTGCTGATAATGAGGTTGCAGTAATTGGGTTCTTTAAGGTAAAATTCATTTCGAGCCAATTTAGATTTGAGTATTTTTCCCTTTTAACTTACTGAATTTATTCATCTGACTTTTTTTTTTTTTTTATTTCTCTGCAGGATGTTGAATCTGACGATGCCAAGGCCTTTGTTAAAACGGCAGAGGCTGTGGATGACATACCCTTTGGCATCACCTCTGATGATGCAGTCTTTTCTAAGTTTGAAGTTGCCAAGGATGGTGTTGTGCTTTTTAAGAAGGTACTCATGTTCTCTGCAATGTAACATTCTTCTGAAAAGGGATTCGTAGTAGTAGATCTGTCTGTTTCAGCCAAAAAAAAAGAGTATTTATAATGACTTGTCAAATTTTCCCCTATTTGGATGTGAACAAATGCATTTTTTCCTTTAAAAGCAACAAAGCTGGAGACTCTTACGCAGCCAAAATGACGATTGTCTGTAACGGGTTCAATCGTACATTGTTCAAACCGGAGTTGAACACTGGAGAGACTCAGGAAAAGTTACTTTTAGAATGCAACTGGACGTAAACTTATGTAGTTGTTGTGGAGTTGATTCAACTCATCGACTAGCATGTGTCATCATGTTAGTCTTTTGTGCAAAACCCGTATGGATGCCCACTATACATGGCATACCTGTTTACCAAACAGCTGTGCACACCAGGCGTTTTTTTTTTTTTTTTCCCCCTCAAAAGAATTCAAGCTTACCAGGGTCAACTTGCAGGCTATCCAAGCTAGCTTTAGATACTCTAGATAGTGTTCTGTGCTTGTCTTTGCAGTCAACTACAGAACAGTTGCCATGTTTTGCTCAACTTTTGCCATGGCCATAGAAGTGGTACACCGTTTTCGCTTGCGAAAAAAAATGATTGTGCCGTGGGTGGAATCGTGCCGATTAAAGGGCGCTAATATTGTAATATAATCCCTTCTTGCGTCATAAGGGGAGGGAAATCGGATTTGTTGTTTTTTTTCTTCATGATTTCAGAGAAACAAAGTTCCTGGGTTGTCCTTTTTTAGGTTTTCCGGGTTGGTAAAACGATTTCTGATTTATTGATGACCCGATTATAGCCCTTAAACATTGGGGGAAAAAGTCAGATTTTCACGGTATGTCCCCTTTAAAAGAAGCCATTTAGATTATGAAATGAGTCCATAATTTTTCAAGTACTCTGTGCTGCCATGGTAAGGTGATCCTGCTGCATCTAGTCTTTGCTGGCCATGCTACCATTGCTATTATTGGTCTTTGCTTAGCCGCGCAATAAATTTGGTTTTCCGGTTCAAGCTGACAGCAGATCTTGACCTTTTGAATACTTTATGTAATGATGCTCTCATTTATCAGGGTTAGTGGATCATTGTCAACCATTAATAACTTTCTTTTTTTTTTTTTTTTTTTTTTTTTTCTAAGGATATTGCGCCGAAAATACTGTTCATGTCCGTCCTTGCAAAACTATAGTAATTTGGTATAGGTGACTTTATTGATGTCATCTGAAAAACCAGATCAAATGAATATATCAGATTTTTTCTAGATGCTGTTTTATGTGGAGGTCCAAGAGGATAAACTCCACAAATGGGGAAACGTGCACAGTTAAGGTCATGATTTAGTTTATTCTTAAGTATTCAGAGGCTCTTTGTTAAGAAAACGGTTGTGCATTAACTCTGAATGGGACACCCTGCTTTTGAGATGAGCCCCACACAGAGATGAGATCAGATCACAGGCGATACGTCTTGATGCATGTTGTTTTGGTGAATTTAAGAACCTCACAGCACTGCTGATTAAGCACCACTCTCAGCTCTTATCCATCAGAAATCCGTAGGGTTTCTATGGTCATGAAGAGAACTGAAAATGACACTGATTTTTTTTTTAAATTTAAATGCGACCACCTCAGTTGAGGTTTCAAGTGAGCTGTTCTGATACTAAAATGTGATGCGTCAACACTGCAGATCACTCATTGGTCAGATAATTGTCACTACCAGTGTCATTGGATTTGCAACATGAACCCCAATCTAGATTTAGAAGGCATCATTTGTTTGCATTAATTTTTTTTTAAACTACTTGCTTTAAACAACTGTCACATGGAACTTGAAAAACGAAATGGCTGTATTGCGGTCAGTAGATTAGGTGGCAGCACACCCACTTTGAAGCAGTACTAAACTGCAGTTGAAAGCAAGCCGTGCCAAACTAAAGCGTATCGAGTCGTGCCGAGTCATAACACGCAGTGGAAAAGCGCCTTTAGTTCCACCCCTGCTCCAACGTGCTTATCTGTAGTTTTCATAAAAAGCCCAAAGCTGGGTCAGCAAGGTTTAATTGGGGTTGAAGCTAAATTCTGTAGGGCTCTGGCCATCCAGGAACTGAGTTTTGCACCCCTGCTCTAAACCATTTTGCCGGCTAAATTTGAGTAAACTTGCTTGTTGGCAATCTTGAATCTTTAGTTAATTTTTTTTGAAGCATTCAAAAATTGGTCTGAATGATCAATTTAGTGACTTATCCGGTAGCCTCAACTGACTGGAAATATCAAGGAAATTCATTGGTTTAAAACGTGTGGGAATCCTGAATCCGAATATAACCGACTTTTCAGATGAAATCACTGTGCTTGACCTTCTCATTGACCCCTGTCCCTAGAATGGCCCAAACACACACACTCCTGAATTCATTGTCCCAACTGCCTCATTCCAGAATGCAGCTGCTCTCTTAGTGTGCTATTAATGCACACTGCAGCAGGGAAGTGGATCTTCTAGTTGACAAATGCAATCAACAACTGTTAGTCACGTTTCCCTACTCTGTTAGTGAATATTGCTCACCATGTTTGTGTTGCTGTGTACACCAAGAAATGCAGTGGAAATAAGACTTGATGTATCAATCTCTCTTTCTCAAGTTTGATGAGGGTCGGAATACTTTTGATGGAGAGATCAGCAAAGAAAATCTACTGCCCTTCATCAAGTCCAACCAGCTTCCCCTGGTTATTGAATTCACAGAGCAGGTACACTTGACATTTTCTTCCACTTTAGTCATTCCATATTGCTTTTAGAGTTTGAACTACTGCATGCAGTTATGCGTTTTCTCTCTGGCTTGAGAAATTGAATGCGTTTAAAGATTGGAGGTTGTGAGGGGGGGAATGGATTCTGAAATTCTTGTTCTTCCCTTGCAGACTGCTCCCAAAATCTTTGGAGGTGACATCAAATCCCACATCCTAATGTTTGTACCCAAAACGGCCAAAGACTTCCAGGACAAGATGGAGCAATTTAAGAAGGCAGCAGAGGGCTTCAAAGGCAAGGTGGGTGCCCCTTTAAAGATTTTTTTTTTTTTTTTTTTTTTTTTTTTTTTTTTTTTTTAACATTTAAATTTAACCTAACTTGCTTTCCCCACAGATTCTCTTCATCTTTATTGACAGTGATGTGGATGATAACCAGCGAATTCTGGAGTTCTTTGGCCTTAAGAAGGAAGAGTGCCCAGCTATCCGCCTCATCACTCTCGAGGAAGAGATGACCAAATACAAACCAGAAGCCTCAGAAATCACAGCAGAGAACATCGTAACCTTCTGCACAGCCTTCACAGAGGGGAAACTAAAGGTGGCAGAGAACATTTCTTGGGTTTAAACTGTTTGTAATTTTTACATGAGGAAAATTAGTCTCTGCTAGATTTGGCCGTTACTTTTAAGTAGGCTTCTGTATCTAATTTTTAAATATTCAATGCTGATTATGAACTGATACGAAAATTGTGATGCCAACATTAAGTCCATATTAGTGGCAAAAAAAATTGACTTTTAATGATGTTAGGAAAATGTGTTCTGTCTCTCTGGAATGATTTTAATGTCTTGTTGTCTTTAGCCTCATCTGATGAGTCAGGACATTCCTGAAAACTGGGATAAGAACCCAGTCAAGGTCTTGGTGGGCAAGAACTTCGAAGAAGTTGCCTTCAACCCTACCAAGAATGTCTTTATAGAGTTTTGTAAGTCTTTTGTCTCTATATGAATATATTTTGCTGCAAGTTCACTAGTTTAATGATTCTGTCCAGTTGTTTTGAGATCATTTTTCATAGCCAATTGCCTGATGTATTTTAAGGCAGCATCTCTTGATTGCCTCTCTCAAATCTTAGCATCATAAACGTAAGATTCCGGTCCAATGGCAAACTACTAATCCCGGCACGGATACTCTCATATACTCAACATGCTATAATGGTAAATGCTGAGATCATTTTGGCTCCAGGGATATTTAGAGCAACCTACTTGCAAAACTAGCGGGGTTTTTTTTTTTTTTTTTAATTCTAGTCAGTGACTGACTTTCTAACAAATGGAGGTCTTTGTGTCATTTGAGGGCATTAGGAAGGCTATTAAAGTTTGGGCATGTGACTGGTTTGCATTTCCATCTGTGCCCAGTGTTTAAAGAGTGGGTAGGATTTCAGCATGCGTCCAGCTTTCAGTAACCGTGCCTGACACGAAAACTGTCTGATGTCCGAATTGTATTCCCCTGAAACTGATGTAAAGAGTACAAAAACCATGGATGTACAGGACCAACAAGTCTAAATAAAGTTAGATAATGGCTAAAGATTGTTAACGTTTCACAGCATTATCACTAATATCAATACTTTTAAATGCAGTTATAATTATTGCTGCAGTGTTCAAGCAAATGTGAGGCAACGTGGAGGATTATATCTATTACAAATCACTTTAATGCGGAGCAAGTGCAACTAATCCCAGAGCAATTGTAGTCCAATTAAAATGATAGTTCACCCAAAAATAAGTTGTCGTTTACTCGTATTTATGCCTTTCTAAACAAGTTTAATTTCTCTTCCTTTGCTTTTCATCCAGATGCCCCATGGTGTGGTCACTGTAAGCAGCTGGCCCCCATCTGGGATCAGTTGGGTGAGAAATTCAAAGACAATGCAAACATTGTTGTGGCCAAGATGGACTCCACCGCCAATGAGATTGAAGCTGTCAAAGTGCATAGCTTCCCCACGCTAAAGTTCTTCCCTGCTGGTGATGACCGTAAGGTAAGGTCATCTAAGAGCTGGTGTTGGGAGTATTTATTTTTAGAATAATGTGATGTGAAAAAAAAAAAAATGAAAACAATTAAGTCCAATGGTCAGATCATAGATATGGCACACAAGTAGCTGTCCTATATGCGTGTATGGTATGTATGCACGGTTTTAAGCATGGACGGCTTTTGTGTAGCGATCATCTGCAAGATGTCGTTGGTCCTCTAAACAAATGTAATTAAATGCAAATGACAAAACTTGTACAGACCCTGAAATTGTATATGGGAAATAGTTGGTTAAAACAAAGTTTTGTTGAAACTTTGGCCATGTTTAGCATTTAACTCTTAACAGTGCAAGTACTTCAGAATGCATTAAATGGCTTTAGACCCCTCCCTTTAAGTTGTTTTAATATCAACTCTTAACACCAGAGATTCCAAGTTTAGCTGATCTCCCCATGTGGTATTTATTTAAAATTTCAGTTATAAATGGCAGTATTTAGGCCTATTTTTGCTAAATAGATGCTTGTATTGGTGAATATAAACAAATGTTAAATATCATTTGTCACTAAATGAACACGTACTAAGCATGTCTCTTTATATTTGAATATTTTTTTTTTTTTTTTTTTTTTTTTTTTTAACTAGCATTAGGCTGAATCTTGACTGATAATTTGCCTCAACTTTTCTACATTCTCTACTTTCCTAATTCTTTCAAGCAATATTTTTAGCCAATATCATAGATGAGAACATAGATGTATAATTTTGTCCACATTGATTTCTTAGCCAAATGTTGTTTAATTATGCACTTTTCTGGCAGAGGTGCTTTCCTAATACTTGTTTGTGTACATCTATACACTACTCGGTGCATTCAATCTGTATGCCACTGCAGGAGGAGCATGGCATGTTTTTCAGTTCACAGCCTTAGTTTTGTGTATATATTATGCACGTGGCACAGTCGGGTCAGGAAGCTAATGTCCACCACTACTAAATCTTTTTAAATATATATATATCTTTTTTTATATATATATATATTTTTTTTTTTTTTTTTTTTAGTTTTCACATTCCAACATGGTCTCCTGCTCCAGTCAATTTTGTATTCATAATTTGGAACTGATAATGGTTCGCTTCTAGATTTCGAAATGCTGAGATATAGCCTGCCTTGCACAATATGCGGTGGAAACGAGACTCCTGGCCCAGTGAATTCATCCCTTGTCTAGATTCTTAGAGTTATAGGTACCCCCATGGATTTAATTCTACAATTAAACGCATCAGTCCAAAATGTGTTTTGAGGAAATAGACCAGTGACTGGAATACATGTTGATGATAAAAGACCACTGTGATGTTTGGCTTACTTCTAAGTTAATGCTAAGATGAATTTTGGCTAGAGCCCAGTATTGCAAGGTTACCCAGCTGTGACCAACATGATAAACAAGCTTCTGCGCTGTCTTGGACAAACTCCAGACAGAAAAATACCCTTTTTTTTTTTTTTTTTTTTTTTTTTTTAATGACTTTTGAAGGTTGTGTGGGATGATAATGTTGAAAATAAGAGAAGAATAATTTATCAGATGCAAAATGAATTTTTGAAATCATCTTTTTCTTTCTTTCTGTAGGTAATTGATTACAATGGTGAGAGAACACTAGATGGATTCACAAAGTTTTTGGAGAGTGGAGGAAAAGAAGGTGGAGCACCAGCAGGAGATGAGGATGAAGAGTCAGATGTATGTATAACTTTACTATAATAAAATTTTATTTTTCAGTAACTTTGGTTTAACTTTGTTGAATTGCTCTAACTAAATTTGACCGTAGTATTGAAAGTTAATGTGGGGTGCCTTGTAGAGGCAGCTTTAGACAAATGCCGGTCTAATTCGACTTGATGTTGTTAATATTGCATTCTGCATATTCACATCAATTAGAAAAAAATACTATTATTATTATAGTTTTCTTGTGGAGCTGTTGTTTGCTCGGTCTCATTGGTGTTCCTGTCTCTGGTAAAAACCTGCTGCAAATCTGAGTGATTGTAAAGAACTAGGGGTGTGACGAGATCTCGCGAGACTAAAACGTGACGAGATTTCTCGTCGAGTTGAAAAGTTGTCTCATCGTGCTATCAGTGTGAGAGTGAAATTATTATTCAAGATGCCCCCGCCACTTTCAAATCATTTGTGTGGAAACATTTTGGTTTTTGGCGCAAGAATAACACACAAGACACAAACAATGTGTAAACATTGTAAGAAAACTATGCCGTACGCCTCGGCCAAGGTTGTACAGACTCTTAGGGGCCGTTCACATATCGCGCCCATTTTCATTCGCAAAATGGAAGCGACGCGGTCGCGACGCGCATATGGTACGGCGCGCTCGTTTTTTCCTGGCGCGCCTGTGCCGCGGCGAGATGAAAACATCTCAACATTTCAGAATGTCTTGTCATGTGACAAGAACCAAGCGATGGTCGTGGAGAGCACAGTTCAGGGTTGCATAGCAACGACAGACGCTACAGAAGCGCGAGCTCCCGAACGCTTGCAAAAGGAGGAAGCGACGCGGCCGCGCTTTACATGCTTTTTTAGGCGCGATATGTGACGGCCCCTAAAGAGGCAGAAAGCATCGCCATCACTGCTGACGGTTGGACTTCTCGGTGTACGCAGAGCTATATAACAGTTACAGCCACACAATCAATAGTGACTGGGAAATGGTCAACTTTGTACTGCAGTTAAAGTGACACTTAAAGTGTTATTTGATTTTTTTTTTTTTTTTTTTTTTTTTTTTTTTTTTTATATTTATTTTATTTATACTGTTTAATTTATGTTGAATCTGTAGAAAGAAGTTCAGTGAGATTTCTCATGTGAAATTATACAGGGCAGAAAACAATTGGTTGATTTTGTAGCAACATTTAGCAGTGTTTGAATGTTGTTTTACTGCAAATAATTCATTAAAATAGAAGTAAAATGACCTGCATTACCAGTTGATTTCCAAATGCACCAACATTTTTGCATTTTATGATTTTCAGTTGAATAAAAGACTATTTTCCCTTCATACGTTTCATTATTGAGGATTTCTTAAAAATACTATAAAAATCTCGTCTCGTGAACCCAATCTCGTGTCTCGTCTCGTCTCGTGGGATAGTGGCCTCGTCACACCCCTATAAAGAACCTCTTTACACTTGTGATTGGAATGACAAACGCTTAATGCCAAGCAACTGTAGATGCTCATGTGGTCGAATGCATTTGAACTAGGCTAGCTGCAGTAATCGGTGTTCGGCCATACAACAATTACTCTACTTGGTCACTGCAGCACCACTGTCTCTTGCTTTTTTTTTGCTCTAAAAATAAACAATTAGTTCAGCTGGACAGCAAACGCTACAATTATAAACCGAAAGTGTCTGCTCTGCTCTAGTGCTGCAACGACGCGTCGACGTCATCAATTACGTCGACTACGAAAATACATCGATGTGCGTGAAATGCGCCGACGCGTCACACTGTTTACATTCATCTGACGTAATGGCGTCCTTGGGAATGGAGAAAGTTCCATTCTATCACCACAACCCAGACCACGATGATCAAAAGTATGGGAATACTTTAAACAGAGGCCAAATTAAACATGAGGTCCTTTGTTCCCGAAATGGCGTTCCACCTGTGGAATTGGATCCCTGCCAAATTTTTGCGCGCGAGATCATATTTTGAGCATGCAAAAAGCCGTTTCAAAAATCTTCGTTTAGCAAATAAGAAAATATTTCGAGCGAACGAAAATCAGTTTTGCATTTCAAAGAAGTTTATTTGGATCTGCGCGGACGTTCTCTTTCGCACGTGCAAGGTTTGAGTTGCTCGCGCTCCTGATTCCCGCCCCGCGCGCTCGCTAAGACTCTCTGCATCACAGAGCAAGAGGAAAAACACACGGTTCAATGGCTTGAACACTATCAAAGTTCCTTTAAGACTGTAGAGTGTCAAAGTCTTTGACACTCTTCAGTTTTAAAGTTCAAATGTCTTCCACTGGACGAACACACAAGTGGCTTATTTTGAATCAAAATCAAATCGTATTATTACGTGTCCCAGTGTTTCTACACCTCAACGAACTGCTGAATTGGTTCTAACTTCTTGCGTAAAAAAAGATCACTAGATTAATAAAAAGAAAAACCTTAATAAAAATAATGGTTAGATTAGTCGACAGAAAAAATAATGGTTAGTTGCAGCTCTACTCTGCTCCGCTCCATGCAGCACAGTGCAGCTGGAGTCAGATTTCACTTATGTGAGGTGAGATGACTGACGGAGGATTTGGTACGCAAACCGATACTGAGCGTCATTGACAAATCTCATCGTGTCAATGACCAGTACCGCTGCTCCCCATAAACTACTCGTAGTCGCAAATTTGAAAGTGAAAAGCGAGTGTGCATTCAAGTGTTGCTCCTCTCCTGTGTCGCCCTTGTCTACTTGATCTAACTGACCAAAACATCTTAATATCAGGTGTAAACGGGCTCTGAGTGATGCAGGGTTCATTAAAGTGGCCTAGTTTCTTTATCAACCGTTAAAGCTTTTTCATCATTCAGGGAGGTGTGTGGACATAATGAAATTAATCCATGACTAATTATTGCTGAAGAATGGAGAACTCCTGGTCCTACTGTAAATATCCTCAGGAAGTGTTTCTTTACTCGCATCATGGTCCGTGGCAATGGCTGAAGTGGCGCTTGGTTTCACGTCAGGCTTGTAAGGAGAGCCACAAGGAGACTGTTGTTTATTTTGTAAATATTTAATATTTAAAGCAAACACAGAAATTTGTCAATAGGGTTGTCCGTTACTAAATTCATTATTCTTAACTAAATCACTAAATCATTATATTCAGGTGAGGGGTTTTATTAGCTGCTCATTTATAAAGTTGCACCTCATTTTCTTTCTTGCTGGCTTCTCTGATGTCCAGGGGACTCGTCTTTAACTGTTGCGTATGGGATTTATAAAAACAAACTTGACGGGAAAATTTGCGCACCTGCATGCAAACTCTGATTAAACCCATGCGTACGATCACTTTTACTAGAGTGAAGGATTTTCATTTTGATGCATTACTTTCTCAGTTTACTTCATTACATTAATATTCCACTTATTAACGGCAATGCGCCCTAAAATTATATGGGCATTATGCAGAAAATAAACAAATGATAGGGATTTAGATGGTGGATGGGCTACTTTTGATCACTTTTCCTTTGATTCGCTGTTTTAATGACAGTGAGGAATGATAGGCACACAATAAACTGCACATCTCATGGTATGACAATATTTTTAGCGAGAACGATGATCAGTAATGCGCACTTTGATATTATGAAGGACTCTGATTCTGGTCGAATGGTCTATGTCTGGTTTAAATGGGTGCAATGATAATAGCTTACTGGACAACCACAATTGCGTCGGTGTTATGTACAGGCATCATTGAACAATTATGAAAAATACCACTATATTTGAAGGGTACAACTCGATTTGTGCGTTTCTTTTTTTAAAATGCTTTATCAGTGAAGCGCCGCATCAGACAATTTTATTTACACTGCAATAAACAAGGAGGTCTATATCGGTTTCCACTAAAATAGCCTAAACATCCTAAAAGATATGTTCATCTTATCAACAAAACTGCTTAAATTTGATTCGAATTGTTTAAAACAATTAAAATACTATTTGGACAGTGGAAATCAATGAATCAACTCTTCTAAAAACTTTGGAGTATTTGTTTTATGTATTTTTATAACTACAATTTTGTTTATGGATATTTTTATATTTATCCTAAAGCAAGGATATTTGATCATTTTTAGCAATGTAATGTGTATGGCATTTGTAGTATATGTAATATTTTCTTGTATTTTTAACAATGGTGTACGTGGATGGGAATATGCATGGAAATATGCAGATATTTGGAGAGACATTTTTTTTGTTTTTATT
This sequence comes from Opsariichthys bidens, assembly GCA_037194245.1. Lineage (NCBI taxonomy): Eukaryota > Metazoa > Chordata > Actinopteri > Cypriniformes > Xenocyprididae > Opsariichthys > Opsariichthys bidens. The sequence continues at coordinate 13,307,124 of CM074305.1, read as the reverse complement.
ACTTTTATCCTCTTGCCTTCTTACCTTCTGTGTGCGCAAGAACTGTTCCCGCTGACATTCCCATGTACACTGTGGAGATGCAGTGGATATTTCACAAAGAGTGGGCTCGACAGAGCAGGCGCTTCTGTGTTTAAACTGCGAAATGTATTTAGGAGCATGTGTGTGAAATAATAAAAGCATAAAATTTAATGTCGTAGTCTTCAATACATTAAATGGTAGGATAAAACAAACGTCTTAATCTTTTTAAGACATCTTGTATTTTGAGGATGGAAAAACATAAATATAAGCCTATTGATTTATTCAACTTTAAAAGGCTGATTTCATTCAAATGAACTAGTTGATTAATTATGACCGTATTCTTTGTCCTTTTATATAATGTTTTAGAAAGTTGTAAGAATGCTTTTCTCTCATCTGAAGGATCAGCCTGCAATCTATTTTAAAATAAGAGTCCCTGTGTATTTCGGGCTTGTTTATAGAAGTCACACGCTAAGCTTTTTGTCTTGGTATTATTGGTGTTTTGACTACACATTGCATTTAATTTGATTTTCCATTGTATTTCATATTAAATTATTGTAGTCTTTCGCTGGGATGCTCCCCCACAGGAAGAAAAAACTGAAAACATTATTTGATGCATTCAACACATACATTTTACTAGTGTCAGTAAAAATGTCCCATTCACTAAGAGACACCGACAAGGCAAAGGGAACTTGACTTGATTATATAGGCAACTAATTTTATGCATTTTAAGTGTAAATAAAACAAATGTGATTAACTTTTTCTATACTGACATGTCACATGTAGGTGACCACCCCACCGCATGGTTTTCAAACTTGTGGAAAGCACCATTAACCCATCCCAGACTCCCTGCTTCCTCTTCTGGGAAGTCTATTTGTAGAACATTATCATTGCCACTAATGCCCAACACAACTGTTATAGCTGTTTACCTTCCAGTCCTACCCCATGATCCCCCTCCCCACCACTTACTACCACCACTGACAGGACTAAGTCAGTCAACGATAGCTAGTCCACACGTTCCAGCAATGAGGAAAGGGCTTTGCAACCAAACACTTCTGACAACAGGTCTCGGCACCCGTGAGTGTCTCATGTCTGTTGCATTCGTCTTTCTGCAAGGATTACTGGCATGTTTGTAACGGGGCAGATTAGTTTTGATAAATTGGTCATGCTAGTACACATGGCCTTCTGGTAGACTTGGTCATAATTGGCTATGAAAACATTAGTTTTGCTGTGCAAAGAGCCGCCTTTTGTTTTTTTAACCTCTATTCTAAAAAGAATCTTGTGCTTTCCACAGGATCTGGATCTTGATGATGCAGAGGAGGATGATTCAGATGTGGAAGAGGGACACGATGAGTTATAAGAGATGGGGCAAAAAAGGCGAGACAAAACCCTTCACCACCACCTCCACTTTAACCTCCCCGTCTGTGAACACTAAAGCTTTTCCTAACTAATCGTTTCGCCACTGGGTGTTACAGGGTCCTTCTTCAGCCAGTATTCTCATTACCACCCCAGCCAACCATCTGCAGCCCAGGGAATGGTCTCTCTGCCCACAACGATTTTCTCTTTTGAAGTGTTTGATGTTTGCTGGGGGCATTTAAACTGTTTGGTTTTTAGGTTGAATTGTAATCTGTTGAACTACTTTACCTGTCCACTACCTCCGTTTATAATCTGGGGGCAAGATTTTGCAGTGTAATACTGGTAGTACTCTCCCCATGAAGGAGGGGGGAATGCCAGTTATTCTGCCTTGATTCTGAGGATATTTCAGGGCAGAGGGGCAATATGTTGACGTTCATTGGGTGGAAATAAAATTATTATAAGGAGCTGCTATTACAATGCATACAAAACATAGCTGAGACCAAACTGAGGTACCTTCCCTGTTTCTTTAGTCAAACCACATTGTCATATTCCGTATTTTCCAAAATCTTTAACACCTGCTACTAAATTATTTTTACGTGGAGAGCTTGTTTTATTTAATTTTATTTCAATGATTTTTTTTTTTTTTTCCTTTTTATAATCTTGCATACTGAAGGGCCCAGAAACGGCACCTTTGTTGACTTACCTGGGGCAGAGTTGGCCCTCTCAGCTTTCTGGTCATCTGAGAGGTTGATTTAAAACCTTTTGCACTTCATTGAGTGCCATCAGAGATTCCATATCAGTTACTGAAATGCAAAGATTTGTCATCTTGTACCCCTCCTGCTTTCCCTCACTTTAGTGGAAGATTCCTTCCAATCATTGCCGGGTAACAATGTCGGAGTGGTCTGTGTAACGGGGAGAAGAAAGTGTGCTTGTAACAGCTTAATCAGTCTTTTCCCCTCTTTATGCCAGGTTCAAGTTTGTTGTCTGTCTTTATTTTTCTAGGAGGGGTGAATTTCAGGGGTGACATTTAAAGAAAAGAGGGCTGAGGGGCGTCTGTGAATTATGCTGGGAGGGAATTGGGTTTTGAAACGAAGCATTCCATTGCATTAAATCGACCGATAAAGAGAACTGGTGGCCAAATAAACAACAAAATTGTGATAAACGTGTTGGTGGTTTTATTTCTTGTATTGTGCTTTTAACATGACTGATTCAGTCAGTTGGCATAATTTAATCTGATAGTCTAAATGTTTTGCTCTGCACAAAAGCTATGTATTCAGCCCATGCGGGTTTTTTTGAGGGGTTATTTTGTAATACTGAATTTTGAGAGTAAAATTTGAGAGTTGTGGCAGAAGGGAAGATACATTTACAAAGTGATTTGTAAATAGAGAAGCTATTATGTGGCTTCATGTCTGACAAATCCCTTTGGACTACTTGCTAGATGTTTGTGGAGTTTATTTATTTGGAGCTTTAGACCATCATGGAAATTTAGCTTTCCTTATTCAGAAAAGAGCTGTATTCACTCTCTTCTAAATTCCATTTAACGATACAGAATGGGTTTGGAATGACATAAGGTTGAAAAAATGATCCAGTTTTCCATTTTTGTTTTTAACCATATCCGATTGCTTTCTGTGTTTCTTGCGAAACATGCAGAAACTTCTGGAACTGTTGTGAGGGGCTGAGTAATAACTCCGCTTACAAAAAAAAGTCATGTAGTAGACTTAAAGTAGAAACTGCTGTCAGACATCATAACATAATAATGTGATTCAACAGCCAGCAAAAAAAGATGCTCTTGCCAGGGGAGACTATTTGCAGATGACCGTTTATTCAAGTGTTATTTTTAAAGACCTAATTGTGGCCATCAAAATGTTTGGCAGGCAGTACTTTTTTGCCCTGTTCAATGTTTACTAGAAATTACTGTTGGTTTCCCTGCTGAGAGACAACAGGCAGGGGGAGGAGGAAAGACTTCAGTGTGGTACATGAAAACAAGCTGAGGTTACAGATCTCATTGCTTAGTTGGCTGAGAATCGTAGGGGTGTGTCTTCAGATCACACCCACTCGTCTTCCAGTTCAGTCATCTGAGCTATTAGGTGACAGCCTCTTAATATAGTCTAGAGCAGGGTATATATTGGTGTACACGGAGCCCTGACTTCAGACCAACTTCTGAACAACTGTCTAGGAAGGAACAGTACATTGAGAGACGGACCAGCTGCAATCCTCAAGACCAGCACCTCGAAAGCCTTGATTCTGCTGAACCTTTTAGCCACATTGAGAATTGCTACAGAATTTCGCATCTTGGAAACAAGAACATTAAAGAATAATGAAGTACTACCAGTGTCCAGTCACCCACACTACTCACTACGAGGGGTGCAATCCAAATGCCACTGGGCCAGTGTCATGTTCTCGTTCTCGGCAGTCCATCAAACCTGTTCGCAATGTTCACTTTCCCAATGACATAGTCTTCCAGGATTATGTCCGTCAAGGAGAGCTGGAGAGAATTGGACGCTTCATTAGAACCAGAAGAGTGCGCCTGGACACCATTTACCATTCAGGTAGGAAAACTAACTGCTTGTATATAGTAAGGAAATATTTGTTCAGATTCAGAGTATCTCTAGATTCTCTGCATGCAAGTAATTAAAGTGCAATTATGACCACAAAAGCATTCCCTGACATCTAATCAAGACTCTTTTTCCTAATAATTAGTAATGCTATTTTTGTCTAGGCAGCTCAGACTATTTAATAACACAATCGTCAGTGTCTCAAGCTTTAATCCACTGATAATTGAGCTGTGTGAGCCTGTCCTTTAACGTGAACTATTTGCTGATTGTCCAGGCATGGCAGCCATTCATGAGGCAGTCCTATCTGGAAACCTGGAGTGTGTGAAGCTTCTGGTAAAGTTTGGGGCTGACATCAGCCAGAGAGATGAGGACGGATGGACTCCTCTCCACATGGCTTGCAGTGATGGCTTTCCAGAGATAGCTAAGTAAGTGAACTGCTTTAATGTATTTTTTGGACTTCTGTAAACAAATTAGACCTGGACATTTAATAGATGATTACTATTTATTGTATACAGAAAATAAAACTCATTTAAATAAGACCGTTTTAGTTCTCCATCAAAGAAAACATGAACGGTTGCAAAGAAGCCAAAAATGTGTAAAATGTGCGTGATTAGTGAAAACCGATCAGACAAAAAAGTGAAACTGGGCAAATATTGTTTTTCTTTTTGTTTTCAGGTACTTGCTTTCCTTGGGTGCAGACACTGAGGCTGAAAATGACTGTGGGGAGAAGCCTGCTGACCTTATTGACCCAGACTGCAAAGAGTTGCTTGAACTATTTGGTGTTGGTGGTGACTGAACTTGCATCCCCTACCTGAAACTGAAGTTCTTCTGATTGCTCTCCTCTTTTGTGGCAGTTGCCACATAAAAAGTATGAAGCCAGGAAAGGAGTGGAACAGCCACTGTGTAGACAGTGGAGCTGGTAGTTGAGACACCTTGACAGTGTGTCTGGTCCTGTGCATTTGGGCCAATGACAGCGATTAGGATATCGCAGGAGTTGCCTTTGCCTCCGCAGGAAGGGACTCTTCCACTGGAGATGATGCAGTGTTCTTGCTCTAAGCTAAAGTGAATCACAACAGCTTTTTGGTGTCACTTTTTATTTAATGCCTTCTAATCGTGGAGCATGATCATTATGAAGCAGATCAAAGTACTGCTATTAGAGTTTGATAACTAGCACCTTTTGTTTTGTCATCAATTTACATGTAAAACCGTACACTGTGCTCAAAGTCTTAATTTTATACATACCTGAAATAAAAGTTGTATACATAAATATATATGTAGAAGTACATTTTTCATGAAATCAAATGTGACAATTCATCATATTTTTAAATGGAAGAATGCAGTATTTTTCATTGGTGGGAGGGCCGGACAACATGTTGCTCACATGAGATTGCAGCAATGGCGACCGACGATCCATCAATCTAATAAATTCTCAATGGAAAAAATCAAGTCCCAACCTACTTTTTGAGAGGCTGCTCATTGGGAGCCATGGGTGGAGCGTGAAGTCCAACTCCTCCTCTCCAGATGTAATTTGGGCATATATGGAGTTGTAGAAGATCCAACCACACCTTAACCCTATCAGTAACTTGAGTGGTGGCGCTGGACTAGGTCAACCTCAAACCATGATAACATCCAGAGAGGGGAAGTTGGACGTCAGTTGCTCTGCAGTAAGCACCACTTGCACAGTGTTGCCAACTAATTTTCAGGGGAAGTTGCTAAAGGCGGGTCAATTTGTAAATTAAGTTGTAATGTCATTGCATGATGATGTCATCAAAACTGCAATATTGCATAGAATGCATATAAAAAATATTATTTGAAATATGTTCATTTAGATTTGTTTATAAAAATAATATAAAGATTTTATTTATAATATAAACATTTTTATGATCAGATATTTTTAAATACAACATTGAATTATTGAACAGTTACACATATCTGAACAATTACGTTTTAACAATTATTATTGAACAATTGCAACTCTCAGCTAATTCACATATGTAGTGATTTTTACTCCTCTCACAGGTGACCTAGTGATTTTTGATCACATGTCACTGAAGGTGTGATTATGAGTGTATCAGATGACCCCTCCCCCACTTTGTAATACAGGGCACCAGTCAAGAATATTATCTTAACAATTTAACAACACTCCAAAAGAGCTGTACTATAACTTACAATTAATATAAGTTGCAGGGAGTCGGTCAAACTGATTTATCTGAAGGATTTGTGAGATTCCGGCCAACTAGTAGAGTCTTTGATCAACACCAGGAAGACATTATAATAAAATCAATGATATTTATTAACAATAGATATGCAAGAGTAAATACCACAATGAATAATAATGCTAACAATGAATATGCTCTGCTAAAAGATACTAAACTAATAACCAAAGGAAAATACTGTATTAAATCAAGGAAACAAATACATGAAGTAAACACCGAATGGACAAATGCAATGCTGTTGAACTGAATGTAGAATGGAAGAGGATGATATGGGAATGCTTATTATGGAAACCACCTAATGGCTCTGGTAGAATGATGATAAATAGTTGTTTGTTTATCATTCAACAAATAAAAATCCTTATTTTTTAACAAGCTGACCTCAAGTAACTGTTGGTTAGAAAAACATGCTGCATGTATAAACTAATGCCAAAGTCTCTAGAATGAGGTTTGGTAAGTTTATATTTATGTTCCACAAAGTTGGGTGATCAATCCGGTGGTAGAGACATCTTCCACTGCTGATGCAGCCTGCGTGCAGTGGGAGAGCGCAGAGTTGCGATCCAGTAGTCATGCCACGCTGGGCTGGAGGATGCTGAACTTCAGTTGCGCCAAGGGGGTTCTTCAAGGATGGACTGGGCAGCTGGGTCAGATGAATCTTCACAGGTTCCTTGGCAGGCTGGCTGCGTCACTGAGGAGCCGTGTGATACAGACGATGTCTGTGGTACAGACAATGGGCCACTCAAATTTTTGCAGCAGTTTTTGCTATTAGTTCAATTCAATAATTATTGTTTATAATTGACCTGCACATATAGTAATTATGCTTTCCATTTTTATTCATTTGGCAGACACTTTTATCCAAAGCAACTTACAAGGGGAGCAGTTAGGGGTTAGGTGTCTTGCTCAAGGGCACCTTAGTCATGGTATCAAAGGTGGAGAGAGTGCTGTTCATTCACAATCCCCACCTTCAATTCCTGCCGCATGGGAATCAAACCAGCAACCTTCAGGTTACAAGGCCAACTCCCTCACCATTAGACCACGACTACCCTGCTTGTTGACTGAAGTGCCTGTTCTTTGACCTGATGCCCTTTACAATTTACATACCTGTTCACATCTGCCATACCTTGATGGGCACATGAGTTCTACTGTTTGCAAACAGAACACCAGTAGTAGGAACTGGTGGTGCCTATGGTAATGAATGGCCGTACCTGCTGACCATGACACCTGCCTTCTGGTCCTAACCACACCTGAAGTGAGCAGGGCCTTTAAGAAAGTTAACGCTCGGAAGGTTCCGGGTCCGGATGGCATCCATGGACATGTCCTGAGGGCCTGCGCTGTACAGTTAGCAGAGGTCTTCAGCAATATCTTCAACCTCTCCTTGAGACTGACAGTGATTCTGGTGCTGGACCCATTCCAATTTGCTTACCGGACTAACAGATTCACTGATGACGTCATCGCAATGGTAAAACACTCTGCCCAGAAACACCTGGAGGGAAGAGACACCTATGTGCGAATACTGTTTATTGACTACAGCTCTGGATTCAACACCATCATCCCTGCCAAACTTATAGCCAAACTGAAGGATCTGGGCCTTAACAGTTATTGATGTAACTGTAACTTGGACTTCCTGACCGGCAGACCCCAGGTGGTCAGAATCGGCAACCACACATCCTCTCCACTCACACTCAGCACTGGTGCCCCACAGGGATGTGTACTCAGCCCTCTCTTGTACTCCCTGTTTACTGATGGCTCCTATGCTGAGCACAGCTCCAACATCTTCAAATTTGCTGAGGTTCATCAATGAAAGAGTTAAGAGCTACAAGTTCCTCGGCATTCAAATATCTGAGGCTCTTTCCTGATGCCTACACTCAGAGACCATTGTGAGAGCAGCCCGTCAGCGTCTCTACTTCCTGCGGAGGCTGAAGAGGTTCGGCATCTCCTCTGACATCATGTCGAACTTTTACTGCTGCACTATAGAGAGCATTCTTACCCGCTGCATCACTGTATGGAACGGCAACTGCTCCACTTCGGACCACAAAGCTCTTCAGAGAGTGGCGATAACAGCAGAGCTCATCACTGGGCATAAACTCCCGGCCTTACAGGACATTTATCAGTCACGCTGCTTGAGAAAGGATCCCACTCGTCCTGCTCACCTTCTGTTTGCTACACTGCCGTCTGGCAGATGCTTACGATCCATCTGATCACGGACAACCAGACTGAAGAACAGCTTTTATCTTCAAGCCATCGGACTGCTTAACAGCCAGCTGTCCTTCATATAGACTTCTTACTCAGGAACACTTAATGCTCTTAAGATTTAAGATTTATTATTTATTGTATTGTAATTCCACTTTTTATATTCTTTCATGTACCTCTGCGATACTTCACACAGGAAATCTGGACACTGTCCTACCCCAGCATTCCTATCTCAGTACTCCTAACACTGTCTCACCCGTATTGCAACTATTACTGCCACTTATTTGTATTTATTGTTCTGCCTGGGAACAGCACATGCCACTTTTATCTCAGTGCCTTCCATTTGTCTTTTTTATGTATATTATATTTTACTTTATTTATTTATGGTTTATGTATGGTCCTGTGATTGTCACTGTATGTCTGAGGCTCGTCACAAGCATTTCAATGCACAGTTGTAACTATGTAAATGATAAATAAATGCCTCGACTCTCGTCTCCTGGTTGCTTCTACTTTCTCCTCAACTGTCTCCCTTACTGTCTTCTCCATCGTCTCTGCCTCCACCTCTTCTACTGTCACCTCCTCTGATCAGGCAACCTTATTAGGGGGCTGATCCTTTGGTGCCCAGAAATAAATAATACTCTTTTGCTTTTTCCCTGACATCTTTGAAATAAACAAATGCACTGATTGATATATGCATTGCCAGGATATAAAACATTACTGAAATGACTGCCAGAGTCCTCTGCATTAATAGATGTAGTCTTAACAAAGCTGAAGAGAGTATTAATACGGTAGAATTTGAAATAAAATAATGAAATACATCTAGTTTCAGGTAGTCAAACTAAGCTAAAGCTTCGGGTTGCAAAGCATTTGGTAAAGTTTTTGACTGCATCAACATATCTCTCACTACATGTCTGATCACAGATTTCACTCTGATTTCTTCCAGGAATTGTAAAATCAAAATGCTAAAATAAATAAATAAAGGGTTTGGGTGTAGTTTTGACTTGAACACTGGGGGATTTAGCGGGGTCACAGGACGTGCTCCCTCATGAGATTTATTTGTGAACTTGTTTGTTTATTTTTGCAAAATCTTTGTCTTTTGTGGTTTCATCCACATGCAATGCTGGTGAATAACATAACTGCATGTATTTTATATTGTTTAAGCATCTTAAATTTGATGAGTTTGACAGAATTTTACTTAAAGCACATTACTTAATCTATTCTTATATTGAAAATGTTAATTTCCTGTCATCTAGGTTTTTCATGTCTGTCATTATTAGCAGAACACATTTTACAAATGGGGAAAACCAATTGTTTAGTCAATAGTTCAAGACGGTTCAGACTTTAAAGCTCCTTCCTTGATTCTAACTTGTACTTGGCCTTATGAAAAAGTATAGTTCTTGTAATTGTCTTGTAATATATTTCTAGCATTTGTTACAATAAGGATATAATTACAGGTAATAGCAGCCTATACAGATAGAAACTATAATATACATCTCTTTAGTGAAAAATCTATTCCCTTAACAGATAATAAAATCAATTATGGATAATAAATTGGCATTTATAAAAACAAACAAAATAGACCAATAGAATATTTAGAGAAATTTGAATGACAATACAAGGTGCAGTTGAAACCCTCCCAACCCGGGTCTTCTCTCTACCCGCTCCGAGCGGGCCTAGAACCCGGGTCTTCGGGCGTGGGAGTCGCTCTACCAAGGAGGCTAAAGGCTGCAACCTCTAGCATCTGTCGCTAGAGCGTCTCTTGAGGTCAGAGGAGTGAGGTTTTACCTGCACAGCAACTACTAGCCGGCCTCTGCTACACAGTACCCCAGAGCTCAGACATAAGGAGATATCAGCCAGGAATACAAGCACCTCCACAGAAACCATGCAAGTCGAGGAGAACACCTTGATTGTGGAAAAGAAAATTTTTATAGCTTTTATGTGTAAAGTTATTAATATTGCGACAAGAAAGAAAGAGTGATAATCAAGACAGCGGTGGAAGCTTCACAGGAATTTCTAGGCATTAAAGATGTAAAAGCTGAAGATATACATAGTATGATATAACGATTGCAGCTTGATTGCAAATGGACAAGAATTTAAAAAGTTTGTAGCAGAATCTGAAGTTAAACTTGACATTTTTCAGATTCAAGAAACTTGGCTTTGCCTCATCTTGATTTTATTATACCTGGATATGAGTCTGTCAGGTTTGATAGAGGTGGAAACCAAGGTGGAGGCTGTGCAACATTTTGTTAGGGATGGGATATCATTCAAAAGAATAGCAATTTCAATAGAGAGAGAATGTGTACCTATGATGAAAATGACAGGCCTCTCTCATCTTTTTAAGTGGGAGAACTTGCACAATTGGTGGCTGACTAGATACTTTTTTTCAGACAGTATCTGTTTTAATACTCATATTCCTATTGGCATTATCCCTATTTAGTTGTTTCCAAAAACTGAGGTAGATTTAATTAAAATGGAACTGAAAAATAAATGGGAAGAGAGTGAGAAAGGACACATGGCAAGTCAATAAAGTAAATTTTATAGTTATATAGATATTTATACAGATGGATCCAAAGATGAAGAAAATAGGGTAGGAATAGGAATATACATACCAACATTGAATGTAAGTGTTGGAAAAAGATTACCCGATCAGCTGTCAGTTTATACAGCAGAGATGATTACGATTATTGTAGGGTTGCAGTGGGTGGAGTAAATAAAACCAGATATGTTGTGTTGACTCTGTGGCAGCCCTTTACAGTAATCAAAATATGAAATCTAATAGAAAAGGTTTAATGCTAGAAATACATCAAAGTTTATTTAGATTGTGGATGCTTCAGATAGATGTGAGATTCTGCTGGGTACCTGCTCATGTAAATATAAAAGGGAATGAGAAAGCATACAAAGTAGCAAAGACATCAGCAGGATTAGTGATATTATAAATATTTCCTTTGGTAAAGGAGAAGGTAAGGCAATAATTGAAAACAGAACTGATGAAGAAATGGCTGGACAGATGGGACATGGATAATAGTGAAGGAAAGAGTATAGTATACAGAAATGTATCAATGCGAAGGGTGTGAATGGAAGGAATAGAAGGGAGGAGTCAGTTTTAAACAGACTTAGGTTTGACCACACAGTATGTTCTGCACTTTCTGTGATTTTGCATTCCATACAATGTTTCATTTAACCAGTGAAACATTGTATGGAATGCAAAATCACAGGAAGTGCAGAACATATACTGTTGCATTGCAGGAAGTATAGGGAAGAGAGGATTAGATAACAGCAAAAGATAAATCAGACAGGAAGAAAATGGAACATTGAGGGTGTAGTTGAGGGAACAACTGGAGAAGGGGTAAAAGATACACAGGATGCTGGGGTATAGTATAGGATTTAGATAGTGTTTTTAATTTTTTTTTGTTTTTGTTTTTTTAATGTAAAGTAGATTTATTGAGATACAATCCATGCTGCATGCTCCGACTCTGTAGGTGGCGGTATGCAAATGATAAGCCATGGTTGCAATCCGCCATAAAACTAAGAAGAAGAAGAAGACTTCTTGTTACACTGCATGACGTTCAAACGTCATCAATCACGTGGTATTGTCATTTTGATACAAGCATCGGTACAGTGTTGTGATACAGTAGTGCTTTGAAAACATCGGAGCCCCGGTATCAACCGTCCCATCACTATGCTAATGTCAGATCAAGTTCTGTGATTCATTGAAAAGGTCCGACTCAACGTACAGATTCGTCCTCCAATCAGACATCACGGATTGTTGTGCTGGACTCCCCTCAACACAGCAGTACACTGTGAAAAACGACAAAGGATTTAAACGCCACTTTGTAAGTTCCAAATGCTCGCACGTTTTAATAGCATAAATGGTAATGTTTTGGTTACGCTGAGTTCAGTTGTGGGTTTTATGGAGGGAATCCGTTATTGATGTTAGCTGCTAAGCTAGCCAGATGTCATTTGCGAACATATTTGATCATATTTCTCAATAAGCATAAGCATGCTATTTCAATTACATGCAACGGCAACATAGTGTTTGTTTGCGAGACTGACCTCTAAATGTCAGCAAGCAATAAACGTTAAGAACAGACCGCTACTTTTCGCGGTTTTTTCTGCCCGCTTTTGTGCTTTGACAAGTCCTAGAGAACAGTTGCCTAAAAAATGAATAATCAGGTAAATAACTCTGTCGTGTTGTCATTTAACATTTAACTCGTTTAACAATCGTGCCTTTCACAGTGGGTTTGTCACTTCATTGTCATGAGTTTGCAGGGGCGCAGATAGGATTCTTTAACTGGGGGGGGCCAAGCTGTCAGCAAATCATTTAAACTCAATTCGTTATTTTGCGTAATTTGGGCTTTACCTAGTGCTCAAGTAGTTACTTTGCGTAATTTGGGCTAATGATTTGCACTAAAAAGCCATTGGGGTTTGATTCTTATTTGAAATCATGGATAAACAACAATGAACAAAGGGAAACAAATGCCTACCGGATCACCACTAGCAATTCATGATCAGACTGTTATTTGACTCCAATCACCCACCAAAACTTCATGTCTTCAGCAAAGAATGTTTTATTTAAACATTTGCTTATCTCAGCATACAAAGTCTATCATTATGAACAAAAAAAAAAGCAAAGAACCTATGTGCAAAAAACAATAACTAAAAAAAATAATTTATGTGTTACAAGTTTGGTGCAATTTATAGGTTAGAATTATCTTTCAAATGATGTATGACATATTAAGAAATGTTTTTCATAGTCCATAATTTAAGAATCTATATCCTCCGTTGCTCCGTATATTAAAAAAAAAAAAAACATGATTTCCTGCTATAAGAGGATGTCAAAAGTTTATGTAGGCCTTTATTTGTTGTTTACACACAAATTTACTTATAATTATTTTTATAGTGGCTCACACGACAGTGAACATACCTCAGTCAATTTGTACAATGGGTTAAATGATAAGATAAAACATTATTTCCTGACGATAAATAGTTGTTGCTGTGTTTGCTAAGGGCAAAAGCCTTCTTGCCATTATTGTCAGACTAGTTATTCCCCTTAACAAATCTAATGTGCCACATCTGGGAAAGTCAACAGGCACAGGATACTTACATTGTTTGTTTTTTGAAAAAACGAGGTGATTGTTTTTTGTCTCTTCATTGCCTTTATGAGGCATTTGCAGTCGATTTTTTTTTTTCAGTTCAGAAAATCACAGACTCAGCTCAGTCATAAATTGTATATGATCACTATGGTTACCGCTCATACAGGCACGAGGTCCCGCCTTTGTCGCCTCTGATTGGCTAGGAGAGCTCTCTCCGATTGGCTATCCTAACGCGACCCCTAAACCTACCCAATAGGAGGAGACCCTAGGAGGCGAAAAAAGGTGGGACCTTCCCCTACAGTACTTGGAAAAAAAAGGTTCGCGCCCCGGCGTCACTCAGAGAGAGTGCAAACACTGGTTAATCCTCTGTTTTACCGATTTTTGTCGCCTCTCGTAGGGATAGTGAGGGCGGGGGACGGATCGGGTCACTATGAATTTGGGGGGGACATGTCCCCCCCGTCCCTAGTGCCATCTGCGCGCCTGTGAGTTTGATTTAATGAGAGTTACAATACTGTTGCATTTTGGCAGTGTTGTGGGCAGCTCTCCAACCTCGAACATGGTTCAGAATTACAAGCAGATGTCCGGAGACTGTTCCCCAACCAACACCGAGGAACTACTCACACCAGCACACGAAGAAAATGTGCGATTCATTCATTACAGTAAGTTGCTTTGTAAGAATTTAAGAAATCTTTTCAAATGGCAGAGGGGGAAAACCAATCAGTGGCCCATCAAAAAGAAGCTGTTTGTTAGTGATGTTTCTCGTTTGGGGATTAGAGTTTGAGATAACAACAGCACTTCTTCCAACAGCTTGGCAGCGAGTAATGAGAGACATGCAGACTTGCCAGGGAAGCGAAAACAATAACCAGGGGCCTCAGAAGTATGTGGAGAGGATGCCAAACCCTGCACTAAGCTGTACGTTCAAATGGGCGATTTTTGGCTAAAGTAACATTTTAGAGGGATAAATAATTAATATTGTTTGAAATATTTGGCAGAGCTAACAGCTGCTCCCTTTCCTTGCTAGCGAGTATATGTTTCTTAAAAGCTATGCATTTGCTTAAAGACGTACTTGACTAAAATATTATGTTGAAAATTCATGCATGCTCTCTATTTGTTTCTACTCTTCAGCTTTTACACCCGTCGACTTGAATGATGTGAAAAGGAAAAACGCCCAAGAGTCCAAGAAGTCATAATGAAATTTTTAGTTTTATCCAGCATTCAGACTGATACAGCATACTCTTCTTGCCTGATGCACTGATTTTTATTATTATTCAGACCATTTATCTGCTGATCCCTGATCCATACTTGTATTCAAGTGATTAGCGTTGTTCATTGATGCCTACTTCGTCCTATGTTTAAGGACAAATGATGCTCCTTGAAATAAGGTTTTTGTAATTCCCATAGCTTTTCGTAGAGTGCTGCAGATAATATTTTCATGTAGCACTTTTTCTCCCAAGAATGTAGATTTTTTTGGGCCAAACCATCACCCTGGTTTCCTCGACAAAAACCCATTAGGATTTTTCCATTGGCTTTTGGATTATTGCTGAAAACAAGCTGTGACCAACAAAAGGTTATGATTCTTACATGTTTTGCTCATTGTAATAATCTTCACAAATGAACACAACTTTTAATTAATTTTTAAATACAATTGGCAAAAGTAAAAAGCTATATGTATGTATTAAACAATCCGATCTCATCTTCGTTGTCACCACCATTAAGCTTCCAATTATTATTATTTTTTTTTAATTTACCTGGAAGTTTGAGTTGCAATATATTTCAATAGTGAGATATATAAACACATCAAGGGTGTAAAAGTGGAAGATATAGAGTAGATGAGTGTACCTGTTCGGTGTGGTCACATTTAATGTCCCCTACAACCTCTGTAGTCCCATTTAGCCACTTGTTAGCAACTACCTTTTTCAAGACGAGTATTACATTTCTAATAATCATAATCAGGGGTAATACTGATGTATTCTGTGTTGTGAAATAAGACATGGAAACATCTTGAGCTTGTGTTACCTTACTTCAGGCATTTAAGCAAAAACCCTCTCAAAAAACGTAGTTACTTCAGAACGATTGAATTGGAAGTGCTAAAATGCTTACTTGTTTCTGGGTTTTGACCTACAAAAATGTATCATCCCTGCAGGACTACATGTATGCTCATGTAAACCAGCATATATTTATATAATAAAAATGATTTTTTGATCTATGATGATCACCCATCAAACCAACAAAATGAAAAAAAATTATAATAAATAAAAAAAATTGTAAAAAAAAAAAAAAAATTAATTCAGTACAATTATTCCATGGCCACATTATTTTTCTTCAGATGTTTCTTTAAAAACATTGATTATTTATCCATTTTAAAGTTTTATCAAACAGGCACTTTTACATTTTTACATAGTGTCTGTTAACGGTGAGGCAAAATCTGACTGCTGATCTGTGCTGTGACTGCTGTGAGCAGACATGTTCAGTTCAACTAAATGGTCACATGACATGCAGATTAAAGAAATAAAATGTAAATTTTTGTAAGCAAGTTTTAGTTTTTATTTGAATATTATTTAGCATATTTGTTGCATATATATATATATATATATATATTATATATATATATATTGATTTTAATTATATTAACTTACGAACCCTCTGCAATTCCCTCGTGAGCCCCCGTTTTGGAAACCCTGTCCTTATTGAAGTAAGGTCTAATCCTGGCTTCATCTAAGCCATTTGTGAAACCAGCCCAGAAAAGCCAAAATTACACAATGAAATTACCTGATTTTTTTTTTTTTTTTTTAAGTTGTGAGAGAATTTGAGTCTTTAGTTCAACTCGCCTCCAAACTTATTTTAATCCTCCGGCAGAAAGAGGATTTGGTTTGGTTTTTTTCAGCAACCAATCAAACTCACTGGCCACAAATTTGCATGATTACTCAATACAAATTTGCTACTGTTAACAAAGTTGAACACATATTAAAAGACTCTGAATACCTTCTTGGTTTACAGATGTCTAGGAGAAGAAGATATGGAATAGACCAATGCATGTGTACTGTGTATAATTTTCTCTTAAATGCAGCAACTTGTTTAAGTTAGCCAGGATGTGTCAGTGCCACTATTTTTAAAGTCATATTTCAATAGCTTAATGTTATTTAGATGATTTCTTTTTTTCAGTTCCTTACATCCTTCAATGTTGCCACATTACTTTTTCAGTATCTTAGTTTCAGTTGTACAAGTTGTATGTAGTTATTAGAGTCAGTTATTTGGTTGCAGCATACAAATAAATCTGTGATATGTAAGAATATACTTTTCTTTACTTATTTAGTATACATTCAGTGATGAGGTTCAGGGTGGTGCCTCCGTTATGAATTATTTTTAGGGAATGATTATAATCAATTGTCACATGGGTATCAAGGTATATAAAATCTCAATAAAATCTGGTCAAATATGCATGTTACATTTTCAATTTAACTCCATTACAAAATAACTTAAGGTAAGAGAATGGTATCTGTTTTAAATGGTGGGAGTTTCATGTCAGTTATATAAGATATGCACAAATGCATACCATTGTTAGTGTCCTGGGACATTCTGCACTGTGTTCATAATCTAAAATGACTGTCCCTTGGACTGCCAATCGCAGTCAGATGTTTTGTACAAAACCATACCATGTTGTTTTTTTTGTTTTATTTCAATTTCATTTTGTGGGATATTTAATTATAAAAACATATAATAAACAAAAGAAACAATCTGTGGCACACTTATTTAATCTCCTCAGGAAGTGTCTCCCCTGAATAAAAAAAAAAAAAAAGAACATTCATTACTGTGATAGAAGTCATCCGAAGATCATTTTTTTAAGAATGAACAGAGTTCACTGAAAATAAAAGTGTCAGTTGCCTGACAGGCAAACTCACTCTTTAAACTTCCATTCCTGACGGCACATTGGGCACTGTTGCTGTACTTGCTGAGAGTTCAGCCATTTCAAGATGCAGTGCATGTGGAAACAATGAGAGCACTGACCCCAAACCAATGGGCAGTCGTCTCCTGGGACCTTGCCTGATAAAACCAGAGAGTACATTTCATTTTACGGTTCAACTACACAACAAAAGTTGCACAATTAGGTCAGTGTTGAAACTAAAACAGTAGGATTTCATGAGAAAACTGCAAAGGCACAGGTGGCAGTAAAGTGACATGAGGTTACCCACAGTCTGGGCAGCAGCCATTGAAAGGTGCTCGACAGATGCCGCAGTTCTCATCGTTGGCCACCCACAACCAGGAGGCCACACCATTCCACTGCTTTATTTGAACTTTCATCACTTCTAGAATTCACAGAAACATGGAACAGATTTGTATTACTTATTTTAAAAAAAACAAGAATCACTCCCATACGAAAGGCACAATGGCATTTTTTTAATGGTACAATGACGGAATCAGACAATACCCATCTTTTTAACCAATGACGTTCCAGGACTTTCCCAATCGTTTTTAAAAAAGATTTGTAAAAAAAATATTTTGTGGAAACTGCACTCACGAATAACAATTTCACGTCCTTGGATTTATAGCGTTGCCAAGGTACTGAATACCATGCATACCATGTACCCAGATATTTAAATTATACATATAATTAAAAATACCACGGAATATGCCAAGAAAATGCTTCTGACTATCACAATACTACAATAAAACATTGTACTGTTCTATTCTTTTTAGTTGATTTGCTGTTTGCGAATGTTCAATGACATATCCACCCATGTCAGCTCAGCTATGAAGATAATACGAATCCAAAAACATGTGGCGTTTCCGTTGAAAGAGAGCAAAGATTAAAATATGTTATTAATACTCACCCACAAATGTATTAACATTGATCAATCTCACCACGTCGAGATTTTCACGTCAATAACATCTCCTCTTCTATGATGCGCGCAACGCAGCTTGAGCTCAACTTTCTTCGCGCTTTCTGAAGCCCCGGCTGAAAGCACAACACCTCCACCTACTGTGTGGGAGATCTACATCGCCCTCAAGATTCCTTTATTTTTAAAGAAAGAACGCAAACAGGTTAATAATAAACAATAAAATAAACAAATATATGTCTATATAAGTTTTATATTAAGTTATTTTTTTATTTATTTTTTTTTTTACATTTTTTGTTTATGTTTTTCTGCTCGATTTGTCTTCCTTCAGAAAGAGGAGTGACACCGGAAGTGTGCTTCTCCTAGCAACGGAGATGCAACATAAACACTTCAGGTCTCGCGCAGCTAAACGGTCACAACACAGAAATAGCTAAATAAAATATTTAACTTACCCAGAATAAAGGGATTCATTACTTAAGCTGAAGAATTGTGGATGTAGTATTGTTCATTGAGCGATAACAATTAATAAATTTGGGGAAACATTGCTTCATAACAGCTCTCTGCTACTTAGGAACAAGAGACAACGGAAACAGGTGAAATTTAAAGTGAAATGATCCCGTTTATTATATATAATAAGTAATATTATATATATATATATATATATATATATATATATATATATATATATATATATATATATATATATATATATATATATAACAGACATATCACAACATATATATATGTGTGTGTGTGTGTTTATATGTCTATGTTGTATTACTTTGTTTATGACTATGAAGAAATGGAAAGCGGTGGGTGGGATGGAGTTCTACCAGAGGATCAAACGAACAGACAGGAAGAGCGTCCGGGTGAATTCACTCACCCTGAAGAGGTGTGAAGTCTTACATGAACCTTTCATTTTTATTAGTTTAACACTACATACTAAAGACTTTCACCATACAGAGTGAGTCGATGACAGATTTTTACATTAGCTTTTCAATTTTCCCATCAATCGAGAGCAAATAATATGTGAACAATTTTTTTGTTGTTGTTGTTGTTTTAGATTTTAATGTAGTGTGATGTTTTTAATGATTTTATTTATAGGGCAAATCGATGGAGCTTTCAGACAATTATGACAGAGACATCGACCATGCTGGGACCAGTGGATCGATTCAGTTGGAAAATTCTGGTATCATTCTGGTTTCATGTGACAACTAGTGTCAATTTTGACAGCACGTTTTGATTTAGTTTTAGTCAATGTCTTTTGACTAAAATGCCTTTTAGTTTAGTCATATTTTAGCCGCCTGGATTGCTTTAGTTTTAGTCTAGTTTTAGTTACGATTTTAGTTGACTAAAAATGATTGGTTTAGTTAAACTGTAATGCATCAATTAAGCATTTACTCATTATATATTTCTGGAGAAAACATTAACCATGTTGATATGAATTATATGAATGTTTGAACATGCAATACAGACACAGATTTAACTGGTTAAAATTAAATAAAGCTACTTCTCTTAAAGGATCAAGAACATGGTCTTTTGTTTTTAATTAATGATATAGGCCTATATGTGCATTCTTTATAACAAGCTGCATACAACATTCTTCATTCTTTCAAGCAGACATATTTATTTGTATAATTAAATATATAGATTAATCTCAAATAAAAATGATTCAGTCAAGAACATTGAGTTATTCGCTCATTTGTTGTTGTTTGATTAACATTAATGACAGACAGCAGCAGGTTTATTAAGCTACTCTCACTTTAAGGCTGAATGCACTGATCCAGTTCACTGATACACGTCCGTTATTCTCCCAACTGTTCACGTTCACATAACATAGCCGACTGTTTACGTGAATACACACCAGAACTGACATTTTGAAATAATTTTGTATGTATTTGTCTGTTCAAGCACAGAAAGAGATGCCAATTCAGTACTCGTTCACTGTCCCGGACTCAATTACATTTCACATTTTTTTTATCATTTAGCAGACACTTTTATCCAAAGCGACTTACAAGGGGAGCAATTAGGGGTTAGATGTCTTGCTCAAGGGCACTTTAGTCATGGTATTGAAGGTGGAGAGAGTGCTGTTCATTCACAATCCCCACCTTCAATTCCTGCCGGCGTGGGAATCGAGCCAGCAACCTTCTCATTACAAGCCCGACTCCCTCACCACTAAGCCACCACTTTTTCTCGTCGTCAAGTTTTTTCAGATTTATCCTTAGGTCTGCTCGCCTCTTTCTTCCAGATGTTTACATTTTTTAACATTTTATGGGACATGCAGCAAGTGTATGCCAGCTTAAGGGGAGATCAGCATATTACGATTCATCTACCACGCACGACATCAGTTCTTCTGACTGGATCTCTTTCCAAATCGTCCCTCCCTAATATTTTTGTCTTGCTTTTATTCATTAGTGAAAATATCAATAGATTTTCGTCTTAGTTTTTGTCATTCAAAACTGGTTATAGTTTTTGTCAGTTAAAAAATGTTGACGAACATTATTCGTAAATAAAATTAACACTGATGACAACATCATTTACTCTATATTGAACGATTTACTCCTATTACACCTTTTGTTTTGTTTATGAGCAGATATAAACAACAGGTGGACAACTGTTATACCACAACATACTCTACAGTTGGAGATCAGTGACACTGAGGCAGAAGGTGGAGTCAGAGAGGAAGATGAAGAAGAGGAAGAAGTTGTGGTGCTGGATCCCGAGCATGTGTGTGAACCTCATGGGTTTTTTTTTCTAAAACAGTAAAATATTCTTTTTATCAGTTTTCTAATCCCCTGTGTTCTTTTGAACATTTTGTCCATTTAGCCTCTAATGAAGAGATTCCAGTCTGCATTGAAAAAAACCCTCAGTAATCAAGTGGAGAGATTGAACCTTGAGCTCCGTGAGAAGGTAAGTAAAAAAAAAAATCTTGGTAGTTTCTTCAATAACTGATTGATACAGGTGTTTCTTTGAATAGCTACACATGCAAATTCTGTTCTTCGGGAAATGTAAGCACACACTTGCATGCAAACAGAGGCCAAGGAAACTGATGATTACTGTTCTGCTGCAGATAGTAGTGGAGAAAGCAGAGGCTCAGCGGCGCCATGAACTTGCTGAAGAGGTATACATGGTGCACAAGATGTTGGCCAGACTCCAGGCCTCTCTGGAGGCAAGTCATGAGGCCAATGCCCGGGCTGTTGCTCAGCGTAGACAGACCCAAGACCAGCTAGATGGGGTAAAAAATCAGTACCAAGATATTGCCAGTCAGGCCAAAAAACAACGAATGCAAGGTGAGAAGATCAATTAACCTGTGTTATTTTAGTATTATTTACATGCTATTAAAGTTTTTATTAATTAATTTATTTCTTTAGCTCAGTTTTAGTTTTAGTTCAGTTCTAGTTTTTATTTATTTCCATTTCCACTTCTGATCTCTGAAATAAGTGAATCTGTGAACAAATGAGATCCTCAATACTACTTTCAGAATTTAGTTGATTTACTCCAAAAAGTGATTTACTCCAGCCCAACATTGTAACAAAAGCTCAACCAATGATTTGAAAATTGTTCTTTTTCAATTCTGTTGCTAGTGGTGCAGACTTTAAATAATGCCTTAAATAAACACATCTTTAAAAAAAAATGAATGATTGAAAGTGATGAGAAAATCTCTGTAAGTCTTGTTCTGATCATGTGCTCTCTTCATAGTCATAGAATTACAGTCTAAAGTGGACAACCTAGCCCTGAAATTGCTCTACATGCAGGAGGCCAACAGTGAACTGTGTTCGGACATCAGAGCAATAATAAATGCTTCACACAAAGTCCAGAAAGAGAGAACTCAGGCAGAGGAGCAAAAATACCAGCAGGTGGAGTTCTAGAGCACATGATTTTGGTCAAATGTGGCCACTTCATGTTTTGCTATTTTCACACATATGAATTGCTCATTTAATTAATTTAACCAGAACGTTTTTCTGCTTTGATGTTCTAAAAGTAAAAGCAAATGATAAAATACACTCCCCCCATTTCATTGAAGCTGTGGCAGATGGTCGTTTATAGACTTCTCTCTCTTTCTCTCTGTCAGGACCTTTATGTTGAGCGTTTGACCAAGCATGTGGAAAAGCTCTCAGAGCAGATCTCTCAGTATGAGGTTCAGATCATCGCTCAGACTGAGCAGACAAAGGCTGCAAAGGAAGCTCTTTCTGAGGTTAGAAACCTCTGCAACAAATCATGTGAAGCACACACTCCCAAATTTGATGAATTTCGTTATGCATTTTACTGGATACTGTAGGTAACGTTAGAATTAAAATATTACTGGGATCAGCAACACTGACTTTTTGAGTGAATTTCCATACTGTTCCACTTGTACCATTAATTCTGGCTGTAAAGAGAGATAAGAGTTCATCGTTGATGTAATGGTAACACTCTACAATAAGGTCTCATTTGTTAACATTAGTTAATGTATTAACTAACATGAACAAACAATGAGAAATACATTTGTTACTGTATTAATCATTGTCAGTGTTAATGAATAAAAATCCAGCTGTTCATTCTTTATGTTATTTGACAGTGCAATAACTAATACAACTTTTAATTTAGTAAATTAGTAAATGTTGAAATTCACATTAACTAAGATTAATTATTGCTGTAGAAGTATTGTTTATTCTTAGTCCTTGTTAGCTAAAGTTGTTAACTAATGTCAACTAAATGAAACCTTATTGTCACCCATGTAATAACATTCACTATTAATGACATTGTGTTCTTTCTCCCAAGTCCTAATTTTTTTCTTTTAAATCGATAGTGTAATTCAAAAAAGAAGTGCACTCTACCCTTCAGAAAGTCTCTTATGCTCATGTGTTTATTTGATAGTAAAATACAGTAAAAATAGTAACACTGTGACATATTATTGCAATTTAAAATAACTGTTTTCCATTTAAACATTTTAAAATGCAATTAATTCCTGTGATGGCTGAATGCTCAGCATCATTCAGTGTCACATTATTATATGCTGATTTGGTGCTCAAGAAACATTTTTTATTATTGTCAATTGAAAAAAATTGTGCTGCTTAATATTTTTATGGAATCCTTGATATGTTTATTTTAGCATTTTTTGAATGGAAACGAATAGAAAGTTCAAAAGTACAGCATTTACTGAAATAGAAATCTAATGTAACACTATACATTTCTTTACTGTCAAACTGAACCAATTTAACATATGCTTGCTTAATAAAAGTATTAATTTCTTTCAAATAAAAAAAATCTTAAATCTTGATTCAGACTTGATTGGTAGTGTACAATTTTCTATAGGTACCGTTTCAAATGAATATATATGTCTGCCTACAAAGCACTTTCACCATTTCTTCAAACTTTCAAGTCATCGTTCAAAAAATCAGTTTAGCGTGATAAATGAACACACACTTATGAACCTGTGTGTGTGTGTGTGCTATAGGCGCAGCTGGAACTGGACTCAGTGACTGTCGAGCGTAGGCAGTTACTCCAGCAATGGAACAGCAGCCTGTTAATGATGAAGAGGAGGGATGAAGCTTACACTGCCATGAATGAAGAACTGAGGTGAACATAATGCTCATGATGTTTGTGTGCGTAAGACGCAGACAACAGTATTGATGTGTATTAACATACTTCCTCCAGGTTGGCCAATGATCAGGTGCGCTCTCTGGACACAGAGATTGAAGGTTTTAAAAAGTCCATCACAAAGGAAGAAGAGCTGAATGAGCGTCTCACTCTGCGTCTGAACCGAGCCCAGACTGACTGCACCACTTCACGTAAACTCATCACACACTCCCTGAACCACCAGGAAGTCCTACAGGCCCAGTACAGCACATATACACGAATGCTGCAGGAGACAGAGAAGATCCTCAGCACATTGCGTGGGGTAATTCATTCATATCAGTCTACAGCACAAATATTTCACCAGCTTGATGTGTTCAGGTAGAAGAGCTCCGGTCTGAAGGTTATATATGAGGACCTATGTCTTTCTATTTCAGGACCACGAGGTGTGTCAGTCTGAGCTCAAGGCTCTCAGGAAGCAGATGGAGAAAGAGTCTGCGGTGCGTTTGGACCTGGAGGACCAGATCATGAACAAACTGCAAGAGCAGCTTACTCACAACAATGCAGCAAAGTACTCATGCCGACTGACTGATAAAACTGCAGCACACAGGAGAGAGAAGGTAGGAAGCTGTTACTAATATGTAACTATTTTATATATGTGCCTTTCATATAACCAAACCTCAGAGCAAAAAAAAAAAAATAATGTATATATATATATATATCTATATCTCTCTCTCTATATATACATACACACACACTCACAGGACAAAATGAGGAATTGAAGTAGAAACTGAAGGACGTAATCAGTAGCTATGTAAACCAAATAAACCAGTTAAATATCATAGTGACTTGGCACAGGTAAGGGGTAAATATGACCGTGATTTTGAGTTGAATGTGTTCTTGACAGCTTTCATAAAATTCGAACTTGTGCATTGTACGTGATTTCTTAGGAGGCTCAGTTAACTAAACTGGAGAATGACATCAACGCAGTAACATTGGAGGGGCAAGAGGTGGTGACACATCTGGACTCTCTGGTTGCATTTCGAGCTGAACTTGAGCAAGAAATGAGCCAGCGACACTTGCTGCTGTCTTCACGCGAGGCAGAGATTGCTAAGCAAGTCACAGATATTGAGCGAAAACAGGCCACAATCAGCATCTACAACAAGAAGATCAAGGATATCGTGTCCAGTACTGGGGTTAGAGCTCACATTTTCACACTCAGTTCGTGTTTTAATGTATGAATGTTTTGAAAAAGACATGGACCTCCCTCTTTCTCTGATGATGACAATAAGTCATAGCATCCATCTAGACCAGGGTTCCTCAAATTCAGTCCTGGAAGGCCACTGCCCTGTAGAGTTTAGCTCAAACCTTGATCAAACTCACCTACCTGTGCTTTTCTAGTGATCCGATCCTGAAGACATTGAATAGCTTGCTCAGGTGTGATTAATCAGGGTTGGAGCTAAACTCTGCATGGCAGTGGCCCTCTAGGGCAAGATTTGTGGAACCCTGATATAGACTATTGCATTTCATTTTCTAGTTACTGTAGATACTGCATATTTAAAATGTCAAATGTGTGTGTGTGAGTAGCATGAAGACCTAGGTCCTCTGGAGATCCGTGCAGCCACCCTGTCTAAGGAGCTGGAGGAAGTTGGTGCCGAGATTAAAGAGCAGCAGCACTTGTGGCTTTGGCAGCAGGGGGAGCTAGTGAGATTCACTCAAGAAAAACAGGCCCACAGCTCCTCTGTACAGATCCTACAAACACAATTCACAATACTGCAACAGAGCAAGATCAGGAAAGAGAGTAGGTACCACTTTTCACATACACACTGTTCTCCACCACAAGTGATAATAATACTAATAATGACAATAAGTTTCCTAACAGGTAGTAGGTACATTTTGTATTGTATTAAAAACAAAAAACAACAACAATAAACAGAATAAATCACAATTAAAAGGATAGTTTTAAAAAAATCATCATATTATTCCAAACCTTTATTACTTTCTTCTGCAGAACACAAAATAATGTATTTCAATGTTTTTTTTTTTTTTCTATACAGTTAAAATTGTATTTATATGTATATTCAAAAGTTTGGAATCAATAAGATTTATAATGTTTTGAAAAAAAGTCTCTTCTGCTCACCAAGGCTGCATTTATTGACCTCAAACTTTTGAACAGTAGTAGATAAAGTTAAAAAGCTTTTTATTTTAAATATTTGCTGTTCTTTTGAATGTTTTATTCATCAAAGAATCCTGAAATGTTTTCAACATTGATAATAATAATAAATGTTTTTTGAGGAGCAAATCAGCATATTAGAATGATTTTTGAGGGATCATGTGACACTGAAGACTGGAAGAATGGTGCTGAAAATTCAGCTTTGCATCACAGGAATAAATGACATTTTAAAATATATTAAAATAGTAAACAGTTATTTTAAATAGTAATACTATTTCACAATCAAATAAATGCAGTCTTGGCGAGCAGAAGAGACTTCTTTTGACAAACGTTTGAATGGCAGTGTGTGTGTGTGTGTGTTGTTGTTGTTGTTGTTGTTGTTGTTGTTGTGTCAAATTCAGTTCGGGTCTCAGGGAAAAGTCTCAGTCAAAGTTACAGGTCCCAGGAGTTTAACTTTATTGTCAAGCAACAAAGTGAGATACCAGCTTCACATCTGGCTTTCTCTAGACAGGGCACAGTTTTTATCCATTGTTCTTATCTGTTAAAACACAACAAAGTAGTATAATTCTCTGGGATGATCCTCCCCTACTGTTCTTTCCCATGGTCTCATTTACAGGCCCTCGCCTCCCTTTCTCTTCTCGGAGCCTGTCAAGTACTCCCCAACATTTTCACCAAGGTCATTTTACCAATTAAACTGCAAGGTTGGTCCACTGCCAACCAGTCCACATCTTTTGACTTAACTTCTCATGGTGGAATTCTGCCAAATGATAGTCAGCCCTTTCTCATAGGCGAACTGATATATCAAAACATTGTATCAAAAACACTCACCCTCCCCGGAGGTAAGAGATCTTCATGTGACACCCTTACTCATTATACACCCACCTGTTATCTAGTGGAAAACTACCAGCAAAATATCAGACCTCTCTGACCCTTGTAATCACAGTAGGCCACGAGGCCTCAAAACATTTCTTGCTTTTGTAGTAACCAAACTAATTCTACAATCTATAGGATATATAAAAAACTTCTATATATAGAACTATATATATATATATATATATATACAGTACTGTGCAAAAGTTTTAGGCAGGTGTGAAAAAATGCTGTAAAGTAAGAATGCTTTCAAAAAGAAACTTGGTAATAGATTATATTTATCAATTAACAAAATGCAAAGTGAGTGAACAGAAGAAAAATCTAAATCAAATCCATATTTGGTGTGACCACCCTTTACCTTCAAAACAGCATCAATTCGTCAAGGTACACTTGCACAAAGTCAGGGATTTTGTAGGCATATAGTTAGGTATATGATTAAACAATTATACCAAACAGGTGCTAATGATCATCAATTCAATATGTAGGTTGAAACACAATCATTAACTGAAACAGAAACAGCTGTGTAGGAGGAATAAAACTGGGTGAGGAACAGCCAAACTCAGCTAACAAGGTGAGGTTGCTGAAGACAGTTTACTGTCAAAAGTCATACACCATGGCAAGACTGAGCACAGCAACAAGACACAAGGTAGTTATACTGCATCAGCAAGGTCTCTCCCAGGCAGAAATTTCAAGGCAGACAGGGGTTTCCAGATGTGCTGTCCAAGCTCTTTTGAAGAAGCACAAAGAAACAGGCAACGTTGAGGACCGTAGACGCAGTGGTCGGCCAAGGAAACTTACTGCAGCAGATGAAAGACACATCATGCTTACTTCCCTTCGCAATCGGAAGATGTCGAGCAGTGCCATTAGCTCACAATTGGCAGAAAACAGTGGGACCCTGGTACACCCATCTACTGTCCGGAGAAGTCTGGTCAGAAGTGGCCTTCATGGAAGACTTGCGGCCAAAAAGCCATACCTCCGACGTGGAAACAAGGCCAAGCGACTCAACTATGCACGAAAACACAGGAACTGGGGTGCAGAAAAATGGCAGCAGGTGCTCTGGACTGATGAGTCAAAATTTGAAATATTTGGCTGTAGCAGAAGGCAGTTTGTTCGCCGAAGGGCTGGAGAGCGGTACACGAATGAGTGTCTGCAGGCAACAGTGAAGCATGGTGGAGGTTCCTTGCAAGTTTGGGGCTGCATTTCTGCAAATGGAGTTGGGGATTTGGTCAGAATTAATGGTATCCTCAATGCTGAGAAGTACAGGCAGATACTTATCCATCATGCAATACCATCAGGGAGGCATCTGATTGGCCCCAAATTTATTCTGCAGCATGACAACGACCCCAAACATACAGCGAAAGTCATTAAGAACTATCTTCAGTGTAAAGAAGAACAAGGAGTCTTGGAAGTGATGGTATGGCCCCCACAGAGCCCTGATCTCAACATCATCGAGTCTGTCTGGGATTACATGAAGAGAGAGAAGCAACTGAGGCTGCCTAAATCCACAGAGGAACTGTGGTTAGTTCTCCAAGATGTTTGGGCCAACCTACCTGCCGAGTTCCTTCAAAAACTGTGTGCAAGTGTACCTAGAAGAATTGATGCTGTTTTGAAGGCAAAGGGTGGTCACACCAAATATTGATTTGATGTAGATTTTTCTTCTGTTCACTCACTTTGCATTTTGTTAATTGATAAATATAAACTATTAACATGTCTATTTTTGAAAGCATTCTTACTTTACAGCATTTTTTCACACCTGCCTAAAACTTTTGCACAGTACTGTATATATATGGGCAGTTTGCATGTTTAACAGCATAGAGTTGCACTGGTATTATACAACATTCAGTAGCACATGGTGCTCAATGCAGATGTGCCACCGACTGACTACATATTTGAAAAATAGTACCGATTTGTATAGTTGTTTAACTGATATTTATTTTTTTTTAAATCACTAAATTAGGGCATTTATTTAGGATTTTGTCACAATTACATCAGTGTAGCTGCTCAACTCATCTGTCAGTCACTACTGGAGATGTCACGACATGCATGACAACATCTGTCTGTGGCACATCACAAATTTGTTTTGCCTTATGCCACTATCCACTGGCACATGTCACAAGTGTAAGTGGCACATGGCACTGAATACGAGATGTGTCACTACACTCAGTGGCATGTGCCAATGGCTTCTGTTCGTACGATGCCATACATCTTAATGTTAAAACCACCACTGGTCTTTTAACTTCTAATCTTCTAATTAGCAGTGTTTGCTGGAATGCTTTTGGGATAATTCAGGGTCTGTTGAAAGTACTCTGTTAATGTTTTTACACTTTGAGTTTTCCTTTTAAATGATTAGTTCACTTTCAAATGAAAATTACCCCAAGCTTTACTCACCCTCAAGCCATCCAAGGTGTATATGACTTTCTTCTTTCTGATGAACACAATCGAAGATATATTAATAAATATCCTCCTCACGAGCTTTATAATGGCAGTGAACAGGGGTCACGAGAATGAGCTGAAGAAAGTGCCTCCATCCACATCCATCCATCATAAACGTGCTCCACACAGCTTCGGGGGGTTAATAAAGGCCTTCTGAAGCGAAGTGTTTGTGTAAAAAAAATATATCAATTTTTAACAAGTTATGAAGCAAAACATCTAACTTCCACCAGACCGTATTCAACTTACGAAGAAAATGTAAAACTCTCACAGTTCAAAACGGTTACGCTTCATCCTACACCTTCCCTATTCAACTTACAGAAAAAGCTTTGTTTTCAAAAGTTGAATACACAAGGTGGTCTGCTGGAAGCTAGATTTTTTACTTCATAATTTGTTAAATATGGATATTTTATTTACACAAACGCATTGCTTCGCTACAGAAGGATTTTATTTACCCCCGTAGCTGTTTGAAGAACGTTTATGATAGATAGATGTGGATGGAGGCACTTTCTTCAGCTCATACTCCTGACCCCTGCTCACTGCCATTATAAAGCTCAGATGCTTCAGGATATTTATTAATATATCTCCAATTGTGTTCATCAGAAAGAAGAAAGCCACGTATACTGATGGCTTGAGGGTGAGTAAAGCTTGGAGTAATTTTCATTTGAAAGTGAACTAATCCTTTCATGTTTAGTGGTTGAAGGATGAGTTGAATAATGTCCCTGTTTTTTTTTCATCTTATTACATTCATAGAGTGAGCCTCTCACTTATTGTTTACAGTTTAACATAAACTACTCCCATAAATTGCGCCAAGCATTATGGGGTGTTAGAAAAAGGTGGATACCTTTAAGTACATTAAGTACAGACCTTTTTACCATTTGTAAGAGAAAGCGGATAAGAGAATAAACAAAGCACAACGTGCTGATGAATAAATAAATTATTGATATCATCCTCTTCATATGTGTATTGGTTATGTTTTATGTGTATAAGGTGAGATGGAGCAGGAACAGCGCGAGCAGGCAGATCTGGATAAAGAGATCAAAGCTCTCATGGCAGACATGGTGAAACTGAACTCTCTGCTCAGTAAAAACAGCGATCTGAATCAAGCCCTGCAACAGAGCAACAGTCTGATGGAAACCGAATTCAGACAGAAACTCAAGGTGCAACTCTACACACTGTGTAGCTCATTGTGAAAAACACGCCTTTTCCTCATCCACTCTTTTTTCTCTATTCTTCTGTTCTTATTCTTTTCATTGTATCATCTATACGTCATATGTATGTCATTTTCCCAAGCTCACACCCTACAGTAAGAATGAACAAACTGATTTTCCTTTGGGATTTTGTTCATTTACTGTATAACAGTAAAGGGCAGGTTTTTTTTCCCAGTGTATACTAGAAACTCAAAAGACCAGCGGCAATATAAATACTAATCAGTAGTAATGTAAACACGATACTACATCTTATTTTCCATATACACATATACAGCTTGATAGAATATTCATCAACATTTTAAAGGTTAAAACAGTAAATGATTTCTGCAGTTAAATTTGGCTGTCACCTAATTTCAAGTAATCCTGAAGCCGTTGATTAACCTGTTAGCGTTGCACCGTACTGCCCACAGTATACATAAAAGAGACCAAAACCATGCATATACTCCACATGTTTCAAGAACAGCATGCAGCTTACTTTGGGTATGCCTTTTTTTAGCCATTATAGGCAAATTTTATAGAAACGCTAAGGTGGTTAAGTTATGTTTGAATAGGTTTGAGGCTAAATTCTGTAACAATGTGGACTTCACAATCAGAGTTGAGAATCCCTGTTATAAACAGACATGTAATTATCTCACATGTTTAATTGTTAAAAAGACATTTTGATCAGTTATCTATCTTGTGTTTGTAGGAGGCTGAGAGGGATTCAGTTGAGAATCAGTTGAAGCTGGAGAGGTTAAATGAAGAGAAAGAGAGACTTATCAACAGTCTAGTTGAGGCAGAGTGAGTCCAACACACACACACACACACACACACACACACACTCGATGATTCATAACTCGATGAGTTTCAACTTCTGGTAACACTTAAAATTTAGTTCTATTTATTAACATTAGTTAACTACATTAGTTAACATGAACTAACGATAACGATACTTCTAAAGAATATATTAATTTTAGTTAATGTCCGTTTAACTCTTACTAGTACATTATAAAAATCAAAAGTTTTATCTGTTAATATTATTATTATTTTGTTTATTAACTAACATTAACAAATGTTAATGAATAATGTAGCAAATGCATTGCTCATTGTTAGTTAATGTTAACTGAAGCTGTGCGAGCAGCTCACTCTGAACATGTCTATGGCCCAAAAATGCTGTTTCGGTGGGTAGCTGCAATACAACTATGCATATTCATGTGAATTCTCAATGCTTTTCGATAATGTGTAGAATCAATATAACAGCAGAGCTGAAGAATCAACATTGTGTAGAGTTAATGAATGGATTGTATGACAGTTTTGTTTATATGTGAAGGCATCAGATCATGTTGTGGGAAAAGAGAACCCAGCTGATGCGAGAGACTCGCTCTGCCATAGATTCAGACATCGGACAGGGAGACATACGAACCATGAGAGCAGAGATTCACCGTATGGAGGTGTGTGTATAACTTTTTTTTTTTTTTTAAAGTTTGTATGCATAGGAGTAAAATTAATATATATATATATTGTGGTTTCAGTCTGAATGGATCTTGTGTATGTGTCCAGGTTCGTTATGCTCAATTGATGAAGCAGCAAGAGAGATTGTTGAGAGACATGGAGTCAGTGGTGGCCAGACGTGAGACTATAGCTGTCCGGAGTGAAGCTCAGGCACGATCCGACCATAAGCAGCCAACACACAGTGACTACCACAACACTCTCCAGAGCCTCCGCCGAAAGATTCTCCAAACTAAGAAGGTGTGTGTGTGAATCAAGGTTATCTTAGTTTAGACCTTTTAGCTTTTATTTCATTTTGAGTAATTTCATTTATTTATTTATTCATTCAGTTAAAAATTTGTTAGTTTTACTTTATGCATAGTTAACTACAGTTAGTTGTTTTTTTCTAGTTTCAGTTTACTTCTGCTTTTTTGTAGTAGAGCAGCTAAAGTTAAAACAGTTTCTCAGACCGATATATTTCTGGGAGACTTGACTGTATTTGGTCAGTGGTGGCATTCAAAATGTTACAAAATATTTATGCTTAATTACTGGTAAACTATATAATTGACCAATATCCCAGCCATCCGAATTTCTTTAAAGCTATGTTTTGAGTTTTGAACAACAATCAATATTTGCTGTGAATTATTGGTAAATAGCAATGTAAGCGTGATCATTTCATATCTAAAAGAAAAATGGATCATTTTATTGTAGTTAGCTTAGAGCCAAGAAAATTTAACCATGAAATGATAGCCATGAAAATGTATTTTTGTATGAAAAAGGAATGAAATTCCTTTTTTACATTTAATCTTTAGTGTTCTGTTTCATTTTAGTTAAAAATGATATGTATATGACCTTTATCTTCAAGTCTTTATTTACAAAATATCTGTCCCTGTTATGTACTGTATGTCTGTGTGTGTGTGTTCAGCAAGCAGAAGAGTGTGATGGTGTTATAGCTCAGCTGGAGGAGAGGCAGGGCTCTATGACTTCCAGCCTCCGAGACAAACATATGCATCTCAGTGAGCTGCAGAATTCCAGAGTGGTTCTAACCCAAGACCTCAGTGCACTACAAGAAGCCAAAGAGAGAGTCAGTGCATCCACCAATAGCATACATCACACACTTGCATACTGAACATCCCTGTGGTGGAGCCTTTTGGGGGCTCACAGCTTTTAAGCCAGTTATATTATGGTTAAATCAATGTATGAAGAGCAATTTTATTCCACATAAACGTGGCATCAGAGCGAGTGTGTTTACATAGACTTTATATTTACACAAGAATCACAATCACAGGAAACAACGTATCACAAACTTGAATGTTTATACAGTGCAGACATTTGCGCAAGACATCAACAATTGTGTGTGTGTGTGTGTGTGGGGGGGGTACTTTCATTATTATTTCTGCAACACAGAAATAATAGTACTGTGTAGTTTGTGAAGCAAACATAACTTACACGACTGCTGCTCTCTCTGACTCAGCGAAATAAGGTTTAAATATTCCAGTGGGATTGTAATTTCAAATGTTTAAGAGACATAGCAGAATCATTGTAATTCAAAAATAAAATCGTGTGTGTGTTTCAATTGAAATCGCAATCTTTTCATTATTAATCATGCATGCATATGGGACCATAGCCTAAGTATTTTTGTGTCAAAATGTCGAATACCAGACCTAAAAAAAACAAAAAACAATTAAGACACCACTTATGTGGGGTTTTCTTCTCTCTCCTGCAGAATTTGTCTCGTCTGCCCGTGTTGCAAGGTCGGGCAAAGCACCTGCAAGCTGTTAAAGAGGGACAGTATACTCCAGTGGCAAGTGGAGACACAGCATTGGAGCTGGCTACACAGAAACATGAAGAGCGATTGAAAATGGTCAGCATATAATTCACTGAAGATTCTCTGATAAAATAATTAAATTGACCACAAGAATACTGGAAATGTACAAATAAATAAATGAATAAATAAGGTAGAATTATTGTACATCTCGTGCAAAACTAGTATATCGGGTGCAGGCTGGTGGGTTCTTCAAGGGATAGTTCATCCAAAAATCCATATTTGCTGTTAATTTACTTACCCTCAAGCAGTCCAGTTTGTAGGTGTCTTTCTTTTTCTTCAGTAGCTCAAACATTGAGATTGCGCAAGCAAATGTAATCTTAATTTTTAATATAGGTTGCGGCATCCAGGATAAGCACGAGTAAATACCACTTTGATGAACAATACAACATGCACGTCTTCCCTCTGTGTTGTAAACAAACACAGCTTCAGCTCACGTGTGAGTTTGCTCCCACGCATACGTCATTATTTTTTGCAGTTGTATAATCATGATTAGTGATTTAATCATGATTAGTGGAGCAACAAGATTCATTTAATCTATATTAATAAGGTTCAGTTTAGTGATAGTGTAAAGTTAATTAATCATGAAATTAGTTCAGTTTAGTTCAATCTATAAAGATGCTCTGAAAATGGTGTTTTATTGTTGAGCTGGGTCAGTTTGTTGTTGATTCATTTCAGGTCAATGATAGTGTAAAGTTCATTAATTATGAAATTAGTTCAATTCACCTATAAAGTAATGGGGGGGGGGGCATGCATAACAATTCAGGCTGTAATTTTAGCAGATATTATTAAGAGCAGCAGCATGCATAGCAAATTCAGTGTCAAGTGCTGGCTTGACTTGACAATCCAGAGAAATAGGGCTTGAAGACCATGGACAGAATAGAAACAATGAATCAAAACCAGCACATAATGTTAACACAACAATAACTGAAGAAACTGAATGGCTTAAATATACAGGATCAATGAGGGACAGATGAGACTCTAATCAATGAAACAATGACACAATGAAATTTGTGGAACTATGGCAACCGAGGAACCAGGAACTAAACACACTGAAACTGAACATGCATACAGGCACAGAGAATTTGTGACATTCAGATTGCAATGTTAGCGAATATTAACAGTAGCAGCATGCATTGCAAATCCAGATTGCTATGTTTGCACATTCAAATTGTAATGTGCAATTCAAGTTGTAGAACCAAAATTAATTTTCAGTTAAAGCTAAATTGCAATAAAGTAAGCTTGGCAACCACAGTAAAAGTTTTGGTGAAAAGCAGTAGCCTGAGATTTCAAAAGCCAGTAAACAAGGCTAAAGATTCTAATTATTTTCTGCACTCTTATCTCAGGTCAGCTCCATTATCCAGAATTTGGCTGAAGAATACCCTCAGCATCACAGCACTCTTCACAGGATCAACCTCACATTGGCAGAACACCTACCCAATGGACTTCAGGGCCACCAGTGACCACTGAAATATGTGTTACATGAAATAAAAGACATGTATGTACATACATGCATACATTTTTGGCAGCCTTTGGCCTGGTTAATATGAGGTCTGGTATGTTATAATGACAGCGATATAGAAACTGCATCTCTATTATGGTAAAAACGTCTTTTTTAGGTGGGAGAATGATATCTTTAGATATAACAAAATAGTCCACATTAAACTAACCTTTCTGTATCAGTTTCAGCCTTTATACTTTAAAAAGCATTGTGAGTATCCTAAATAAAATATTATTTTATTTTATTTATTATAGAACAATTTTCCCTGAATTTCTATTCACTTAAAACTGTGATTTAATTAAATAAACCTCACCTAAAGGATTATTAGGAACACTATACTAACACTGTGTTTGACCCCTTTTCGCCTTCAGAACTGCCTTAATTCTTCGTGGCATTGATTCAACAAGGTGCTGAAAGCATTCTTTAGAAATGTTAGCCCATATTGATAGGATAGTATCTTGCAGTTGGAGATTTGTGCACATCCAGGGCACGAAGCTCCCGTTCCACCACATCCCAAAGATGCTCTATTGGGTTGAGATCTGGTGACTGTGGGGGCCATTTTAGTATAGTGAACTCATTGTCATGTTCAAGAAACCAATGGTGCATTTTCCTGTTGGAAGTAGCCATCAGAGGATGGGTACATGGTGGCCATGAAGGGATGGACATGGTCAGAAACAATCCTCAGGTAGGCTGTGGCATTTAAACGATGCCAAACTGGCACTAAGGGGCCTAAAGTGTGCCAAGAAAACATCCCCACACCATTACACCTCCACCACCAGCCTGCACAGTGGTAACAAGGAATGATGGATCCATGTTCTCATTCTGTTTACGCCAAATTCTGACTCTACCATCTGAATGTCTCAACAGAAATCGAGACTCATCAGACCAGGCAACATTTTTCCAGTCTTCAACTGTCCAATATTGGTGAGCTCGTGCAAATCGTAGCCTCTTTTTCCTATTTGTAGTGGAGATGAGTGGTACCCGGTGGGGTCTTCTGCTGTTGTAGCCCATCTGCCTCAAGGTTGTGTGTGTTGTAGCTTTACAAATGCTTTGCTGCATACCTCGGTCGTAATGAGTGGTTATTTCAGTCAAAGTTGATCTTCTATCAGTTTGAATCAGTCGGCCCATTCTCCTCTGACCTCTAGCATCAACAAGGCATTTTCTCCCACAGGACTGCCGCATACTGGATGCTTTTCCCTTTTCACACCATTCTTTGTAAACCCTAGAAATGGTTGTGCGTGAAAATCCCAGTAACTGAGCAGATTGTGAAATACTTAGACCGGCCCGTCTGGCACCAACAACCATGCCACGCTCAAAATTGCTTAAATCACCTTTCTTTCCCATTCTGACATTAGGTTTGGAGTTCAGGAGATTGTCTTAACCAGGACCACACCCCTAAATGCATTGAAGCAACTGCCATGTGATTGGTTGATTAGATAATTGCATTCATGAGAAATTGAACAGTTGTTCCTAATAATCCTTTAGGTGAGTGTAAATATATAGAATGTAAAATGTAATAAGTTGACTTTACTTATAATATGTCAGGAAACCGATTGCCTTAAAATTTCCTAGTAAAGTAGAGTATTAATGATTAGTTGGTGTAACTTAACACAATTTGTAGAGACAACTTGTTAATTAAGTATAGTTAAGTACTGTTGACTTAAAATCATTAACTTTCTATTAGTGTTCACATTACTAGGAAAATATTAGGAAACCGATTGCCTTAAAAAAACTAAGTAAAATGACATAGGAATAGTATGTTGTACTGACAAAATCTTTGTAAGTATAGTTGACTTACACATGAGTTCAAGTGACGAAAAAAGAACTGTAGAGTGTACTTGATAATTTACTTTAAATAAAATGTAATTGTTACCAATGTTGTGTTTAGCATGCTGAATATTGAAGTCTGTGTGACACAAGTGTAGTCAATTACAAAATACTGTCACAAATTTAGAAGAATTGTATCAACCCACTTGAAAGTTTCACCAACTGTTCATACGTTTTTTTTATAAGTGCTTCTATTAACTTAATAAAAGATCTTTATTTGGAATTAAGGAAAATAGTCACATCATTTGTATATAAAACATATATTTTTAATTTGTATATTAATAAAATATGAATATATATATATATTTTATTCATATGAAATTTGAAATTCAGTCATATATGAACCGTGATTTCTTGTTGCATCATAGCATCAAATTGAACTTATTAGAATATAAATGAAGTGCCCAAGCAAAGGAAACACCATCCAGCATAATGGTTAGTCCAAAATAAAACATTTTAGGAAAATCAATGTCAATTTATGAAGTCAGCTTATTTGATGTTCTCTCAAATTTTTCAGTTGAATTGACAATTAAACATTTAAGATGACTTTGGCAAATCAGTGAATGCAAACAGATGACTGCAGAAGTGCAGAGTTTTTTTTTTTTTTTTTTTTTGCTTGACAAAGTGGTACTCAAACCAATCAATTAATCATTACTTGGGGTTTATGAGTTAAAAAAAGATATTTGTGAATAGTACAGATTACTAGAGTTTTGGAATTAAGGTAAGACATTAATTAAGTAAAGTTAACTAAAAAGTGAGTTAAAATCACTATTGGATTTTACAGTGTATATATATATATATATATATATATATATATATATTTATATATATATATATATATATATAAAATGATGATGGGGGTCACTGCGTCTGGTGGTGGCGTCTAAAATAACTCAGAAACAAAAATAATAAATTAGAAGCTCACTACTGTAACAGAGCCTCAGCACCGTCCACACGATCATCTTCACCCGAATTCTAATCACCTTCACCTCTCTACAATCACCGCTGTGCACTATAAGAAGCTCAGTCACCCCTCAGTTCACCGTCTGATCTCGTCCTGTATGGATCACACAGACTCACCTGCTACTTCCCTTACCTTCTTCATCGGATTCCCACGGAACCTTCACCTTCCTCCGGATCGTCTACAGCACGAGCGTGAACTGCTGGATCGAGACCACCACTGAAACCACCATCCCTGAGGAATATCGGGTGTTCCAGGATGTGTTCAATAAGCGGCTGGCGACCCAACTTCCTCCTCATCGGCCATGGGACTGTGCCATAGACCTGCTACCGGGGGCGGAACTCCCAAAAGGCAAGATATACCCTTTGTCCATCTCGGAGCAGAAGGCCATGGATGAATATATCACTGAGGCACTCCATCAGGGTTTCATCTGACCATCTACGTCAAACGTCGAGGCCCCACACCTACTTACCTCCCGGGCCAGAAGGTATGGCTCTTGACCAGGGACATCCGTCTCTGCCTGCCCTGCCGTAAGCAGAGTTCCCGCTACATAGGTCCGTTTACGGTGCTGAGGCAGCTGAACGACGTCACCTATCGTCTGGAACTCCATCACAAGTACCGCATTTCACCATCCTTCCATGTATCACTACTCAAGCCTTTCACTGACCCTTTGTTTCCACCAACAGATCCGGAAATACCTCCTCCTCCTCCTGATCTGCTGGACTCCGAGTCGATATACCAGGTCCACGACATTTTAGACTCCAGGTGGCGAGGAACACGTCTCGAATACCTGGTCGACTGGGAGGGATACGGTCCCGAGGAGAGGACCTGGGGCACACGTGATGACATTCTAGACACCACGCTACTCACCCAATACCATCAAGAACATTCCAGTCGTCCGGGACCCCGAGGTCAGGGTCATCCTCGTCGTCGTCCTATTCGGTCGTCAGGAGCCGCCCGTGGAGGAGGGGGTACTGTAACAGAGCCCACGTCACCACTACGCTCAGCACCGTCCACACGATCATCTTCACCCGAATTCTAATCACCTTCACCTCTCTACAATCACCGCTGTGCACTATAAAAAGCTCACTCACCCCTCAGTTCACCGTCTGATCTCGTCCTGTATGGATCACACAGACTCACCTGCTACTTCCCTTACCTTCTTCATCGGATTCCCACGGAACCTTCACCTTCCTCCGGATCGTCTACAGCGCGAGCGTGAACTGCTGGATCGAGACCACCACTGAAACCACCATCCCTGAGGAATATCGGGTGTTCCAGGATGTGTTCAATAAGCGGCTGGCGACCCAACTTCCTCCTCATCGGCCATGGGACTGTGCCATAGACCTGCTACCGGGGGCGGAACTCCCAAAAGGCAAGATATACCCTTTGTCCATCTCGGAGCAGAAGGCCATGGATGAATATATCACTGAGGCACTCCATCAGGGTTTCATCTGACCATCTACGTCAAACGTCGAGGCCCCACACCTACTTACCTCCCGGGCCAGAAGGTATGGCTCTTGACCAGGGACATCCATCTCCGCCTTCCCTGCTGTAAGCGGAGTTCCCGCTACATAGGTCCGTTTACGGTGCTGAGGCAGCTGAACGACGTCACCTATCGTCTGGAACTCCATCACAAGTACCGCATTTCACCATCCTTCCATGTATCACTACTCAAGCCTTTCACTGACCCTTTGTTTCCACCAACAGATCCGGAAATACCTCCTCCTCCTCCTGATCTGCTGGACTCCGAGTCGATATACCAGGTCCACGACATTTTAGACTCCAGGTGGCGAGGAACACGTCTCGAATACCTGGTCGACTGGGAGGGATACGGTCCCGAGGAGAGGACCTGGGGCGCACGTGATGACATTCTAGACACCACGCTACTCACCCAATACCATCAAGAACATTCCAGTCGTCCGGGACCCCGAGGTCAGGGTCATCCTCGTCGTCGTCCTATTCGGTCATCAGGAGCCGCCCGTGGAGGAGGGGGTACTGTAACAGAGCCCACGTCACCACTACGCTCAGCACCGTCCACACGATCATCTTCACCCGAATTCTAATCACCTTCACCTCTCTACAATCACCGCTGTGCACTATAAGAAGCTCACTCACCCCTCAGTTCACCGTCTGATCTCGTCCTGTATGGATCACACAGACTCACCTGCTACTTCCCTTACCTTCTTCATCAGATTCCCACGGAACCTTCACCTTCCTCCGGATCGTCTACAGCGCGAGCGTGAACTGCTGGATCGAGACCACCACTGAAACCACCATCCCTGAGGAATATCGGGTGTTCCAGGATGTGTTCAATAAGCGGCTGGCGACCCAACTTCCTCCTCATCGGCCATGGGACTGTGCCATAGACCTGCTACCGGGGGCGGAACTCCCAAAAGGCAAGATATACCCTTTGTCCATCTCGGAGCAGAAGGCCATGGATGAATATATCACTGAGGCACTCCATCAGGGTTTCATCTGACCATCTACGTCAAACGTCGAGGCCCCACACCTACTTACCTCCCGGGCCAGAAGGTATGGCTCTTGACCAGGGACATCCGTCTCCGCCTGCCCTGCCGTAAGCGGAGTTCCCGCTACATAGGTCCGTTTACGGTGCTGAGGCAGCTGAACGACGTCACCTATCGTCTGGAACTCCATCACAAGTACCGCATTTCACCATCCTTCCATGTATCACTACTCAAGCCTTTCACTGACCCTTTGTTTCCACCAACAGATCCGGAAATACCTCCTCCTCCTCCTGATCTGCTGGACTCCGAGTCGATATACCAGGTCCACGACATTTTAGACTCCAGGTGGCGAGGAACACGTCTCGAATACCTGGTCGACTGGGAGGGATACGGTCCCGAGGAGAGGACCTGGGGCGCACGTGATGACATTCTAGACACCACGCTACTCACCCAATACCATCAAGAACATTCCAGTCGTCCGGGACCCCGAGGTCAGGGTCATCCTCGTCGTCGTCCTATTCGGTCGTCAGGAGCCGCCCGTGGAGGAGGGGGTACTGTAACAGAGCCCACGTCACCACTACGCTCAGCACCGTCCACACGATCATCTTCACCCGAATTCTAATCACCTTCACCTCTCTACAATCACCGCTGTGCACTATAAGAAGCTCACTCACCCCTCAGTTCACCGTCTGATCTCGTCCTGTATGGATCACACAGACTCACCTGCTACTTCCCTTACCTTCTTCATCAGATTCCCACGGAACCTTCACCTTCCTCCGGATCGTCCACAGCGCTAGCGTGAACTGCTGGATCGTTTCCACTCTCCCAGCAATCACAATGAAAGGACTATTAAATATCATGCTAAGTTACCTGTTTACTTCCTGGATTACGAACTCACCATACCTGACCCGTTACCTGTTGTTTATCTGCTATTGTTCAATAAACACCAAACTAAAACCTTATTCCCTGTGTCTGTGTCTGACAACTACAAAAGTTTTGTGATATAATATCAATATCTGAAGTGATACCAGTGAGGCAAAATGGAGAAAAGCAGAAGCATGTGATTTCACAAACCACTAAAACAAGACAAATGATCTGGGGTGGAGCTAAACTGACAGCTTGCCCACCCTGTCAAATCCATGGAAATAAATGTTTTTTTGTGTGTGTGTGTGTGTGAGTGTGTTTTTTTAATCATACAGTTTTCTTAACATTTTACAATTCCTCAAATGTGATTTGTTTTGTCATGCATTAGAACTCTATCCTAACATGAATACGAATCTGCTTATTCGTCTCCAGTTAGGTCACACCAGTTGTAATGTTATGTAGTTTTTAGCGCGAATATCTGTATTCCAGCTAGCAGCTCCCTTTTTGTTATTACAAAAATGGCTAAATGGCTCTCTATGACACATTAAAAAAATACGTTTAGACAAAGTTGACATGATGCCTTAACAACTAACAGATAATTAGGATTATGACGACATTATCAACTTCTTAAATCCAAAACCTGCTGACAATAACTTAAAACATAAAGAATCTTACTAATCCCAAACTTTTTAAAAGTAGTATTTAGACATATATCAAATATATAATATATCAAAATTAACAAGAATTAACATAGATACATTTATACAGGTTTATTTCAGTATTTAGTGCATGTCCCTAAAAATCATGAATAATAATGTATATTCTGACCATGGAAACCAAAAATCTCATAACACCGGTATGTCAATTTTTTTTTCTTTCATATTAAGCAGGTTGAATATGGGATGATGTGAATTATTGCGGCCTACTCATCCATTTTTCTGCATCCGCCACCCACTACTAATGATGCAATTAATTTCTGCACTCTTATCACAGATCAGCTCCATTATTTAGCATTTGGCTAGATATATATATGACCAGTCACAGATGAAGTGAATGTCATTGATCATCTCCTAACATTGATGTCTGACCCAACAGAAGGTCTACTGTGGCACAAGCGACGCAAAACTTTAATGATTTTTTTTAGAGGAATGTATCACAGCACAGTGCATTGCCCTCTGCTGTGTATGGGGCTTCACAGCCACAGAGCAGACTGATCAGAGTGCCTATGATGAACCCTGTCCACCATCAAAAGCGCCTTTTTAGCAGCACGTGGAGGGCCAATGGCATATTTGGCAGCCTGTCATAATGTTTCATCTCATCGGTACACATCATCTTGTGCTTGTGAGGAAAACAGCTTAGATACTGGGTTGGTTTAGGGGTAGGCTTAGAGAATAGAATATGCAGTTTTTACCATATAAAAATCATTATGTTTATGGAATGTCCCCATAAAACATGAAAACCCAACGTGTGTGTGTGTGTGATGAAACAAAATAGCAGCACAGGTTTTGTTTACTGTTCTAAAACAGGTCATAAACCCAACCCTTCATTCAGGCCTGGGCAATGGCTGCCAAATATTCATACAGGCTTTGTTATGTGTGTTTTGATTTAGAGAGAGAAGATATTATACTTAATAGGCTTCATCAATCTATTGTGATAGTCCATTTTTATACAGATTATATATATATATATATATATATATATATATATATACTCATTTCAAACTATGCACTATTCACTACAGAGGCCACTGAGGCTTTTCCAAAATATTGTGTATAGACATATATATTCCTATGGGTAACAATCAGTTCAACTTGCCTCTTATTCTCTTAATCATAATGCTATAAATTACTTCATATTGCGCTGTTTATTATAAGATCTCACTTGGAATCGACTTTTAAAAACTCCAACAGCTTTGACAGTTCTTTTACAAGATGTTTGGTGTAGATAATTATATATCTTATTTGTTTATCTGGGTTTCTAAGGGGATCCTTTATGTTAAAAACAACTCTTTGAATGCGGATACGTGTTTTAGAGTTGGACGTTTTTGTTTTCTTGATGCTGGAATGTTGAGTATGTCACCATGACTGATGTGAATCTTGTCATAATGCTAAACCATTCTGGGGGTTTATTCAGTACTTTTTTTAGTTCCCTTTTTTTGACAGTCACTTTGACATGGACACATTTCTTGTGGGACAGTGAAACACTAAAGTATGTCCCTTGCAGACAGTT
Organism: Opsariichthys bidens; assembly: GCA_037194245.1. NCBI lineage: Eukaryota > Metazoa > Chordata > Actinopteri > Cypriniformes > Xenocyprididae > Opsariichthys > Opsariichthys bidens. The sequence continues at coordinate 13,263,485 of CM074305.1, read as the reverse complement.
GTCATTAAAGTGACATAAGCAGATTTTGCACTACAACCAGTATTGGGTAAAATTACTTTTTACAAGTTATGGATTACAATATTGCATTACTCCCTAAAAAAGTAACTAATCATATCAGTTACTTTTTATTGAAATCAATGTGTTATGTTACTTTTGCACAATTTTTTCTCACATGGGCTTGATTTATATTTTTTATTTTTTGCAAAAAAGTTATTCTATTTTTGGCAAATGTGAAGGGCCTTTCACATTATAAGTGAAATGAATAGGCCTCAGGCTGAAGGAAATGCCTGTACCGTAGAGGGCGCAGCTCAAACAAGAAAGTTCAGCACTCTTCAGCAATAAAAACAAAAATTGAAACACAAATGTGATGTTTATCTAAAGTCATTTTTGCTTATTATTATGGTTGAATTGAATCATCGAAGGTCAGCAGCAAAGACATTGGTTAATAAAGTGAGATTAAATACATCAAGTATATTTGTGTTATTTAACATAGTGCAGGTTTGAAAGTTAAAGGTTAAAAGTAATGCGTTACTTTAATAGTTAGATGGAAAAAGTAATCCGATTACAACTTGCTTTACTTGTAATGCGTTAACCCCAACAGTGACTACAACACCATCATACCTCCACAAAAAGCAGATTATCATCAGCAAAGGATGTACATGCTGTGTTTGCATGTGACATGTAATTTCCCATAAACTTCAGAATCCCTCTTTCATTTCCTTTTTTCTTGTTGGACTTTGTACCTGTTCGTAGCCTGTTTCATTTGCTTTAGATAGGAAGAACTTGCTTGACACAGACAAATCACACAAGAAGAGCAGATGAGTATATGTTTTCGTAGATAAATTGTGGTTTGCTTTGTAAATAAGATCTCTATATTGCTTTAGTAGATAATGGTAATCCGAGTAACACAACTACATCATAACTCAACCAATCCCCTAATGAAAATAAATTATTTGAAATGTCAGGCATCCTTAAGTAATGTTTGAAATGCTGCGTGCTTCTTTTTCTTCAAGGGGATATCCGGATGACGTGTGTGTGTGTGTGTGTGTGTTGTCGGGAAAACCTCTCCTTGTTATTCAGGTTTCCTCACGCACCTGTGGGTGTGAAGGGGGAGGAGTTTTAACTAAACCTCCCTTACAATCTCACTCCTTCTCATTTCTCATTTCACTTCTGCTGTGTTTATGCCTGCATTTGAGTTGCTTTTATTGCAGAGTGTTTTGTAAGCATTTGTAAAATCCTCTGTGTTTATATGTTTGGCAAAGTGTCTGATTTCAGGATTTCAGGATGACTGAGAGTGTCCTGAACACTCCGGACTTAAAGGATCTAGAGGAACAAGAACTGTGGGATCTTATTGATGATAACCGCCATTCCATCTCTCTAGGCGTCCGTCCCTGTGTTCTCATCCCTTACCTACGCCAGGCTCGTGTCCTCACAAACCTGGATGAGGATGAAATTTTTACCAGTCCCCGTATCGCCAACAACTGCATGAGAACCAGTAAGACATTTTGAGACATTTTGACTGATGGAAATCAGAGGAGAGATGCTTGAAATGCTGTATACCAGAGAATGACAAACGTCAATCAAGTACAGCTATAATTTTCATTCTTAGAAACAAACAAACATTGAAAAAAATGCTTTCTAATATTTACCTTAAAAAAGTACATTAAAAAATATTTTTATTTGTTGATGTATTATGTAAATTGATTTTGGTTTTGTTTGTTGGATTAGAGCGATGTAGGTGAAAATGAGCACTTATTGGAAGGCTGGGTGGTTTATCTTTCAGAAATGTGAAAAATCTTATTGGAAATATAATACAGGTTAGAATAAACAGTAATAGGTTAGATCCAGACATGTGAGCTGGATCAGAGGTTATGCTGATGAACAAAAAGAAAACATTTTGTTTTTGAAAAGACTAGAGTGAGAAAGGTGCATGTAAATTAAAGAAATGTATGTAAGAAAACAATGCAAAGTTTGGGAGATGCCTTAAATTTTCACGTGAATCAAACTGAAACTTTTTTTACTGTGTAGTTCACCATAAATGGAAATTCATTATTTTCATCAATTATTCACTCTTGTCTTTTTCCAAACCTGTTGTATGCTGTTTGTTTTTTGTTTTTTTTTGTTCTTGTCATGCAATGTTCAAAGTGACCAAAGGCTGCCAAGCTCCAAAAAGGACAAAGCACCTAAAAAGAATTCTATAATAAAAGTATCTCATATGCTATTTCTTCCAGAGTCATATGCTTTGTGTGAGTAATATAAAGTCTAGCCTGCTTGCATGCAGAATTACAAAACATAGCATAGTTTACAGTTACTACATATGAAAACCAATGCAATATTAGAATCAATAATGTCAACGTAATGTTTCTGAACCTCGATGAAAATAACACCATGTGGGTTTTGCATACACAATTTCCATTTTTGGGTGAACTCATCCTTTAAAGAATACTTGAAAGGTGATTTAGTGTACAGTATTTTGATGTCGATCTTTTTCTGCAGGTCTTATGCTTGACATGTTGCGTGTACAGGGTCATAATGGAGCAATGGCTCTGCTCGAAAGTCTGATGATTCATTACCCAACTCTCTACACGCAGATCACGGGCCGCCAGCCCAGCATTGAGCCTTCAGGCTTCAGTGGTCAGTCAGTGGACTTTTTTCCTCCTTGGTTTCTGATCATGTATTACTAAGCCTATGTGTAGTAGTTAAAGCTGGTAGTAGAAACGTTTGTGACTTCTAAACCGTCTAAATTGCATTAAACAATGTAACTCCAGTGAATATATTTTCATGTGTGTGCTTGAGGGATGTATTTATCAACTTATTTAAGGCTAATTAGTAAAACCTTGCCTCTGTTCTTGCCAGGCCTGATCAATTACACTGAGCTGACAGAGTACCTAGTTAGTGCGGTGAGCAGTATGCAGACAGAGCTACAAGTGGCACGGCAAGAGGCTGTGCGGCTGCGAGCTCGATGCAGTGAGCTGGAGAGAAAACTGGAACAGGCCCAACAAACTAATGAAGAGTTCAGCCAGATGCAGGAAGAGCATGGACAACTGCGCAGTCATCTAGATGGTGTGCATTTAACACAGCTTCACATCAATGTGTCTAACGTTTCACTAATAAATCATTAACAAAGGCACATCATGTCATTTATGACATCGCACGCTAAAATATGAAGTTTTATAACATTAACTAAAGTTAACAATTAAATGTCAAATGGATAATGTTAGTGAATGTTGTTACGACCATCTAGATTCTAGGGCCAGCCGCAACATAAATGAATGTGTGCTCACTCAATCGGATTATGTTTCCAAAAGAAGACAAAATATATAATGATTAACAGAAACAAAGGGGGATCGAATTCAGGAGAGGACCAGGCCAAAACAAATTTTAGGACCCTCTAAAAACCACATAAATGAAAGACAACTTCCCTAACTCCCTTAACCAAAAACATAGAACAAATGAGTATAAAGAAAATGACGTTGCACTCCCTACTTCCATTAAGTGAAATAGATACAAAATAATCTTTAAACAATAAAACTTTAACCAAAGGTAAACTGAGTATCATACATCATCAAATTCAAGGGCAGGGCTCCCTAAAACACACAAGCACATCGAAACTCAGACAGAGCATCAATGGCACGCATTCGGCGGCCTCTTCAGAGTGTTTTGAGAAGTCCTTACATCCAGAATCCAGAAGAAAAAGAAACCAATCAGGACCAGACCAGTTAGAAGCGCTCGCTGACTCGGGTGCAGGCCACGCCTTCTCCCGCACAGACACTCAAAAACACATAGACAGAAAGACAGATGATGAGATTAATGAAAGTTCATTTGAAGTGTTTTAATATTTGTTTAGAAATTCAGATTTGAAATAATGTGTGCAGTGCAGTGTTTCTTTGGCTGTGTAAAGACTGTTTAATGTCTGCTTGCCTTCTGTGTAGGTTTAAACAGAAAACTGCTGAAACTGAAGGATGAGAAATGTGATCTCTATGTCAGATATACCACAGTTCTTGAGGAGAAGTCTGCAACCATCATACGCAACAGAGACCTGCAACTGGAGGTAAGGAAACAGATTTCATGCGTTTGTACGTATTTGTACTTTATTTGCCATTCAGTAAGTTACAACAAACAAGCTGTCTCTGTGCCTGATAGAGAGCAGAATTTCATAGAGAAAGTAGTTTGTGTGCGTATAACATTTCTCCAATATTGTTAATGGTGTTGCTTTTGTACTAGTTCCAAAACATATTCGGTCGTATTTACAAATTAGTTTAGATTATTACTGTGCAATGGACTCTAAGCTGTTCATTTAAAAGAAACCTGAACCCTTTTGCTTTACATTTTTTGCAACAATAACACAACGAAGAGAAAACATTTTTGTGTGCCTTTACCCTACTTGGCAGAGAGCCATTAAGGACAGAAAGAAAAACTATAACCAACACAACAAGAAGTAATGTGGGATTGTTTTACAGTAACATGAGAGTATGATGAAATCTCTTCTTCTCACCTCTTCTCCAGATTTACCAGCTGCAGTGTGAGTTAAGGAAGGCACAGAAAGAGACAGACTTCCAGAGGCAGCGTTCCTTAAAGAATCCTAGTGACACACAGAAGCTCAAAGATGAACTCAATGCTGTTCGCGCAAAGTTACTGGAGACGGAGATATTCTCCCCGGTGAATAAGAGAATCATTTTATAGTAATATAAAAAGTCAGCTAATTTTGGGACTCAATCAGGCTGACCTTCATAGGAAATCTGTTTGTCTTGTTCTCTTTCAATCAGGTACAGCAGGATATCCTTGCGAATGATTTAAAGGAGACAGAGACCAGACGTTCAGAACTTGCTGAGGATGTCAGTAGACTAAGTGAGGAGAATGAACGGCTCCAGCAAGAGAAAGAGGAGGTAAAACTGGTCTCTCCTCAACCTTAAGGTTGTTTGTTTGTTTTGTCTTTCAAAATGTTGTACTTTGTCTAAAACTTGTATGTTGTACTTTTTCCATATTTTTTGTCTCCCACCCCTTGTTCCCCTCTCACCTTTTTTTAGCTCATAGAAGAGAAAGACTATTTAGCCTTGGAGGTGGAGAAGTTGACAGTGGACTGTGAGATGTACCAGCACAGGAGCACACTGTTCCAGAGTCAGCTAGAAGAGGTGCAGGCAGAGAGAGACAAGGTCAGTATCATCAGTGCTCAAATGAACAAATAGCATACAAAATCATTACGTTTAAAATACAGTAACAAAGCACATTTGAAAACTATTAGTTCATAGTTAATTAATAGTTTTTAATCTGTTTATACATTGATAGACTATAAAAATTGTGATTAAAAACAGTGACAATTATTCATTGATTGCCACTGTAATTAACAAAGTGTTATTGTTTAATTAGTTCAATTCAATTCAATTCAATTCAAATTTATTTGTATAGCGCTTTTCACAATACACATCGTTTCAAAGCAGCTTTACAGAGAATGGATGTCAACATTACAATTTAAAGAAAGCAGTTAGCAAATAAAATAATTTAGTTGATTAATTTACAATCAGAGTTAGCAGTTTAACCGAAGTTAGAAGCAAGGAGCTCCCGGAAAATAAATTAACAATTAGGATAAAGAATTAGGTAATGAGCATGTTGATCCAGATGATTGCGTCTTCTGAAGTCCTCGCAGGAACTGGCGCCGTCTCTTCACAGGTGATGGTCATCTGAGGTCTTCTGAAGAGGCTGGATCCGGACTGAAGCTGATGTGCTCTCTAGTCACCTCGGGGCAGATGTCCCGCGGTAGAACAGACAAGCAAAAGGAGAATAATTAGCGTAGCTGCTGTTCATAACTTTAAGCAAAGATAGTCAGAATGAGCGATTGATCTGATATGAGATGCATTATGTGAATGCTTGGCTAAAGAGATGCGTCTTTAATCTAGATTTAAACTGGGTGAGTGAGTCTGATCCCCTGACATTATCAGGAAGGCTATTCCAGAGTTTCGGAGCCAAATGTGAAAACGCTCTCCCTCCTTTAGTCGACTTAGCTATCCTAGGTACAACCAGAAGTCCCGAGTTTTGTGATCTTAAAGAGCGTGACGGGTTGTAGGGCAATAGAAGATCGGTTAAGTACACAGGAGCTAAACCATTTAGAGCCTTATAGGTTATTAGCAATACTTTAAAATCGATACGGAACTTAATGGGTAACCAGTGTAGAGATGATAAAATTGGTGCTATATGATCATATTTTCTTGACCTGGTAAGAACTCTAGCAGCTGCATTTTGTACTAATTGTAGCTTGTTTATTGAGGAAGCAGGACAACCAGCTAATAATGCATTACAGTAATCTAATCGAGACGTCATGAAAGCATGAACTAACTTTTCTGCATCAGAAATAGATAACATATTCCGTATCTTGGCAATGTTTCTGAGGTGGAAAAAGGCGGTTTTTGTAACATATGAAATATGATTTTCAAAGGACAAGTTGCTGTCTAATATGACACCAAGATCTTTAACTGTCGAGGATGGAGTAACAGTACATCCTTCTAAATGCAGACTGTAGTCTGAGAGATTCTGTGTACAGGTCTTTGGTCCAATAAGTAATACTTCAGTCTTATCAGAATTTAATAGAAGAAAATTACTGGTCATCCAATGTTTTACTTCTGTAACACACTCTGTCAGTTTGGATCATTTAGAGATTTCATCAGGTCGTGATGAAATATATAACTGAGTATCATCGGCATAGCAGTGGAAACTAATTCCATGTTTTCTTATAATATTGCCAAGTGGCAGCATGTATATTGAAAATAGCAGAGGGCCTAACACAGATCCTTGCGGCACTCCATAGTTTACTATTGTTATCTCAGATTTTCCCCGTAAATAGACAAAGTTGTGTCTGTCTGATAGGTATGACCTAAACCACCAAATTAGTTCACATATAAAGAGTTAGATAAGTTGTAAACAAAGCAATAACATAACATTATTAACCATAAATAGTTCTCACTTAGGTCACAGAAAATCGGAAAATGTCATTAATTAAGTGCTTTGAACCAAACTTCATTCGACATTAATTGCAATAGTATTAAGTATTCCTTAAAATGTTTCAAAGTACATTATAGACAGACACATACATTGGGTTTCCATGTTTTATGTGAACTTTCTATACAAATAATGATTTCTATACCGTACAAACTGCACATTCTGTCCCCTACCTGATGTATTTTAACAACGGATTTGTAGTATTTTATATTGATATTATTTTTTAAGTGGTTATGTTTAGCTTTGGGGAGAGGCTTAATGTGTTTGTAAACATTTTGAGGCACTCTTTAAAGAATTTCATTAATGACATTTTCTGATATTTCGTGACCTAATCTAAAGAGAAAACTATTTTCAGTTAGTAAGTTGTTAACAAACAATTATCTAACTCTTTACATAAGCAAATTAAACAATAATAACTTGGAAATTACAGTGACAATGAATGAAGAACTCACTGTTTGCATATAGTCTATTCATGTATTAACTACAGCTGATAAACTATTAATTAACTATAAACATACTTTAATACTGTCTACTTATTATAAATTGTTACCCAACAAAGAGATTGGTATATATGAAAAATTTCTAACAGGACAGTACAATGCCAATTTAGTATTAGTGTTTAAAAAAATGTTTCTTAGAAGTAAGTCAAAAACCATTTTTAGATCTAAAAACCCACATGCATTATATGCAGTAAATGCATATATGTTTGGGTCTAAATGTCCAGAGCAATTTGAAAATCTCTGATTCAAAATTTGAACCTTGAAATAAACACACAGGCAAAAGTTCTTTAAAGTTCTTCTGTTGTTTGTTTTTTTTGAAGCACACAAGATGCTTTTAGGAACATGCTGGGAAAAAAAAAATCATCAGGACATGTGAGTCCCCACCTGGCAAATGAAAATTTTTTTTTTTTTATGACATATTCTTTTTTTTTTTTTTTTTTTTCAGGCATATTTGTCTCGTGATGAGGCCCAGGTTCAGATCGCACGGAGTCTCGCAGAGAAGGACGTGCTGAGAAGCCAACTAATGGAGCTACAGGAGAAGGTTTTCACCATGAAAGCCTGTAGCAGGCAAAGAGAAAGAAAAGAAAATTCCAGGGTAAAACTGAATTTTCTTTTCTTTTCTTATAAATTCAATACCCAACATACAGTAGCTTACCAAAATGATTTTGCAGAATTCAGAGCAATTTTCTTTATTGTGCTGTCAATTAAATTTGTAACCTAATACAACCACAAAGGCCTTCATTTTTAATGTTTTTTTTTCATTGTTAATGTCTCTTAAATGAGTAGGACAGGAAGTTCAGTTGTGAGAGCAGTGAGGAACCTCCTTCCAGCCCCGCACCCAGAAGACGGCTGTGTCGCTTGAAAGCAATCCTTCCTGAGTCTTTGAGCTCATTTGAGGTACATTTAATGTCGTCCTTATCTAAGCCTTGTGTGACTTAAGCTGCTTCCCAATTTGCTTGCTTATGCACTATTCTCTGCCATTTTGCAGAATAAATAGTGTGAGTAGTGAGTTCATTCTGAAAATTGCAAATAGAAAAAGTAGGCTACACTTTAAATGACATTCAACCGAAAAAACGAAGTGTGAAATTTTGGACACTGCATGCACTCAACTGTTTCAGCTTTAATTACATAGATGAGGGGGAGGGGCTATTAGACTCTTAAATTAAATGACAAAAATAACCTTATAAAATTCATACACTACACAGATGAGTATAAGTAAATATGTACGTAGTACATAGTGTATAAGTGCATAGTGTAGTATGTCATCTGGGACTCAATGTTAGTTTTAGCCTCAGACAGTCCACAAGCACACAGGGAATAATGTGATTACTAATCACTCTGCATAATAATAATAATGTGTGTATATTAGGCATTCTAAATAGTATGTGAGATTAGAATAAATTTTAAATAATCCTAGTATGGATGCATGTACAATCTAATGGCTAATATTGCTCACAGCTCATTGGAGGATTTGGTTTAGGACTAAGAACTACAAACAAGGGGTTTGATTTACTAATAATCAACATCTAACTTTAATTAAATGAAATCTGGAGTGTGTAAGGATGTTAACAGTGACAAGCTGTGAGAGATGATTGACAGGCCAGTTTTCGGTGACAGAATGCACGTAACTATGCAATACTATGTGTAACTATTGACTATTGAAATATTGACTATAGCTGTCCGAAACCGTTCCCTATCCACTATATAGTGCACTATATCGGGTGTCGGCCATTTTGTAGTGCTGTCCGAATTCTGAATGAACGACTTCATTCCCTACATTCGTTCACTACTTTTACCCACAATCCTCTCTGATTTTGAGTGTACATTCGATGTACACTCGTTAAAGCGCCGTTACCCAAAATCCAACGCGATAAGACGATCGAGCGCGAAAGAAAAATAAATACGGGAAGCGGCAACTTCAACAAATGTTAGTGTCATTTTTTATTAATTAGAACATCTTTGTAAAGATATTTTGAAGCGAAATGATACAGGTTTATATCATAATATATATACTTATTATCATATGATAATTTGGTCGATTTTTCTCACATGTTAGTGAACTGTTGTACATTGTTGAACTGTTGTTTATATTGTATTTATTTACTATTATATTTTTTATAAACAAATGTGACAGTGTAGCGTTTTGCTTCTGTTATTTTTGAATATAAATTTACTAAATAGCTTGACACAGGTGTTTTTATTCTCTCTTCATTCTCAATAAACATGAAAAATAAAGAGTAATATACAATTCATTAAGCTAAACAGGACATATTACAGATGGGTATAGGAAATGTTAATGACGAAATTGTCTATTAACGTCAGCGTCCGAATTCGCTCACTCATTTTCGTTCACTCTTTGCTGATATAGGATTTTGGGCCCCATGAAAAGAATCTTGACAGGGCCCCCAACACAGCTGAGACTTTTTTCATATTAATTTACATAATCATTTCTATCTATAACGTCCACAGGCAGTCATTTTGCGCTGTTTAAATTGAGTTTTGCCAAGACAGATGAAGTTACGTGGTTAACATCAAAACATTGTGCAAGAGCAACAAGTCACTTACGAGATACGAGTCACTTACGCTGCCGGCGCGGCTCTAATTTTCCCGCGTAGAACGTTCCGTCGCATTAGTTCCGCTTTTGGCGCTCGCGTGTAAAATCAGAATAAATTCATAATTAATTTTTTTTTGGGTCAGCACAGGGGGGGCACAGGGGTGGTCAGGGACATGTCTACAGAGGCACCGGCCTCTCTAGGCGTCCGTGTAGAACCGCCACTGATGTGAGGCAAAGCCGTGCACCCGCTCTATGGAAACGTGCTAACTTGTCGAAAAATGCTACCGTCGAGACCTGGGGCCTCATGTACAAAGCGTGCGAACGCACAGAAAAGTGCCGTAGGCTATGATCATTGTCACGGGCGGTCCACTAACAATTATGCCTACTTACAAACCCACCTTTTCTTATGAAATATCGGGTAACATACTGTCGACCCTTTGCCTCTTTCACTTCTCTTATTTTTTTCTCTTTCTGTTTTTGACTTCCAAATTTTTGAGGCACTTTCACTCCCTCTTCCGTCAAGTTGATATTCTGCCACGCTATAGGTGAAGTCAAGTTGTTTGTGTTGCCTGGATACAGTTTGGGCGGACTGAACCATTTTATGATAATCGAGTGGGGGAGAGGGGCCCACGGACGTTTGTGTTTCCTAAACAAATATATTTTTTTGACACCAGGAAAAAACAAATAGAATAATTTAAAGTTAATAATTTTTACTATCAAATATTTTTTTTTAGCACCACAATTTTATTGGGGGCTTCTCTGGGCCCCCTCTTGGTCATGGGCCCCGAGAATCGTCATCGTTTACCCCCCCCTTTACTACGCCCCTGGATATAGTGCGCTCAACTGCCGTGCACTATATAGGGGTTAGTGAACGAGTGAACGGTTTCGGACACAGCTTATGTCAAAAGAGAATTGGAATCTACATCATTGTGCATTGCATTCTGGGAAGTCATCGCCATATTTTAGGACACAGTCAGGAGCATACATTGACACCAAATAAAAATCAACCGAGAAAAAAACGGTTGTATTTACTTTATTACTTTTTAAAAACTGCGTGCACTTGCTTTAAATGAACAGATTAATATTTAAATGCCTTACATGCATTCCATCCCTCAGTCTGCAGCCACAACACTGCACATATTCATCGCGTATCATACGATCGGTGAAATCATACTTTCACGTTCACCATTGTGTTTCGATGTTTCCAAGCTGAGAAGCAGAAATTGCACTTCCTTTGTAGTCGGTTTTCACGCCAGTCGTGTGAGCAGCTAAGGCTGTTCATAACATGGCAAGCGTTCACCGTTTTAATGTGTTTTTAAATGTATAAAATAAATATTACAATTTACCTCCATTACTACTCAGTCTCTGTCGTAACATTTTTTCAGAAAATTCGCAAAAACCACTAGGCCAGTGTTACATATTTTGTTCGGTCGAACACTTACAAGACACCGTCGACTGTGGCATAATAAAGGTTCCTCTGCTCGTGAGGCGTGTTCATTTTTTCATTTTCATTATTTAGCAGACGCTTTTATCCAAAGCGACTTACAAGGGGAGCAATTAGGGGTTAGGTGTCTTGCTCAAGGGCACTTTAGTCATGGTATTGAAGGTGGAGAGAGTGCTGTTCATTCACAATCCCCACTTTCAATTCCTGCTGGCGTGGGAATCGAACCAGCAACCTTCATGTTACAAGCCCAACTACCTCACCACTAGGCCACGACTACCCGTTAGGCTTAAACTACGTTCGTCTCTCATTAACAATCGCTCAGCGGCCTTGCGGCTCTGTTCTCACAATACTCGGTCCTGCTCTGCTTCATAGTACAATAATAATCGCATTCACGAACATGATTTCTGCCTAATTCCTTTAGTCTTTATATAAACAGACATTCATTGTCAATTGGTGTAAATGCTAATACGGTTATTATATCTATCGTTCTTGGTGTGAGTGGGCCTTTACATTTACAGTTCATTTGGGTCAACTGTACATCCAATGCTGGTAATAATAACTTGCTTTGCATTTGGTAATGTGAGAATGGGCTCTGGAGGATGAAAAAAACAGGTAGGATATATAGAGCTTTTCTTTGATGGTGTGTGTATCAATCTTTTACAGTTCAATGATGAAGTAATCAACAGTATCAATTCCAATCAAGTGGAGCCCCCCTGTTCGGAATCACTCCGTAGACGAGAGATACACTTTCCCTCCAGAAGTGACATGGAAGACGTTTACAGGTGAGCTGCTCATTTGGTCCAAGGCAACTGCTCCATGTACAACTGTGAAAATAACAGTTTGGTTTTGCTAAATTAGGTATTGAGTTATTATTTTTAAAATGGTTATCAGTCTCCCATTGAGAATTATGACATCATTTCAATAATTTAACTTGATAATTGTTTAATCTAATTTGCATGAGGAAGAGGGCCGCTTTTAAATCCATGTACATACTTTCATTACATAAATTAATCGACACAGACCAAAATCCAAACCCAAAACCATTGCTTTAGTTCAAAGTGCTTGAATTGGATTCTGTCAGATTTACTGAATAGAAAGTGCTGTTTGCCTGTCAGTGTATGTGGAACTTGCATCATGCCCAGCAAACAGTTGTAGGATGATTTACACAGACAGTATGAGAGTTATAGCCTGTTAATATGGTCACCAAAATGAATTGGTAATGCTTTTGTGTCTGATGAGAAACCAGACTAAGGGCACATTTTCTTAAAAAAAAAAAAATCTTTATTGTTTGAATGTCTTACACAGTATAATTAAACCATCCATTAGTGTTTCCTGTTTCCTTGACTCTTAATGTTACATTGTATGTGCCCATGACTCACTATCGGAAAACTAACTCAATGTTTCCGTATGTACATTCACCTCGTGGTGGAGATAAAGATGTTGTGAAGTAGGGCTGTCTAAAAATAACTTCAGACCTCAGCGAGAGGAAATTTGCATGTAGATTATCCAAAGAGCTGGTATTCAAAATAATTAAAAAACGAAACACTTTTTGTTCCATTTTCAGCAGTCAGGAGCTGACTGATGACTCTTCTGATTATGTTGTCATTTCTAAAGGTACTGTTATTTCCCCTTTCATTAAATTGTGGTTACCCAAGTAAGCTAAAATGTAATTTTTCCACAAATGTTTTTGCTTTCACTTAGTTACATACAGTGCCCAAAAATACACTTAAAATGTCTTTGCATTGTCACAAAATATCAAACCAAGTTTTTTTTTGATAGGAGTAAGATAATTAAACAATAATGTTCAAAATTAAGGCAAAATTATTGTAACAAATTCTGGTTGCCAAATAGCACCTTTGATAGGGCTCAACCCCTTCATCGAAGAAAATTCCTATGAGGAGAGGAAATATTCTGAGCAATCACCATACACATCGTCTTCAAAATACAGGACTAATTTGTTTTTTGAAGATTTAATGTAAGCTTTAATTCAAAAGGTTTCATTTCAATCTTTCTAGCTACACCACTTCATACATCCACTAAAATGGCCGTGGGACCAGTACGTTTCAAAAATGGCTCTGCAAAGTGGAGTTAGTTCTATGAACAGCTCTAGGATAATTTGTCTGCAGATACCGTTTGCTTTGATATTTTGCTATGCAATAGCAGGAGCAGGAGCAATGACATAGACATTTGTAGCTTAAATGTCTGGCAATGGTCAAATATTTTTAGGGACACTCTGCTATTAGATTGAATTATAGGACACCCCTTATTGATCTTCATTTTGATAGGAACTAATTTGAAAGAGTCAATATCACCCACATCACTTCACAAGAGGAGCCCTACTGGCAGGTAAGATAAAAACTAAAGGTTACGCATAATAATCACATGTATTTATTTAAAATGGTCACAGTACAAAAAAAAAGGACGTGTCATTTTGTATAAATCTAGCGTCTCAAGAGCATCAGCTCCCCCCTTCCTAATGCGCTCCAGACCTCAGGCCCTGCGGGTCACTGGTCGCGTACTCAACGTGATTTTCCAGGGAGAAATGTTATTGAACCAACTACAGGTCATTGGGGGTAATAAGACCGGTGTGTTCGTGCATCATGTGACTGAAGGATCATCTGCTCATAACAGTGGCATCAGCCCTGGAACTCAGATACTTCAGGTGAGAGTGTCTATCGTCTGAATTCTACAATTTTGGTTTGGGGAAGATTTTGGGATTTATAATTCCCAACACTGTTTGTGAAACCAGGCTTTAGATTAAGCCAGAATTAGAGCTTAGTTCAATTAGGATATTTGAGTAGCTTTTTTAAACAAACCCTGAAAAAAAATATTGCTGGTGTGTATCTTAAGACAAAACAATGGCAGTTATATCTTAAGATATGTCAGTGCAAGTTGCTTTCAGTTAAACATGCATTTTAGTCTGGGACTAGGCTTAAGCCTTGTCTGTGAAACTAGGGGAAAAAGATATAGAAAACAGCCTTTAATTTTGCTTTCATTTAAATGCAAAACCATTAATTAGTTTTAAGAGCTGAAGTGAAGTGAATGTTTTGAAAAAAAAAAAAACAGTTTAACTTGATATTGAAGAAATTTCCTCTGAAAAAGTGCTTGGAGACTTGAAGAGAATTCAGTGATGAAAGCAGTAGCAGGTTTCTCCTGATTCTTTCAAAGATAAGATGCATTGACTGAAAACAAAAATCTCATTTTCTCTTTCTCTGTGAATAAGTAAAGATAACTAACAGATTTTTTTTTCAGATATTCATTATTGCTTTTTTTTAGCTACTGTTGTATGGAGTGGAAACTAATCAAAGCCAAAATTGTGCATTTGTAGCTAAAATATGAGCAGGAGCAGAGGGCTGTACAAATGGTTCTGGAAGACACCACTATGGAGGAGGCCCTGTGGGCCCTGGGCCAAGTCCAGGGACCATGCCACATTACACTAAGACCCAGCCAAGATGGTAAGAGCAAAGAATCAGAATCGCACAATCATACACTCTATATATTAAATCATGTATTTTAAAGCAACCATTTATGTACTTTAGAAAAAACTTTGGGTAACTTTTGGTGTTGGCAATGGTAAAGTCATGGGTTTGATTCACAGTGAATGCATGGAACTAATGAAATGTCTAGTCTGAATGACACAAGCAATGTTCGATCGGTGAACGAGTAGGTTCTTTCCAGTGAACCTAATGAATTGGTTTACAAATACCACTAAACAATTCATCTGTGAATCGGGCTAATCCAATTGCAACTGTTCTCAAGTCAACAACTCACTGGTTCAATGATCCTGTCAAAAGAAACTTCAGATATCTTCAGAGCTCGAACGGAACTGAAGTTTCTAATGCTGAATTTTAGTAGGGATTATTGTAAATTAAAATCATATGTAAAATCCGTTTTTAGTCGAAAATCTGTTGTATAAATGCCCGCTAAGATTGTTTCTCTCTGCGCTCATTTGCTTCAAATTTGTTTGCTTCAAATTTGTTTCAAATTTTAATTAGTTTTACACCTGTTCTGTTTTCCGTTGACTATTCTCCCTGTGCATTTTAACCCTTAGTTTGCCTCTGTTCTTGACTTACAGTAACAAGTTGCATGTAGTGAGTCTGTGTTCCTAGTGTTAAGTAATTAAGTTAGTTTGTTTGTTTGTAAAGCTTCTTTCTCTGTGGATTTCACTACCACTAACCCCTGACATTTTAATATTTGATAGTTGAATACGGATTGATAGTTTTGGTTTTAAAGTCAAAAGTTTGCTCATATTTAGATCAATATGTATTAAATGTCTGCACTAATATTTCTTATTAGTGCTGACTATGACTAGTCTGACTAGTACTGGCTATACTTTTAATAGCCTAATTAAAGGGATAGTTCACCCAAAAATGAAAATTCTGTCATCCTTTACTCACTCTCAAGTTGTTCCAAACCTGTATGAATTTCTTTCTTCTGCTGAAGACAAATGAAGATATTTTGAAGAATATGGGTAACCAAACAGTTGATAGGCCACATTGTCTTCCATAGTATGGAAAAAAATAATAATATGGAAGTCAATGGTGCCCCACAACTGTTTGGTTACAAACATTCTTCAAAATATCTTCATGTGTCTTCATACCAGACTTTTTGCACATTTATTGTTCAAACTATTCGATGCCACTGAAAACCAAAGTAACACATTTAAGAGTGAAAAAAAAGTAAAAAATTATAATGTTTAATCTTTATTTGTGATGGCTTATTTAATGTAACTTGTAAATAGTCAAGATAGCTTGACTCTGCTCTGCTGATTTTCTCCTAGCCTACGAGAACCTTGTACAGCAGCTAAAAAATCGTGAAGTGATGTCGGGTGATTCCTTCTATGTCCGTGTTAATATGACGTTGCCGGGGAATGCAACTGCAGGAACACTGCCGGTCAAGTGTAATGACATTGTCCATGTTACAAACACTCACCATTCCAATGATGGCTTCTGGTGGGCCAGTCATGTGCACCCTTGTCACCTGGAAGACCTGCAGAGTGGGGCTCTACCCAACTACTACAGGTAGTAAAATAATTTTTATTTGTAGCAGAACTTACATCTTGACATGTTTATTTGTTTGTTTTAACATTGCAAAAATGTACCCAGTCAATGTAAAAATTTCTTGCATGTAACTCCTGGGATTCTGAAGAAAATCACTAATTTTGTGGAAAAAAACGAATAATGTGGACCCATTAGACCTGTAGTTTTATCATCTATATAACCATTTAAAATTTACGATCAGTTAGATTTTTTTATTTTCTTTTGCAAGAAATCCCTTTAATATCTTTATTCAGAAAGGACATATTAACTTTATTAAAAGTGACCGTAATGACTAAAACATTTATAATATTATAAAATATTTCTATTTAAATAAATGGTGTTCTTTTGAACTGTCAATTCATCAAAGAATCTTGGGGCTAAAAAAGTATTATGGTTTCTAAAATATTATTAAGCAACTGTTTGCAACTGATAATAATATCTCGGTTACGACTGTAAGCTGGGTTCCCTGAGAGGGAACGAGACGCTGCGTCGAAAGTTTGATGCAATGGGAACGCTTCGCGTGAGTGTGTCATGAAGCACATGTGAAATCCGTCCAATGGTGTGACTCGATGTCAGAGGCGGGTGACATCACGAACCAGGAACTATAAAGCACGCTGAAAAACAGCGATCGCCAGCTTCGCAAAGTCTGAAGTCGCTGCTGATAGGCATGCAGGAAGTATGGCAGGGCGACGCAGCATCTCGTTCCCTCTCGGGGAACCCAGATTACAGTCGTAACCGAGACATTCCCTTTCTAGGGAACTTCAAGCTGTGTCGAAAGTTTGACGCAATGGGAACGCTAATACCCACGTCGCCATAATGACAAATGTCTAACTA
The DNA here is from genome assembly GCA_037194245.1 of Opsariichthys bidens. Classification (NCBI taxonomy): domain Eukaryota; kingdom Metazoa; phylum Chordata; class Actinopteri; order Cypriniformes; family Xenocyprididae; genus Opsariichthys; species Opsariichthys bidens. Next base: position 13,246,124 of record CM074305.1, on the reverse strand, counting down.
GTGAAACGTGAAACACTAGGAAGAGAGAACCTGAGCCCCAGTGGAGCTCAGGTCAAGATCGTAAAACTTCACGAATGTGTGCGGCGAGGACCAGCCGGCCACATCACAAACGTCACGCAAAGATACTCCGGAGAGCAGAGCTTTAGAGGCAGCCATACTTCGGGTCGAATGGGTTCGAACTGCCAAAGGAGAAGGTATTCCGGCCGATTCATATGAGAGTGAAATAGCCTCGACTATCCACTTACTCATCTTCTGCTTAGTGTTAGGGGCCCCAAAACAAACGAACAACTGTTCCTTCTTCCGCCACAGGGCAGCTCTGTGGACATACGCATCCAACGCCTGGACTGGGCATAGCAGGTTGTTGCGTTCCAGGTCAGAACCCCGGAAGGGAGGAGGACAGAAAGCCTGCAGCACTATAGATCTGGCCACATTAGTAGGCACCTTAGGAACATAGCCTGGCCTCGGGTGGAGAAAGGCTTTCACCATGCCGGGCGAAAATTCCAAGCATGACTTGTAAATCCCGTATTCTCTTAAGAGACGTAACAGCCAAGAGAAATATAATTTTAAGAGTTAAAAACTTGATCGGCACCTCCTCAATGGGCACGAATGGGGCCAGGGTCAAGCCTTGGAGGACCAAGGACAGGTCCGAAGCTGGCACTCGTGATCGCACTGCAGGCCTCAGCCTCAATGTGCCATGAAGGAAACGTGTAACTAATGGGTCTCTTCCCACAGATAAACCACCCAAAGGAATGTGGTAAGCAGCTATGGCTGCCACATAGACCTTTAATGTGGACGGGGATAACCCTGCAGTGAACCGATCCTGCAAGAACTCCAGTACTGTACCAACCGGGCAGTTAACTGGGTCAAGCTGGCGGTCACTGCACCAAGAAGTGAAGATTCTCCACTTCAAAGCGTACAGTTTCCTCATGGAGGGAGCTCTGGAGTGGAGGATGGTATTCACGACCTCAGTCGAGAGACCAACGCCTATGAGCTGGGCCCCCTCAGAGGCCAAGTCCACAGTTTCCACAGTTCTGGGCGGGGGTGAAAGATCGAGCCCCCCGCCTGGGGCAGAAGGTCCCTCCTGACGGGAATCTTCCAAGGAGAGCCGTCCAGGAGAGCCACAGTGTCGGAGAACCATACTCTGCCCGGCCAGCGCGGGGCGACTAGTATGAGCCAAACTCAGTCCTGGCGAACTCTCTCCAGAACTCCAGGGAGCAGAGCAATCAGGGGGAAGGCGTACAGACGAAGCCTCGGCCACGTCTGTACCATAGTATCCAGCCCCAGAGGAGCCGGATGCGTGAGGGAAAACCAGAATGGACAGTGAGACGTCTCTCGAGACGCAAACAGATCCACTTGTGCCTGGCCGAACTCCCTCCATATCTGCTCCACCACCTTGGGGTGGAGCCTCCATTCCCCGGGTCTCAGCCCCTGCCTCGACAGGATGTCTGCTCCCAAATTTTGGGCCCCAGGGATGTAAGCTGCCCTGATCGAGAGCAGTTTGGCCCACAGGAGGATCTGGTGCGCCAGTCTGCAGAGTGGACGCGTGCACAGACCCCCCTGATGATTTATATAGGCGACCACCGATGTGTTGTCTGACTGGACAAGCACATGGTGGCCCCTGAGGTCTGAGAGGAAATTCTTGAGAGCAAGAAGGACCACCAACATCTCCAGGCGATTGATATGCCAGGATAGATGGTGTCCCCTCCCCAACCCGTGAGGGAAGCATCCATCGTTAGCAACTTGCGACGGCACGGAGCTCCCAGCACGGGCCCTTGGGATAGAAACCAAGGTTTCTTCCACATAATCAGAGCCCTTAAGCATCGCCGCGTGACTTTGATCATGCGAAAAGGATTTCCCCTCTGGGAAAACCCCTTGGTCCTGAGCCACCACTGCAAAAGTCTCATGCACAGCAGGCCAAAAGGTATCACGTTGACGCTGCTGCCATCAGACCTAACAGTCTCTGAAACTGTTTCACAGTGAGTGACTGGCCTAGCTTTATCTGGTTTACCGTGGAAAGGATTGATTCTATGCGAGCAGGAGACAGACGCGCCTGCATCGCAACAGAATCCCAAACCACGCCCAGAAAAGTGGTGCTCTGAGCTGGAGACAACACACTTTTCTTTGCATTTAACCTTAACCCCAACACTTTCAGGTGGGCGAGAACGACATCTCGATGCCGAACCGCCAATTGCCGCGACTGAGCTAAAATCAACCAGTCGTCGATGTAGTTCAGTACGCAGATACCCTGTAGACGCAACTGTGCCAATGCTGCATCCACACATTTTGTGAAAGTGTGGGGTGATAACGCTAGACCGAACAGAAGAACCCGATACTGGTAAGCTTTGCCCCCAAAAGCAAACCTCAGGAACTTCCTGTGTTGAGGAAGGATGGAAATATGGAAGTATGCGTCCTTGAGGTCTATCATGACAAACCAGTCCTCGGACCTGATCTGTGACACGATCTGCCTCAACGTAAGCATTTTGAACCTGAGCTTCATTACTGACATATTCAGATGTCGCAGGTCCAAAATGGGATGCAACCCCCCATCCTTCTTCGGAACGATGAAGTAACGGCTGTAGAAACCGCTGTCTCTGTCTGGAGGGAGTACATGTTCTATGGCTCCCTTTCCCAGCAGAGTCTTTACTCCTTGTTCCATTACCAGAGCCTGCTTGGGGCCCACCACTGTGGGTAGGACCCCCATAAATCTGGTCGGGCGAGACCCGAACTAAATGGCATAACCCTTTTCGATCGTACGCAGAACCTATTGAAAAATGTTTGGCAGTAGTTTCCACGCTGCCAAATACTCTACTAAGGGAACCAGCCTCTCGAGACTGGCCTCTGGTATTTCTTGCACAACCAGTTTGGTGCCCTGTAACGAGGAACCGGCAGGGAACACCCGAACTGACTGCTTTGAGACCCTCCTTAGACGGGGCGCGCAGCCCAGTGCCGCTATGTTGCCGGGCGGACACTGAGCTACATGCCTGCTGAGGACTGCTGCGCCCTGGAGCACCAGAGGTGGCAGGGTTGGCAGAACAGCCCCCTGAGGGCACCGAAGAGAAGCGGGCACCGTAAGCAGAGGTGAACACCGCTTTTCTCCAGAGGGGTCTGCCCTCGGAGGCCTGATACTGGTGGCGTCAGGACCTCTTCCCCACAGCCTTCCTAGCGGTAATGACGGCCTCAGGTCCATCTTACCTTTAGGAGGCTGGGGCTGAGCGCGCTTCCCGGGTCCCTTTTCTTTCGGTGGGGGAGCCCGAGAAGCCACGCTCTGCTTTCATGTGGCACTGTGAGAGGAACTGGCTTTTGTAGCAGGATGGGGCTGCTGCCCGGAGAACTGAGGGGGGCGGGGGAGGAGCTTCTGGAACGCCGCAGTCTGCTTTGAAGCTTCCTGAAACCTTTCGACGACGCTTTTGACGGCGTCGCCGAAGAGGCCAGGATGCGAGACTGGGGCGTCCATGAGGAAATTCTTTTCCCTCTCATTAATATGAGATAAGTTGAGCCACAGATGCCTTTCCGTGGCCACTCCGAAGGGACAAATCTGTAGCCCGCCGAAGCTCGCTGACCGCCTCAGGCCCAATACCCCCGCCTTCATCGAGCTCTCCAAGCAGCTCAGCCTGGTAGGCCTGCAGCACGTCCATAGTGTGGAGACATGCTGCAGCCTGACCAGACGCTAAATAAGCCTTGCCCACCAGTGATGATGTTAGCCTCGTGGGCTTGGTGGGCAATGTCGGGGCCTTCAGGGACGATGCTGACTGGGGAGAGAGATAGCCCGCGAGCATCTCCTCCACCTTAGGCATCGCCCCATAACCGTGCTCTTTAAGACCCACTATAGATGCATAATGTGATAACTGTGGACTATGCACTCTATAGGAGGCCATCACCCACCTCTGACGTCGAGTCATACCATTGGATGGATTTCATATGTGCTTCATGACGCACTCACGCGAAGCGTTCCCATTGCGTCAAACTTTCGAGTTTCGCTGCGTAGCTCGAAGTTCCCTAGAAGGGAACAAGAATTTATTTTGCGCACCAAAGCATGTTAAAATGATTTTTGAAGGATAATGTGATACTGAGTAATGTCTGCAGAGAATTCGGCTTTGTAATAATATTTTTGTAATAATTGTAATAATATTTCACAATATTACTGTTACTTTATACACACACACACACACACACATTATCTTTGTTCATTTTTTTTAGAGCACAGAGGCTGTTAATAAGTGCTATAGAGGATATGACCTACCCTCGCAAAACACTCAGAAAGGTGAGAGTCCATCAATAAATTCATACAGTCCAAATTGTCATTGCCGAAATAATTTTTCTGTTTCTTTAACTTTCTATGTCATTGTGACTTGTGTACATGTACAATATATTAATAAAGCTCACAGGCAGTTTCGTTCAGTATTGAAACAATTACAGTTAATGGAATGTTGCACAATGCTTAACTGAACTATAAAATGATTGTCTTTGCTGCCCAGTTGACATGACTAACATGATTAAAAGGTTAGTCATAGTCCATGTTTCAGATGAATAGTTGTGAAATATCTAACAAATTCTTGTATAGGTTTGTTTTGCCATAGTGTGGAATTAAGGAAATGCTGGGCAAAATATTGAACTCTGGGTGTGGTATGAAGCTCTTGGTTGAGTGAATAATAATGCATAACTTACAACTCTGAAACTAGTCATAGACAGAAAATAGACTAATTAGTTAAAGAAAAATTGAGTCATCCATTCTTGCCATTAAGAGGGCAGTCTTTTTATTGTCCTATTGTTAAAAGATCGTTGAGACAGATATGCACACAATTATTGTAGACTTGCAATGTTAAATTCTGTTGAGATGTGTCATGAAAAAGTATTGTTAGCACAGATTTGTAGAATCTGTCACATTAGTCCTCAGTACTTGTTTTCTGTTGACAGGAGAGAACTGCAGCTAATGAGAAGCAGAGAGAGGTGAGGATCGTCAGCACCTGTCAACAGAGCAGAAACCCTCTGTGGGTCAGTGTGGAAGACGACAACAGTACGGCACTGGACAGTTAGTACAAGACAAACTCATTGAGCTGTTTTATTCTTAACTAGGCATGGGAAACATAAGGAATGTCTGATTTTCAATTGTTCCGTTAACAATTCTTTTAGTGCTTTTAATTAGGAAATGTATGAAAAATGAAATACAACTCCACTGTCGAACAGTGAGACAATTTCTATATTTCTTTTTTTAATCCAAACACTTCTTACTAAAGGTTTTTACATGGTCTTCTTAATTACCTTTCACAGACATTTTGGAGCATGCAATAATGCAACACTAAACAAACAATTTGGTAACTTATTTCATTTATTTTAGTAAAATGCTACTGACAAAACTCCTAAAACTGACGACAACACACTGTCAGTTGTACAACTACTGAGTACACTGAATATTTTCCAGCTTTATTTCCAAATTTGCTGAAAAACTAGAATAACAGGGTCATCAGTCCCCTGATTTAATACTTCAAAGAGCCTCCTTTTGCTTTAAAGGGTTAGTTTACCCCAAAAATGGAAATTCTCCCATTAATTAATCACCCTCATGTCATTCCACACCCGTAAGACTTTTGTTCATCTTCGGAAGACAAATGAATGTCTTTTTGATGACAGAATGCTGTCAGATTTCCATAGACTGCTTTTGCAACTACCACTTTGACGTTTCAAAAACTTTCAGAAAAAGAATTAATACGAATCGAGCGGTTTAGACCAAATTCATTATGTGAACAGATTTAATTTAGGCTTTTATTCACATGCAAACATTCATCAGCGAACATAAATAGAAGCTCAAATCATAAAGATCTTTGTTTGTGTTCCGAAGATGAACGAAAGTCTTACAGGTTTGGAATGACATGAGGGTGACAGAATTTTCATTTTTGGGGTGAACTAACCCTTTTACAGTTTTTCTCGATTGCTTAAACACATTTCTTGAAACTATGCCTCATATTCTCAAAATCCATATCCAAATCCATAATTTCTCGCCCAATTCCCCGAACTTCCTATTTTCAGGTCAAAAGGCTTTCAATCTTGCTGAAAAACCAAACTTTGTTGTCCGACATGACACACAAGCCTTCAAAAACACACACACTACAACATAGTCTTATATACTGGTGAGATAAATTCAAAACAATACTGCAAAAACCAAAACCAAAAACCAGTAATAAGTTATGTTGCTTGTGGTTCATTTTTTAGTGCTTAATGTACTGTACAGAGTACACCAAACAACAACAAAAAAATTCTGCCCCAGCATCCCGTCTTTGGTCTGAGACAGGCCAGAGAATCTTGTGAACATCATAGGCTATATTGGCCCTAGCCACATTCTAAACAAAAATGGTGCTAAATAGGACTAAAACTGGTTAATTCGCTCGTAATCATAGGGACCCACTTTACAGTAAGCACTATAAAGCACCTCAACCACCCCAAAGAGCCGCTCAAGAACCAAATTTTTTGCGTGTGCAGGCAGCAGGGGTAAATCCATCAACTGAAATGTCTAGTCAGACTTCTTCCATTCCATCGTGTCCTACAGAGATAGAAGTACTGATCACTGTAACTGTAACACATGCTTTTTACAAAATGGAAGCAGACAAAAACTCTATTTGATGGCTCTCTTTTCATTACAGTAGTATAGTGCAACAGCTACAGTACATGTATGTGTTGTAACAGAGTATGGCATTCAAAAGCAACAGTAGAGTACACTGAGGAACACCTAGCCATTTTCCTCCCTGAAGATTTTATATGACGCGACTTGATTTTGATTTTGACTCATTGCCCAGCCTCCCTCATAGTTATGCCATGAACAAGGATATGGTCAAGTTTTGGCACAAAGTTCATTTGAGACTCCTTTTCTACTTAGCCCTCATCCTCATCCTCAACTTCTCATCCTCTTCCTCTTCCTTCACCTCTTAACTCCTTACTGCTTGAGACTTGAGTGAACAATATTGAACACTAGTGCCTTCTAAATGACAACATGGTGTAGGCGATGAGAAATTAAGGGATTTGTCAAGTCAAGTCACCTTTACTTATATAGCACTTTTTACAATGCAAATTCTGGTAAAGCAGCTTTACAGTAATAATTGGCAAATAATTTTTGGCTGCACAGCAGCTCCCAAAGAAAATGGTGTCATTGTCCAGCTTATTCTATATATTATTGATGCATTCTGTTGCAAAGATCAATAGTTATTAGTCTAGTTAATTTATGTATATCAGCACTGGAGAAAACAGTGACGTAATCGCCCGGCTCAGCTCAGTTCGCATACAACGGCGCCAATGCAGGCATATCAAAAACACTGCTGAATATCAAGCATCCATGCATTCGTGCGTAGAGTTTTTCAGTGACAAATCTGACTCATGTGTCAAAACAGGGGAATAGTGTTTATAATTTGTTTATAGTGTTATGGTTTTGAAATTTTAGTTGAGTAAAGCCTGGTTATAGTGTTTACGCAATCAAGAAAAACTGTAATTACAGCCATTAATATTTTTTTTGAATTGGATATGCCTGTACTTGCTTTGCACACCTAGATTGGAGAATGTTTTCCCATTCTTCCTCAAATTCCATGGTGAGCAGCAATGAACTGCTCTCTTCAAGTCCATACATAGATTTTCTTTTAGAGTCAAGTCAAGGATCTTCAAGGACATTCACCATGTTATCCTTAAGGCATTGCGTTGTTCTTTTGGTCGTGTGTTTAGGATCATTTTCGTGTTGGAAGGTGAATGACTTGCCCATCTTCTGTCTAGCAGAGGGACACAGATTTTCCTAAAGAATTTGAATGAATCCATTTTCCCTTCAATCCTTACCAATTGCCCCCACAACATAATGCTGCATCAGCATGCTTGTTGTGTTTGCTTTTTGCCAAACATAGCGCTGAAAGAAACCCTTTCCTGAAGTGCCACATTCATTTGCGCTATGCAATAACACACCTGGTGCTATCTGGCAAAAGGTGCTGTGGTCTGATGAAACCAAAACAGACCTTTTTGGACTGAACTCCAAGCGCTATGTTTGGCGAACACAGCATGCTACCCAAAACACACTACCAACATCTTTGGACTTGGAGAAGGCAGTCCATTGCCACTCACCATTGAATTTGACTGAACTTGAGCAATTCTGCAAGGAAGAATGGGCAAATTTTCCCCTGTCTAGGTGTGCAATGCTAGTATAAACATATAAAAAATATTAATGGCAACAATAAAACAAAAGGTGACTGTACAAAGTATTAAATCAGGAGATTGATGACTTTTCCAACCCTGTTATTCTAATTTTTATTTTTTTTTATTAATTTTCAGAATTCTTGCCATCTTTTCTTTTCTTTTTTTTCTTTGTTCTGTTTTGTTTTGTTTGTTTTTGGAATGGGTTTGGTTTCAGGCTGTATGACAAATAAAGTAACAGCTTCAAAAGGGTATGATGATTTTCTATAGGTACTGTACTATATATATATATATATATATATATATATACATATATATATATATATATATATATATATATATATATATATATATATATATTATAGCTCTGAATAAAAACATTTTAAACCTTATTCATAACATCCAGATTTTTGCTTAAACTTTAATTGCAACCTACAGGGAGTGCAGAATTATTAGGCAAATGAGTATTTTGACCACATCATCTTCGTTATGCATGTTGTCTTACTCCAAGCTGTATAGGCTGGAAAGCCTACTACCAATTAAGCATATTAGGTGATGTGCATCTCTGTAATGAGAAGGGGTGTGGTCTAATGACATCAACACCCTATATCAGGTGTGCATAATTATTAGGCAACTTCCTTTCCTTTGGCAAAATGGGTCAAAAGAAGGACTTGACAGGCTCAGAAAAGTCAAAAATAGTGAGATATATTGCAGAGGGATGCAGAAGTCTTAAAATAGCCAAGCTTCTGAAGCGTGATCATCGAACAATCAAGCGTTTCATTCAAAATAGTCAACAGGGTCGCAAGAAGCGTGTGGAAAAACCAAGGCACAAAATAACTGCCCGTGAACTGAGAAAAGTCAAGCGTGCAGCTGCCAAGATGCCACTTGCCACCAGTTTGGCCATATTTCAGAGCTGCAACATCACTGGAGTGCCCAAAAGCACAAGGTGTGCAATACTCAGAGACATGGCCAAGGTAAGAAAGGCAGAAAGTTGAGGTAAGAAAGGCAGAAAGTCGACCACCACTGAACAAGACACACAAGCTGAAACGTCAAGACTGGGCCAAGAAATATCTCAAGACTGATTTTTCTAAGGTTTTATGGACTGATGAAATGAGAGTGAGTCTTGATGGGCCAGATGGATGGGCCCGTGGCTGGATTGGTAAAGGGCAGAGAGCTCCAGTCCGACTCAGACGCCAGCAAGGTGGAGGTGGAGTACTGGTTTGGGCTGGTATCATCAAAGATGAGCTTGTGGGGTCTTTTCGGGTTGAGGATGGAGTCAAGCTCAACTCCCAGTCCTACTGCCAGTTTCTGGAAGACACCTTCTTCAAGCAGTGGTACAGGAAGAAGTCTACATCCTTCAAGAAAAACATGATTTTCATGCAGGACAATGCTCCATCACACGTACTCCACAGCGTGGCTGGCAAGAAAGGGTATAAAAGAAGAAAATCTAATGATATGGCCTCCTTGTTCACCTGATCTGAACCCCATTGAGAACCTGTGGTCCATCATCAAATGTGCGATTTACAAGGAGGGAAAACAGTGCACCTCTCTGAACAGTGTCTGGGAGGCTGTGGTTGCTGCTGCACGCAATGTTGATGGTGAACAGATCAAAACACTGACAGAATCCATGGATGGCAGGCTTTTGAGTGTCCTTGCAAAGAAAGGTGGCTATATTGGTCACTGATTTGTTTTTGTTTGGTTTTTTGAATGTCAGAAATGTATATTTGTGAATGTTGAGATGTTATATTGGTTTCACTGGTAAAAATAAATAATTGAAATGGGTATAAATTTGTTTTTTGTTAAGGTGCCTAATAATTATGCACAGTAATAGTCACCTGCACACACAGATATCCCCCTAAAATAGCTAAAACTAAAAACTAAAAACTAAAACTTCCAAAAATATTCAGCTTTGATATTAATGAGTTTTTTGTGTTCATTGAGAACATGGTTGTTGTTCAATAATAAAATTAATCCTCAAAAATACAACTTGCCTAATAATTCTGCACTCCCTGTATTTGTGTGTGAAATGCTATTAATTTTGAAACCTTCAATTAATTAATCGGTGTCCGGCAATTGTTTCGTTTTGATCTTGTTTTGAAAACTTTCTTTTCTGTAGGTTATGGCTGTGTGCCCAGCAGATGTGTGACTCTGATGCCCTACACCCTGGTCACACCTCAGTTCCCTCCCATCTGTCGCCCAGTCCTCCTCCTTCCCACAATCTTTGGCCATGTCTTACACAAACGGTTGGCAGAACAGGAAGGTTATCAGCTCTGTGAGCCAGGTAAAAAAAGATACCATAGAGAGAACTTCCCTATTACAGTGAGAAATTCAGGCTTGAGTTGCAGTCTCAGCAGAGGTTTGCTCCCTCTTTTCAGCATGAAGAGGCTACACTATAAATGATGAGAAAAAAAAAAACAAGTATTGTTATTCTCATCTATTATAATTCTGTATTCTAATAATAAGTCATGGCATCAATTTAAATTAAGAAAATTAAAGGATTAGTTCACCCAATTATGAAAATTCTGTCATTAATTACTCACCCTGATGCCGTTCCTTACCCGTAAGACCTTCGTTTATCTTCTTTTTTTTGTATGCCAAAAAAACTAAATAATGACTTCGTGGACGATTGCAAAACACTGCTTCATGAAGCTTCGAAGCTTTACGAATCTTTTTCGAATCAGTATTTCAGATCGTGTATCAAATGGCAAAGTCACGTGAACTGTCAGAAAGACTGATGATAATGGTAACAAAATGCTTGTTCGACTTCATACAGCGCTGCACAGATCGTTCGGCGGGTTACTTGAAGCAGTGCATGCCGGTAAGAAATTTTGTCTGACTTGAGACAGCCTAGATGCCATGTGACTTTCTCAAGAGCAGCTGCATGAGCTCTGATGACTACACAGCTGTTTGTCCGGATTCACCGCATGACAATGACCACGTGTGTTTCGTGTTTATTCTTACACCTTAAGTTCCACTAATTCTCAAAAATCTGTATTTTTATAACAGTTAAAGCTCTTTTCATAGTCACAATGTTGTACTGTGTCATGTTTATCTAAATGAAACTGATAAAAACGTAGACCCCACTACATTGCTATTTAAATAATATATGCTTATGTTGAACATTACTCTTGTAAAAACAGAAGCTGCAAGCAGTACATAAAATACTGAATGAAAATGTCTCTGAAACATCAGTGTATTAGTCAAATATTCCATATAGCTGTGCGAACGTCAAGCAGAAAGTGTACAACTTCACGTCTCTGTTTTCAGCTCCACCCCGCCGGCCAATCACGTGACTTCCATGCTCAAATCCACCGATTTGAAATTTTTGAACAAAGTCGTTATTGTGTTTTTGGTACAAAAAAAGTATTATTGTTACTTCATAACATTGAGGTTGAACCACTGTAGTCACCCGAACTGTTTTAAATATATCTTTAGTACCTTTCTGGGTATTTGAAAGTGTAAATTAACTTCACTGAGCCATCGGATTTTATTAAAGATATCTTAATTTGTTCTCCGAAGATGAACAAAGGTCTTACGGGTGTGGAGCGACGTGAGGGTGAGTAATTAATGACAGAATTTTCATTTTTGTGTGAACTAACCCTTTAAGAATGAGGTGATGTACATTGATGTGAGTTGTTCCATGATATATAGACATCTCTGTGTCTTTCTGTCTGCCTTTCATTTCAGCCTGTATAACCTATAACCTATTTGCATTGATCTCTGGCTGCTCCCTCTTTTTCTCACCTCTGTCAGAATTGCTAATGGCAAGTGAGCATGCCATCCAAATGCAGAAAGGGGAGATTCTTGAAGAATGTGACTCGAAAACACACCGTTGCTATACACTGCAGGGAGTGGAGAAGATCATGAAACGGGTGTGTCATAAAACATTGCTATCATATTACTAACAGCCCGCTCAACAGGATTCAAATAGCCTTTTTAGTTAGTTCAAAAAATATATATATATATATATTCTATATATATAGAATTTTTTTTGTAAAATTAAGGTCAGATGTGAAACTTTAACTTTTTGAGAACGATTAGACAGACAGGCAGACAGACGATTTTGGCAATTTGTTCTTGTTGATATAAATACATTTTTATTGACCAGAAAAGTCCACATTTTGCACCCAATGCTGATTCCAGTAAGACCACTTTATGTGACAGAGCTTGAGTCTCTGAAAGTGACCTGTGTCTAAAAGTAGTTATAGTTACCTACAGTATATACTAGGTAAAACATGTGTGTGACCACAAAAGTATGGTCATATAATGATATCTGGTTTGTTATCCATTGTATAGGGCACTCACTGTGTGTTACCGCTGGGTTTGGACTGTGTTCGTCGTCTCCATCGTGCTGAAATCTTCCCCATCATTGTTTACATCATGTCTACGGAGAGAGCTCTCCGCAGATTGAGGTATTATACTTTACTCTGTGGCTGTAAGAGCATTATCAAATCCATTTGCCCATTTTATAGGGTTTGATATAAAGGTTCTGATTTTTAAGACCAAAAATGCTGTTTTGGGAGCATTACGATTGTTCTATTTATCTATTCTGTCATTGTTTCCCAGACACAAACTACGGCAGAACTCTGTAACTGAGGCTCAAGTGCTGGAGTGTTCCTGCAATGAGGAGCCCCTTCTGGATAAACTACCCTGCCTTTACCGAAACATTCCACCGGAGAGTTGGCATGACAGTGCCACCCTAGTGGACACAGTGAAAACTGTGGTGAGAGAGGAGCAGAATAAGATTGTGTGGGTTGAGGCAGATCCCTGGTGAGGGACTAATGGGAGTGAGGGCGTAAAGTCAAAATTCCCTCACCACAGGCAGCTAATTATTAGTATTGAAGTCAGTTTATAATTCTGCATCAAACCTATGCTGTAGACCCACTGTGTTTATGGTGTAGCCTGATCTGTCTAGAAATGCTGCTATTGGCCAGCTTTATAAACAGTGAACTTACCCCAGAATGATAAAAAAAAAAAAAAATCATTATTATCATCATTAATAGCATAATTAATCTTTTTTTTTTTCAATAGCTAGGACACATTTCTTTCAAAACTCTTCCCACAGTTCTCCTTACCCTCAGCTTGGCACTGCAGTTAATTTCACATCCAAAAGTCACTATAACCCCCAAAATAGTTCATGCATGACGCAAATCAAGTCATTGTTCCATCCATAACACTAGCATAGGTTGTCACCAAACAAACAACGCTTTGTCACTCATAAAAATGACTTACAACGCTAAGTTTTCTTTTGTAAAACTTTCTTCACGAAACAAGAATCCCACATCTCTTACTGCTTAGAATTTATTACGCAATATGTTACATGGTCCATGTTTACATTACAGAATTATTGATAAGTTGTCCTCTTTTGTATTGGTGTTAATGAAACTGAAAGACTAACACCTGTATAGGTGTTCAGCGAACTCTAATTCTTTTGATAGCATTTCATTTTAGATTTGGAATATATTACAATGTGGTATTACTGTGAATAAGACAACATTTTGCTACATGTGCACTTTTGTTTTGTTACACTTATATATTCCTGGTCTCTCGGTTGAGCTTGAGAGAGAAAAGAATTTGTGCAATTTGAAAGATCACAATGATAATTGATCCACATTTCTGCCCACATAGACTGCTGTTGTGCTCAATGTGTGAAGAGTTTTGAAAAAGTGTTCCTAAGTATTGAAAAAGGGATCCTAGCGATTAAAAAACTGCAATAACTACCGCTTAGTGGTCCAATGCAGATGTATAATGGGCCGTACAGTTAGAGATAAACTAACTAATTCTCTGCATTTAGAGCAATGGATATGGAGGTAAAAGGCTAAGTGTTGCCTTATTTGAGACTTCTAAACCATGCATTTTGTGCGATAATCAAACAAGTTTGAGTTCAGAAGGATTTTTTTAAAGAACTTAATACTTTTATTCAGGAGGACACATTAAATTAATGAAAAGGAAAGACTTACATTGTTAAAAACTATTCTATTTCAAATAAATGCTGTCCTTTTATATCACGGTTTCAACAAATTTATTGAGCAGGACAACTGTTTTCAACATTAATCGTGAAATGTTACGTAAAAGGTCAGTTCACCCAAAAATGTAATTTCTGTCATTAATTACTCGCTCTCATGTCGTCCCAAACCGTAAGACCTTCATTCATCTTCAGAACACCAATTAAGATATTTTTTATGAAATCCAAGGGTTTCTGGAACAAGGAAGCTTCAGTTCAGATGGTTAAATAAAGTAGTTATTTTTGTTTTATTTTTGTGCACATAAAGTATTCTCATGGCTTCATAATATTAAGGTTGAACCCGTCACATTGACTATTTTGACAGTGTCTTCAAGACTTTTCTGCACCTCAAAAGGTACAATGATGCTGCTGCCTATGTGTGGTTCAGAAACCCTTTGATTTCATCAAAAGCATCTTCATTTGTGTTCCGAAGATGAACTTACGGCTTACGGGATTGGGACGATATGAGTGTGATTACTTAAAGACAGAAATATCATTGAGTGAATTGACCCTTTAAGTATCAAATCAACATATCAGAACGATTTCTAAACTATCATTTGACTGGCGTAATGGCTGCTTTGCCATCACAGAAATAAATTTGATTTTAAAATATATTAAAATACAAAAAACACTTATTTTACAATTATAAAAAAAAGTTTTTTTCTGCATTTTCGATCAAATAAAGACTTTTGAATGGCTGTGTGCAGTATATGAAAAAGTAAAGCTACAACATTAGATTTTAGAACATTTGCCTGTTTTAGGCATTTTTCCTGTGCTGAACCCTGAGGGTTCCATGACTATCATTCAGTATACGTACCAGAAATGAAAGGAAAATATTTTTCTAAATATTTAGGTATTGTTTAGGAACGGGTATATTCGGTGCTTTATTGGGACATGATGGCAAGGTGTATGCTATGCTTGATATTTTCTGTAACTAGGTATGCTCTTACTATTCCACTATTTTGAACATTCTGTGCATGAAAAAAGAGCATTTAAACATTTACTCTGAAGGAAGCTGTAAATCATATCCATTGAGGGATATTTAAATAATTAAATGAGATAACATGTTCACAACGGCACAATGGATTAATATTTAATGTGTAAAAACTTGTGAGCCAGTTACCTAAGTTAATTCTCATGCAAACTTCAGTGTTGATATTGTGCTTAATAGTGCCCTTTACCTCATGGTTCACAAATAGAGGTGTTTGTTCAACTTATGAAAAATGCAAACAAGACGTCATTACAACACAGAAATCCGAAGAATGAGGATATGGAGCTTTTAGGCATTTAGCATTTCCCCTCAAGCCTTGTATCTAATCTCATTATACCCTGCATGCATTCCACCAGACCAAACTGTCTGTCATGCATTCCGAATGTTTTTACATTCACATTTCACAGTTTGATAACAGCCAGTTTAAAACTGAGATTGAATAACTATTGTATAGTGAATTATAAACAGTACACATTACAATGTAAATGTTCACTTTTATTTTATATTGTATTTCCTTAGAAATCCTATGACATTTGTTTCACCATTTGTATATTTGTATGCTATCTTTGTATTCTATTGTATTCTAAAAGTATATTGACATTTAACATTTAATCATTTAGCAGATGCAACTTACAAGTGAGGAATACAAACAAGTGTATATCTCTTGATTATGTAATCATTTTTATTTTTCTACACATTTCCATTGATGTGTAGGCCAGCTTAACGACACCGAATAAACAGTTTTTTCTTAATAATCTGCTTTCTTAATGTCTGCATTTGATGAATTTGAATTTCTGTAACTAAGAAAAAAAAAAACCTGTCCAGCAGAAACATGCCCTTCATCGATACAATACCACAAATGTGTGCTTTCCCGTAACGTGAGAGATTGTAACAATACAATACAATACAATACAGCAAGCATTGTAACAATATACATATATATATATATATATAAAATATACAAAATATTGATATGATATATGATTAAAATGATATATATGTATATACAAAATCCGAGTCTACTTAGACACATTTCTTTTCTACCACGAGAGGGAGCCAAAGAGCAGGGAAAAAATAAAAGGGAGTGGTTGATGGGAGAATAATATGCGGTGTTCTAGAGAAAAGAAAATAGATGTGGAGACACACGAGATGGCTCCTAGTTAATGTCTAAAGAATTTTGCTTTAGTAGTCGTGTCGTTTTCAGCTGTTGGTTTGTAGTGTTGCTTCGGATTTTCTATTTCTGTAAAGACAATATTAAGCCAAATGTCTCTCTGATATTGACTTCAGTATTGTACAGCAGTTCACCAAATCAATTTCCTCTCTGAAGCTGATTTTTTTTTTTTTCTTCTTAGTTCCACTGGGGTTCTGGATGGCCTCTGGTTGCCAGGAAACGGCCCGAGTGATTTGTTGTGTGTGTTAGAGTATATTTGAGATGGTGACAAGCCCTCTCAGTACATGCAGCCAAACCACTGCTTTTGGGATTAGAGAGAAGAGCTGACAGATATGATTTGTGTGGTGGAACACACTTACTAATGCTCAAACACACATGCATGCCAGTAGGCAGTTAAACACTCAGATTCGTCCTCATCTGTTTTCTTGACTCTGGTATGACTAGTTGCAGTTTCACCTTTTACATTCTAACAAGGATGTCGTTTTATTACAGTGAAGATGACATTCACAAGTCCTTCCATTTATGAGTGATGTGCAGTTCATCATTTATAGTAATATTTCCTTTCTGTTTTCAAAATATTTAGAGTATGTTGTACAAAAAATTTTGTGATTGGCTTATCAAACACCTCAGCTCCTCTTGGTGCTTCTATTCTAGCAAACACAGTAACATGGACAGGATCTGAGCTTCATGTGGGCATTAGCTTTGAACTCTGGCTGAACATTCTTGTACGGTCTTAGACCAGACAGTTTTCATTGACTTTTCAAAGTACAGAAATAGATCTAAAAAGTTTACATCGGCTCAAGTGAGGTTCTAAATCTTCTGCATGGAAACCTTGACACACTGTTTCAGGAGAGCCCGGCTGTGAATCACATGCATCCAGCACATAGAGAAATGATCCTCACGAAACTGGAAATTAAATTTGGAAATGTGTTTAGCTTTAGAAACTGGAGGAAAAAAGAGTGGGGGAGGGAACAAGACAAATTCAGAGAAAGAAGAAAATCATGAGTACTGTTTCAGGATTATTTGATTCACTGGTTGAGTTGTGTTGCCGTACAGTTACTGGGAAATTGAACTGGTACCAGGGGATAATGTGCACAAGGTTGGAACCCCTCACTGCTCAGGTAGCAGAGAGTGTGTGGTCTGTATTGTAGAGGTTCACCTATGTGTGTGTGTGTGTGTTGTGCGCTTTCATGTATCTAGACAGCCTGCAGTTGTGGAAGCTTCTTCTTAAGTTACCGCAGCAGAGCCCCCCTCCTCAGGTTGCCGGGAGACGTATAGTCCAGATGCACTGTCAGGGGGAATTAATCTCAGACAATCTGATTTTAGCGTCTGTCCGGTTTACTTCAGAGCGCTCTCGCTCAAAGTCGCTCATGAGGCCCACGTAGCACCCAGCTCATAATAGAATACCTTTAATTGGTTCTATTTTGGTTCAGATAGACAGCAGATCACATAATAGTCAGAGCCAACAGAATTATTGGAGCTTCAGATTGGACTGTAAATGGCATGACACTTTTTTTTCTGGGTCTGTTCATTTATTAAAAGATATATTAAAAAGCAACTTACATACTCATGAATACGTAGCTGAATTTAAATTAATTCCGATATTTTTGGAGAGGCATGAATATCAGAAATTCCAGGGTGATAGAAATATCTTGATGTAATTGAAGAAGAAAAAAAGCCTAATTAAACAAATGAAATTCTTGAAAAGAAAACCTTTTTAAAGGAATGGTTCACTCAAAAATGGAAAAGTATGTCATCCTTTGCTCACCCTTATGTGGTTCCAAAACTGTATGACTCTCTCTGCTCTGTGGAAAATAGATATTTTTTGTGAAAGTTTTGTGTGTGTGTGTGTGTGTGTGTGTTTGTTTGTTCTTTGCAACCAAAACCATTTGGTTACTAACATCCTTAAAAGTTCATTTTGGGGTATGTAGTTTGGTATTATGGTAATTTAGTAATAATGTATTTATGAAACCATTGAATACAAAGAGTACATTTCTAAGAACCATGCATTTTGAAGAAGATTTCTGAAAGATTTTCAGTTTCTTTATTGTGGACACTCAATTTTTGTCATTGATCCATGGACTGAATCTTGGTTGTGTTTTGCAAGGTTTGTTTAAAAAAAAACAAAAGTAAATCCACAGTGCTAAACAAAATATACTAAAGTGGAATGTGTAATCTGTGCAGTTCAATGTCAGTAAATTAACATTATGGAAACAACTATTGAACAAACCATTGTTTCTGAAGCAATAGGAATTCCCAAGGATTTACATAAAATTAGTGTTTTATTTTGTACTCTCACTGAAAAAAAGCAGATAATTGACAGTTTCTGCCACGATTATAAGAAGTGAAGGTTTTTGGCAGCCCTCTTGCATGCTGAGGCCGCGTGTATTTGTCACGCCTGAGCAGACGTGTAACTAAAAACGTGTTACTTTGTGCTCCGTGTGTGTGACAGCCCGAGTGTGAGACCTGGCTTAAACCACACTAGTGCCCTCAGGTGGCAGATCAAACTAGCAGGGGACTCTTAGTCTCACACACACTCCCTCTACATCCACAGGTTGCCAGATCTCACCCACCATTTCCTTTACAGTACCGACTGCCAAAGTTCAGATGTGATTTCCCTGTCTGCTATGGTAGCTTTCTTTATTATTCCTGGCTGTACATTTTTTTTTATTATTATTTAGACTATTTCACAGAAGGTTTAATGCAATGACATTTGCATTTCCCCCCTCTTGTACCTCAAGGCCTCTGTCAAACCACTGGTGCTGCCAGATTCCACTCACACCTTCTCTAACTGTGCAGGTGGTCATATCTTTCCAAACCCCTTGCCGGGCGGTGCGTTGGCTGTGGTCTTGAATCCAGCTGGACTGGCTTATTATCTCCAGATGACACCAGCGGGAAGAGCAGATGCCTTATGGCCATGCTTGGCTCAGCTGTGAGCAAGAACATTCATCACTCTCCCAAATATCAATCCTGATACTGAATTAAGCACATACAGGCCTGTATGTAGACTACAAACCTGTCCATGAAAATAATAATGACATTAATGTGTCATAATCAGTGAATGAGAATGAAATCGGAAGGATTTGTCATGGAGTTCTGAGATGGTATTGTTGGGGTAGGTCAGAGCAGCTACTCATTTATTAATGCGTGTGTATTTGAGTGTGGCATATAGGCAGCCAGTCTGTTAGATTAGAGAAGGAAAACGTGCTGCCAGATTTTGATTAAACCAGCTTTAGAACGCCTGTTTCAGTGAATGTGAGTTTGTGTCGGAGGAGCCATTTCTGGGTTGTTGTTTTGTTTTTTTTTGTATGCATGTTATATGTTAGCATTGTCTGTCTGTATGTCTGCATCTATCTTTCTGCAGACTGATACATTAGTGTAGTTGTGTGTCTTTGAACATATGTGTGTAAGCGATCTTTATCTCTCTGTCATTGCAGTGTGTCTCTGTATGAACTTCCTTCCCGTTTGCATGCCTGTAACAAGAAAAGAAGCTGAAGTCAGGAAATGATATTTTTAATCTGCCCCCTGCAAAGAGCTTTTCTTATTAAAGCTGCAGTTGGAGAGGACAGATCATAACCGCCTCAGAATTCTATTAAAGCGTCATATGATCCTTCCTCATACTCTCTCTCTCTCTCTCTCTCTCTCTCTCTCACCTGTTCTGTCTCTCACACCTAGATTCACACTCTTTTACTCCCCAGTACTTTTCAGCCTTTTTCTTAATTTATAAACATAGTAAATGAACAAAATGGCATATACTGTAGGTGTCTAAAGATTAGATTAGATTAGATTAACTTTATTG
Organism: Opsariichthys bidens; assembly: GCA_037194245.1. NCBI lineage: Eukaryota > Metazoa > Chordata > Actinopteri > Cypriniformes > Xenocyprididae > Opsariichthys > Opsariichthys bidens. Next base: position 13,226,005 of record CM074305.1, on the reverse strand, counting down.
TCACTGCACATGTAAGGTACAAGGCAATGAAATACAGTTAGCATCTAACCAGAAGTCCAATAGGCAGTAAGTGCAGAATATACAAAATCTACAATATGTAAAACAACTATACAGATAAGTGTTATGGGCATAATTAACAGATTATAAATACTATCAACAGATAGGTGTACTATGAACATACTATACAGATTAACTAGCTCATCCTTTGTTAAGACCTTACCGACTCATCAGCCAGTGGCACATATCCCAACAAACCGTCCCATACCGGCGTGATCAAAAAGATCTTAAACTAGATGGAACTAGATTAAATATTATGACTGTTGCGATTCCAAATCGGTTTAATGACCCGTAACTCTGCCTGGGTATCGGACAAGTGTTCACTGTTGGCCAGAGGAGAACTGGCCCCCCGACTAAGCCTGGTTTCTCCCGAGGTTTTTTTCTCCATTTGTTGGAGTTTTGGTTCCTTGCCGCTGTTGCCTTTGGCTTGCTTAAATTGGGGACACTTGCTTGATATTCAGCAGTGTTTTTGATATGCCTGCATTGGCGCCGTTGTATACAAACTGAGCTGAGCCGGACGATTACGTCACTGTTTTCTGCAGTGCTGATATACCTAAATTAACTAGACTAATAACTATTGATATTTGCAACGGAATGAATCAATAATATATAGAATAAGCTGCACAATGACACCATTTTCTTATTAATGTAAAGCTGCTTTGCCACAATTTGCATTGTAAAAAGCGCTATATAAATAAAGATGACTTGATGGATCATGTAAAGTGTATGTACACTATAGACAGAACTATGAACATATGAACAATTTACACTGTTGCAATGGACAGTAAAGTGCATAAAAATGCATAAAGTGCATAAAGCTCTCCTAATTGTCTTTTAAGAAATTTGATTCAGGGCTGCAAGAATATATAACCCCACTGAACTTTCCAAACAGGGTTTGTGACCCGGGGGATAAAACAAACACGCAATTCAGAATCACTGAAAGCAGCCAGTGTTGCTTTTGGATTATTGAGTTGTGAATTAATGCTTAAGACAAAGGATTTTCTGTTATTAGGCATGGGATTATTCTCAGTTTTATGATTTTATGATATACATCATGATCCTGTGAAACTGATCAGTGAATGAACATTGAGACAAATGAGAGTCAGTGTCTTCATTTGTGCCTCCCCTCAAGCAGACTGCTGGGGTGAGAATGCAAATAGCCATTGACCTTTTTAAAATGCAACTTTTTCTCACTCCCTACTGCTCTAGAAGCCCATGTCATTCTGATTACCTAATGAAAACCCTAAGTGTTTTATTGATTGAAGTTGATCTGTCCATTATTACCTTATAAGTAGCACATTTGTCTCATGTTCTTGCATTAGTCTCACTGTGACTAGTTTGGTTGTTAACAAAGCGTTGCAGCTGGGTTACCAGATCTGTGGAGTGCTCATTTGTGTTAGAGCCATGTGACTGGTGATCTTTAATGCTGTGTTTGGCGTTATAGAAAGCCAGCAAAGGTGCTGAACTCGCTTCAATTCCTGCACCAATAAATCTAGCAGTAATGGGAGAGGGGGAGGGGTTTACAGGCCTATCCTAGAGAAAGATAGAGAGAAGGAGGGATCAAGAAAAAAATAAAGAGATCTGAGGACGAAAGAGACGGCAGGAAGGAAGGAAAGAGAGACAGCATATGAGAGTGAATGAATGCAAAAAGGCCGATTGGATGAGCTGACTTTTATAGTCTCATAGTTTATCTTTTAGCAGACTGCGTTAGAGACCTTTTGTCCACTGGATTGTAAAACAATAAAGTGTGAATTTGTATAACTGTCAGATGTAGAATCCAGTCATTTTAATAGTAGGTGAATTGAGATTGTATTAAATGCAATTTGTTGTATTCTGCACCTGCTCTTCATTGTACAGTAATAAAAACACAATAAAATACACTTGGCACGTTGGATTGCTTTTTTTTCCAGTCTTCTCTTTACTATGGTTTCTCTGATGTATAAGACAGCTTGAACTGTAAATTATTTCAGGAAGAGGCATTAGGTACTATTTACCATCCATCACAATAGAACAGCCTTTCATCTGGCCTTTCAGAATCCCTGAATGCAATAATAATAATAATATTCCAGCAGGAGGAAAACTCTTGCTTTGTTGTATACTTTGAATTGGATATCTTCTTGAGGCAGATAATAACATACCATTTTGCTTTACACAAAGATTGCAGTAAGCATTCAACAACATAAAACCATCAAAAGCATCTGTGAAGCATGGTTACTTTTATTTAATATTTTGGTCCTGTCTGAATTAGATAGATAGATAGATAGATAGATAGATAGATAGATAGATAGATAGATAGATAGATAGATAGATAGATAGATAGATAGATCGATAGATCGATAGATCGATCTATCTTTGTACTGTTTCTCTGATCTGAACAATAACATGAACATTTACCCTTTCCCCACCACTGATGTTTAAAGATACCTCCTGCCTTGTAGATATCCAACAAGGAACCTGAACTGTAAAAGCACCCAGACAGGGAGGCGATCATCTGAGAGGAGCATTAAGAGTCCCTTGTGGGGGAAAAATTACTCCAAATCGCTTCTAAAATGAAACATTAAATCCCCTTTCACCCTGGATGTGCAATATCCTAAAATTACATCTATTACTGCCAGCCCCTGCATGATCATTACATACTTGGAGAGGAAACCTGTGACACTACTGATTGAGGTGTGTGTGTGTATGTGTGTGTGTGTGTGTGTGTGTGTGTGTGTGTGTGTACGCATGCGTTTGTGATCCAGGTATCCCCTACATTATAGGGACAAACTGTCCCCACAAAGATGGCAATATCCCATATCCTTGCTTATGGGGACATGTTTTGGTCCTCATGAGGAAAACAGCTTATAAATCACACAGAATAAGTTTTTTGTAAATGTAAAAATGCAGAAAGTTTTCTGAGATAGGCATTTAGGGGTAAGGTGATAAAAAATCATTATGTCCCTATAAAACATGAAAACCCAACACCTGTGTGTGTGTGTGTTCAATAATGTTTGTGTGTGTTCAATTCATATTTTATCATGTGTTTCAAGTATGCATAATATTTACAGTGTAGTTATAATCCAACCATCACATACCACAGTTCTTTATATATATTTCAACTGTCAGTGTGTGCGTACTGTTAATGTGTGATGTCTGGGCACATGCTGACATAAGTGTGTGTGTGCTGAGGGTGGGCAGCTCCTACTGAGAGATTGCACTGACTGCTGAGTTATTGCTCTTTAATTATCAATTACTGCTGCATTTGTGGGCCAAGAGCAGAAGAGGTGTTAATGAAAACAGAGGAAGCATTAAAACACACAAAGTCTGGAGTGTGGTTGGAGTAGGTAAGGTAGGGTAGGGTAGGGTAGGGTAAGGTAGGGTGGGATGGGGGGGTGGGTGGTTGGCTCAAATATGTTCATGAAATAGAGCTATGACCAGACCAAAACTTCAAGAAACACAAATACAGTCGACTAAGCAAGCACGTTTGAAATATCTCACTCAGGCAATGAAACGTTTATACATTTTTAGAATTAGAAGTTAAGAGGAGTGTGACAAAATCAGAGTCTCAGGAGATGCATTTAAAATGCACTGTTGATACCAGGTGTACACTGCAATGCGTCTTGGCTGAGCACAAAAGTACCTTAATGCCAGGTGGAAGCAGGGCTTCTCTCTCCTCACTCGATTTCTGGGTAGCTATACAGTTGTGGCCAAAAGTTTTGAGAATTCCATAAATATTAGTTTTCACAAAGTTTGAGCTAAACTGCTTTTAGATCTTTGTTTCAGTTGTTTCTGTGATGTACTGATATATAATTACAAGCACTTCAGACGTTTCAAAGGCTTTTATCGATAATTACATGACATTTAGGCTTCATCAGAGAATATGACTTTGCCCCAGTCCTCAGCAGTCCATTCACGATACTTTCTGCAGAAGATCAATCTGTCCCTGATGTTTTTTTTGGAGAGAAGTGGCTTCTTTGCTGCCCTTCTTGACACCAGGCCATCTTCCAAAAGTCTTGGCCTCACTGTGCGTGCAGATGCGCTCACACCTGCCTGCTGCCGTTCCTGAGCAAGCTCTGCACTGGTGGCACTCCGATCTCGCAGCTGAATCCTCTTTAGGAGACGATCCTGGCACTTGCTGGACTTTCTTGGACGCCCTGAAGCCTTCTTTACAAGAATTGAACCTCTTTCCTTGAAGTTGCTGATGATCCTATAAATTGTTGATTTAGGTGCAATCTTAGTAGCCACAATATCCTTGCCTGTGAAGCCATTTTTATGCAACGCAATGATGGCTGCACACGTTTCTTTGCAGGTCACCATGGTTAACAATGGAAGAACAATGATTTCAAGCGTCACCCTCCTTTTAACATGTCAAGTCTGCCATTCTAACCCAATCAGCCTGACAGCCTGACTTTCAAAATAGAAAGATAGATACCTCCATTAGATAGATAGATAGATAGATAGCATTGTAAACGCCCTCACAGCAGAGCTAACTATAATATAACACAAAGTACCTATATATATATATATATATATATATATATATATATATATATATATATATATATGTTATAAACGTACTTTGTTTAAATGGAAATTGAAAAAAATTAAAAAGTATTTACGGTGTTAATAATTGACCCTTCTCAAAGACCCGCCCCCTTTAGTTACTGTTGCTATGTCCGACAAGCCATGTCTGTATGTCTCACGCCACACATCATGGTCTCACACAGTGAAAAATACATCGCAGAGCAAAGAGGACACTCACAACGCGTCGACAGACAAGACAGAGCAGGTTAATTTTGATACGAAACAGTTTCATATTTAAAATATTGCAAAAAATTGTAGCTCCTTCAAGTGGAAACCATCTCTTCATTCCAGTTCGTTTAGCATCCAATAAACATGAATGGACATCAGGAGGAACGTTGTTTCAAACAAAAAATCATATCAAATTATCATCGTCATTGGTTAATACAAAATTAAAATATACATGACCCCCCACCTGGCATCTTTGAGTGTATATTAAACATTTGGCAATGATTTCACTAACTCATAGACTCGCGTGCGTTTGAAATCGTGAGTACAATACAGCTGCAGTCATCTAACGAACTGTCACGTTTCTTGAGCACTTGATTTAGTGAGATAGAACAGAAGAGAAACTTGACCGTCTGCCGGTAAGATCAGCCAGCTCTGTCACATGTTCTGCCAACCTGACATGATGGCATCATGCCAAACAGCACACAATACTTAGAATGTCACACATTATTTTTCATTTTTTGTGCAGATAAATTATTATTTTAGGGCGCAGTGCCCATTTTACCGCTTAATAAATCTTAAGCTTTGAAGTGTTATCAAAGGGTTTTCTTAACTTAAGCTTTCAAACACATTAAATTGGCTATTTGCGATGTTTTTATTCCTCAGGTGCAGTTAAGTAGCATTTTCTTGCCAATGAAACTTGATGAGACAGACAAACAGATGTGACAAGATTACTTGGTTAGTTTTGTTATAGCTGTGTTGGAAGGTGTTGAAATCTCTTTTACTAAAACTGTTCAAAGTCAACTGATAAGTTTGCATATGTTGATTTATTGTTAATGTGGTCGTTTAAGGTTTACTGTTGCATGATGATGAACCATTCGAGCCTCACGTGGGCAGACACGAGTGCGATAAAATTGAACGAGGAGAGCGGCACTGACGCACGCGAAAGAACATTGTGCAAGATTTAAAAAAAGAGCAAGATTATTGATGAAAAAATGTTTTTGTTACATTATTAGGTGCCTTCCCAGCAAATATAGTCAAATTGGTAAAAAAAAAAAAAAAAAAAAAAAATACCTTCATACTTTAAGATGCGTTTGTACATGTCTACAATTCTCTGGGCCGGGTTTCATGGATCCTATTGTTGTTACTTTGACTTTTAGCTGCGTAGTTCAATATATTATACTTAATGAATTAATTAATAAGATAACGTCTAAGATGTATGTCCAAATTTCATGTGAAAAACGGAAGGACATCTTTTCAACGGTCATTAAACGTCCAAATGTTTGCTGGGTTCTGGCGTCCAAATGATTTAAAACAAAAAGTCTGTAAAATGGTTCCCATGGATGCTGATGAATAGCTTGGAATTTACAGGCAATCCATACCTGTGAAAATCTCACCAGTAATGTTTCTAAAATAAATAAATAAATAAACAGAGTTCCTGCCTATTGTATCAGACTGTAAAAAGCTTTGTTGGTGGTGGTGGTGGTGGTGTTGATGATGATGTTTTATAAGAACCTTTAGTTGTAGGTGTTGGTCATAAAGTAATGTGACCTACGTGGGCTTGAAGCAGACAGAGTTTCCTCTGTATCATCTCTAATCCATGGGAAAAGAGACAGACTTCAGATTACAACAGCTAACAACAGCTTTGACTGCTCTGATCATTTATGTGCATGGAATCAGCATTATTCAGCTCTAAGTAATGAATTAAGCTGAAAAAATAAAATAAAACAGGTGTGACTCATGTTTGTCTAAATTGTAATTGCTTTTCTGTTAAGAAAAGTTAAGAATTGATGGGGGAATGCTTCCAATGAATGTAAAGAAATAATGATAGTGAGCTCTGCTTTTTTTAAAGCATGTGTTTGTTTGGTGGTGTGAATGGTGTGAACCATTATGGTTTTATATCATTATTTGTGTCTCTATGTGTATATGTGTTATTTGTATTGTTTTTAACCAGTTAAAGGAGACCTACACAAAAGCTAAACTTTAAAATATAATATGAAAAAATAAAATTGCTGGTTAGGCTCATTGCTCACTGGCAAAATGCATTACACATGCAACCATGGTTCCCTGAGAATATGGAATGAGATGCTCCGTCCCCTAGGGGTCGCTATGGGGGAATGTCTCCGTTATGACGACAATGAATTTGACATTGGCAGCTGGCAGCCAACGGGCACCTGTGAATTACGTCATCCACTTCTTGTCTGAAGGAGACCTGTGCAGGTATGCCTGAAGTATCCCAAAGGGACATAGCATCTTGTTCCCAACTTCCAGGGAACCATTGCAGAAAAATTCCAAGTTCACTATTGGGAATGGAATGTCTATGCTGAGCTAAATCAAAGACTCAAGGACTCCTCATCCCTAAGGAGGACCAGTGACAACCATAGGCCGGAGCTTCTCAAGAACGGACACCTCAATAGGATAACTCTAAAGAGAGGAAGCCTAACTAAGTTCATACTAAGGCCAGCTTCCCAGGAGGCTCACGGAGAGCCTAAAAATTCAGAACTTTCCTGCAAGCAGCCCTGAAGAGTGGAGGCCTTCCCAAGGGCAGTGCCAGGTTTGTGCACCACCAACCATTTCACAAGTTACATTCAGAAGAAACCTGCGCTCTCTTTCACTTTCTGATCTTTCCTCTGTTGTGACAGTTCTCATCTCTGGATGTAAATACTGCTATACACACTTTATGCTCCACTTTAAATTCTTCCCTTAAACAGTCTCTGTCCTCTGTCATCCAGCACACCACTCTTTCCAACCCCTGGTTATCCAATGTTCTTCGTGAATACCGGACCAAACTCGGCAGCAGAAAGGAAATGGCGCAAAACAAAAGACCCATCTGATATAGGTTTGTATCAATCCCTGCTTTCATATTTTTCTGGTGGAGTCCATGCAGCTAAGCCCTCCTATTTCCACAACAAGATCAACAGCGCTGCGAACACACATTCACTCTTCAAGACATTCAATGCACTCCTCTGTCCCCTTTACCACCACCCACCACATCTTTAACTGCTGATCATTTGCCAAATTTTTCACTGACAAGACATCTTCCATCAGCAGCCAGTTCTCAGCACCACTCACACAGGAACTCAGGCCAGCCACATCCACTAATAATCTCTCTTCCTTCTCTCTTCTCACTGAGGCAGAAGTATCCAAACTTCTCCTCTCCAGTCATCCCATCACCTGTCGTCTAGACCCCATCCCCTCACACCTTCTACAAGCCATCTCTCCCACTCTTTTACCAGCACTTACACACATTATTAACTCATCTCTCCACACAGGCACTTTCCCTACCGCATTCAAGCAGGCTTGAGTAACCCCACTGCTTAAAAAACCCACATTAAACACATCACTTGCAGACAGTTACAGACCTGTCTTTTTCCTATCATTCATATCGAAAACATTCGAAAGAATTGTGTTCAACCAGGTGTCATCTTTCCTCACACAGAACAACCATCCAGACGTCAACCAATCTGGATTCAAGAGCGGCCATTCAACCGAGACTGCACTACTGTTGGTCATGGAATCCCTACGGATTGTAAAGGCTGATTCCAAATCATCTGTTCTCATTCTACTGGATCTATCTGCTGCCTTCGACACTGTGAACCATCAAATGCTTCTGTCCACCCTCTCGTTACTTGGCATCTCAAGTATTGCACTTCAATGGTTTGAGTCCTATCTCACAGGTAGGTCTTTTAGAGTTGCCTGGGGAGGGGAGGTATCCAAACCTCATCAACTGATCACTGGGGTTCCTCAGGGGTCAGTTCTTGGACCCCTCCTGCTCTCCATTTACACTGCATCACTGGGTCCCATCATACAGGCACATGGTTTCTCCTACCATTGCTATGCTGATGACACATAGCTCTGCCTGTCCTTCCAACCAGATGATTCCACAGTAGCTGCATGGATCTCAAGCTGTCTGGCAGACATCTCGACGTGGATGGAAGAATATCACCTGCAGCTCAACCTGGCAAAGACTGAGATTTTAGTCTTCCCTGCCATTCCAACTCTACAACATGATTTGCAATTACCCCATCAAATTAGACCTGAAAACTTGGAGTTATCAACGATGACCAACTGACCTTAAGTGACAATATCTCAAAGACAGCTCGGTCATGCAGATTTGCACTACACAACATCAGGAAAATCAAGCGCTTTCTGACTGAACATGCGACACAACTTCTCGTCCAGGCCCTGGTCATTTCTAGGCTTTATTATTGCAATGCTCTTCTGGCTGGACTGGTGTCAAGTGCAATCAAACCTCTTCAAATTATCCAGAACGCTGCTGCACATCTACACAGCTCATGCTGCACAGCCTAACTAACTAGCATACTACCCTACCACATAGCTGAGCTATAGGAGGGGAAGCCTCAGAAGATGTCTTCTAAATTGAGAGGAGGCCTAACAATGTCCCACACTCAGGATATCTTGTAAGGAGGCTCACAAAGAGCCTAACCTATGACTGCTATCCTGGTGGAGCTCTAAAGAATGGAGGCCTCAATAAAGATAACTCTCTAAAACGAGAGGAAGCCCGGCGATGCTCATATAAGGAAAGGAGGCTAACAGAGAGCCTGACAACTTAGCAAATAACAACGAGTTTTAGGAGCAGAGGCCTCAGCATTAAGACTCTCTAATCGAGAGGAGGCCTAACAATGTGGAGCTCCGAGGAGCTGAGATCTTAGAAAAATATCTCAATAGCTCAAGAAAGCTGAAAAAACTGTTTAAATTAAGTAGTCACAAAGGAGCCTACCAGGGAGCCTACTATTCGTAACCTAAAATCTGGCCTCAGACAGCACATTCACAGCCAGCCACTAATAATGAACCATCAATAAGGCAGATGTTGAAATAAAAACAAACAAAAACATCATAGGTCCAGCTTCAGGGCCAGATAGAAAAAAACATTGATCCCGTTGCCGAAAAAGTTCAGGTAGCGAAATTGTTGCATCGAGGAGAAAGTTTTTCTCTTTCTTCCTGATGTCCACCAGGTTCACCCAGCCGTGCCATGGCCACCATGAATCGGACGATCGTGGCGGCAGTTTGTTTAGTGACATGGAGAGCCAAATCTGTGATGCGGTACAGCTCCTCAACCACCTCAGGGCGAAGCCCCTGGCCCTAGTCCAAATCCTTCAGTAGATCTACAACACAGCTATAGTGTGCAACGCCGTACTAGCCTGACCTGCTGCTGCATATGTTCTGACATTAAAATGCGAGTTGACTCGTAAAGGTTTAGTAGACAGAGACAGAGTCTTCCAACCACATGCCTCACCCCCATTGCAAGGTAACTGGTCAGCGTCTCTTAGATCAGATCATGGCTCGAAGCAAGGAGCACCCTCGCTGCCAGATGAGATGATGTGAGAGATAACACATCATTATCTAGCAGCTCACTCTCATCAGCTGCAGATGAATGAGAAATAATCATACCTTTCTCAAACTCATCAACAAGTTCCACCTGCGAGCCCCACGACTTCAGTTTCCTACTTAGCGCTAGCGATAATCCTTTGATTGCCTTGTATAGACATGCGTTCAAATAAACAGGTATCCTGAAGACAAGAAAGAGGATGACGTAATTCACAAGTGCCCTTTAATACTTAAGGTCGCACCAGTGGTCACGTCATAGGCTGCCACTCGCCAATGTCAAGTTCATTGTCGTGTTTAGACTCACAGTCTAGACACCTGGCTTACCCCCAATAGCGGCCCCTAGTGGACGCAGCGTGAGCTCCCTTTCGAAAAGAAACTAACTTGCTGTCTATGGTTTAGCAATTCTCTTTCTCTCTCTCTCTCTCTCTCTCTCTCTCTCTCTCTCTCACACACACACACACACACACACACACACTTTATTTGTTTCTCTCAGCTGGGTTCAGAAATAAGTAATGAGTCTGCTAAAAGGGGAAACAACAATTCAATCCTCTGACTTGTTTCAGGAAATTGCATTTAATGGCAGATTTTGTGGAATATTACTGCTATTACAGTTATCTCTCAACATGCTCTCAGTTGTCTATCTCTTATGAGCAGCTATAGACAAAATGTTGTTATAAAAAATCCCTGCATTTGTTCACAAACATTTCAAAAACGACATGGACATGTCAACGCGCACTTTCACCATGACAGAAAACATTCTGAAGTTTTAAATTTTCAAAAAACATAATTTAGTATGATTTCTAAGCTATTTTCCTTATGGGGACCAAAAAATGTCTCCACAAAGACAAGGATTTTGGATATTGCCATCACTATGGGAACATCTTGTCTGCATAACATCAGTTTTACCAGAACCACACACACAGACACACACACACACACACACAAACACTCACTTAGTATAAATGTGTATGTATTATGGCAAATATGACTAATCTGTATATGTCTATGTTGTTTTGCATTTGTGATACATGTTATGTGTTTGTGTGTGATTGGTGGTGTTGTGTCTTCAGTTGTGGTTATTGTGTCCATAGGGAGCACTATGGTAATTGCCTTTTGCTATTTGAGCATGTTTGTCTCTCTGTCTTTGTTGCCATTGACAGATTGGATGTGATGAATGCCATTTTTCTGCATGCCAGCATGCAAGACATCCCAAAACAACTGCCAAACAAAAATGCGCACAGTGCACACACACATAATGTGCAACCATTAAAATCTCACCTGTGTGTCTGTATATGCAGGCATGTTTGCCCAGACACATGTAGTAGTCACACACAGACAGACAGACACATACACACACACTGCAGGCAGATGACACAGACTTATTAAGCTGCTGTGTGAGAGAGGCAGGGGGAGGGGAACAGACTGGTGGCTTTCCCCAGCAGCACCCCCTCCTCCCGCTCTCTCTGCTAACCCGTTCTCTGTATTATGATGAATTATCTTTGTGTTCCCTCTTCACTCACTGAAGGTCTGTCCTTCTCTCATTTGCTGAGCTACAAAACTGGCAAATGCTCTTTTTAGAGGAAGGAGGAGGAGCAAAGGAGACATATTAAATCCCCGAAATCTCTCGCACAAATACACACACTGGCATTGGTGCTGACAGCTACAAAACAATCCTACTAGTGAGAACTGCCTTTGTTCTGTCGGGCTCAATTCTCTTGTCTCCTATTCAGAATGCTTGCTCTTTTGAGCTGGCTTTCTCTGACAGGTTATTCCTTCTGACCTGTGTGCAGTGCTCTGATGCTTATATACACATAAGCATTGTGCTTATTGTCCTTTTCCACCTGTGTGTCTGAATTCTCTCGTTTTTTCTCATAAAGGTGTGTTCAATGCAAGCAGACATTAGTTTTGCACACCAGGGAGCTTACAAATGGAAATTAGCCATTTCATACTTGTGCTGAGTGACAGCTGTGTCTCCCAGTACAGTTTTCTTCTCTTCCTATTCCCCTCTCTCTCTCTCTCTCTCTCTCTCTCTCTCTCTCTCTCTCTCTCCTGCTTGCTCACTCTCACTCATGCAGACACACAAACACACTCGCCTGGGAGAATAAATCTGCAATCAACCAGGCCTAAAAATAATGTTTTATCATCATTCATGCCATGGCCATTTGTAGTGAATGACCACAGTTAGATTTCTCTGTGTCTGGTCTGTATATTTATAGGTTTCATCAAGCCTCCATGATTTTAAATAAAAATGAAAAATAATTAACTGAAAAAGTTCATGCCGTTGAAATGGTACAAATACATTATGATTCAGCATAAATGTATGTTTCCATGATGAATAATTCAATAAATATAATCAAGAAATTTCTTCCAAAGTGTTTACAGTGTGTATTGGTCTGTTGGGATCCATGGGGTGAGTAACGATGTGGGTGTGAAGAGACTAAATGGCAGAGCGTTTTTTTCCTGCTGTGTTGCGGAGACAATCAGCTTACTGAACACAGTCTTCTAGCTTTAAGTCAAGCTCAGTGCCACTCTGCTGATTCCTAAACCACATAGGGCGAGACTTTGTCACAAATGAGCAACTACGTCATTGCCATTTGAATTTGTCTTATTTTTAGATAGTATCAAATTATGTTGTCACACAAAACCTGACTTATTCTTTCAAACATATAAATTAGTTATTCATTCATTCTTTTTTTTCATTCACTAATTTCACAATCAAGTATTAATTTGTTTTAAATATCTTAAAAACATTTTCTTCCGTTAAAGTAAGCAATACAAATGCTAGAGTGTGAAACATTTTTAACTGACATATCTGTTTATCAGTTGCATGTTCTATAAGTTCCTTTGATTGTCTAAAATGGACAGCATAAATCAGAATAAATGTACTCTGGTGAGAAAGGTCACACTGACAGCATTGATTATCTGTGTCATTAAACCTCATCACCGATTCACTCCTAATTAATCTATTTGCTGAGGTTTTGTGAAGAGACAATAGGTATCAACACATCTTTCTAATGAGATCTTAACAGACAGCGAGGTGTGTGTGTGTGTCTGCTGTGGCGTTTTATCCACAACGTGTGTGTAGCCCTATATGACCTTTTCATGTTTTTATGGTTGCTCTGGGCCATTGTTGTGTTGGGTGTGTGTATGGGTTTTTCTGTGGCTGGGGTCTTAAATGTGTCAAAAGAATAGCAAAACAAATTCTAGGTTCAAGTTACGTTTGACTCGTCCCACCAGAGGAAGTAAATGGGGCCAATTTTTGGAGGATTTAAAAAGCAAAATGTAATGTTATAAAAGCACTTTACTTCCTTAACTTGTGAAATTGTTGAGTGTGCAGGTCAGTTACTGTAACTGTATATTGTGCTTTTTCAGAAAAATGAAAGTTAGTGATTTTTTTTTTTTTTTTTCACTCAAAACATGCATTTGTTGTTTATGTGTATGTGTGCATGTAAATGTAAATGTGTAAATGTCTCATCTCTCGTAAAGTTGTGATAAGATTATGATTCTGTTGTTTTGTTTTTTTTTTTTTTTTTATCACATATATAATAAGATAAGTTTTTAAAAATGGTGTGCACAGCATTCTAAGTCTCCAGACATTTTTAACAAAATTATAAAAGCAAAAAATGGCTGTGGCTTTAACAACTTTACTTTTTTATACACAGTATTATACTGCTTTTCCGCATTTGCTTTTTTTAAATTATGTTGTGTATGTGTTTTGTTACTGTATTTTTGTTTTTTTTGTTTTATTTTTATTCATTTGTATTGTATTCTCAAACTGTGTACACGGTGTACAGTGGGTTGACAACTGTCAAAAAATTGGGAAAAAATACAGTAGTGTGTTATAAAAAAATTAAATACACAAAAAAAATAAAAAAAAATACACAAAAACTTTTGTGTAAAAAACTAACAAACAAAAAACAAAACAAATCAAAAAAAATCAAACACTCATCACATCTTCTAACACTCATTCTTCATCAGCGGTGCATTTTTTGAGATTTTGTGAGTGTTTTCTGTCTGTTCTGTCTTGTGAGTGTTTTTGTTCTGTGACCTGGAAACGTGCTTCGTCATCTTTGTTAAGTGGTGAGTAATAAATCTTAATGTTGTCGTGCATACAGACATTCTAGCTCATTCTAGCTAATAGTTTGAATGTTAGTTTAGAATAGCTGACCGTGATTTCGAAATTTAAGGTTTATACTCCAACATTTTACTCTATGTGCTGTGTGTGACAAGCAGGGTGGGCGAGAGCCGCGAGGGAACGGCGCGAGAGGAGGAGCTCCAGAGGCATAAAAGAGGAGTGACAACAGTGAAGGACGAGAGAGGACCAGGCCTGTTCGTTTATTTTGATATTTAAGTTATGTTGAATCTTCCCATATTTAAGAACTGTGTTACACTGTGTAAGTTATAATCTTTCAATGTAGTTTGCGACATGTTACTGTAAATTTAAATACAGTAATATGAAATGTTCTCGAAAAACAAGGACAATCTGCGATTTTGTGAAGAACTCTTTCATTTCTCTGAGCAACTTTGAGGTCGCCTTCGCCTTGCTTCGCTCTCTGTAAAGTTTTCGCCATGTCTTGTAAGTTAAGTGAATAATTTTTTTTTTTTTTTTTGGCAAACCACAATGTCAGTAATAACATATCATTAGTGTAGAAGAATTGCCAAAGGAATGTAATGATTGTCTTTTATTTTAGTGCTTATATATTGCAAACTCTGTGATACTGAAACATGAGATTTAGCTGTCTTGTAGCGTTAGGTTAATATCAATGGCACTACAGTGTACTACATTAACATTATTATTGCAATCACACTTCTAGATAACTCTCACATGACACACAAAGACATCAAGAATCAGTAGATGAATCTCAACAATTGTGACAATCAAAAGTGTCATGCCATAATGCATGCTGGGAACAATTAAATACAAAACTCACAGCATGAGTAAATTATGCAGCTGAATTGTCCTATTATAACTATTTGTTTTGTTCTTTTATGAGATTTTAATGACAGTTGGTTTCATTCAATTACAAGATTTCAATGACGGTCAGATTTATTCGGTTATGAGATTTCAAAGACGGACGGTTTTGCCGGGTTATGATTTTAATGAGTTTGTTCGGTTACGAGATTTATATGATGGTCGGTTTTGTTCAATTGCGAGATCTCGATGGTTTGTTTGTTTATTTGTTCTTTTACGAGATTTCAATGATAGTTGTTTTTGTTCCTGTAGAAGATCTCAATGACTGTCAGTTTTGCTCCTATCAAAGATTTTAATGATGGTTAGTTTTCAGTGTCCGTTTTACAAGATTTCAATGACTTCATTTTTTCTGTTACGAGATTGCAATTTCAATCAGCTTTTCTCCATTATACGATTTCAATGACGGTCGGCTTCATTTCGTAACGAGATTTCAATGACGGTCATGTTAAAATTGCCACTTTTTGGGGTGAGTAAAAAAAAAGCGCTGTTTTATTGTGTGTCCCTTTAAATGCAAATGAGCTGCTTATCAGCGTATTATTATTTCCGAAGGATCATGTGACACTGAAGACTGGAGTAATGCTGCAAGTAATGATGAAAATTGTAAAAATATTTCATAACATTACTGCTTTTCTGTATTTTTGATTAAAAAAAATGAAGCCTTGTTGAACATATGAAACTTCTTTCAATAACACTTAAAATAGTAATGAAAAAATAGAATGATTCCATATAAGCTGTAAGAACTGAATAAAACACTATATCATCTGTAATGTAAAACTAACTAGCTATCGGCATGAAATGTAGGGAATATATGTGCCCCAGGGTTACACCCCCTTATTTTCTGGGGTTTACTGTAACTCTTTATTCAGTACAGTGTATGGTGACTGTACTGGGGCTTTGTGCAGTATGTGATGGATTAGTTTACACCAGGGTTAACCCTTTATTCAGTACAGCTTATTGCAACTGTACTGGGGCATTAGACCACAGGCTGATCAGACCTGCTGGCCTCTCCAACACCTCTTCCCGCTGCAACCCAGTCTTTCATGCTGATAGAGACCAGGCTCAACCCTGTTTAACTTCAGTGGGTGTGTAAGCAAATGCCTCAGACTGACCATAATCATTTTTCAACCATGCCCACTTATGCAGAAATATATACCTCAACAATGGTGAGATGCTTCATGCCACATTCTTTAAGTTAGCATTAACTGCACTGCATCGACATGATAAAAAAACAAGCGTAAGATTAGACCACTAGATGCTGACAACCTTCTCATCAAGTTGCTTCTCCTGAAGAACTCTGAGCCGAGTCAAAATGAAACATAAAAACGTTGTCCAACAAGGTGATATTTTCTAAATTTACTAAACCGTTAATGAAGCCATGTAATTTAGTATTTAATTTAATTTAGTTTTCTATGAAGCCAATAGGAAGAAGGCTGAGGCCGTAAAACAGGTGGGGGTCCAAAAATTTGAGAGAACATCACATAAGATTACTTCATAAATTGACATTGATTTTCCTAAAATGTTTTATTTTGACCTTACCATTACGGTGGATGGTGTTTCCTCTGCTTGGGAACTTCATTTATATTATTGTACTTCTGATTTGGTGCAGTGATGCAAAAAAAAAAAAAAAAAAAAAAAAATCACCATTCATATATGATTGAATGTCACAAATCATATATAAAGTAATGAATATGTATAACACGACCATCTTATTTCATGCTGAATAATGATTGTTTATAAAGTTAATGGTATTATGTATAAACACACATAAACAGTTGGTGAAACTTTTAAGTAGGTTGATACAATTCTACAAGATTTTGTAATTGACTATATTTGAGTTACACAGACTTCAACATTCAGCATGCTAAACACAACAGTGGTAACAATTAAATTTGATTTAAAGTAAATTATCAAGTACACTCTTTTTTAGTCACTAGAACTAAAAATGTGTAAGTCAACTATACTTACTAAACTTTTGTCAGTACAACATACTATTCCTATTTCACTTTACTTAGTTTTTTAAGGCAATCGGTTTGCATCCTCTTTTTTAAGTAAGTCTAACTAATTCGATTTTACAGTGTAGTGGGGACCAGTAATGAGGGCGACTTAATGGTTTAAACACCTAAAGATTTAGCACCCAAAAATATATTGTTACCTGCACATGGATTGACTTCCTATTAACATAATCTCCTTCATTGACTGAAGGAGCTTTAATAGGAATGAGAGTTCCATCAATGCACATAATCACATCTGCATGGGAACCCTGAAATTGAAAGTTATGTAAGAAACATTTTAAAATGACTGTGGCGTAACCGTTTGAGTGCAAGGCATACTGTCTGAACAGCACTACACACAGTTGCCTTTCTCACATGCTCTGCATCGCCAACGTTACAAAAAACTCCCCGTTGCAAAAAAACTAAGGGCAATACACTAAATGTGTTTTGATATGTACGGTTTCAAAAGATTCGTAAAAAATAAATTAACGAGTCTTTTGAAAAATGGTAACGCTCCCCCAAATATCCATTTGGATACGAAAACACATCGATACATGGTCTTATCATCCTCTCATGGGGGAGAATATTCTGTATAATCTGTGCTTCCACATCCACTGGATCGTTGTCAAAAGGGCATGCCATTCTCTGTCACCTCTCTGAAACAAACTAACCCTGAAACTAAACCTTCCCCGGAGCAGGTTATGTTCAGAGCTTAAGCTGCTGTGGCTACTTATATACCTTAAAAACTTACCTCCATTTTTGGAACCGAATGCTGAGGTTATCCTCCTACTTACCCTTAAACTTACCCAGGTATGTCACATAACCTGCTTTTTGGAAAACCCCCCAGTATCCCTGAGTGTTGGTTGTGTTATTTGAACCCAAGAGTTTTATACTGTATATGTTTCGTCAGTACAAACATAACAAGATGTTTGTCATGATCGTTGATGTTCTTCGCGTCTATTACGATCTCAGAATTCTGGCCAGTTGTTAATACCTAGAATATCAAAATCAACCGCAGGCGGTAGATCCTTTTCCTATTTGGCACCGAAACTCTAGAACAATCTTCCTAGCATTGTTTGGGAAGCAGACACACTCTGTCAGTTTAAATCTAGACTAAAAACGCATCTATTTAACCTGGCATACACATGACGCACTATAAACCTTTGTCTTCATATCCGTTAAAGGATTGTTAGGCTGCATAGATCAGGTCAGCCGGAACCGGGAACACTTCCTATAACACCAGATGTACTCGGTACATCAGAAGAAGAATGGCGTCTACGCTAATTTATTGTCTCTCTGCTCATCCCGAGGTTTACCAATTAACATGATTGGCTGGATCTGGGCCGTGTCCGGGTCGGACGGGGAACCTGTGCCTGTGTGCGGCAGCAATGTGGCCCTGTGGTGTCGGCGGAGACTGTGTTAACTTGCTCATCCTTTGTTAAGACCTTACCGACTCATCAGCCAGTGGCACATATCCCAACAAACCGTCCCATACCGGCGTGATCAAAAAGATCTTAAACTAGATTAAATATTTTGACTGTTGCGATTCCAAATCGGTTTAATGACCTGTAACTCTGCCTGAGTATCGGACAAGTGTTCACTGTTGGCCAGAGGAGAACTGGCCCCCCGACTAAGCCTGGTTTCTCCCGAGGTTTTTTTCTCCATTTGTTGGAGTTTTGGTTCCTTGCCGCTGTTGCCTTTGGCTTGCTTACGTTGGGGACACTTGCTTGATATTCAGCAGTGTTTTTGATATGCCTGCATTGGCCGTTGTATGTGAACTGAGCTGAGCGATTACGTCACTGTTTTCTGCAGTGCAGATATACATAAATTAACTAGACTAATAACTATTGATATTTGCAACGGAATGAATCAATAATATATAGAATAAGCTGCACAATGACACCATTTTCTTATTAATGTAAAGCTGCTTTGCCACAATTTGCATTGTAAAAAGCCCTATATAAATAAAGATGACTTGACTTGACTTGACTTGACAAAGTCCATCTTTGATGACAGTTTGACAAAAGCTCCAAAAGTTTTTTCTGAATGGTTTCTTGGGACAGGTACTGTTACGACTTCCAAGTTTTAGTCTAGGGTCAGAAGAAACAACACAAATTTGAATACAAAACAGAATACAACTCTGTACTTGACAAATATATGAACAAATAAACACCAAGGGATAACAAAAATAATAATAGCAAATTTAAAAAAATAAAATAAAATAATTTAATAAAGCAATTCAGCAAATCACCTTTAACACATCACGTGCATGGTTCATACATCAATACGTGCCAGAACCACCTCCCTTGTGCAAAGTCTCAAGAAGTGCCCACTTCTGTCGAAAAAAGTCAGATTTTACTTGCAAGTCCGCAGTCATTTTCTCAAATATGTATATCTGTTTCAGTCTTTGCGTCCACTCTGTCACAGTTGGCTCGTGCACCTTCATCCAGTTTACAGTTATTATCTTCCTGGCTGCCATTAATAATATATGCAATGCAAATAAGTGGGATTTACTGAACTGATCCAGGGGAAACCATCAAGCAAAAAAAAAAAAAAAAACTGGGTGCATTGGCATATTTCTTCTTAACATTTTACTAATTTCCCTTTTAATCCCCTGCCAATACAATAATACTTTGGGACATTCCCAGAATATATGCACATAGTCCCCCACCATTCCACATTCTCTCCAGCACTGTGATAATGGCGATGTACTGTCAAATTTGGCAACCATCAATGGAGCCCTGAAAAATCTCATCTTCATTTTCCAATCAAACTCCTTCCACATTTGACTATTTATACCCTTATGACAGCCAGCACATATCTTTATCCACATCTCATCCTCTATTACTGTATTTAACTCCAATTCCCAATTTCTTTTAATATGAAATGTGTCATCAGATTGGTCCTGCATTAACTTTCTATAGATATGTGCTATATGATTTTTAGTTTATTTTTCTACATTTGTTGGAGTTCTTTTGATTATGTCCCAATATTTATAATTTGTGATATAATGTTGTAATTGTAAATATCTAAAGTAATCATTAGATTTCAACGAAAACCTATCACATAATTGAGAAAAGGGTCTTATGGTCTTAAGGGTTCATTCTCTTCCCATCTACTGAAGACACCATCCCATATAGAAGGAAGAAAATCTGGGTTACCTTTAATGGGTATTGCACGTGACAAAGCTATTATTCCTCTAAACTTCTTTTGTATGGTGGACCGAACTTTAACAGCATGCTGTATCCATATATTTGTTATTTTCACTTTTTTCTGCGCCTGCAAATCCATAAATGGCAGAACTGTCAGAGAAACTCCAGGAAGTGAATTCTGTTCAATATTAACCCATTCTGCCTCCTTATCAATACCAAGCCAAGCAGCTATAGCCCTCAGTTGAGCAGCCCAATAATAATATCTAAGATTAGGAAGGTTCAAACCCCCTCTATCTTTATTTGACCTAATTATTTTAAGTCTTATTCTTGGTCTTTTGTTTTGCCAAATAAATTTCGAGATCATTTTTTCTAGTTTGTTAAATGCTGAGAGCGGAAGCCAAACCGGTAGGGATTGAAATAGGAACAGAAGTCTCGGTAATATATTCATTTTCACTGTTTCTATCCTGCCAAACATGGAGAGAGGTAATAGTTCCCATCCCGTCCATTAATAAATCCAGTCTGATCCGGTTTAACTAATTTTTTAATATGTTTTTGAATTCTGTTTGCTAGTATTGAAGTTAAAATTTTCATATCCTTCTATGTTTTATAAAGGAATAAATAGATTCACAGAATCACAGATTCGATGTACAGCGGGGTGTGAGGCAGGATTGCGTTATTACTCCTTTTTTAATTTTTACTAGTTAGAAAGTGTTTGCAGAAACTAAGATAATACTCTAATGAGAGTTAGCTGACATGTCTAATGTGACTCTTCAAACATCTTATTTGAACAAACATACCCACTCTCCCTCCCTCTCTCTTTTTTTCTGTAGATGTGTTAATGGCACATTTATTGGTATGGAGCCGAGGGAAATTTGGAGTAATCAGCAGCCATGTTGTGAGCAGACAGAGGCTCTAATGGGGCTTAACTCTCATAGTCACAAATGCTATGGAACGCTGAATCGCTCACTCACTCCCTTTCTCTCTCCACCTATACCCACCCCCAACACACCCACCCATCATACGCCTACAATTTACTCATCCATCACCATCAGCTCTCTCTCCCCTCTCCCTCCATCTTCTGCTTCTCTGTACCATCTCTCATTTTTCTCTTCCTTTTCTGGCCCCTCTGCATTTCTCTTTTGTCTTCTCAGCCCCTCCTCCTCTTCACTCAATCTATCTCTCTCTCTCTCTCTCTCTTTACCAACAAAATATCAGTACAATATGGGTTCTATTAAATACATTAAACATAAGCAGGGATGCGTGTGTATGTGTGGGTGTTGTATACATGTTTGCTTAAATGAGCTTCTCTACATGTGTGGGAACATTCACACAAATATAATCGAGCTATTCAAGTTACAATAACAAATAAATCCGCCCATTAACTGCACAAGCTTACACAAGCCTGATCATCATCTTTGCAGTAAGCTGTGTAGTTCTACAGAAACAGGTTACCTTATCGTATCACATCTAGCTATCAAGCTGAAAGGACAAAACAAATGTACAGACAATTCGCAACGTGTTCAACAACTTGATATCCTTGTTTGTTAAACTGTGTTCTTTACAGGAGGACCTGGTTCGTCCCGAGTTGCACCACACAATCATAGTTATTGAAATACAAAGTAAAGATTGTATTTATGAGTTTAACCCACATGAATGTCACCACAAAGTGGGTAATTACGAGTGAGAAGTTGGATGGAATAAATGCAGCATCTATATTAATGGTAAATTTGTTTAAATGAATGAAATTATGTTTTTTCACTTACAATGTACATCAAAATTTTACTCCGACCAAAGTAATTTGAATGCATCTGACATTGTAATTACAATGTGACAAGAGTGGTCCAGCATGCACCATAAGCATTCAGTCGGTACACATTCCTCTGCAGTAATCTATGCTCATTTGATGACTACTTTATAATGAGCAAATAAAAATTGACTTCACAACCAACATAACAAACATATTTATGTAATTTATGTAATGACAAAAAAAACTAAATAATATTTAAACTAAGTTTTCCCGAAGAATTCTGTCATGCCGTTCTCGACCCACTTGACTTTCTTTCTTTCATGGAACACAAAACAATACATTTTGAAGAATATACGGGTTGTTTTTTTTACCATGCCATTACACTATATATATATAATTGTTTTTGAAATAATTTCAGAAATAGTCAATTTAATAGAAATAGTCATTTCTGAGTGAAAATGTTTTTAAAGTAAATTCTTCAGAAAAATTGAACTTGGAGGTGCTCTGTCTGTTTGGCTTAGAAAACAAAGGCAAAAGTGATGAAGAAAAATCTGATTCCCAGGCACATGTGAGGATACATATCTAAATATTTTATTTCTACTGTCAATTAATGATGACTTAATTTTCATTTATTTGGGTGAATTATTCTTTTAAACCAGAACAGGTCAAGATGAAGGTCTCACACAGTTACCAGTTAGAGTTGGATGGGTGGTTCTGTTTGTATATCTCTGCACCTTTAAATAATGTATTTCAGAAATACGAGACAGTGGAGATGATATAATGAACCTCATCTTCTCGTCCCATCATCTCACCCTGCTACCCTCCATCTATCTCTCCTCCTGTCCCCTCACCCCGTCTCCCCAACTTCCTGCTATATGTATCTCTCCACACCTCTGTTTTTAACCCTGCCCTATCTCTCTGTCTCTCTCTCTCTCTCTCTCTCTCTCTCTCTCTCGGCCAAATGTCCCCAGACACCCATTAGCTCTCGTTAACCCTGTCACATTGACAGCAGGAATTAAATGTTTCCAGATATGCATCCTCACGTGTGCCTTGGTCCTGAATGCAAGACATCATGTGTTTTCTTCATCTGACCTTCAGTGCCACATTTTCCTTTCTTTTCTGATCTAAATGATCCAGGGTACCTCAGTGTCAGTTCTCATAGACAAATGTACATGCATGTTTATAAATGGAATTTTTTTCTTTTTTGAACATATTTAATTTTGTTTAGGCTGAGTGCAAATATTGTAACACATAACAGAGAGGCAAATTTCCACCATTACATAAGCATTATTTGATTTCAGATCAAACTCAAAACCGTTTTTGCTGTTTACAAATTTAGCTCAGTTCATTACACCGAAGACGTTTTAACAAATGCCCCAATTTTGCTTGAATGCTTCATGTTTATGAATGACTGTATTTTGAATGTTAATCTTTTGATCATAGCAAATGCTTAATCAACGTTACAAACACAGGCTGTCAAGTGATCCAATCACAGCAACCATAATCCACTCCGTGGATAATTCGCTCTTTATTGCTGTAAAGAAAAGTTTTCAGTTCTGCCACTAAAAAACTTTGTGAAGAGTAAAGACCAAAACTATAGTCTTGTTAATCGTTGTCTTTTTCACGGTCTTTTTTATTCTGTGTTTTTAATGTGTCTTTTTCTTGAAGCCACAATTTATTTACACGCAGGGAAAAAATTCAAATTGTTTTCTCTGCGTGTTTGTCCATTGTTTGTTCTGAAATAAAGCACATTTGACCCCCCCCCCCCCGAAAGCAAATTCCTGACTCTGCAGTCAAAAGGACCTTGAATGCACTGTTACTGTAATCTCAGAATCTCTTGATAAGAATGAAAGGGATTATTGTTTGTGCTTTACTGCATTTTTTCTGTTGACTCTGCTGTTTAGTGAGTCTCACGTTTGCATGTTTTGCTGTGGAATGATAAAATGGAGGGTTTGTTTCAATCAGAACCTAAGCCATCCTCTCCCGATACATTAAATCTGAACAATGACATTATAGTGGAAAATGAATGCCAGAGACTCTGACGCAATTATGGAGAGAAAAATGAAATGGTTGTTTCTTCTTTGTAATTTTTCTCTCTATTCTTTCTCTTTGTCTCTGGTTTTGTCTTCTCTTTGCATCTCAACATATTTTTTTTCTCTTTTTTTTTTGGCCCATTTACTACTCTTCTGTTGCCTTTTTCGTATTTTCACACATGTAGCTTAGTTTATTTGGACAGAGAGCCTCTTTTAATATTGTGTGAACACATGTGCTCTGTGTATGTGTGTGTTTGAAGTGAAAGCATGTGTTTGGTGGAGATATAACAAGTTATAATCAGCTTTATATGACCTTGTTACATGCAGCATTGTAAAGTTGTGGCGTGACACGTGTTTGGGTAATGACTATAATATGGTCATAAATCGAAATCAGGCAGCTCTAACCAATCTGTCAGAGAGAAAGAGCAAGCAGAGGCTGTGTGTGTGTGTGTGTGTGTGTGTGTGTGTGTGTGTGTGCATACGTGTGTGTTTTCAGGCATGGACATGCTCTGTATGTCAGGTGACAATAATTCTTTGTCACTGCATTGAATTTACCAAAAGCGACTGAAGCAGTGTCATTATTCGGAGCCTGTATACATGTACACACTTAGATTCACATGAGTGACCATGTGTGTGTATATGAGGAAAACGATCATAAAGTGCTGTGAGTGTGTGATTCTTCCTTATGAGGAAATGTGTTTTTTTATGTGCATATTATGCACATGAATGTGAGTGTGTTCAAAGAGGGAGCAAGTGTAAGTTAAATGATCCCATTGTCAGGTGTGTGAGACCGCTGCCCTATCAACCTGTGTTAGTGTGTGTGTGTCATTAGCCGCATATTCTTGTTGCCATGGCCTTCAATTAGGACAGCGAAATGGCATTAGTATGTGAAAGCCAAGCTCTCTCTTCTACAACGATGGAAAACACACTCTCAAACCGGAAGGGAACAAATGCTGTAATTCAACTTTTGTCATTTCTATTCTGATATTGAATAAATCTCCAAGCTTAATGAAGATTCAATCTGAAAGCAGTCAGACTGTTGGGACCAAGAATATTTTAGAGGTTTAGAACCTGGTAGTTTTCTGAACCTGAGAAGTAATTCATTCTCTTAATCACTAACCTTCAACTACGAGCATGTGACATGCACAAAAAGAATGTAAAATGTTTAAAGATAATAATCAAGCTGCATGTTGAGGAGCAGGTTTTTGGTGTATCCTGTTTCCTTTTTAGATCCACGTGTGTGTATTTTTATGTTTGCGTGTGGTTTAGGTTTAGGTATTCCCAGGTATCCTCCTTACTAAGGTTGGTGATACCAGCAATTTAAGTATAAGAATATATGTCTGAAATTTCAATCATGTACATCTGTGTGTGAATCCATCAGTGTCAAAATCTGCTTTGAATCATTGGCTGATGGACAAAAACATGCAACAGACATAAATATTCACAGAAAACCACAACCTTGAGGTGGAACATATAAATACAGCAGCCAATTTCTAAACAATAATGTTTGTAATAACTTTAAGACTCAATAACTTGTGTAATGTGCACTACAGAAACAATTTATTTTAAGAAACAAAAACCCTAACCAGAAATATATGAGAAATGTCAATACAGTGTGTGTGCGTGTGTGTGTGTGTGTGTGTGTGTGTTTGTGTGTGGGCGGGTGTTCCCTACGTTATGGGTACCAAAGTATACCATACCCACAGGTATAGTAATACTAGTAAATTTTGATCTTATGGGGACATTTTTTTGGTCCCCATGACAAACAAGCTTATAAATCATACAGAATTATCTTTTTTGATAATCTAAAATAGCAGAACATTTTGTGTGATGGGTAGGTTTAGGTTTAGGGGTGGTGTAGGGGAACAGAATATATAGTTTTTACAGTATAAAAACCATTACACCTATGGAATGTCCCCATAAAACATGAAAACACAACGCGCCCGCGTGTGTGTGTGTGTGTGAGTGTGTGCGCGTGTGTGTGTGTGTATGAATCTGTATGTGTCCTCTGCTGGGCAAAAATGTTTTTTGTGTGTGTTCTCTCATATTCTCTGTGTTTCTGTCAGGGCGCTGGGTCAGCAGCAGTCTGTATAATACTGGCCCATAGCAGCTGGCAAAGAGAGCTGGAAAATCTCTCCCTCTCCATTTTAATTACCTGCACCTATGACCTCCTAGAGAGGAGAGAAAGGGAGAAAAAAAGAGTGGAAACTAGAGGGGGAGGGAGGTGTGTGTGTGTGTGTGTGTGTGTGTGTGTGTGTGTGTGTGTGTGCGTGTGTGTGCGTGTGTGTGTGTGTGTGTGTGTGGGTAACATTAACAAAAATATTTTAGGAGGAAACTGTAGACTGGCTCTAGTTAATACAGTGCTAAGCAGCTTCCATGACAGGATAGAACTGACTCGCTCATGCAAGAATACACAGAGATAGAAAATACATAAAGGATTCCCCAAACCCCTATTTGCTACAGGAATATTTTTTGGTATTCTTGAGTTCCAGAGCTTTTGGAATAATCTTTTCTCTCCCCTAAAACATTAATTATCTTTCATATAATACATCAACGACAGTAAAAATATAATTTAAACTAATTTAGATTTAAAAATCTGAACATGTTCCCTATCAGTGATGGGCAGGTGCTGATTTTGCTATTTGCCATACATTAAAAATGCATTTCATTGAATAAATGTCTTCTAAAAGGATCATGTCTGTAATTTCTAAATTAAAATACATTGAAGGAAAAAGCCTCAGTACAAGAAGGAAATTCTTCAAAATAAAAGTAATTTTCATTGAATGTGTTTTTTATAAAACAGGCATACAAATCCAATAGAGGGAACAAGAGCTAAACTAACCACAATTTTCATGGATGACATGTCACATAATTTTAGGATGAGTTGAGTTTCATCTTGTCTAGTTTCAATTTTCCTATATTGAAGCCAAGACTGTGGAGGAACTGGTTTGCTGCTAGACTCTCGAATACTTGGAAACACTTGTTTTGGTTAGTAACATGACTTGATTGTAGGAAGCTGCTATGTTTTTCATGACCTTTGATATAAACAGGCAACAGGTGACTCATCATCGCAGCCCGAGTCACTCACACCTGGAGACTGGTTTTTGTGGTTCTTCCAACCTTGTCACACACACACAAAAAAATGAATTGAGATATAGCAGAAACTGCACGCTTAAATCTTATAGTTTAGTATATACATAGGGGAGCGTGTATGTTGTACCTGCTCATTTGAAAAGAGATCATATTCCTTTGACAAGTCAGTCTGCCAGTGATAAAAGGCCATAACAGAAAGAAAAATGGAATGTCATGGTGACATTCTGTTGAATCAAACAATGGAATTTGTACAGTGTGTGTACTTAGTACATCGAAGATATGAAATGATCGGTTAAACTTTATTTCGATGATTCACTTTAGACATTCTATAACTTTGCAACTACATGTCAACTAACTCTTGTTAGAGTATTAGTGGACTGACTGTTAGGTTAGGGTTAGGTGTTAGAGTTAGTAGAATGTCTCTTGGGGAGCATCAAAACAAAGTGTTATTATGAACAGTCTACTTATACTTTAATAAGAGTTAGTTGAAATGTAGTTGCAAAGTTTCTAGTTTTAGTTTGTAGAATGTCTCAAGTGGACCATCGAGATAAAGTGTTACCAAATTATCTTATAGAACAATTCATGGTTTAACAATACTGTTCTTGTTTCAGAGTGTCTCAGCTGCAGCTATACAGTATTATGGTGAAGCAGAATTTGCCATTTCTACACTGATCTCTTACTTTTGTGGTCTAATGTGTGCAACTGCTGTAAAAAAAAAAAAAAAAAAAAAAAAGCAAAGTGTCTATTTAAATCCAGCATACCAAGCAGATAAAGATCAGTGTGCTTCAGTGTTGCTGTGAGCGTTGCACAGTTGTCTTCCCTGCTTCTTTAAAGATGTAAAGTTTTTACACCCACAGATATTTTCAGTATGAGCATATAGATATTGATGTGTGACCTCAAAATTCGAGGTAAATACACAACACCACATTTCATCTCCAGAGAGTGAGAAACGACTGTAACAGAGAAATAGAATTTGGAAGCTCTGAAACGAGTCATATAAATGAGTTTAATGATAAAATGAGTAGAGGAAAGGACAGGAGAGAGAAATGGCATATCCGGTGTTTTTTTACAGCATGTTTTTCTAACAAAGGTATCTGTGAATAGCACACATACTTTTCAAACAACAGCACAGAATAGAATGGGATGACAGGTATACACACACCTGCAAAAGTGAACAGGAGTCAAAATCTTGTAGTTTTGTCTAAAAAGCCATTGCTTTTTAAGTGAACCTCTAATTCAAATATACACATTCAGCAGAGCATCAACAATGGTGCCACCATCTTGTTTTCTGTGATTTCCTTTATAGTAGAGGATTGACTTGTCCTGACGTTTTATGACATCAAAACATTTCCACACTTAGCTTATTAACAAGCAGTTCCACTGGAATTACAGTTCATCTAGAACACTCCAATTCTGCCCATATATCTATACAGCTGGCAATACTGGTTTAGACAACAAATGTAGTTTTTCTTCTACACATGATGTGGTTCACAATATGTATCCACAGTAATCAGTATCAGTTCCTTCTGTAAAATTTTTGGTATCAAAGAGCACACCCAGGTTCCTAACTGACAACAATCTTTCATTTGAAAGCCATGTTTCTAGTCTTTCATCTTTCACATTTCTAACATCTGTAAAACCGCATTCTTCCATCTAAAAAAAATGTATCTAAATTACGATATACTCTCAATGACAAATGCAGAACAGTTAGTTCATGCGTTTATGACCTCAAGGCTAGATTATTGTAATGCTTTGCTGGGTGGTTGCCCTGCTCACTTGATAAACAAACTACATCTGGTCCAATACGCAGCAGCTAGAGTTCTTACTATAACCAGGAAGTATGACCATATTGGCCCGGTTCGGTCAACACTGCATTAGCGCCCTTATAGACATCGCATAATTACATTTTACAAAGCACTCAGTGGTTTAGTTCCCCAGTACCTGAGCAAGCTCTTAATGCATTATATAGTCCCACACGTCTATTGCAATCTCAGAATTCTGGCCAGTTGATAATACCTAGAATATCAAAATAGACCGAATAGAATCATTTTCTTTTTTAGCATCTAAACGTTTGAACAGTCTTCCTGGCATTGTTCGGGAAACACACTCTGTCAGTTTAAATATAGAGTATAAAAAAACCCGGCATACACAACATATTATCTACTTCTAAGTGTCAACTAAACGATCCTCTGCGATGGCCTCCTAGATGAATGGCAAGAAAAAAAGTCTTCTGTTTTCAATTAAAAAGGTGTCATTTAAGTGACCCCTAAGATAATGACAACGGAAGTGATTCCATCAAAAACTTACTTTACAGCAGTTCTAGGGAAAAGTTATTAGCAAGCTAAAGCCAAAATAATCTCTGTCCATTAATTTTCCTATTATCACCGTGAAGCTGCTTTGAAACACTCTATAGTGTAAAAAGCGCTATGTAAATGAAGATGACTATTGTTGTATTATTGTTATCAGTTAACTGTTTCAACAGCTAAAATATGAAATTTTTGAAGAAAAAAAAACACACACACACAAAAAAACAGAGAGACAGGTGGAAGAGATGATGAAGAGATAGTCAAGTCAAGCCACCTTTACTTATTTAGTGCTTTTTACAATGCAAATTGTGGCAAAGCAGATTGCATTAATAATTGGCAAATCATTTTTGCCTGCACAGCAGCTCCCAAAGAAAATGGTGTCATTGTCCAGGTTATTCTATATATTATTTATTCATTCCGTTGCAAAGATCAATAGTTATTAGTCTAGTTAATTTATGTATATCAGCACTGCAGAAAACAGTGACGTAATCGTCCGGCTCAGCTCAATTCGCATACAACGTCGCCAATGCAGGCATATCAAAAACACTGCTGAATATCAAGCAAGTGTCCCCAACTTAAGCAAGCCAAAGGCAACACCAGCAAGGAACCAAAACTCCAACAAAATGGAGAAAAAAAACCTTGGGAGAAACCAGGCTTACCCAGCCAACACATCCATGTGGGACCCAGGTGGGTCTGGTGTGGGTTGCCTAAGTGGGGCCCAGACAGTTTTGTCCTTGGTTTCCATGTAGGCCCCACATGGGTTAGCCCAGATGAAATGAACACTGCGCAGTGTGCACACTACAGGCTGTTAAATGTAACCCTGAATCAGTG
Organism: Opsariichthys bidens; assembly: GCA_037194245.1. Taxonomy (NCBI): domain Eukaryota; kingdom Metazoa; phylum Chordata; class Actinopteri; order Cypriniformes; family Xenocyprididae; genus Opsariichthys; species Opsariichthys bidens. The sequence goes on along the minus strand of CM074305.1, from coordinate 13,195,746 downwards.
TTGGAGTTAATGAGATAATGAAGTGATTGAGTGATGACTGAACATTAATGATGAACACCTGCTGTTAACAAGCCGAATCAATGAAGAAAAGATGAACAACAAGAACAGAAACTACAGCTTCAGCCACAGTCTTAGATGAAATCAACTGAAGATAAAAGACATTCAATCTCTGAAGATCTGATTAATCAACTCCACAAACAGCATTACCAGCTTCACTTTTTACTGTCTTTATTTTCACAAGTCTACAGAAGCTCTTATTGAGAATTAACAGAGATTTAGATGTTGTTTTATTGGTCAAGAAAAATAATAAAAAATAAAAAATGACACCACCACAGAGTTTGCTTTATTTGGGCTCTTGACCCTTCCTTACTTAAGTTAGATTTCTCTCTGTAGTAACACATGCATTGTTATAAAACAGTGAGGTCGCTGCCTTTCTATAATAATATAGTTATTGTGAGATTGTATTACAGTATCTGATCATATGTTTATTTGATAAATTCTGGTTTTACAGCATAGGTGGAAACAACTATAGCTAGCTATTTAGCTATAAATAATTTTAAATTGATACAGTTCATAGAAAAATTGAAACGACTGCATCACTTTGTAGCAACTTGCTCAAATGGATGAAATATATTCACAACCGAATCATAACACGTTATGACTAATCGTGAATATGAATCAACCACGAAGGGAATTAGGTATATATCGATAATCAATTACAATGAATTATAATTAATCATGAACATATATGATCTAAAATTATTTCTAATTTTAGAATTAATTTAGAAAGACTGGTTTGTTTTGTCCAGCAAAACTATCAGTCCGATTTTCTTATCAATTCTAGAAAGGAAGTTTTCTTCTCTGGCCACGAAAAGGAAACTTATTCTAGTATTTAAAAAGCATAAAGCTAGCGAAATCAAACGTTAAAGTGACTTGGTTCATGTATGAGTTACCCAGAGACAACGAATTGTGTGAATACAAGGTGTTTAATATATGATATATATACACAAATACATACAACTAAATCTAAGCAGAGCATACAATGAAATAACGAAAGGAAAGAAAGAAAGAGTTGATCAAAGAAGGCAAGATTACAAACAGTTCAACCTTTTGAGAGCCAGCAACGAAATCACTTCAGACAATAAAGTTAAAGCGCATCGAAATTAATTCAGATACTTGCATTTGTACTTTGTGCTGTGGTGAATGCCGTTCAAACTTCCGTGCGGAGCTGGAGTTTCTATTGGTCTCTTCCTGAGGTGATTCTTCGGCGGGAATTTCAAAACGGAACTAACTGTTTGTAAAATGCCGGAAAATAAAAGAAAGAAGTGTGTCTCGTCTAAGATGAAAACGACTGAGCGTGGATCCGCTTGTGTTTAGGTGTTATAAAGGTAACTCCAGTCACACCCATTCTGGGCCGTACGGACCAATAGGGAACATGGACTTTTAGCGGGAAAACGTTCCTTTGTCTGTTTTTATGGCCTAATTTGCATTATCTACAGAGGTGCTTAAGCTGGGTTCTTTTCCCTCCAAAGTACCTTAAAAGTAGAATAATGCATATTATCACAATAAGACACCAATATCTAGGTATGAAATTAACAGAGGAACGTTTTGAATCCAAGAAACGCATGTTTCTGACTCTCTTTTAGGAAGTAAATGTTCTTACATTGAAATATAAGCATTTTACAGTGAAACTAACACAACTACAAGATGTAACTAAGTGGGAGTAATATGGACATGCATACAAAAGTAAAGCACAGGAAAAACACTTAGGGAATATTCATATTTTGATGAATGTCTCTATGTGTGTGCGTGGAATTCATTCCACTGGTCTTGTGAGGGACAAGGAATTTGGTGTGAGCTGATTAGTATCTCTTTGAAGATGGGAGATTCTGCCTTGTCTCGCACCTCGCCACTTAAAGTGTCACTTGTCCGTGGGGGGGACCAGGACATTCGGAGCCGACTAAGATTTACTTATGCGACTCAGAGAGTTAAAAGCTTTTCTTAAAACCTAAAATGAATTGGTCGTTCATGATCCGGTCCAGTCCAGACGCTACAGTCCCCCTTTCGGCCGACGACGTTCATGTTTGGAACATCGTGGGACGTTCCTCTGGCAAGTGGATCATGATGGTCGGGCAGCAGGTGGGTTTCAGTTGTCCTGCTTGTCCCCTCAGTTCAATGTCAGATGCTGGACCTGGTGATGTTAGGTCAGACAGCTGTCCTCTGGTTGCCTGGAGGCACAGGAGGGTGAGCCACAGCAGCATCCTGGCACAGAAGAGAGAGAGAGAGAGAGAGAGAGAGAGCGGGGGGGGGGGATTGGTAGGTCAGCGAGGGATGTCCTTTGTTGGTGAGGACAGTCTTTTAGCTCCGAGGATTGCAACAGAGTTTAGCTTGCATTGTCCCCTCCCTGCCTGTCTCTGTCAGCAGCCACATGTCTTTTGATTTGGTTACGGTGGACCCACTTGAAAATTGGGTCTTTCTGTCCCCGGCTCAGTTGGATTCGGTACGCAACAGGGGAAAGTTTGTCTACAATCTCATAAGGTCCCATCCAGTGAGGCAGAAGTTTCTTTGACAGCCGCTTGGAGGCTGTCTTGGGTGGCTGGATGAAACGGTAGTACCAGACCCTGTCACCCACCGTCAGTTCCTGGTGTGATGCTTTCCGGTCATAATATGCTTTCTGGCCCTCAGCACTCTTTTGAAGCTGTTGTTGGGCAAAAGCAAATGTTGTTCTCAGGTGTCTGTGTAGTTCATCAAGGTACTGGTGAGTGGTATAGGCTGTGACAAGGCTGGAGTCTCCCGGTTGATACAGCAGGTGCAGCGGCAGTGTCATCTGCCGGCCTGTCATTAGTTCAAAGGGAGACACACGTGTTGACTCCTGCGGTGTAGCTCTGATGGCCATAAGCACCAGAGGAAGTTTCACATCCCAGTCTTTCTGGTTAGCCGACACATATTTCCTCAGCATGCTGACCACAGTTCGATTGGTTCGTTCCACTTGGCCTGATGAGATGGGGTAGTGGCTGATGTGCAGTTGAGCTTGTATACCCAGGAGTTTCCACATATGCTGCATGATGTCAGCTGTAAAGTGAGTGCCTCTGTCAGAGTAGAACTCCTTCTGTGGATCAGGATAAGCCAGACATGGAGCTGTACATAAATGTCGTTTCAGTTCATTCATGGCAGTTGCTTGAGCTTCTGTCCAGACGAACGGGCAGTCCTTTTTCAGCAGGGCAGTTAGAGGTCGTGCAATGTCCGAGTAGTTCTCAATGAACTGCCGTGAGTAGTTGCAGACACCTAGAAAACTGCGCAGCTCTGAGACATTGGTGGGAGGCTTGATGTTCTGAATGGCTTGGACACGGCTGGACTGTGGTTCAATACCCTGGGATCCGATGAGTAGACCCACATAATTGACCTTGGTTCGGCACCACTGTCCTTTGTGGAGGGCAATCTTTGCGCCGGCAGCCGTTAACTGGGTTAGAACATGGTCTATCTCTTTCATGTGGTCAGCCACAGTTGTGCTTTTCATCAAAACATCGTCCACATAAATTAAATTCCCTCTAATTCTGGCATCTGGACATGCTTTGTTCAGGAAGATGTTGAACTCGGCTGGTGAGTTGGCATAGCCGAACGGGCACCTTGTGAAAGTGTACTGTCGGTTGCAGAAGGTGAAAGCCAGCTTGTGTTGATCCCCTGGATGCACGGGTATGGTCCAGAATCCCGAGGCAACATCGAGTGTAGAAAAGATTGTGGCCCCTTTGATTCTAGGTAGCTCCTGCTCCAGCTGTGTCATGGGCCATCGTGACAGCGGCACTTGCTGGTTCAACTTCCTGTAGTCGATTGTAGGTCGCCACTTGCCGTTTGGCTTGAGAACGGGCCATATGGGGGCAGAATAGGTGCTGTTGCATGGACGGATGACACCTTTGTCAAGCATGGAGTCGATGATTTCCTGCACTGGTTCATGTGAGGCGATGGGAATCTTGTATTGCTTGACAAAAGTGGGAGGAGCATTTGGGTGTGTTGGAATACGCACCGTGTGGAGGTTAGTGAGGCCACAGTCTAAAGAGTCTTTGGCAAATGATGCTTTGAACTTGTACAGGACCTGTCTGAGTTTTTGACGGTCTGCATTGTTCTTTAAGGCGTCTGCGTCTTTCAGAATTTGTTGGACCTGAGTCTCAAATCCTGGAAATGGCTCCTCCGTTGTTGTGGCACTGGTCAAGTCAGCAGTCAATGGTGAAGCAATTTCATCACTCTCACAAGCAGGCTGGTTAGAGACTGTGTACACTGTAAGGTGTCGGTCCTCTGTCAGCTCCGTTCTGCATACTTGTTCTGTGGCCACTGGCATGACAGACGTTATGGAAATGATCTTGAAGGGTGCTGTGAACACTGTATTGTCCAAGCTCCCTTCTGGTATCATTACAGATGGGATTGAACCAATGACTGGTAAAGTGAGATCAAAGTCATGGAAATCGTGACTCACTAGCCAACCCAAGCGGTAGCCCTTGGGAATTCCAATGTCTGTCGCCGTGCAGTTGTTGAACAGGATGTAGACTACGCGGGATGACACTTCCGTGAGGGGAGTGGCTTCCAGAGTGAGTCCAAGTTCCACGCATTCAGGTGACTGTTGAAAGAAACCCAGTGTGTGGTTTAGGGTTTGACCACGTCGCATGTTGAGCCGAACAGCAACCCCTTTGGTGTAAGCTGGTACTACAGTTCCTTGTTCACTGACCAGGGTGCAGACCTCTGGAATGGTCTGGCCTGACAGGAGGTTCTCAGTGTCGACGGGCGTAACAGGGGCTGTGAGGTCATTGGGGCCCACACCACCTCGTTAATAAAGTCTACATGAGCCTTGAGGCGAATCAAAACGTCCGCTCCAATGTAGACGTCATGTGGCAGGTCCCGAAGAACCAGGAAGTAATGAGTCAAACACCGGCCGTTCCATTTCAAGTTCAAAACGCAGATGCCCTTGGCAGTTGTCATGGTTGACAGATGAGGGTCCAAAGGGAAGCGGGTGCGCTTTTTGGCAGACGGAAGGTCAGGTGTGTCCTCAATGAGAGCATTGCAGAGTGTGTGACTGATGGCTGAGTTGTCAGCCCACAGTGCGAGAACAATGTCTGTTGTCTTTGCATCATTCAGTTGCAGGTCTGCCATGACCTTAGGGCAGTAGGAGTCAGAGTCTCTGTTAAGTTGCAGAGTGCAGAGTAGCGAACTTGAACTTTGCTCTGGTGCTGAGACGATGTTCTCACGCCTAGCTGTGAGATTTCCCGTGACCTCGGTGACCTGACAGTCTGGCTCAGGTGATCTGGGTGACTGGAGAGACAGAGGTTCTCGTACTTGAGCCCAAATTTTCAGCTGTCTGAAGTCCAATAAGGGCTCAAAGCGATCTAGCAGATCTTTGCCAATGAGAATGGGAAATGTGTCCATTTGTGATATGTACACAGGATGTACCAGGCTCATTGGACCGATGGTCAGGTGAATGGGAGCTATCTGTTCAAGTTGGACCTCATCTTGACTGTATGACTGCACATTCAACTCACATTTTTGTGATTTAAGAGTTCGATTCTGTCTCTTAGCTTCAGCTCTGAGTCTATCAAAGAAGTCTGATGACATCAAAGTGAGATCTGCGCCGGTGTCTACCAGGGCTTCAATTTTCACATCATTTTCCACAGTGATGGTGAGGTAGAGTTTCCGGGCCACCCCCTTTTCGATCAGATTCCCCAGGAGTCTTGGTACTGGGGCTTGTGTGCTGACCGATAGGCAGTTGGGGCCGGTCTCTTGCAGTTCGTTAGGGAGGCAGACAACCAAAACAGCACTTTCTGGTACCTTGGAGTCTTTGTTGACAGCGTGATGAAAGGTGTTGGTCTGCTCCGGGTGTGCAACCATCAGCTGAGGTGATTGAGAGATGCTGTCATTTAGTGATGCGTGAGCTGTTTCTGTGGTCAGTGGCTGGTCGGCAGGGATCTGGGGTTTAGGTTCTGTCTGAGGAATGTCAGAGCTGATCTTGGAGACAGGCCTCACTCCTAGTCATAAGGAGTCTGGCTTCTCTGTCTTGTCTTCCTTGTGGGGTTTCTTTTGGATCAGTTCCTTGAGAATCCTCAAGATCTCCGCAGACTCAGACGCTGCTGCTCTGTTCTGCTCTTGCGAGGGCTCAGACTTGGGCTTGTTAGGGACCTGTCGAGAGGCATTCCGCTGCTGGCTGTTGGGACTTGATGCTCTGGCAGATGAGTGTCTGCCATTTCTGGACCGTCGGCTGGCATTCCACGCCGCATCACCCTTTGGGTTGTTGGATGGACCTGAGTAGTCCCAGGTTCTTTCAGAGCGTCCGGCCGGGTGCTTGGGACGGGCACCCTCAGCGTGAGGCTGCCCTCTGCTGGCTGGGAGCGGCTTTGACGGCCTGTTATACACTCTGTCACTGTGGGGTGGCTGTGCGCCCTCTAGGGCCAGTTCATTTTGAAAGTGAGCAGAGACAGGGTAGATGGCTGGGTTTTTTACAGTCTTTTCAGAAACAGTCTTTTGCTTGACATGAGCCTTATGGACTAAGTCTCGCAGCTGTTGGGTAGACATGCTGCGCGGACAGGCCAGGACTCCTAGGTGATGACTCACCGCAGGATGCAGGTTTCGGAGGAACAGAGTTCTGAAGTTGAAGTCCTCCTCCATGCCTGGCTCATTGCGTGCTCCGAAGTAGGCCCGTCGCAGCCTGTTGTAGTAAGCCTGTGGAGTTTCAAGTCGGCCCTGTTTAAGGTCCATAGCAGCGATGAGCCCTTGGTCCGATTCAGGGTCAGAAAACTCTCTGATCAGAGCCTGTCGCAGCTTCTGGTAGTCGGACTTGACAGTTTCTGATTGCCGATCTAGAAAGCTTCGCACATCACGGCTTGACGTGATTCTGAGCAAATACAATCTGTCCCATGCATTCACGTTGGGCACATTTTGCAAAAGAAAGTCTATGTCCTGCAAGTAGGCGTGCATGTCGTGGCCTCCTGCAGGGTTTGGGGTGAATGTGGGAATGTTTCTGGCAAGCTTGTCAAGTTCTTTGGGAGCCATGCTGTGACTTGTGGCACGGACTTTCTGGAAAGGCTCCCACCCCTTTGTTGCCGATGAAGGTTCTGGGATGCCGGAGGGTGGCATCCTGAACGGTGAGCTTTCATCCCCTTTTTGTACAAGGGACTCTTGACTGGGAGGCCTGGGCTCACGGGCCAGGGAAAACTGTGTGATGGGTGTTTCCCCTCCCTGGTAGCTTTGCAGGTTATAAGAATATTTTAATTCTCTGTGAACAATATCAAGTTCATCTTTTAAATAGTCTCTTTGTTGTACTAAAGAAAGGATTTCAGCTCGGGCCGCCTGCAGGTGGTTTTCACAGGCCTTGGCCTTAGCATCAATTTCTTTTAGTTCGGTCTCTATTCTTGCTAGGAGAGCACCACTGTGTTGGAGTTTTTCAGTCAGTTCCTTTCTGGATTCTCTCTCCAACTGCTCTTTATGCTCTGTCTCTAGATGGAGCTCTGCCAGGGCTTTTTGGAGTCTTTCCACCTTCTCCTGTAGCTCTGGGTCCTTTTCATCCGCGGTCCCGTGCTGGTTCTGGGTCTCGAGGAGTAGCTGGTCTAGGCGCTGTTGAGCAGTGGCCTGGTTTCTCCTGGCCTCCTCGGCCTGGAGCTTGAGCGCTGTTGCTTCTTGCTCCAGTTGGATGTTGCTCTGTTCGCTGAGACGTGCCTGGACGATGAGGTTGTGGGCGAGTCCACCGACGATCTTGGCCCATTCTTTGTGGGTGTAGCTCTGCGTCGGATCGTGGGCCATCAGCCTGTTCAAGTCGTCGTCCAGTTGTTCTCTGCTCAGTTGCTGTAGGTCCCCAGCGGCGTTGGGCAGGAACGTGTTGGTCATGTCACTCAGCCAGGTCTCGAGATGATCCCAGTGGGTGCCAGGGCTGGATGATCGGGACATAGTGGCTCACTGTTGGCGAGAGAAAGACAGCACAAAGAGACCAATGCAAGTCCGTGCAAAATTAATCGAGCTACGGTAATATGTAATTCTGTGCACGCAGTGTGATTTTGACAAACTGGGGTAGACAGTTAGTCGAATATTAGGCCAGACACTTAACGTCTATGGCCGTGAATGGCCAGGTGGGGCCGATTCGTGTGGGTGAGCGCCGGGTCTAAATAAAGATTTTGACGGGTAGCTTAGTTGGTCATCTAATGACTCTGGCTGCTTGGGTCGTCGATCTATTATTCAGCTTTCCTTGATGGCTCTCATAGGTTCTGCTTTTACGTGAACTGAAAGAAGAAAGAAAAAAAAAAACACAAGAGAACAGCAACAGAAAACTGAACAAAAGATACCAAATGATTAAAGAGAAAAGAAAAATAAATAGAAACAAAATAGGAACAGGAAAAGATATAGGGGAGGAAGAAGGCTTAAGCTTGCTATCACTGCTGGGGTTTATGGCAGGCCTGACGAGGGCGCTGTCAAGTTATACACCCTAGGGGGATGGTATGGCTTAAGAACCGAAGAATAAGCCAAACACTTAAATGCTCACAGAATATCTAATGTTCTATGGATTACTTGAAGTGAATGGGCAGTATACCATTTAACTATGCCTGGAGTGAATTGGGATTGTTCAGGTGAGAACTCAGTGGCAGGGCTAACCTCCCTGACGGCTCCAACCACTCGACTGCGGTGTCCCCGGGCACCCTGCTCCCCTTGTGTCACGGTGCGACCGCTCAAACAGCAATGACTTTTAGCACAATTGGACAACACCCAAGCGAGGCGTGTCAACGGCCAGACTGCCGAGTCAAAATTGGGTTTCGCCTGATAACCCCCTTTGGAGTCAGTCACCGCAGTGGTGTACTGCTACAAATTGGGCGGTTCCGTCGGTGCGGACACCTAATCAGGGTAATTAACCAAAATTGGCCTTGTGGACAGCTGGACTCGTTGACTCCTACACCTGAAGTGTCCAATTGCTGATGTCGGCTGCGTGTCAGCACCAATAGCACGAGAACAGAAATGTCAGAGATTCACACACAGCCAGCGTCGTGTCCGGCAGACCAGGCGCCTCTGCTCACTGGCACTCAATCCGAAAACAACCGTCACTTCACTACAGAGCACTAGGGGAAGTACTATCCGCAAGTACACAAAATGGCTGAACAACTGCAACTTAATGTTAATTTAGATTTAAATTCTTGCTTAAACCAAATTTAAATCATTAAGTATATGGGGTAAAGGAATGGAGCTTATAATGATATTAAACAGAATAAACCATCTGAAAAGCAGAAATAGAACTAAGCAATAAAGCAGAAATAACACAACTCAAAGTGAAATCTCAAGAGAAAAGAGAGAAAGCCTTCTTTGTCTGGGACTGCCCGCTAGGGGGAGTGCAACAAAATGAACAAATGCCAATGGATGGCACAGAAAAACTTAATTTAAATTCAAATTAAAACTTTGTTTAATTAAATTTAAACAAGTGTGCAAAACAAGAGAGGCTTAACTCAAATAATAAGGAATGCAAGTGAAACACTAATAGAATTACTGAAATAGCTGAAAAGGAAGAAATTGCAATAAAATAATATAAACTAAAAATAAAAGGAGAGAGAGAAAGGAAATTGACTTATCTGGGGAAGGCCCACTAGGTGGCGTGCCTCCAGTAAGTGAATTCCCGGTGTTGGAAGGGGAAACTTAATTTAAATTTGAATTAAAACTTGTTAAAACCAAATTCCAAATAAGTATGCCAAGTTCCAAATAATAGCAGTCAATAAAATAACAGAAACAGGATTAAGAATAGCCAAAGGGAAAAATTGGAATGACCACAATGGAATAAACAAGAGGAAAGAAAAGCAGCAGACCTAACGGAGAATGCCCACGAGATGGCGTCAGTGAGCCCACACAACAACGACGTCACGAGAGTGGGGTGTGTCCCACGCTTACACAGGTCGCCCTCTGGTGGTTAGTCAGAGGTACTGTGATCTACCCTCACTCAGTCGTGAGTGAATTAAATAATGATGCGTTCGTGCACGCATACAACGTTTTAGATCTCAGCAGATCCTTTTGCGCTAGTTTACAGCACAAGAATGTGTAACTTTGCAGGATTTCTTCGCTGCTGTTACAAATTAACACTTGATCAATGTGTTAAAATAAATGACTCCGATTTACAAATAATTCAGATAACTATGTTCTTCTAAATAGATTTGCATTAGGCGAGCACTGGGTAGCTAAGCCAGTGGTTTGACCTAACAGAGTCTAATCGCTTAGTTGAATAACACTGGATATACGCAATGAATCAAATCTAGCGATACAAATAAAGGCCTTTTAGAAAGATAAGAGGAACATCGCTCAAATCAATCTGTCTTCGCGCTGAAAGAAGGTTTCTTCGTTCTAACAGGCGGAAAAACTAATATTAAAATGTGCTGTGAAGAGATTTTGATCCTCTTTACAGGAACAATTTTAATATTGTGAACTGCAGTTAATTCTAGACGGTTAACAGTAGCTACAATGTTAGACAAATATAGCAGTTGTTACCGCGGGGCAATGGTGAGACGCGCGTTGCGACTCTCACTGCATGAAAACGCGCATGAACACATTAATAAACACACAAAGATTGAAACTGTGTCGCTCAACACAAAACCAAGTTTAAAACGACGCCCGCATTCTCCACCAAAAATATATGTAGCAACTTGCTCAAATGGATGAAATATATTCACAACCGAATCATAACACGTTATGACTAATCGTGAATATGAATCAACCACGAAGGGAATTAGGTATATATCGATAATCAATTACAATGAATTATAATTAATCATGAACATATATGATCTAAAATTATTTCTAATTTTAGAATTAATTTAGAAAGACTGGTTTGTTTTGTCCAGCAAAACTATCAGTCCGATTTTCTTATCAATTCTAGAAAGGAAGTTTTCTTCTCTGGCCACGAAAAGGAAACTTATTCTAGTATTTAAAAAGCATAAAGCTAGCGAAATCAAACGTTAAAGTGACTTGGTTCATGTATGAGTTACCCAGAGACAACGAATTGTGTGAATACAAGGTGTTTAATATATGATATATATACACAAATACATACAACTAAATCTAAGCAGAGCATACAATAAAATAACGAAAGGAAAGAAAGAAAGAGTTGATCAAAGAAGGCAAGATTACAAACAGTTCAACCTTTTGAGAGCCAGCAACGAAATCACTTCAGACAATAAAGTTAAAGCGCATCGAAATTAATTCAGATACTTGCATTTGTACTTTGTGCTGTGGTGAATGCCGTTCAAACTTCCGTGCGGAGCTGGAGTTTCTATTGGTCTCTTCCTGAGGTGATTCTTCGGCGGGAATTTCAAAACGGAACTAACTGTTTGTAAAATGCCGGAAAATAAAAGAAAGAAGTGTGTCTCGTCTAAGATGAAAACGACTGAGCGTGGATCCGCTTGTGTTTAGGTGTTATAAAGGTAACTCCAGTCACACCCATTCTGGGCCGTACGGACCAATAGGGAACATGGACTTTTAGCGGGAAAACGTTCCTTTGTCTGTTTTTATGGCCTAATTTGCATTATCTACAGAGGTGCTTAAGCTGGGTTCTTTTCCCTCCAAAGTACCTTAAAAGTAGAATAATGCATATTATCACAATAAGACACCAATATCTAGGTATGAAATTAACAGAGGAACGTTTTGAATCCAAGAAACGCATGTTTCTGACTCTCTTTTAGGAAGTAAATGTTCTTACATTGAAATATAAGCATTTTACAGTGAAACTAACACAACTACAAGATGTAACTAAGTGGGAGTAATATGGACATGCATACAAAAGTAAAGCACAGGAAAAACACTTAGGGAATATTCATATTTTGATGAATGTCTCTATGTGTGTGCGTGGAATTCATTCCACTGGTCTTGTGAGGGACAAGGAATTTGGTGTGAGCTGATTAGTATCTCTTTGAAGATGGGAGATTCTGCCTTGTCTCGCACCTCGCCACTTAAAGTGTCACTTGTCCGTGGGGGGGACCAGGACATTCGGAGCCGACTAAGATTTACTTATGCGACTCAGAGAGTTAAAAGCTTTTCTTAAAACCTAAAATGAATTGGTCGTTCATGATCCGGTCCAGTCCAGACGCTACAACTTCGACACAAACATCAAGAACCAGCATATACATCTCAACAATGGTGATGCAAAAAAAAACCCTTTCACACTGCAATGCATGCTGGGTATAAACATAGGACAAAAATCCCATCATGCACTGCAGTATGAATAATTATTGTCACCACTGTTGAGGATTGTATGCAATGTTTTCATGTATAAGCCTGAGAGGTAATAGTTGCCCTTTTTTTTGTTTAGCACTGAACCGTTATGGTAGCATCTGTCTTAGATTTTTTTTAGTAAATGATGATCAAGACATCAGAGAGAAAGAGCTCTCATTATGATTTTCATTTGAAATGGCTCTCAAGCAGAAAAGTGAAGCTGATCTTCTCCGTTAGACTTTTAATTCAGCAATGTACCAATGTTTGGTGTAAACCACTATCGTAATCAGTCATACGTAAGTCATAAAAGGGTAACTATCCCAACTAAAACAAACCCTGACCACCATGATGGTTGCATAATTTCTGACCAATAAAACAACATCTAAACCTCTGTTAATTCTCAATAAGAGCTTCTGTAGACATGTGAAAATAAAGTCAGTCTAGTCAGTAATAAGTGAAGCTGGTAATGCTGTTTGTGGAGTTGATTAATCAGATCTTCAGAGATTGAATGTCTTTTCTCTTCAGTTGATTTCATATAAGACTGCGGCTGAAGCTGTAGTTTCTGTTCTTACTTTGTAGAGTCCTTACTAGAACCAGGAAGTATGAACATATTAGCCCGGTTCTGTCAAAACTACACTGGCTCCCTATTAAACATCGTATAGATTTTAAAATCTAGCTAATTACTTACAAAGCACTAAATGGCTTAGCTCCCCAGTACCCGCGTGAGCTCTTAATGCATTATAGTCCTTCACGCCTATTACGATCTCAGAATTCTGGCCAGTTGTTAATACCTAGAATATCAAAATCAACCGCAGGCGGTAGATCCTTTTCCTATTTGGCACCGAAACTCTGGAACAATCTTCCTAGCATTGTTCGGGAAGCAGACACACTCTGTCAGTTTAAATCTAGACTAAAAATGCATCTATTTAACCTGGCATACACATGACGCACAATAAACTTTTGTCTTCATATCCGTTAAAGGATTGTTAGGCTGCATAGATCAGGTCAGCCGGAACCGGGAACACTTCCTATAACACCAGATGTACTCGTTACATCAGAAGAAGAATGGCATCTACGCTAATTTTTTGTCTCTCTGCTTATCCCGAGGTTTACCAATTAACGTGATTGGCTGGATCTGGGCCGTGTCCAGGTCGGACGGGGAACCTGTGCCTGTGTGCGGCAGCAATGTGGCCCTGTGGTGTCGGTGCAGACTGTGTTAACTAGCTCATCCTTTGTGAAGACCTTACCGACTCATCAGCCAGTGGCACATATCCCAACAAACCGTCCCATACCGGTGTGATCATAAGATCTTAAACTAGATGGAACTAGATTAAATATTTTGACTGTTGCGATTCCAAATCGGTTTAAAGACCCGTAACTCTGCCTGAGTATCGGACAAGTGTTCACTGTTGGCCAGAGGAGAACTGGCCCCCCGACTAAGCCTGGTTTCTCCCGAGGTTTTTTTTCTCCATTTGTTGGAGTTTTGGTTCCTTGCCGCTGTTGCCTTTGCTTGCTTACGTTGGGGACACTTGCTTGATATTCAGCAGTGTTTTTGGTATGCCTGCATTGGCGCCGTTGTATGCGAACTGAGCTGAGCCGGACGATTACGTCACTGTTTTCTGCAGTGCTGATATACATAAATTAACTAGACTAATAACTACTAATATTTGGAACGGAATGAATCAATAATATATAGAATAAGCTGCACAATGACACCATTTTCTTATTAATGTAAAGCTGCTTTGCCACAATCTGCATTGTAAAAAGCGCTATATAAATAAAGATGACTTGACTTGACTTGACTTGTTCTTGTTCATCTTTTCTTCATTGATTCGGCTTGTTAACAGCAGGTGTTCATCATTAATGTTCAGTCATCACTCAATCACTTCATTATCTCATTAACTCCAACACTGATTCAGGGTTACATTTAACAGCCTGTAGTGTGCACACTGCGCAGTGTTCATTTCATCTGGGCTAACCCATGTGGGGCCTACATGGAAACCGAGGACAAAACTGTCTGGGCCCCACTTAGGCAACCCACACCAGACCCACCTGGGTCCCACATGGATGTGTTGGCTGGGTAGTCGGGGGGGCAGTTCTCCTCTGGCCAACAGTGAACACTTGCCCGATACTCAGGCAGAGTTACAGGTCATAAGTCTGATTGGAGACACAACAGTCAAAATATTTAATCCAGTTCCATCTAGTTTAAGATCTTTTTAATCACACCGGTATGGGACGGTTTGTTGGGGATATGCGCTACTGGCTGATGAGTCGGGAAGGCCCTCACAAGGGATGAGCTACAGAGCGGAAAGAGGACAAATGGATATACTAACAGTTATTTGGTTTCACAGGAGATGGAAGGAGATCATGAATGAACACTGCGGACCACACACTTCGGTGACAGAGTTGGTATCGTGGGGTAATCCAGAGAATGGAGATTGCAGGAGACAGACGAATGGGGATACAGTGGAGACCCAGGCAAGCTAAGCAGGCAAGCTTCTGTGTTTTCTTCCGTGAACACTTGATCCCCTCATAAAAAAAAAATAAAAAAAAACCTTTCCTTCCCTTTTCCCTTCCTACTCTAGCTTATGGTACTGAGCAATGTATGAAACTTGTATTGTGAGCACTTCCTGTGTTATTTGCCAATTCATGAAGAATCGCTTGTTTGTTTTCCTCACTTGTAAGTCGCTTTGGATAAAAGCGTCTGCTAAATGACTAAATGTAAATGCAAGCTAAGCAGGCAAGCTAAGCAGGCAAGCTAAGCAGGCAAGCTAAGCAGGCAAGCTAAGCAGGCAAGCTAAGCAGGCAAGCTAAGCAGGCAAGCTAAGCAGGCAAGCTAAGCAGGCAAGCTAAGCAGGCAAGCTAAGCAGGCAAGCTAAGCAGGCAAGCTAAGCAGGCAAGCTAAGCAGGCAAGCTAAGCAGGCAAGCTAAGCAGGCAAGCTAAGCAGGCAAGCTAGTCCTTCTCTCAGGGGAGAGACCAGACAGAGTGCCAGAATGAAGTGTGTGCTCTTATGCAGTGGTGGTGATGAGATGATGTGAATCAGGTGAACGGGATCAGTACTCAGGTGACGGTGCTCGCTGTGATTGGGTGATGACAGAGCCTGACCAATCTCTGACATATATGTGTCACTGTCTTCTGATTTCTTGCATAATAATGTTGCTGAGGTGCTTGTGTCCAATGCAGTCTACTTTTATTGTATTTCACTCATTTTTTTATTATATATATTTTATATTTGTATATTTTATTAAGTGCAAACTACAAGATTGACTGTAAAATTCTAGAATTATGTTTTTTAATTTTAGTTCAACGGATTTAACTGATAATTCAAATTTCAAGAGCTCGCTAAGAAGTGAAGATGATTAAACATCCTGAGGAAACCTGTTTTTATTAGGCTATCTAGGTGAGTGCAGTTTCATTTTACAATGTAAATATTACTGTCACACGTCTGTCTGTTTTAGATTCTCTGTTTATTCATTTTGTCACATGTCCTCCTTAGTTCAGTTTCCTGCCACTTCTTAGTTGTCATGGTCACCTTAATTATGATTATTGTTTACCAGCTGTGTTGTGTTGTGTTTACCATATGTGATTGAGTGATGACATGAAGAGAATTTTGTTTTTGTTTTTTGTTTTTGTTTTTTACACATCTAGTCAAGTCACCTTTATTTATATAGCACTTTTTACCATGCAAATTGTGGCAAAGCAGCTTTACATTAATAATTGGCAACAGCACAGAAGCTCCCAAAGAAAATGGTGTCATTGTCCAGCTTATTCTATATATTATTGATTCATTCCGTTGCAAAGATCAGTAGATATAGTTAATTTATGTGTATCAGCCCTGGAGAAAACAGTGACGTAATCGTTCGGCTCAGCTCAGTTCGCATACATGCATCTATTGTTTTGCCAAAAGGCTTTAACTAATCATGTGCAGCATGTATTACTTTGATTCATCCTTTCTGCATTTTTGCCTTTAATTTGCCTGTTTTGCGTCTACAGATCTGTTTTTTGCTGAAGAAAGGCAGCTGTAAATATCTGGGAGAGCGGCAGGGTAAGTGAAAATTTAGAATTTTAATTTTGTTAAACTATTATAATAAACGATTTTGCTTTTCTTCACTTGTTTGTATTTATGGTGAGATTCAGTTCAGAATGCCTATTTTTGCCAATGCCTATTTTTTTCTCTGTGTTTTAATAAATGGCTAATGATGTACCTTAATCTATTTGTACTTTATTTATTTTCTCTCTATCTAGTGAAAAATCTGTTTGACATGTCTGTACACATTATATTACTGCATATACTAAAATAAAAATAGAATAAAGAGAAAGTATAATTTGTATTATAGCACTTTGTATAGAGTTTATGGTTAGTCCATAATGCATTAAGCCCTCACTAAGCTATTGGGGAGCTAAACCATTTAGTGCATTGTGTAATTAGCAAGATTTAAAATCTATACAACATTTAATAGGGAGCCAGTGCAGTGTTGACAGAACCAGACTAATATGGTCATACTTCTTGGTTCTACTATAAGGACTCTTCCAGCTGCATTTTAGATAAGCTGTAGTTTGTTTATTACACGAGCAGGGCAACCACCCAGTAGAGTGTTACAGTAATCTAGCCTTGAGGCCATGAATGCATGAACTAGCTGTTCCGCATTGGTCATTGAGAGCATATGTTGTGGTTTAGATATATTTTTAAGATGGGAGAATGCAGTTTTAGATTACATTGCCCACAGTTATAGAAATGTGGCTTTCAAATGAAAGATTGGTATCAAAGAGAACACCCAAGTTCCTAACTGACGACAAAGACTTAACAGAGCAGCCATCAAGTGTTAGACAGTATTCTAGGTTATTATGTACAGAAGTTTGGGTCATCAAGTGCATTAAGTGATGGGTCTCGGTCTATCCTTTCCCAGTCCTGCATATTCACCATCTAGACAACATGGGCTTGTGTAAACCTGACGTACTGCCCTCTTTTTTCCACCCACCCTCCCTCTCTCTGTCACATTCAAACTCCACCAGCAGTGGGAAATTCTTCAAAATCCATAATTTACGTTCAAGCTACCCCCCCCCCCCCCTTCTTTTCCCAACACACACAGACACACGGTACACAAGTTCTCTGGAACAGCTTACTGCAGGGACTGGTCATGAGAGTTTTGAGTGGCTTCATGGAAAAAAAATAAAACATGGAAATACAACAACACACAAACTTGGACAGCGTCAACACTTCTCTTGTTCATATGTCAAATAACAATGGAATTGTATGTACTGTGAAAATAACAACAAAGACACACCCTTAGACAGTAATGCCCTCCACACACAAACATACACATGTCTGAGATGTCTGGTCTTTCATAAGCTCAGATTGATGTGACAGTTCCTAGTGTGCTGTGTTGAGTGCATGCGTGCGTGTGTGCAAGTGTGAAAGAGAGAGAACTTATGTGAGTGTCTGTGTTGACCAGTGCCAAATCAGGGTTGGGTTACACACTGTTAGTTCTGCAGAATCTGAGCTGAAGCCAGGGGAGGCCTTTCAGCCCCTCTCAGGCCTCTGCTAGCGCACTCTGTTCCTGTATAAAGGAATAGTTCACTCCAAACTGACAAATTCTGTCATTATTTATTCTCAGTATTGTAGATTATTTTCAAGCCAACTATTTTCCCTTGGAATACAAATATAATACACACACTTATATATAAATATATAAATATATATATATATATATATATATATATATATATATATATATATACACACATATACATACACACACACACACAATGATTTGGTTTGATCTCTTTGGACATTTCTTCATGGGACAGATCTCCATAGGCATTATATTTAAACCCACAATGACATCCAAATTTGCCGACAGTTTTTTATTTTTCATGGAATATTGCAGTATTTATTATAAATTATTTATCCATGCTCATAATTTTATTTTATTCATGTGCCATTGTAGTCTTTCATCAAAATAACTTTCCCTCCCTTTTGCGACAACATTTCTTCTCAACATCTCGTCTTTTCTCTGATGACGTGTTTACTGACATGAAAGTGAGACATGACGGAGAGACAACCTGTCACTTACATGATTGCAGTAGCAAATGACAACAATACAGTCAATTTACATTTACATCCTACATTATTTCTTGTTCATGAAGCTGTTTTACTCATATGTGTCATAATAGGGAAGAAAAGACATTTTCTGTTTTTATGCTGAATTGCTGCATAATAATGTGCATGATTTGAATTGTTTGATTTTAGAGTGAATGATTTAAGTTGTGTTCTGCCCTTCACAAAAAGTTGTCGTATATCTTGTGTAAGACTTGGGATTGGGGCTGTTACAATCTCAGATTTTCCATATATTTGTGGTGATTATTGTTATATTTATGTAATCTATATAATAGATAATAATAATGCTATCAGCCAATCCATCTTTAACTTTATTTTGTTTTTTCCCCCTCGGCCAATATAAGAATGGGGAGTTGGAGAGTGAGTTTGTAACTATAACTGCACAAAAGAGTGCAAAAGCCCTTCCTGCAGACTGCACCCCATCTTTTTTTTATTATTTATTTAATGGTTGTCATTAATAGCTGTCAATTGTGACACCCCTTTTTGAATGTAGTTCAAGTACAGTTGGATGGAGTACTTTTGTGGTGCTTGTTTTATCCTTTTTGAAGCTTGATGGTCTATGCACTGAAAAAACAATGGTGTAGAATTTACTCAGAAATCGGTAGAAAATTTCGCAAATAATTACAAAGAAAATGACAAGTTGCACACTGAATTAAGTGTGAAATTTAAAACTGAAAGACTGAATAGTATTTTCATGTAAAATGTAGTCGAGTAATCTTCGTTTAATTTCTAACTTCAAAAAATCATTTTTTTTTTCGTGGTCACTAATTCATAGTTTGGTCTCTACAAAATATTCTTCGAAATTCTTACAAAAATAAAAGGTTTGGAAAAACATGATCATTTTCATTTTTGAGTAAACTGCATCTGTTTCTTTTTCTTCGAGAACCACAGAGCATGTAATTAATGTTACATAACTAAATACAAGTATCTTTGTGATGAAGTTGGAGTTGGTCTACACCTCTGGAACCAGCTCCTCAATGCTAACACGGTTGGAAACCAACAAGGAACACTTTGGTGTCAAGTCAAGTCCTCTTTATTTATATAGCGCTTTTTACAATGCAAATTGTGGCAAAGCAGCTTTACATTAATAAGAAAATGGTGTCATTGTGCAGCTTATTCTATATATTATTGATTCATTCCGTTGCAAATATCAATAGTTATTAGTCTACTTAATTTAGGTATATCAGCACTGCAGAAAACAGTGACGTAATCGTCCGGCTCGGCTCAGTTCACATACAACGGCGCCAATGCAGGCATATCAAAAACACTGCTGAATATCAAGCAAGTGTCCCCAACTTAAGCAAGCCAAAGGCAACAGCGGCAAGGAACCAAAACTCCAACAAATGGAGAAAAAAACCTCGGGAGAAATTGACTGTCATTGACTGATTTAATGATTTTTGAGACCTGGGATCTGGATGGTAGCGAGTGTCCATTTCTTTGTTTGAGATGGGGGGTGGGTTATTTATAGAGTCTCAACAAAGTGTGTGGGAGTATGTGAGAGAGGGCAGGATCATATAGTCCAGGACTGCTCCTCTCTTTCTGAATTACAGTAAACATCACAGGGAAAATTGATCCCCTCTGGAATAAATAAAGTGTACCTTTCCATTCTACTGAACATATTTTTGGCAAAAACACTGAAGTTGGACCCAGCAACCTGTCTAATTTGGGAAATAAGGTTCAATGAAAGGTAACTCTCAGGATGGTGAGCATTTAGCCATTCAGCAAAATCTGGATGTGTACTGGAACTTATATATTATTACATTATATATTATATTGCTGCTGATTCAGCACTATGGTTGTCCATATCAGATTAGTTTCATTCATAAATAATCATTTCCATTCAAAACTCTTGGAATTTATAATGAATGGTAAAGTGATGAATTCATTGTAGTAAGTGAAAATGTGTAGTCTTCACCTGACCTGACCTGGCCAAAGGTTTGTTTTGTTGGTGAAACCTAATAGAGTCAGGTCGATATTTAATCGGATTTTTGACTTGAATAAATCCAGTTATTTTTAATTTTACAGCATGAAGCATTTGGTTTTGTTAATGATACCTTTCTCATTAATCATGACATTACTCTGTAACCATGTTTTGTTTTGCAAGTACCCAAAAGCAACCACTGTGCATTTCACGTTTAGTCATTTTCCTGAAATACGATAATCCAGCATGTAATTGATATGAAAATTGCTCGTCTGCAGTCAAGACTTTGCTGATGGATCATTATTTGTGGCAGGCTGCTGATGAGTTTTGACTGAAAGTAAATCTGTTCCTCTTTCTCTCTCTCTCCTGCTCCACTACATTAACATGCAAACAGGCAAATTAGCCTCCCCACAGGAAGTCTTTGAGGGCAGACGAGAGAGAGCGGCCAGGCCTGAGTTAGGTACTCCAATCAATGGCCTTGTTCCACAGGCAAGAGAGGAAAACGAGGATTTGCATGACAGAGGTGGTGGTGCTAAGATGGAGATGTTCCAAAGACATGAAGTCATATGGCAGGTTCTAAGGTTTATACAGTAATATTCGCTTATGCTGCAGTGCTTGATATTTCATTTGATTTATGTTCTGTCCTTTAAATAAACCGTGGTAACATGCAAAGAGCTAGTTCTACCTAATCTAACCCTCATGTTTATTCATTTATTTCTATTAGTCTATCCTGATGTATTTAGCTTAATTCAGTGACGTTAAATCATTTTCTTGATTTTCAGTTCATTTAGACCATATTTTTCGCTTAGCATTTTTTTAAAGTGTGTATGTGACTAAACTGACCCTCATATTAAATGTTTAGCCAGGTTTGTACACAGACAAAACAGCATGAGTGGCCTGCGTGGGCTTCAAATAAAAAAATATAATTTATTTTGTGATTTTCACAGTATTTATTTCAATTCTATCACACTAAAAAAAATGTTCATTTGATGTCAGATCCTGGTGCTGATTTACTCATGATGTGTTTGTTGAAATAGATTGCATTTAAATGATAAAATATAATCACTTTCATGGTAATCAACTTTGAAGTACAATATTCCTCAGCCTGAAATATTTGTGGAAAACACCATACAGCTGATTTAAACCGTGCCATTGTTCTTCCGTGTCTTTTGTTTGAGGGTTACCTGCAGGTTATATGGGTGTGTGCATGACCCTGCACACTCTGATGCACACATTTCGCTTCAGAGCTCATTTTGCTCACTTTCTTTCCTTGTGGCTGCAAAGTGCTCAATACAGTATTGACGTGTTCTCCACGGCAACCTGCAGAATTCCACCGACTCCCCTCCACGAGCCTGGCGTTCCGTCTCTCCACCCCTCCCTCCATCTCTTGCTCTGTCTCCATCGCTTCTCCCATCCCCCCAGCTCCAGGGATGTGGTGACACTCAGTGTGTGTGTGTGGTTGAAAGAGGGAGTGTGTGTGTGTGTATGTGTATGTGTGTGTATCATGACTTCAGATGTGTATGTGCATCATGCGTGTGTGTGTGTTGTGGGGGTGGCTCATTGCGTGGGGCTGCAGGCAGTGTGTTTTAAAGAGCCAGTCACTCCAGCAGTCGTGATAACAATGACTTCAGCACAGCCATTTCGGTGCGCTGATCCAGAAAACACACACAACCATCCGCATCTGTCAATCTGTTTTTCTCTCGATAAAATAGCTTCATAAAATCTGTAAGAATACATGTACAGTGAGGTGCACATAATCAAATAAGCACATCATACACAATTTGTTATCCTGTATTTGACTGCTGTGCAGTTATCAACTGGATTGATCTCAGTAGCATGAGTTTGCCAGAAGGACACAGAGGGTCTGCCTGAGGGATGCAGTCCCGTGAAATGAGTATGTCATTATAAAAGGCTTGTTATGGAGGCGGATGCTGATCATGCTGCTCTGTGTTAATGTGGAAATGTGAGGGTGAGAGTGTCTGAAGCTAATCACCCCCCACTGATGTCTGACTGCCACGCTCGAGGCCACTCTAAACATTTCTCGCAGTTTCCACCTCAGTCTCTATATTTTAAATATAATTTTTATATATGTTTTTATATATACAGAGGGGAGAACAAGTATTTGATACACTGCTGATTCTGCAGGTTTGCCCACTTACAAAGCATGTAGAAGTCTGTAATTTTTATCATAGGTACTCTTCAACTGTGATTTTGTGCCCACTCCTCCAGACAGACCTTCTCCAGATCTTTCAGGTTTCAGGGCTGTCTCTCCCTCCAAAGATCTTCTATTGGGTCAGGTTTGGAGACTGGCCAGGCCAAAGGACCTTTAGATGCTTCTTACGGAGCCACACCTTTTCCTGGCTGTGTGTTTCGGGTCGTTGTCATGCTGGAAGACCCAGCCACGACCCATCTTCAATGCTCTTACTGAGGGAAGGAGGTTGTTGGCCAAGATCTCGCGAGACATGGCCCCATACATCCTACCCTCAACACGGTGCAGTTGTCCTGTCCCCTTTGCAGAAAAGTATGCCCAAAGAATGATGTTTCCACCTCCATGCTTCCCGGTTGGGATGGTGTTCTTGGGGTTGTACTCACCTTCTTCTTCCTCCAAACACGGCGAGTGGAGTTAAGAAAAAAAAGCTCTATTTTTGTCTCATCACACCACATGACCTTCTCCCATTCCTCCTCTGGATCATCCGGATGGTCATTGGCAAACTTCAGACGGGCCTGGACATGCTTGAGCAGGGGGACCTTGCATAATTCATGACGGCATAGTGTGTTACTAATGGTTTTCTTTGAGACTGTGGTCCCAGCTCTCTTCAGGT
This sequence comes from Opsariichthys bidens, assembly GCA_037194245.1. NCBI lineage: Eukaryota > Metazoa > Chordata > Actinopteri > Cypriniformes > Xenocyprididae > Opsariichthys > Opsariichthys bidens. Next base: position 13,172,680 of record CM074305.1, on the reverse strand, counting down.
CACTGACCAGGTCCTGCCGTGTAGTTCTGGGCTGATCCCTTACCTTCCTCATGATCATTGATGCCCCACGAGGTGAGATCTTGCATGGTGCCCCAGAACGAGGGAGATTGACCAACATAATTGCACCAACAGTTGTTGCCTTCTCACCAAGCTGCTTGCCTATATTGTCCTGTAGCCCATTCCAGCATTGTGCAGGTCTACAATTTTATCCCCGTTGTCCTTACACAGCTCTCTGGTCTTGGCCATTGTGGAGAGGTTGGAGTCTGTTTGATTGAGTGTGTGGACAGGTGTCTTTTATACAGGTAATGAGTTCAAACAGGTGCAGTTAATACAGGTAATGAGTGGAGAACAGGAGGGCATCTTATAGAAAAACTAACACGTCTGTGAGAGACGGAATTCTTACTGGTTGGTAGTTGATCAAATACTTATGTCACGCAATAAAATACAATCATACAATGTGATTTTCTGGATTTTGTTTTAGATTCTGTCACTCACAGTTGAAAAGTATATATGATAAAAATTACAGACTTCTACATGCTTTTTAAGTGGGCAAACCTGCAAAATTGGCAGTGTATCAAATACTTGTTCTCCCCACTGCATATAGCTAAAGCTGCTTTAATTAAATGTACACAAAGAGCAATCGAAAGCAATGTGAATTGAACACGTAAATGTTCTGGATTATTTGAAAATTCTAATTATTTAAATATAGTTAACTACAGTAATTTGCACTTTCCATACCATTCAGAAATATTAGGAACAGTAGTACAAATGGCAAGCTAATGGGTGTGAGTCAGCTATGCAAACTCACAAAACCGTCCCATACCGGCACGATAAAAAAGATCTTAAACTAGATGGAACTAGATTAAATATTTTGACTGTTGCGATTCCAAATCAGTTTAAAGACCTGTAACTCTGCCTGAGTATCGGACAAGTGTTCACTGTTGGCCAGAGGAGAACTGGCCCCCCGACTAAGCCTGGTTTCTCCCGAGGTTTTTTTCTCCATTTGTTGGAGTTTTGGTTCCTTGCCGCTGTTGCCTTTGGCTTGCTTACGTTGGGGACACTTGCTTGATATTCAGCAGTGTTTTTGATATGCCTGCATTGGCGCCGTTGTATAGAAAATGAGCTGAGCCGGACGATTACGTCGCTGTTTTCTGCAGTGCTGATATACCTAAATTAAGTAGACTAATAACTACTGATATTTGCAATGGAATGAATCAATAATATATAGAATAAGCTGCACAATGACACCATTTTCTTATTAATGTAAAGCTGCTTTGCCACAATTTGCATTGTAAAAAGCGCTATATAAATAAAGATGACTTGACTTGACTTGACTATACACATACATTAAAAAGCAGTTACTCAGGCTTTAACCTTTCAAAAAGTAATGTACCATTTAGGTATGTGCATGGAAGATAGGAATATGCACCCTTTAGGGTTACAAAGCTGCCTCTTTTGAAAGGGTACAGACCCAGTGACAGCTTTTGTACCTTTTTTCTAAGAGTGTATTAGGTCCACAGATTAACCTTTACCACTAGAGAGTTAGTGCGTCAGAGCCACAAGAGAAAAAGAGTTTGTGAAAGAGTGGAAGAGCTAGACAGGAAACATGTAGAATAATAGTGTTCCACAGTGAGTGGTTGGTCGTCATTGTTCAATAATCATGAACATTACCTGCTATTTATATACTGCACTCTCAGGGAATCTGGAGCCAACCAGTGCCTAACTCAGAGGGCTTGTATTAGTCACTGTGACGACAGTCTGTTTTCCCATGTGAGAAATGGCAGTAAGGCACTTACAGCTGTTGACACTGTGAGTGTGTGTTTATGTTTGCATGGTTTATATATACAATATAAGTACATAGTATATTGATTTTTCATTTTAAAGTTGTGGCGCAAGCACTTCGATATAGTTTTTATTTTATTATATTTTATATTATAGAAGCATCTTATTATATTGCAGTATTATTCCAGTAACAGAAAAATACAGAGAGTGGTACAAAAAGCTGTCACTTGGGTGACACCCTTTCAAAAGGTACTAATATGTATCATTTAGGTAATAATACACTATTTGCAATAGTTAATAATATGTACATTTAAGGTACTAGTATGTAGGGATAAATAAGGTACAAAAGTGTACCTTTTGAAAGGGTACTGTCCCAGTGACAGATTTTGCAATATTTGTTTTATCGGCACATTCTGTCGTCCTGGTATTCATTCCAGTGCGAAGAAATGAACAATACATTAACAATATTTCTATTACTGCAGAGTCCTTGATGCAATCCAGATGATCCTCATAGAAGATAACTAATGAAAATGGATATCTATCAAGCATTGTTAAACATTATACATCATGAAGAGCTTATTGACACAAACTTTTTTGACAATGGTTAAAGTCATCATTCAGGAGGATGCAATAGGGAAAATCATGCAGACAGGATATCAACTTATTACTCAAAAGGTGCACACCCCTGGTCAATCCCACATAATTTGCATATAGTTACCCAAGGGTAAGCACTAAAGGGGAAAAAGATGGGACTGAATCCTTGGCCTAGAGCATAGAGCACATATTAGATAAGTGTCCCTCAAAGCAATACACAAAGTACAAGAGGGACCAGAAACCGAGTGACTGCCCTGCCCAATATTTGTTGAGGGTGGATGAATGAATGAAGATTATGTAAATGAACTGAAGGTTCGGATTATGCTTGCCACATAGCTGATACTATCAGTTACAGTCTAAGCATCTGCTTTGGTTTTGCTATATATATTCATCAACATTCTATTAAAGTCTGAGTGTAGAGGTGTGGTGCATTCTTTAAAGCAAATGTCAAACAACAATAATTGTGCCATTTAATACACAATTGGTTTAGTATAGATTAGTCTGGTCTCTATATGACCATGTGTATATTTAAAAAAAAAAATTAAAAGTCATCAATGTTCCCATATTGTATTTATTCATTACAATATCTTAGAGCTATCCCCTGTGTCCACATTTGCATTGTTATGACAGATATTAATAGTCATCCAAGAAGGGATGAATCTGTTCAAGTTCAATACTCAATCTGCTCAATGCTGAAGTTTAAAGTCACAGAATAGGTGTAGTAATGAGTGTTGGTGGATGTGTTACAACATATACTTTCAAACCAAATCTGATGGAGGCTGTTTATTAGAGGCTCTTATTTATTTTTGAAATGTGTATTTTTTGAAGCGAGCTAATGAACGGTGTTGAAAATGAGGTAAGCTGAGCAGTATAAGTTCCCCAGATAACTGTGGTCATGTTCTAAGAAGAGAAATTGACACCCTTCACATAGTATTGTAATGGCCAGTGAATTCTGAGAGACAGTAACACTGAAATAGTCCAAACCACCTGATCAGGTTATGCATTGTTGTCATGAGATATCAGTAAAAAAAAAAAAAAAAAAAAAAAAAAAGAAAAGCTTAACAGAAAAATGCAGGACAAACAGATCCGTTTGGATATTTTCGTGTTGTCTGGAATATTTGCTCAGTATGTAAAAAACAACAAACAAACAAAAAAAAAAAAAACACAGGAAAAACTCGTGGCATGCTTTGATGTTGCATGAAGCTGCGAGAGCATCAACTCTTGGTTCCACCACCAAAGAAACAACGATGGGAGCACCTGAAGCTCAGCTTCACCCGCAAATAAAGTTGCACCCCTGGATTCCAGAGTACATTTATGACGATCAAATGGGGTTTCAAATACGACGATGACCATTTTATTAACAGGTTTCATTTGGCCAAACACCGGCAATTTATTTCAAAGTTAGATCAGTATACATGATATTTTTGTAAGATTTGAAGACGAAGACTGCGATATCCTTTTATGCATTTCACAAAACCACAGAACAACCAGTCAAACTCGAGTTCAAAACCGTCACGCTCCAGGTTCCTAGTGCCACCTTTACCTTTACAACCTTTTGAGTATGGGCTAACTGCGCTTTCGCATATCCAATGTTAAATTGGAAGGCAGCAGAAACTTCGTATTAGATCTATGTGACAATTTCCGAAAACATCACAACGATCAAATCATTGAAGTGTTGCTTCTTTTGCAAGGTGTTTAAACAATGTTTAAAGTTCTCATTTTAAGCGTGAAAGACATCTGAACTGTGCGTTGACAGAATAGACCGAAATATTTCGCATTCAGCGTTCCATGCGCTCCAACACTAATGATAATCAGAGACGTGCTTCTCTTGAGTTTAACGATCCTTTCTCCTCTCCTCTCCTCTCAGAGGTCTTCAGATTCTTAACAGTTTTTTGAAGTCTGAAGAGACAGAATGTGTCAGTTCTGAAATTTAATACGAAGACACTGTTATGTTCGTTCTTGGTTTGAGGTGGTTACTTACAACACTTGGATTTTATTTTAATATTCACATATTTTAAGTGCAGCCCATCTTATATATTAGTAAGGCAAAGACTTGACCCGACTATTTATTTAACTTGATTTAAGCATGACAAATGAGCAACAGAGATCAGCAGGTTCAAAATATGGAAATATTGTTCTTTAGCAAAACAAGCAGCCTAACTCAAGATCCTAACATTAGCTATTGGATTGGGTTAACTTCATTTTAAACAACAGAATTTCCCGTGAAATAACACAGATGGGTTCTTGCGACAAAACTGAGTCAAGATTATTGACGAGATGTAACGAGACAAGATTCATTATAATAGAAACTTTTCAACGATCTGAGAAGTCCATTTTTATGCAACTGCTAAATGGTAGTGAATACTACATACTAATATGTTTCATTTAATATTTGCAAGCATTTTCGCTGCTGTTCAGCAGTCATTGCCTTATAAGGAAAGGCAGTCGTGCCTCTCTGCAATAGGCTGAAAATTGCCGCCTGCCGTTAACCCTTCTCATGCTGAATTTTTTTGAAGATTTTTAACGTTTTGTGGCCACAAAACGCATTATTATGTTTGTACGATGTTGCAAATTATTGAGTGTGTGTGTGTGTAAGTGTATCCGTGCATATTTTCAGTATGGGTACACATTATTGAGTGTGTGTGCATGTGTGTGTGTGTGTGTTTTCTTTCCCACTCATAAGATTGTAAGCGCGCTGCCTTTGTGGCACAGGCAGTGAATGAGTAGGCATTGCCCAGGGTTTTCACACGTTCGTTTGCCACTGCAGTTTTTTTTCACAGGTCTTACAGCAGCCGTTGGCCGTCAGAAAGCAGACGTCAGATGAAAATGCCTATCAGCCAGTTGAGTGCTAGAGGCTTTGAAGACCAACCACAGTGACCTACATATTGTACATTTGCAGGCAACGCTCACGTGAGCTGAATGAGTCTAAACAACTACATTATGTTAATAATAGTCTAAAGTAGACAACTTGTCTCCAAACACTGAAATAATTTGTATCTTAATGCAATTTTTCCAAACGGAGAAATCTCAGAACATTAAACGGTTTAGGACGAGTAGGCGTGCGCCATATATATTTAGGCTACCTAGACATAATATCACGTTTTAAGCATAAAATGCACCAAATCTAATATCCCAAGGAAATTTAGATGTCATTTTAATCCATCACGTCTTGGTCAGCAAAAGATTGAGGATGAATCCTGATGCCGCCCGTTTGGTTATTCAGTGGTGGGTAAAATAAACCAAAAGCACTGTTCAAAATGTAAAGTCTTCAAAATGCTGTTATTTAATAATCCAATTTTTATGGTCCCGGTGTCAATGTAGGCCTACTATAGGTTTTATTGTAGGCTAAACTCGGTTTTTTTTTTTTTTTTTTAAACATAACCTAATTTGTTCATATAGCCAAAGCTTAACTCTTCACTTTAGTAAGCCTGTCATGTAGAGCAGTTGTTGTTTTTTAAAATCTTTTATAATATTGTCTTCCCTGCACTGATATAAACAAAGGATGGTAAATCATACGATTAAAACAAAACTTGCTGATGATGATTTAGCCTGTCACGTGAACTGCTAAATGACAGCTTAAGAAGTAGGCTAATCAATCTTAAATTTAAAAAATGGTTTAATTGCCGCGAGTGTTTCCTACTTTGCGTCATGAAAGAAGAATTCATTTGCTCGGCAAACCCGCGGCAGAGTGCTGACCAGCCTCAGCCCCGCCCCTCCTGCGCGTGACGTCAAGCCCACTGCTATTTGCATGAAGTACGTTGTGCAGCTCATTTGAGTTAAAACCGAGTCTCACTTGAGAAGCGATCGCGCGCGCACAGAGAAGTATAACAGAGCGCGCTGAAAATGGAGCTGCCCGCCGCGGGTGAGCACGTCTTCGCGGTGGAAAGCATCGAAAAGAAACGCATTAGAAAGGTTTGCCGTTTTCTCTTAACACTTTACATTGTTCGTGTAGTAGGCTAAGCGTATTAAACGCGCAAGGAAGGTCTGTATTTTAAAATGAAGAACACGAGTATTTGTTTCTGAAACTCAGAATAATATTAATGTTCGTATTTATTTAAGTAATTCCCAATAGCAATTGACTTTGTTTTTATAATATTCGCAGGGAAGGTTTGAGTACCTAGTCAAGTGGAGAGGCTGGTCTCCCAAGTAAGTTTCCCTTCAAGATGTCACTTGCTTGCTTTGCTATTTCAATGTGTCTGTGTGTGTGTGTGTGTGTGTGTGTGTGTGTGAGGCTAATTGCGCTTGCTAACTGATGCAGGATTGTCATAACTTGTCTTTTATGGTAACTAACAATGTTTCATATTTAACCTTAATACTATAGAAATTGAGTTCTGTTTTGGCTAAATAAACGTATATTTGTAAAACAATATTATACGCTACTAACAGTACCAAACAGTTAACAGTACATGCATCAATATTTTTTACTGCCTAACATTTTTGAAGATCCGATCAGTTAGTGCCTCCCAGTCGTTCAGATGACAGCCACGTTAGATAGTTCGGTTGAGAGAGCTGGTGACATTCATGCTTCTCTGCTCTCCCCCTCTTCCCTCGCTCTCCGCCTCCTTTCTTCTCACTTCAGATATAACACGTGGGAGCCAGAGGAAAATATTCTGGACCCGAGACTTCTCGTCGCTTTCCAAAACAGGTGAGACATAGAAACATTCTTGGCTTTACGCTCTGACCGTGTACAGCCGAAAGGGTAGAGGGAGAGACGACGCTTTCACTACCGCTGCGCTCGTACTCATTCTTTTTCACTTTCTCTCGCAGTGACAGAAGGGGGGAGCGCACAAGAGCGGGAGAGAACTTGTGCGCAGGCGCGCCATGATAAATGACTAAATTTAATTGCGCGCTACACCAATGTCACGGTCAGCACGCAGCCATTAAAGGATGTTTACATATAGACGTGGCCAGAAAATGCGATCCTTTGACCACCTTGTAATACTTGTGGAGCCATTTAACATCAACAAACGTGCCGCTGTTTCAATATTGTAGGCTACTATTATTCATTTCTTCTGGTTTGACTGCGTTTAGACGTAGGCTGCTCTCTAAATGCCCTAAACCTGCGGTATACCCACAGAGCGTTTTTCGTGGCTGCACATGCATTCACGCCTCCTCGAAATTCCGCTCTCATTTTTGTCGGGTATTCATCCCCTTTGACTGGCATCTGCATTCACCATGAGCGGTGTCCCTCGTGAAGAGGAATTCTGTTTGGAGTAATTGCACGCGCCCCTTGGGTATAAAATCGTTCTAGGTCGTCTAATTAGGTTTTTGCAATGTTGTTTTATAGATGGTCTATGGTAAAAGAGCTGACGGCCCATTGGTCTACAGACCATAGATATAGTTTGAGTTAACAAATAAATAACCCATTTGAAGAGCCTGTCAAATAACCTTTTAATAGCTGTATTATTGATATTGATAGGACAGAACCATTGATTAATGAGTTTGGTCTTCTTTCTTTTTGTTTTATTTTTTATTTTTTTATTATTTCTTTCTAACTGGATTTGTCCACAAAATTAGTAAATAAAGTGTGTGTGTGTGTGTGTGTGTGTGTGTGTGTGTGTGTGTGTGTGTGTGTGTGTGAGCTGTGTAATGTTTGTTTTATGTGAGCAAATTTAATGCAATGCCACTGGTGGGCGATGTAAACTGCATGTTTTAAAGAATACACAAAACAGTCATTGACTCATAATGGGTCTGAATAAATCAAAAGTTAAATATATTTGTGCCATGTGTTTCTTTATGTCATGACTTTGTAAATCTAAAACTCTTTTCTATTCAGGGAAAGACAAGAGCAGCTAATGGGTTACCGCAAACGAGGGCCAAAACCAAAACATCTGCTCCTACAGGTAATTCAACATTACTTATAAACATGCCACAAACAATTAACTTCTGTGAAAGCCACACTAAGTTTATACTGCAAAGCTTATTGTTCATTTGTCTAATTTCCAAGGTACCATCATTTGCTCGAAGATCCAGTGTTCTTACAGACCTTCAGGAGGTGTCTCAGGATGAGGAGAGCCAACCCAAAGCAACTCCAGACCTGGTCCAAAGCCAGCAATACCAGCTGAACAGCAAGAAGCACCATCTTTACCAGCCCAACCCAAAAGACAAGCAGGGAGATGCACAAACAAATGGGAAAAAGAAGCACTACTACCAGCTCAACAGCAAGAAACACCACCACTATCAACCAAACCCTAAAATGTATAACTCCCTGTATCAGATGGTCAGAGAGACCAAAGTTCCTGAGTTAACTGACAAGGAATGGAATTTATCTCCAGCTTTCAAGCAGAAATGGGTTAAAGATAAGGATTCTGGGTGCCTCAGTAAGGTGAGGAATATTACAATGGAGTTGAAAAAGCTTTCTAAACTAAACGGAAGGGCTGACTTAAATGTGAACGCAAAGGAGGACACAGCACCATCCAATGGAATAAGCAGCAAACTGAAGATTGTGAAGAATAAGAATAAAAATGGGCGGATTGTTATTGTCATGAGCAAGTACATGGAAAATGGCACCCAAGCAGCTAAAATTAAGAAGGGAACGGCTGATGCAGAGGAAGAAAGGCAAGCACAGGACTGTAAGAGCACAGAGAAGATAAAGCACGCAAAGAAGCAAAGTCTTGTGAAAGTGATAAAAAAGGACAGTAAAGCTGAGTCTGCCTGTTTGAGGCTTTCCAATGGACTGTCATCTTGTAAAGGGGACAATACTAAAAAGGCATGCTCTGTACTGTTTGAGCCAAACAACTCAAAGAAGCCTGGCAGCCCTGGAGAGCCTGTATTCGATGAACAACCCTTGAAACTGACAACCAACCCCAGTCTGACTCCACTGCCTTACGAGAAGAATGATCAAAGAGGCACCCGATCTAGCCAATATGGTCCCCCCACCTTCCCTCAAAAGCGTTGCTGCTCTGAGGCAGACAGTGGCAGCGGAGAGACTAAGCGGTTCTTAAGTTCTCAGAGTATAAGTGCTCCAAATACTGACTTGTCTCACTCTTCAGACTTCAATGACCATAAGCAATCTGGCGGTCATGAATCTGAAAAACTGGACTTCAACCAAGATGAACCCATAGACCTCAGCTGTGTAAGGTCGAGAGAAGAGAGACAATTTTCTTCCCATTCTCAGATTGGAAACGTTATAGGAACTGGAAAAGAAGCAGTGTCCACACCAGAACAAGTGGAGACAGAAGTGAAAAAATCGGGTCCAAGCTTTACACCGTTTTTGGGGAATATAATAATCACTGATGTCACAGCGAACTGCCTCACAGTGACATTCAAGGAGTATGTCAAGTTTAGGAATGTGTGATGAATATAATGTCTATAAAGACTACTGACTATTTCCTGTGAATTTCTTTTTTTTTGTTTTTTTTTTTTTTTACAAATGTCTCAAACTTGAGACAATCTAGTGTAAAGTTTTGATAGTTTCAGACTGCATTCGAATAAACTGAATTAATTTTCAAATTCATACATTTAACTATTCCATGTTAGGGATAGAGAAAAATAACTAAACAGGTTTTCCTGTTTATAGCTTGTATATTAGCTCAAAGCTGTTTTAAGTGCTGTATTTCAGAAGGCTTAAATATAAGCAGCACTTACTACACATGTAAAACTGAGAAATGTTTTCTACTGATCTGTATTTTATAGTCCTTGTTTAAAATGTCACTTGAAATGTGTTATTTAGGTTGGTCTAAGCATATTAAAAGTTTTATTTTATGTTTTTTGAGTAAGATCTCAGCCTTTGATTGTACTGCAAGCAGGTGTGATGAATCGAGAACTTCCTAGTTCCTATTGCACTCTGATGTGAGACAGACAGGCCATGTGAGACAAAGCAGAACATCATTATTATCATGTGACTAAACTTTGCACAACCCTTAAATAGCACAGATGAGCAGGGAGGTGAATGACACCTACACGTTTGTCATGTTTTGGAGTAACTCCTGTTTATTATCATTTTGTATTATTCTATAGGGTTTGTGTATAATGAGTGTCACACTTACTTCATTTTTTTTTTAAATTTATTTCCATGGCAGTTCCACAGTTTCAACAATAGAACATCAGTATCATCATTTAGAGTTCAGGCAGCAGTGCTGTCTCAGTTTTCGAAGCTCTGTTATAGACTATAATGTAAAAAAAAAAAGGACAGTAGAGCTTCATAGTGTTTAATTATGCGTGAAGCGTATCTACTATACGCTCAGCCTGCATTTCGGCACTCATTATCAAGATCATGTACATCATCCAATTTAAAACTTCAGTGCTGTCAGGAGAAGAACTTTTTTGTTGTTGGATTAACTTGATCAACTTGCTACAAGAAACATAAACTGAAATCTGTTTTCGTGCAGGATATTCCCTGTTAACATCCATAAAAAGAATTTCCGTGAGTTACCAGGAACAAGAGGGAAACTTTCAACGAAATGGAAATGCATTTCCATTCTTGTTCGATAAGGTTAACGGCTGTTTAACCAAGTGAATGATAGCTGCGTAAGTCCATTACACACTTAGGACATGGCCAGAACGTAAGGATGTCGTTATAATAATTTTAACAATACCACTTATCGGAGGGGACTCATTGGCTGCTGCTTACAAGAATTCCCTGAACTCAGTGAAGTAGGCTCTATAGACATGCTCCTGTGAGAATGCTATTCAGCACGAACACAGTGGTAAAGACAGACAAAGCGAAGGGACTAATTCAATTTTTTAACTAATTAAAGGGCTCTCAGGAAAAAATAGTTGACAATTAACATATTATAAGTATAATGCAGGCGGTCTTTATGTACCTCTCCTATAAGCATTCCAAAATGTTAACGACTGTCACTTAGATAGAATATATATATATATATATATATATATATATATATATATATATATATATATATATATATATATATATATATATTTATATTTATATATATATATATATATATATATATATATATATATATATATATTTGATGTCCTCCAAATGGAATAATATGGCTAGACTTCAGACTATTGATAACTTTCTTTATGCGCAAGACGGCATAAGACCGAGAAAAAGACATGCATCGTCAATGGTTTATCGGACGCTGTAGGCTAGAAGAATAGGAGATTAATTAGGCTTCTTGTTAGCTTTCGCTTATATGCTACTATCATTGAGCTTGCTTTGAACAGCCTGATGTATAAAACTAGACTCATTTTTTTCTCAGCGCTAACATGGCGGACAGCAAACGTCTCCCTTTCTCGCGGCAAGACTGTGCTTAGGCTATTTGTCCACCTAAAAACTAGGCAGGGTTTGGTCAATGGTGAAAATTGTGTCAAACATGGGCTTCGGAACAGCAATGAAACGGAATCAACCATTTCCTCTGCTGCACCGTCTGAGATAAAGCTGCTCTCGCTGCGGTTATAAAATGGCTTCCATTGGTCCATCCACTTTATTTGCGATCAGCTTATGAATTCAGCTTTACAGCGGCGCATTTAACAGTCGATTGTTAATTTCGCAAGGTTGTTCAAAAAGGCTTTGTACCGTTTCTTTTGAAATAATAAAGAAATAAAAAACATTTTAGTTAAACATTAGGCTATTTCTATTGGTAGCCTACAGATCGCTTTAGTAAAAATAAAGCGTTTGATAATGAGAGATAGGCTATAGAAACGTTTTGAGAGCTGTTGTTGAAATTGGCACAGATCGTTTTAGTAAAATAAAGTGTTTTTGATAATGAGAAACGCTCTAAAAGCTGTGGACCCTTTAACTGCTTGTGGTCATTTAAATGTTGGCTTATGTTTAAAATATACCTATACCATCTGCATGTGATCTGTTTTTTTTTTTTTTTTAAATAATATGTTCTCTTCTAATAGGTTACAAGTTGTCTCAGGAAGCTTGTAAACATATCTCACTAAAATAATCAGCAGCCTGTACTTTTTTTAAAAGTTATTCATAAGATAAACGTCATTAATACAAGTTTATCCCACGTGTTTGCTATCGAGGCTTAGATTAATTTTATTTGGTACTTTTAGCCTATTTTTGTTAAACAAAACAATAACGTAATGCATAACTTTTCCCGAAATTCACCAATCTCCATTTTGTATAGGCAGATAAACTAATATGCAGCAGAAAGCGCTCGATTTAAAGCCACATTTGGACTATGATAACTATGGTCCCATTAAATATCTAAGTCTTAGACACAGTGTATCCTAAATAATCCAACAGGAATAGGAAAACCATGTAATATATATATATATATATATATATATATATATATATATATATATATATATATATATATATATATATATATATGCATACTGTTTTTTTAACTTTACCAAAAATTGCCTTAAACAGACTGCAGAAAAACAAATTCCTTTGTAAATGCACAATTTCTCCTAATGGTTGCCCAGAAACGAACGAACCAATAATATTCTTCCAGCTCGATCGAGAGCCCATATACGGATATAACCACTGCAGTAGTCAAAGCGCCAATCATCTCCCGCGAAGAATCAACCACAAGTCTGGTGTTTACCTGTTTATGTAGGCTGTATTAAGACTAAACAACTCAAAACTGAAGCCTTGATTTTATTTCGGAGAAAATTATTTCCTCTCAATAGGTCTATTTTTTTCAAACTATTCAGCAGCGGATCATTTTCACTCACCGAATGAACCCCTATAATTTTACAGGCCACCAAGTTATCAATCAAAATCCTATTGTTCATAGTTTAAAAAAATAAATAAATAGGCCTTTAACATTTTTGCCCAAAATAATATTTCTGAATAATATGTTTAAACGCCTGCTTACAATTTGAAAATGTCTGTAATTCACCCGGCATGAAAGAATAGCCTATTTATTAATGGCCTAATTTACGGGGTTTTTTTTTTTGTTTTGTTTTGTTTCCCTCACATGCTCTGTTTGAAACAAGTGCTTGTGCAGAACAAAGCATAAGTTCGGTAAACATTTTCGGAAAAGGTTCAATAATATGGTCGTTTTTTTATGGGCATGATTGGTTCATTACAATAAAATAAAGACTGTTTTTCCTATAGCCTACAGCTGACAATAATGTATTTAATTTAAATGCCTAGGTAACATTTATTATATGTTTATCTATATTAATCTTTTTTCGTTAAACCAACATAATTATGCGAGATTGTTTAATTGAAGTAGCCTATAACACCCAATTGCAATATATATATATATATATATATATATATATATATATATATATATACACACACACACACACACATACATACACACACGCACACACATATTTCTTTTTGCCTATAGTACACTGATATAAAATTATATAGTATACAGAATTTTCTCTAAATTTAAAATCTATTTTCAATTAAAATATAAATAAATAAAATTTTATTGCCACATTATTGCTATTGTTTTGAGATAGTTCGAGATAAAACAAATAGCGTTGGTATATAAAGCCTGACCTAGCCTATGTAATCGTTCAAAGGGAGACCATTTACAGAGGTTACTTTAAGTATTGTGCTAATGAAGACATAACAAAATAATAATTATGATATGTTTCGTTTTGTTACTTTACCAGAAGTTACTGTTTGTTGTCAATATGGCTATTGGGACTTTTTTAGCATTATACAATGATTATACAATCATTGATTTTTTCCTAAAAAATAATCATATATATTTTATAGACTAAATAAAGTATATAATGGCCGATAAATCTGGGATATTATTATAATGGTGCAGTTTGATCAATTTGATTTTTGATTCTCTTTTTTCTGCTAAATATTCAGGCAAATATGTCATACGCAAAAGTATCGAATAATTATTTATTTTCTTATTTATTATTATTATTAGTAGTAGTAGTAGTATTTTGAAAGAGCCATACAGTTGGATACAAAATCTAAATATTCTAGTCATTTTGAGCAGATGTGTGTAATGTAGTCTAAGGGATAAACGTAAGTGTGCGGACCTAACAAAGAATGCGGTAGACCTAGTAGACAATGTGGCAAAGAAAGTTACCGAGAAGCCTGCTTCAGATCAACGTTTAGGCGACAGATCCACCGTGTTCTGTTTAATTATTTGCTATCTTATAGGTAGCCTAGCTTGTGAGACATGGAAAGAATCATTGTAAAATTTGCTATCAGGATACTCTGTCGTAAGACACACATAGTCTTTTCTTACCCATCAATGAGACGACAGTTTTTAGCAGAATTATAAATACGGAATTAGTATAATTGTTTTGTGAATAGCCTATCGCAGAGTCTTGATAACAACAAGATGTCATCCATTTCCTGCTATATAACAGGTAGGCTATATAATAATAGCTAGCATATTCAAAGAAAAATCGTACCGAATTATGCTTGTTTCAGAAACTACACAATTAAAGTTCATATAGCCTACACAGTCTATCCCGTATCTGCTTACGTTTAATGGATGACGTTTTCCTGTATTTTAGTCTCGACGATTAAACTTTAACCTAGTGATGTGTTCATCCTAAGAGATCTTATTATCATATTTTGTCAAGAATGTCGGTATGTCACTAGCAAGCGAGCCCCAGCCACTTAGCAACAGCTAAGCCAATGAACGGTCTCACAATGTTTCCACCTACAAGCGGTGCCAAGGCAACATGCTAAAGAACGTGATGACGTCTGGCTGTGCACGAGAGTATTATGGGCTGCATGGAATTCTGAAGCTAGAGCAGGCGGACTGGACTCGCGCTCACAGCTAGCTTCGCTGCAAGCTAACGGTATAGACGAAGGTAAACATGGAGCTATCGGCTGTCGGCGAGAGGGTGTTCGCGGCCGAATCGATCATCAAGAGACGAATACGACGGGTATGTGTTGTGTGAGAGTGATCTCGACATTTTTCTGCACATATGTACTCATGCTGTCGGCTCGCGCTAACGAATTCTTTTTTTGTGTGTCTGATGGCACGCACAGGGTCGAATGGAATATCTCGTTAAATGGAAGGGCTGGTCAGCCAAGTGAGTAACAGCCTGTCATCCTGTCTATCGTGCCTTGTCCTAGTTCTTTAGTGACAGCGATGGCCATGCTTCAACTGCCAGGTTAACATGCTGGTTATTACTGCTGACTGCTTTTGGCAGATGGCATGCAACATTAGCTGGCCTTGCTAGCTGGCTGATGAAGCAGTGGTTTAAATGCAGCGAGAGATTGACAGTCATCACGTGAAACTTTTTGTTCTGACAGGTACAGTACTTGGGAACCAGAAGAAAATATCCTAGACTCGCGCCTTTTCGTTGCCTTCGAAGAGAGGTAGATGACATAAATCAAGATTGATTAAAAAATAAAAAACCATGAGGCGGTCGAAAATAGACTTATGTCACACGATTTTGTACTTTCATTCAGGGAGCGTGAGAGAGAAATATTTGGACCCAAGAAAAGAGGACCTAAGCTGAAGACTTTTCTTCTAAAGGTTCATTTCATTTGTTCATTCATTTGTTTTGATCGATTTTTTTTTTTTTTTTTTTGCTGGATTTGCATTAAACCCCTTGTGTGTATAAATAAATAAATAACATAATTAGCATAATTTTGTATTCTGCAATTTAAAAAAAATAAAAAATTATATATTTTGCAGGCCCAAGCTAAAGAAAAGGCAAAGTCTTATGAATTTAGGAATGAATCGTCCAGGGCCATTCATGTTGCATATTCCAGTCCAGAGCCTGTGGTAACCCCTAGAGCAAGAGAGGGACTGCGTGCTGTGGTTCCCACCATTTTCCCTCCCAGCACAGTCAACCGAGGGGAGAGTGTGAGGCTTTCACCTCCAGAACCAAGGGAGCATCGTTCTCCGCCCTCAGCAAGACCCAGCACTGATGCATTTACCCTTTCCCCAAAGAAGAGAGGGCGGAAACCCAAATTACGGTTCACAGATAGCTATACCAGCTCCTTGCATCCAGAGCATGCAAAAAGAGCAGCAGATGAGACCATGGCAAGCATTCCTTCCAAAATGGCAAAGTTAGGTTTGGGTGAAGAGGAAGAGAGATGCTCTGAAATGAGCGGGCGAATCAAAATATCTCATAAGTACATGGATGCTAGCTATTTTCACAAACAAAGCAGAGTCATTCCAAGCAGGAGTACCCAGCACATTTCTCCACAGTGGAATTTGCATTCCAGCCGAGTGGATGCAGACTTACAGGGCTGCAGGACTAATCCACAAACGAGCCTCTTTCACCACAAACACCTGAAGCACCATTCAAAACGAAGAACATTTGAACATGGTGATTCCACCAGCAGACAGCCTTCACTTATCGCCAGAGTCCCAGTGTCACGTATGTTTGGAGAGCCGGAAGAGGGAGATGCTTGGAAACCCTCTTTCAGCAATGTGGAGAAAGTTGTAGTTACTGATGTGACGACAAACTTCCTGACTGTAACGATCAAAGAGAGTAGCACAGATAAAGGCTTCTTCAAAGACAAAAGATGATTTTGTACCGCAGCCAGTACGCTCTTCTTCAGAAGACTTTTATTATCAAGAATATTCTGTATTGTGTATTGTATAAAAAAAAAAAAAAATCTGTTTTCTGTCCCACTGCAATCTGTATTTATTGTGAAATTGCTGCTGTGAGAGATATGCATGCTAGACATGTTAAACAAAGCTAGAACTACGTTTAAATGCATACAAGAGACTCGGATCAATTGCTGTAAATAGGTTTGTTTAAAATAAATATATAAAAGTCTCATAGGTCTCACACACGAATATTGAGAACATAACAATTCATGTACAGCCCACAAGTTGACATTTTGCACACAGCGTCCTTTCATTGCGTTTGAATTCTTGTCATTTCCGTTGACTTTTTTGTAAGTTTATATTGTCAGTTATCCTGTAAACTTGTTACACGGTACAACAACCTTAACAATTTACACATAGAAAAGTGTCAAATAAAAATCTGATTTTCATCTCAAAAGTAAAATAATAATGGACATGCTTCTTTTCTTTCTTTTTACTTCAGCTCAAATTCGCATTCGCATATTTAGTCATGAATTAAATTGAACTTTTTTATTTACATATTTTGGTGTGCGATTTTGTAAATAGTGCGAAGGAAAAGCTCCTTCGTGGCATCTTGAATGAAAAAGCGCACATCCAATGTCCACACTAAACGAATCTTTTATAAATGGATACTATAAATATATATTTCCAACTTTAAAAACAAAACAAACCTAAATGCTTATTTGCGCATTAAATGCAAGACGAGACTGTACGTTTGAAAAATTCCCAAACCTTTCATTTAGTTATACGAGTGTGATTTTATTTTAAATCCTTTTATTTATTTATTTATTTATTTATTATGTTGGCCTTTGTGGTTTCATGAGTGGCACGTGACAAATGTCTAAACTTTTAGGTTTACGCAATGTGCTTTCGATCAGTCGGTGTTGGGCCTTCAGATATTGCAGTGTAAAGGTCAAACTCTCGTAAAGTTTATGGACTGTTTACTCTCCATCAATCTTCTAAGCTACCTTTTTTAGTTTCGATTTTACTCGGTTGTTTATGTTCCAATCATAATACAACGAAAATATTCGCAAAATGATAAACCACCGTCACAATCGATTCAAAGCAAAGCATTTTTATTTTGATCATTGGTCTCTTATTCAAAATGCAATAGAGTAATTCGTTCAAAAAACAAACAGACACCGATTCTAAGATTTTTCATCTAAATAAGACATCTCAAATGTCTTATGGATTTTGGTGTCTTCGTGGATTTTGTATCCTTTGCCTCAGCTTCAGCTTTTCTGGGTCTTTTCTTGTTTATTGCAATCCATTTCGTTGTCTTTATCAGCACTGTCGTCACCGGAATTCTTGTCTTCAACCTGAAAAAAATCACTTTGTATTGATTTTGTTCTCAACTAAGTTAACAATATAATTTTAGCAAATGTCAACGTTTTTCCTTGATAAAATCAATGAGTGTGCCTTCTTTAAAATCCATAGCAAAACAGCGCAGCAAAAGTCATAAGGAAACGTATGGCAGATTTAACCATGGTAAGGATACTAAGGTTACTATTCCTATCCAAAACACACATAATCATTATAATAATTTAAACCCTATATTGAAAAAAGATTTTATTCTGTTTTTGTTGTTTGAGCTCCATTGCTTAAAAAACAAATCCCGGACGAAGGGTTTAAACCATTATTGTAGACTTGACCCAAATGGTTTTTTCTCTTTTTATTTATAAAGAAAGGAGTGAAGGCACAATTTCTTTGTATGAAACCACGTTAAGCGCAAACATTGCAGTCTTCAGTGAAATAAAGCTTAACCTATGGACCACTGCAGGCCAGTTACACTGGGTAGCCGTAGTTGCGGTCACAGCGAGGGAAGCAGTGAGGGTTCTGCCAGTGCTCCATATTGGTCTCTCGAGCTCTCTGCTCCAGCCTCTGCATATGCAGCATGTGTTCCTGAAACAGGCACGATGATCGCTGAATTATAAACTATTGACATGGAGCTGAGTTCACTTAATGACTTGTTGAGAATTTTCTATTTAAAACCACAAAGCAATGTGACCACACATGTGTATTCACAAAAACAGAAAATGACAGGCTCTCATGCATGTATGATGTTTGCAAACGCTTTGTTATTACTATGTGAATAAAAGGAGAGAGTTGAGTCCCCACCCTCATAGGTTCATCCGGGTGTCCAGGCTTCTGCCTCTTAGAGCGGAGTAGCTGCTTTGCAAAGCTCTCCTTAATGATGGGGTTTGCATCTAGGAAAATGACACATTTGCGTCAAGGTCACCTTTTCATACTGTAATTTCACGGTAATGACAGCATCATTTATTCATGTGTCATTATTCATAGAAACTGGTTCATAATTTATAAGGGGCTTGTTGCAAAAAAGTCAAAGTATTTGAGTCATTATGTACATTTTTATGCAAATAAATAAGATTATCAAAGACTTTCATTTTTCTTTCTTTCTTTTTGTTACCACATGCTAATTTTTCTTTTCTTCATTCTTCCTCAGGCGGCCATTCTGTCTCCTGAGCATTTATTCTTTGAGATTTCCTCGAGTCCGTGTGTGTGTGTGTGTGTGTGTGGGGGGGGGGGTCTAATTTGTATGAATTTTGGCCTTTCTCTTTCCCTCTTTCTTCATCTTTCTCCCTCTTTTTTCTCTCTTTCACCCAGACACGCACGCACGCACACACATACACTTCACTTACTTTCTCTCCTCCCTCCCCATTTCAACCCCTCTTTCCCTTTCCCAGCGCTGTTTCTCTATGGAAGAACACAAAGTGCCCATTCATGGTCGCGTCTCCCCGGGGAGCGCGCAGTAGCGCGCGCGTGACCTGGAGCTCTGACCCGCGAGGGGTATGAAAATGAGCCCATTACGGTAAACACCGACGTGGCAGATAAACAGCCGAGTAGCTTTATATCTTTTTGTCATGTAATAAGATACGATTCTTTCATTCTTAGGGAGCTGGAAAGTGTAGGAAAAATTATTAGGCCTACACAATTTGTAAGATGAGTGTGTTTAGGTAACATTTCAGCAGCTAAAAAATATTCAATTCAATTCACATTTATTTGCATAGTGCTTTTTCAATACATGTCGCTTCAAGCTTTACAGAGAATGCACGATCATCAACAAAAAGCTATATGAATATAGGCCTAGCCAACAAATAAAAAACGAGAACAATAAAAAAAATAACTACGCAAACTGTGCTTAACGTTTTGAGTTTTCTTTCCAGCAGACCTATGTAACATCAGCAAATGTTTAGCAAGTGCGGGGGGAGGAAACAATGACAAAGAAACAGCGTATAGGCATCAGCATAATGAAAATGATCTCACAGAACACCATATTAAGCCATTTCAGTGGTAGAATTGCAGGAAGACTGAAAAAATAGCCATTTAGTCTATACTTTCAAATGCCATTATATCGAAATATTATAGCTCAAACAAAGTTCTTATTGCATATGCATACAAACGTCACAAGTCTTGGTGAAAAGCAAAATAAAAACAAAGTGATATGCAAATAGAACCCATGTTAAAAGATTTCCACAGGAAAAACATACCAGTGCAGAAGGTCAATAAGACCAAGCAAAAAAGGAATGCCAACAGCTTCATTTTCACTTCTGTCCGTCCTCAGCTCGAAATAACTGCACTTGAGTGTTTACCCAACTTATGAGGAGGAGAAATAAATGGCAACGTCATTTAGAAGTTACCCCCACAGCACCTCTGCTCACAGGCCACTGGATACAGAGGAAGGCGACTCCTGCCTGCACATCTGGATGAAGTTACAGACATATTCCACAAGATGTCGCCCTCACTTGAGCCTAATTTAGACTTTTCATAGCCTATACAATTACGTGCTACATTGGTCGTGTGGGTGCCAGAAATGTATTAAAAAATTATGGTGACAATGTTTCAGGCATTGTGGTGTATTTCTTTCAACCCACCCGAACGTTTTGCACTCATACAGGTGGTAAAAGACTAAACAAAAAAGGTGCATTTCAATAATTTATTATTATTATTATTATTGTTATAAACAGGAATTGACTGCACAAATACCCAAACAAAACAACTTCAGAATAACACAAGACACGGCTATAATGTAATAAAAAAATAGACTACCTAACAACACAAAACATAAGATTAACAAAATAATAAGATGCATGACTAATGAAATAAAATATCATTAAATGTAATGCGTCACACAGTGACTTCTGCGCACGTAGATTATGAAGGGACTCAAATTTACAAAAAGAATAATTTAAAATATTTTGCTGTAAAAGTAAACTATATATTTTCACCATAAAGTAGCCTAAGTGTAATAAATAATAACGTGGTAAGATGTTTAATTTTTAAAAACACATTTCTAAAGATCAAATACAAGCAAAATTATAATTACAATATGTTGGTAATAAAATAATTAGTTTATTTATTTATTTGCATTTTACATTGTTTCTGGTCAAATTACTGACATGTTTACAGTAGACCTATAGTTCATTAATTCGAGCCTTTTTTTTTCAAAAAAAGGAAGATGAAGAAGAAGAAGAAAGAAAGATGTCTGGTTTTCCAATTATTATGCTTAGCATCTTAATGTAGCGTTTATTATTCGTAACTTTTTCACCTAGGCTATACTTCATTTATTATTTTTCCATCTTACAATAACTGTCATGATCCTGGGTCGCAGACAGTTTCGGGCTGTTCGCTTTTTTGGTCTCACGTATTGTGTTCCTATTGGTCACTGAAAATGCTCCGTCATAAACCTACGTCATCATTTCCGTTTCCGTATATTAAACTAGATGAATCTAGTAAGGTTTTTTAAAAGCTGTTTGTGTTCTTTCAGTGCAGTGCGTGAGTAACGAAGATGACGGCGGGATCTCCCCCTTGGAAATAAGATGCAGAATGGACGTGGATGTAATTTATTCGCTCACAGTTTGTCTTGCTGTAGGCTACCAAGTGCTTGACGGAAAGGAGGTGTTAACGATGGCTGCTCTGTAACATCATTGTGACTCAAGTTTGGTGCATTGCCTGCCGGTGTAATGTGCTGTTCGTATGGGCTTATCAATTGAAAATCGTTGTGGGATCTCATAGCTTCGGCACAATGACTGATGACGATCGCTGGAATGTATTAATCCATCTTTGCTGCTCTGAATTGTGCATGACGACGGTGCTGTAAAATTGGAATTGCGATTATGGAGGACAGTCCTGAGGAGCTACGGGAGGAGTGGCCTTTGCTCCTCTGGACCACGGTTGCTGTTTTGGTCCCAGTGCTCATCACACTTTGGTGCAGCTTCCAGCGTCCCAAACGCAAAGTTCAGCTGAAAGATCTTTTCCGAAAGAGCAAACACGGCTGGCACTACACGGACCTCTTCAACAAGCCCACGTACTGCTGCGTGTGCTCTCAGCCCATCCTGCAGGGGGCGTTCTGTGACTGCTGCGGCGTATGTGCGGATGAGCAGTGCATTCATAGAGCCGATCGCATCCTCTTATGTAAGGAGATCATGACCCAGAGTCAGACAGATGGGAGGTTCTGCCACCAGTGGGTCAGAGGAAATGTGCCCCTCGCCAGCTACTGTGCCGAGTGCAAACAGCAGTGTGGGACTCAACCTAAACTCTGCGACTATAGGTACTTAGTATAATTGATTTACTCTTTACTATTGGTGTAGAGTGCATTGCGGTTTAAAACAGCTGTCTCAAATGGTGTCGGAGACCCCCAGCTTTTAGGATAATATGCGAGATAAATTAGTAAAGGAAAGTTTGCCTCATATTTTAATCAACATAGACCGGAAAAAGTTCTTAAAATGACTTGAGTCTAGTAGTAAAAAGGTGCAGGTGTTCCCTTCTGTCACGGCTCTTTCGCATACCGTCAAAAGACTTTTTAAAGATGAATAAACCGGTCTTGTAAAAAAGAATCGGTTAGCAATTCAAATCTTAAGGAAGGACAAGACCAAAATGGCAAACAAAACAACGCTTTATAATCCACCTTATTCCTCATTCCTTCCTTCCATTTAAAAAGACTTAAACGAATCATTTCAAATCATAAGGTTGCCCTACAAATGATGCTTTCACACTTTTAAATGTACTTTTAATATCCTATGGCTGAAAGGTGAGCAGAACAATATCATGTCATTGTACCCAGTTAAAAAAAACATACTATAGAAGAGCATGCTTAACGGAATTTACACCCATAATGGGCCGTGAGAATAAGGTGGATAGGGGTTTACATTTTTAAGCTTTGACAAAAGAAGATACAAAAAAACAATCAAAAACCTTGGCTCCCTCTCTAACCATAAACATTAAAAAAACATTTCGACAAGAAATAACACTCACCATCCATAGTTTTATCAATATATACAAAAGTCAAAGCTAATATTTACAAGAAAATCTAAAAGACAAGTGTTTTTGCAACTTAACTTACAGCAAAAAGAATGACAGGATGGCAACAACCTGGAGAGCAATGATATTAGCAACTGATCACACAGCCTAGAACTGGACAATTTCTATTGAAATCCATTTCTGTTGCGGATACGGCACCTGAAAATACTGAGATTTTAGTGTACGAACTGGAAGCCGGTCCTTCTCTATGTGTTTAATCTTTCCAAAGTGTGATTTGATTGAAAAGTCAGTAATCGCTGTAATCCAACGTGAGATCCAGGACCTTAATCATCAGTGTCAAAGGTA
This sequence comes from Opsariichthys bidens, assembly GCA_037194245.1. Lineage (NCBI taxonomy): Eukaryota > Metazoa > Chordata > Actinopteri > Cypriniformes > Xenocyprididae > Opsariichthys > Opsariichthys bidens. The sequence goes on along the minus strand of CM074305.1, from coordinate 13,149,248 downwards.
GCACTCAACTGGTGTCAGATCAGCTGATCAGCTTTTTCGTTTTGCTTTTATTTGGGAATAGGTGTGTATGGTGTCAGACCACAGTGCATGACGACTGCCTTTCCAGTCTGAGTGATGATCTGTGTGATCTCGGAGAGTTCCGCTCTGTTATCATACCTCCATATTACCTCTATCAAGTCAACAAGCTCCGCCGAAGACACCCTGATGAGTACAGCAAGGTGGGGATCAATTCACAAACATAAACATCTGTCAAACAGGGACATTTTTTTCCTTTACTAAATTTTCAGCTGTGCACAGAGGCTGGTTAGTCTGTCAATCAGTTTAGTGTGTATTTAAAGGGGTCATCAAATTTCCATTGATCTTGACATATAAGACATCATGAAAACATACTGTAAGTTTCAGAACTTTTCAACTTCCTTGTTAGTACAAAAACAGTTTAAAAACAAGCTGCCAAAATGACTCATTTTCTACTTCTGGGTTTTGTGCCCCTTTAACCCCTTCAAATCAGAGGATCAGAATTAGGGTAGACAATGGCCATATAATTCTAAATGATAACTGCTCTCGATATAAAAAGCTTATCAAAATTATAAGTAGACCTTAGGCAATGTCATAAAATAATGAAAAAACTCCTTTAAGATTTGAAAATTTTAAATTTGCATAACGTGGATTTTCTCTACCTTTTAGACCCTAAATACTTCTGATTGAATGACCAGAGTGGTACTTGTTTAATTTATACAGACTTTTTAATAATCTGTGGTACTATGTTTATGTACATTTTTAAGTAAAAGTCTGTGTTTAAATGGACGCCGCTGCACATAGTCTCGTTGCTTTTTCAGAATCTTGTTCTACTTTTGAAAAAAAAAAAAAAACCCTGAATTCCCTTTCTTTTTTCAGAACAGTGTCTCGTTTTTAAGTGCAAAAGGCCACAAAAGCTTTTACTTGACATGAAAGGTATTTCTTTATAAAACGCCTATATATGTCAAATAAAATACGCATACCCCTTTTGAGAAAACTACACTTTTGATTCAATTACAAACTTTTGAAAAGTTATAATTTATGGAAAAGAGAACCAAAGAAAGAAAAATCATCCCTCAGGTCCTCATCGTCAGGGGTGAAATGATCAATTCATGCACAGTCTGCTGAATGAATGTAATTAACCCAATTGACTGTTTAATTATTTATTTGTATGCAAATAGCTTGCTGCATTGTGTGGGAGTGGCTGGACTCCGGTATTGGTCTTGGCAAATACAAGAAGTGGCAACAACATGGGGGAGGTTCTGCTGGGAGAATTTCGTACCCTTCTGAACCCTGTGCAGGTATCAGTCGTTTCTGTGCTCACATTCACACACTCAACCAGTGTTTCCATGTATTCTGTCTCTGTACTTATGTACCGACACCCACACATACACACACACACACTCAGTACTACGCAAAAGTCTTGGGCTACCATGAGCTTTGATGTTTTAGCAATGTTTTAATGACCATCCATATTTATTTTTCAGAAAATGTACACAAAATGTTAAAAAACAAAAATTCAGTAATCAAAAATCAGTATTTAGTGTGATCTCCTGTTCCATTTTCTCAAAGAAAAAACTTTTCCTTGGCCTTCCAGTCCTTTTCTGTTCCATTTAGGTTTAAGAGAGCCAGGTTCCTGCTATTGCTCAAGTGAAAGCGGAGGTCGCTAAACACTTGCCACTAGCCTATAAAAGTTATTTTTCTGTTTTTTAATACTGCATACAAATTTACTGTGTTTTCTGGTTATGTTCTAATAAAAGTCTAATAATATCATTGCTAAAACGAAGACTTTTGCACAGTACTGTATACATAATTTTTATGATAGATCACGTTCCTTCTGTTATTCCCATGTCACATACAATTGTTTAAAGTTGGGATAAGCGTTTTTTCAAAAACGCAGTTGGAGATTGTTGATATTTGAAATCAGCAAAATTCACCCTCCAATCCTAACCACCCTGCACCATACCTGTCTCGAACCCCGGCCTGATCGCGGCTGGCAGTGCACCAATGATGACGCTAAACACCGCACCAGTACACGAGTAAACACAATTCGTTGTTGGTTAGTGGCCACCAGCACAGCAGCTCCAGACAATCAATGACACTCAAACCCAGTGTTACTCGCATGTGAAGCGGAATCAAAGCAGCGTCTACGTCTGTTTTTAAGCCTTCACGCTTATCTCTCTCCAGCGCTGAAAAGCTAGTCTAATATTAGCACGTGTCCTAAAGCGGTTGCTTAGTCATAAACCTTCGCTACAGTGATGTTCTTTTTAGCCGTTTTGTATTGTCTCATTTTTCTTTCTTTTTTCAAATCTCCCTCTTGCTCATTCTCACTCCTCGACCATCGTATGCATATAGGCATACACATTTGTTTTTGGTGTCGGCCCGACTAACTTCCAAACAGTATTTTTGAAAAACTACTTATCCCACCTTTAATAAGATGATATAGTTGGATTTTTTTTTTATTGTTTCTTCCAGGTGTTTGATCTCTCTGAGCTGCCCCCCTCTAAAGCCCTGCAGCTGTGTACTCTTCTGCCCCCGGGCAGTGTGCGTGTTCTGGTGTGTGGGGGAGACGGCACTGTGGGGTGGGTTCTGGATGCCATTGATACCATGAAGCTGAAGGTGAGAGCTGAATAGTTGAGTGGACTCAAAAATGTGATGCATTAGATTAAAGTCAGCTGTGGATGTAAACCAACAACCTTTTTTTGTGTGTAATACGTAAAGACTGAATATGTACGTGACATGTGATGCATTATTTTCACATTTGTGATGTTATTTCATTTAAAAAAAAAAAAAAATTGTTTTTTTGTGTTATAAAATATTGTCTGTGTTTGTTGGTCTCTTATTCTATACAGGGTCAAGATCAGTTTATCCCTTTTGTGACCATTCTGCCATTGGGTACAGGCAATGATTTATCAAACTCTTTGGGATGGGGAGCAGGATATGCTGGAGAGATCTCAGTAGAACAGGTGATCAGGAATGTTCTAGAGGCTGAAGTAGTCAAGATGGACAGGTGAGACCCTGGCTGTGCTGTAAAGTCTTGTATTATGAGGTTTGGATTTTGTCAATTTATTTTGAATTCCTGCTTTGAATGTTTCAGGTGGAAAGTTCAAGTTGCCTCCAAAGGAAACTATTTTCGTAAGCCAAAGGTCAGTACATACAGTATGTGAACAACCAGCAGGAAAATTATAGTACTTTAGAGTGCGTAAGAAATTATTTGTTTGTTAAACTAATTTAAACTGGCATAAAATCCCATGCAAAATCTATGTATTAAAGAAGTCAATAGTATTATTAAATCAGTCATGATGCTTTTGATTCATTTAGTGGTTGAGAAATGATATTGTTGTTTTCTCGCCAGGTGTTGGCCATGAATAATTATTTCTCAGTGGGTCCTGATGCTCTCATGGCATTGAACTTCCATGCGCACAGAGAGAAAACACCATCCTTTTTCTCCAGCCGAATCATCAATAAGGTCTGAGACCTGTCCATCTTTTCATTTCACAGGAAAATTAAATTCAGAAAGTATATAAGATTGTTTCTACATGTTTCAGTGTAAATACATTTATATATGTAATTTTTTTTTTTTTTGCTTAATGATTCAAAATATTTCCTTGTGTACAAAGACTCTATATAACGCTTCAAATGCTAATCCAACCGGGTTTCATGAGAAGGGGAACAAGATGCTTGGTGTTGACACTGTGGGGAATGGCATCAGTGTGTCTGGTACCTGAGCATGTGTACCAATGGCAATAATCATTGGCAGATGGCAGTCTGTGTAATCTGTGGAGCACTCAAAAGCATAAAAGGGTTACACGTCATCAACTCTTTTGTCTGAAGGAGATGGGCAGGCATGCCCTGAAGCATGGGAACAACACACCCCTTCTCAGGCAAGCGCGATGCGTTTTGCAACCTGAGACATTTCTTTTCAAAGTGGTACTTTGACATAGTGTCTTGGTGTTGATGCTATGGGGAATACATTGCCCTCTACTCCATGCTGAAGAGTGCTTGTCCTACTAGGCTGTGAGTATGCACGAACAGAGTGGGCATTTAAGTGACTAAGAATCTAGCTGGTATCAGAAGAATCCTATGTGACTTGTGCAAGAGATGTGCAGTGGCTCTGCCCCTAAGCCATTATCCACAAGTGTTTAGGGAATAACCCCCAAAACTTCTAACTTTAGATGGAAAAGTCAAAAGTACTCTGCCCATAGCTAAAACTTTAGTATTGCCTCAAGGGGGAGAAGATATATCAACCACAAACAAATAATTAGGGAGGGAGGCAACGAGACCATGGGACACATTGTGGTACCCAAAGATATTCTTGTGAACCGGACTCTATATCCCAAGGAAATTGGAGGGGAGCTTAAGCCCTATTAAAATCCCAATAACTAATTGGGGAGAGTGGTAAATAAGGAGGTGATTATCTCGCTAAGAAGCCCACAAAGCACTCATCCAAAGGGGAGCGTATGTCCCTACTTCAAACGCAACACGAGATGGTGATGGAGGTAAAGGGAATGACAGGATGCTGTGCAAACTGCCTATAATAAATCCATCTGCTTATATTGACCCTAAGAAGGTACCTTTCTAAAAGGGAGTATTTAGCCCTACTTAAATTCTGAATAATCGGAGAGGGCAGAAAAAAGTAGCAGGGAATGCATAGTGTTTAAACTATAGGGTAGTCGTGGCCTAGTGGTGAGGGAGTCAGGCTTGTAATCTGAAGGTTGCCGGTTCGATTCCCACGCCGGCAGGAATTGAAGGTGGGGATTGTGAATGAACAGCACTCTCTCCACCTTCGATACCATGACTAAAGTGCCCTTGAGCAAGACACCTAACCCCTAATTGCTCCCCTTGTAAGTGGCTTTGGATAAAAGCGTCTGCTAAATGATGAAAAAAAAAACTCATACTTAGAGAGCTGCATTGGGTTTGGGCTCAATGCAGGGTTAACTAAGGAGTGGTTCAGAGAACTTCGTAAGTTGTGATAAATGTGCAAAAGTGTTCGTTTACAACAGACATAAATCTGGCACCTCTGCCCTGAGGCGACATACAGTTTTCTGTGTTTCTAAATTACTCGTTTGGTGAGTGTGTATGCAGTAGCCTAAAAACTGAGGTGCTGCTAGTTGTGGATTTGTTTTAACAGTTAGGCCTAATGTTTTAAAACCCTAATAAAAAATACGTCTACCCAATATGTTTGACATGTGTCCAAAGATTTTCAGGTCTGGAGACTGGCTAGGCCACTCCAGGACCTTGACGGAGTCACTCCTTAGTTGCCCTGGCTGTGTGTTCCGGGTCATTGTCTTGATGGAAGACCCAGCCATGTCCATCTTCAATGCTCTTAAGGAGGGAAGGAGGTTGATGGCCAAGATCTCGCGAGACATGGCCCCATCCATCCTCCCCTCAATACGATGCAGTCGTCCTGTCCCCTTTGCAGAAAAATGTAGTGGCGTTTAGACCGAAAAGCTCTATTTTTGTCTCATCAGACCACATGACCTTCTTCCATTCCTCCTCTGGATCATCCAGATGGTCATTGGCAAACTTCAGATGGGCCTGGACATGCGCTGGCTTGAGCAGGGGGACCCTGTGTGGGCTGCAGGATTTTAATCCATGACGGTGTAGTGTGTTACTTATGGTTTTCTTTGAGACTGTGGTCCCAGCTCTCTTCAGGTCATTGACCAGGTCCTTCCATGTTGTTCTGGGCTGATCCCTTACCCTCCTCATGATCATTGATGCCCCACAAGGTGAGATCTTGCATGGTTCGCCAGACCAAGAGAGATTGACCGTCATCTTGAACTTCTTTCATTTTCTAATAATTGGGCCAACAGTTGTTGCCTTCTCACCAAGCTGCTTGCCTATTGTCCTGTAGCCCATCCCAGCCTTGTGCAGGTCTACAATTTTATCCCCGTTGTCCTTACACAGCTCTCTGGTCTTGGCCATTGTGGAGAGGTTGGAGTCTGTTTGATTGAATGTGTGGACAGGTGTCTTTTATACAGGTAACGAGTTCAAACAGGTGCAGTTAATACAGGTAATGAGTGGAGAACAGGAGGGCATCTTAAAGAAAAACTATCAGGTCTGTGAGAGCCGGAATTCTTACTGGTTGGTAGTTGATCAAATACTTATGTCACGCAATAAAATGCAAATTAATTTTTTTGTTTTAGATTCCATCACTCACAGTTGAAGATTACCTATGATAAAATTTACAGACTTCTACAGGCTTTGTAAATGGACAAACCTGCAAAATCAGCATTTACATCTACATTTTTCATCATTTAGCAGAGCTTTTATCCAAAGTGACTTACAATCAGGGGTTAGGTGTCTTGCTCAAGGGCACTTTAGTCATGGTATCGAAGGTGGAGAGAGTGCTGTTTATTCACAATCCCCACTTTCAATTCCTGCCGGCGTGGGAATCAAACCGGCAACCTTCAGATTAGACAAGCCAGACTCCCTCACCACTAGGCCATGACTACCCTCAGTAGTCTAGTTTGACTCAGCAGTGTATCAAATACTTGTTCTCCCCACTGTAGCAAGTCTTAATACCAAGCAGCCCTGACCCAAAGGGGAACAGACATCTCCACTTTTTGGGGAGGGAGGTAAATGGAATAGAGGGACACTCTGACTGCCCCCCCCCATTTTTTTTTTTCCCTGCATCAACCCTAAAATGTCTTTGTCAAGAGGGAAACGCTCTAATCCTACATAAACTCTTAAAAAAAAAAAAAAAGAAAAAATAATTGAAAAGGGTGGTAAAGAGGAACGTAGGAAGCATGGCGCTCCACCCAATGTGTCTTTCTGTTTACCATGACTTCATGCCCACTGTTGACTGATAGTCAAGTCACCTTTATTTAGATAGCGCTTTTTACAGTGCAAGTTTTGTCAGCAGCTTTACAATAATAATTGGCAAACAATCTTTGGCTGCACACCAGCTCTTAAAGAAAATGGTATAATTGTCCAGCTTAAATAAATTCAGTATTGATTCATTCCGTTGTAAAAATCAATAGTTATTAATTTAGTTAATTTATCTATATATCAGCACTGGGGAAAACAGTGATGTAATCATCCAGCTAAGTTCAGTTCGCATACAGTGGTGTCAATGCAGGCAGATCAAAAACATTGTTGAATATCAAGTCAAGTGTCCCCAACTAAGCAAGTCAAAGGCAACAGCGGCAAGGAACCAAAACTCCAACGGGTGACATCAGGTAACCAGATAGTAACCCATCCACAGGGGAGCACATTATCTTACTTGACCCTTATTCATAAGAGAAAATACTATCTTCCTTCTTGGAGGTGCTGAAGAGTCCCGTTTCTAGAACGGCAAGCAGCAGCAGTGGGCCTGATCTGTGGGGCATAGGCACTTGTCACTCTCCCCTCGAAAACAAGACAGTGCAGAGCTTCCTTGACCCTTTTATACTCTGTGGTGTTCCGTGTGCGACGTCATAGACTGCCATCTGCTGTTTGTTTACACTTGCTCAGTCACTGGTTATGATGATGGTGTTCCCAGTAGCATCAACACCAAGACACAATTTCTTCAAAAGGGATTCTGTAGTTTGATTTTACATCCCCAATTCTAAAAATGGATCCAATTTATATTCACTCTCTTTAACTATTGTGTATTAACATTTAAGTTTTTTTATACAGTGCATTTACTGTGTACATATGTTTTTACGTTGTACTTGTATTTAAAATAATCGGCAACTGTAATTAATTTCTGTAGCTACTTCTAATAACTACAATGTAAAACCTACCCCTACCCTTTAAGCCAGCCTTAAGCAAACCATACCACCAAACCTGTCCCCAGCATTAACCGTAGCTCACCTCAAAAGCAGTAAAGGTGTTTTACAATATAACATGAAGTATAGTTTTCATGGCTAAAAATATTCATATTAGTTTATACTAATCTGTCTTATTAGTAGGCCTACTACACAATTTATCCTGTATTAATACACTGCGATGTTCTCCATTTTTCATTAAAAACAGAAGTGTTTTGCAAATGTACGCCTAATGGTATTGCCAATTGTCTTCTCCCATAGGCAGTGTATTTCCTCTATGGCACCAAAGATTGTTTAGTACAAGAATGTAAAGATCTGGATAAGAAGATTGAGGTAAACATTTGAACTTGCTCACTAAGAAAAGTTTTTCAAGGCAAAGCCTTCTCTGATGGTTCCTTTGTTAATGTCATCATATGATTAGCATTTTCTTTGGAAGTCTGTAGCCTTGACATAAACTTCCTGGATCATTACTTTTGCATCTTAAATAATGCTCTAATGATGATTAACACTGCTTCAGAACTCAATTGAAACATGATAATAGATAATTACTTAGACTCTTTACAAATACTAAGAATCTGTCTCTAACAAACTATTTGTTAATGTTACTGATTCCTGGTGCTTACTTGAGAACAGATTTTTCTTTAAAGAAAGCACCCAATGGAATTGTAAATATGCTTGGTTAGATCCTACCTAAATGCCAATTTGCTTTTAAAAATTAAGCCATTTTGAAAAACCATCACAATCCTCTTATATACGAATGGCTGACTTGTAGACATATTTGCTCTGCACATTGATCTGAAACAGGAGAAAGTGTTTTAATACTGAAAAGAAAATTACATGTTTCAACTGTAATAATATCCATGGTAGGTGGTTTTGTCAGCTGTGAAAATGAAAAAGAAAATGCAGTTTTTGAGAAAATGTGGGTCATTTACATTAATGTGCTTTAACTAGAGTGCATTTTTAAAGTAGCAATGAAATAGAAGAACTGACAGATCTTTTCCTCCATATTGTAATTATTGAAAAAGAAAAAAATGTAGGACTTTAAACTAAATTATTGAAGTCTTGCATTTACTGAACTGAATCACGTTTCAAATGGATATCACTGTGTTCCCTTTATCTTTACATATAGTACTGCATAATTACAGTTATAATGCTCGTTGATGCTTAATTGTGTCTTTTTAGCTCGAGCTCGATGGAGAGCAAGTGACTTTGCCCAATCTGGAGGGAATAATAGTGTGTAATATTGGCTACTGGGGAGGTGGCTGTAGACTGTGGGAGGGAATGGGAGACGAGCCCTATCCTCCAACACGGTGAGTATCCGGATGTCACTGTATTGTACACTTTAGAGACTCATAGTTTTGACTTTGTGAACATGGTTTAAAAATGAATGAAACTTCAAAGATATGAATCACAGTAGTTTGAAAGTACTGCTGGTTTAATATTTTCTTAATTTTTCTTCCCTCAGCGTGGATGATGGCTTATTAGAGGTGGTGGGGGTATATGGCTCATTCCACTGTGCACAGATCCAGGTGAAACTGGCCAATCCTGTGAGGCTGGGACAGGCACATACAGTACGGGTAAGACCAAAATGTTCTTTACTCATACAGAATTACAGCATGTCGCTTAAATGTGAGTTATGGTGCGTGTACACTGCAATGGCACAATTCCACTTGGTGTGTGTGTGTGTGTATATATGTGTATATATACAATATTTATGTGTGTATATGTATATAATATACATACATACATACAGTGGGTACAGAAAATATTCAGACCCCCTTAATTTTTCACTCTTTGTTATATTCCAGCCATTTACTAAAATCATTTGTCCATTTTTTTCCCTCATTAATGTACACACAGCAACCAATATTGACAGAAAAGCACAGAATTATTGACATTTTTGCAGATTTATTAAAAAAAGAAAAACTCAAATATCACATGGTCCATAGTATTCTGACCCTTTGCTGTGACACTCATATATTTAACTCAGATGCTGTCCATTTCTTCTGATCATCCTTGAGGTGGTTCTACACCTTCATTTGAGTCCAGCTGTGTTTGATTATACTGATTGGACTTGATTAGGAAAGCCACACACCTGTCTATATAAGACCTTCTTAAATGGCCCAACCAGAGCCCTGACTTAAACCCAACTGAGCATCTCTGGAGAGATCTAAAAATGGCTGTCTACCAACGTTTACCATCCAACCTGACAGAACTGGAGAGGATCCTCAAATCCAGGTGTGAAAAACGTGTTGCATCTTTCCCAAAAAGATTCATGGCTGTATTAGATCAAAAGGGTGCTTCTACTAAATACTGAGCAAAGGGTCTGAATACTGAATACCATGTGATATTTCAGTTTTCCTTTTTTAATAAATCTGCAAAAATGTCAAGAATTTTGTGTTTTTCTGTCAATATGGGGTGCTGTGTGTTCGTTAATGAGGAAAAAAAAAACTTCAATGATTTTAGCAAATGGCTGCAATATAACAAAGAGTGAAAAATTTAAGGGGGTCTGAATACTTTCCGTACCCACTGTATATAATAAACACACACATATTGTTTTCATTTTTTATGGGGACATTCCATAGGCGTAATGTTTTTTTTTTACTGTACAAACTGTATTTTCTGTCCCCCTACACTACCCCTAAACCTAAAATGTCCCCACAAGACCAACATTTTGTATTACTATACCTGTGGGGACATTTGGTCCCCATAACGTAGGGAGTACCCTCACACTCACACACACACACACACACACACACACAGTTCAATAAATGTTGTCAGTTAAATAAATGTTTGTTAACACCGTCAGTCTATTCACAATGAAAGCTTCCAAACTTTAAAATGTATCACATACAGGGGTTGGACAATGAAACTGAATCACTGGCCAAGATGGTGTTGGAGGTTTCACACCTATATGCGCGGTCTGGTGGCCAATCTTCACTGATTTTACATTTTATCAGTAACAGCCGAGAGTGAAGGTTGAATTTGCTGAACAATAGCACAGCTGTACATAAAATATTGGAATCCACACAACATAATAAGAGACGCATCATATTTCAAAAGAGGACAAATTGTCATCTGTGACCAGGACAGCAAGTCTTTGAGGTTTATCGAGGTCTGTAGTAATGATATACTGAGTTCCTTCAGTGCATTTAATACATGTGTTGTTTCAGTTATTATTCCAGTTTGATTTTGTCGCCGTCATTTTGCATTCTGACGAAACCCGACCTCTTGACATGATAACGTAGACACAAAGTAATCGGTTTAACGGATTTACATGGCTGAATTTTTATTTGCTTTGAGAGGGGTGGGATAAACCTTTCTATAAACCGAACAATTTCAGTTTCATTCGGTTTGGGCATTTTTATTCCAATTGGGGTGTTTATATGGACCATTTTCATTCGGGTTGGAATTTTAAACCGATTACAATGCACCTAATGCGAACCATGTACTGTTCTCTGATGAGTCCACCTTCACTGTCTTTCCCACATCCGTGGGAGTTACAGTGTTGAGAAGCCCCAAAGAGGCTTAACACTCGGACCGTTGCGTGCCCAAAGTGAAGCATGGGGCTGGACCACTGATGCTTTGGGCAGCAACATCATGGCATTCCCTACTGCAGTTGATGAGCGCGACACTGACAAGGCCTACCGAACCATTCTGGAGGACCATGTGCACCTAATGCTTCAAATATTGTACCCTGAAGGGGGTGCCATGTATCAGCAACATAATGCACCACTACACATAGCAAGAATTGTGACAGAATGGTTTGATGAACATGAAAGTGAAGTTGCACATCTTCCGTATTTTTGGTGTAGCAAGTCGGAACATTTGTGGCCACTGTTCTGGAAGAGGAACGGCTCAAAATCCCTCTGACCACTGTGAAGGACTTGTATCTGTAATTCCCAAGACAAAGTGATGCTGTATTGTGGTCTAAAACCAGTTTCTGTTTTAGTTTCATTGTTCAACCCCTGTATAGAACAATTGCAAAACCTACAATCAAACAGAACCTCTTGCACAATCTGCATGTTTTTAAACACTCGAGACAGATGTAACTTTAGTTGGCTCTCGAAAGCTCTCAACGCTCTGGTTGTCAATCCTAATGAATTCCTATAGGAATAAATTGAAAACACCTGCTCGCTGCGTGCCAGTGGACACAAGCAGTAGTAACTGTTAGTGATTGTCATTCTGTGTCAGATATACCTATACTATGATCAAAACATTATCTCTTTTTGATAGCTGGTATTGAAGAGTTCTCGGATGCCAATGCAGGTGGATGGAGAGCCGTGGGCGCAGGGTCCATGCACCATTACCATTACCCATAAGACCCAGGCTCTCATGCTGTACCACAGTGCAGAACAAACTGATGATGACGACTCCAGCAACTCAGAGACTGAAGAACCCTCAGCTGATCACACTGACACAGCTAGCAACACACAGAAAACCTACACCCCAGGAAGTAGCACAGCATGAATGGAAGAAACCCTGATGTGATAAGTGTCTGATGTCATATTCATAAATGTACATAATGTGCATGTGCTACTCCAGCAGTGTTTATTTCTGAGAGTTCTAAAGCCTCTTTCCCTCTGAGCACAGTTCCTGTAGTTCTTTCACCGTCCACAAGAGGGCTGTCTTTGTTGAAACATAGGTGTTGTAGATTTACGTATATTTTTTTTTTCTTTCACACAGGGAGTGTTTATTACCCAGAAGCTCTAAGAAGTGGCTAAGGTTTTAGCCGTTAATAATCCAAAATGGAATCCTATTTAGCCGAAAACAGAGCTCAGGCAATCGTCAAATTTAGTCCAGTGGAGAATGTTACAACCAAAGCTGCTCAGACATGAATGTCTCGCACGAGTGCCATAGGCCTGTGAATATACAATCTCGTGTTTGAGTTGTATAAATTAAGCTGTGCAATCATTTTGCTTTGCGTCCTTCTCTTTTGTTACATTTGTGAAACAAATTTGCACTGCGTTAATCTAGAGTAGATTGTGGATAGATGTGCCATTGATATCTTATTCTTTTACAAGTATTCCGTTTGTATTATCTGGTTTGTTTATGATATGGTCAAATGTTTCAAAGCACTGGATTAAGAAACCATTCTTTATTTTCTTTCCCCCCTCTGTGCAATGTCTTTGTTTGCATATTCTGATTATTAGATATTTGACGTTTTATGAAATGTTTGTTTTATTCTGTAGAGATATCTTATGCATCTTTCTTTGATAAAATCACTTCATGGTGGCACGTAAAGTGATTTACTTTGCCATTGTGATAGGATTCATTTCTATTGTTCCACTGTTTCAAGTCTCTCGTTTCAGTTCGATTGTAGCTTCCCCTCCCTTGATGACCTGATGATCACCTGATCTTTTGCTGACTTAGGCCCAGTTTCATGACATGAACAGTGTTTTGAACAATTGTGACAAACAACCTTTGTGATGAGTCATGCTCAAGTGATCTCTTGTGTTTTTTTTTAAGAAACTGCGACAGTATGTACAAGAACAATAGCTGTAGGAGTGGTAATATGTAACGAGTTATATCTACAACTATTGATAAAGCACTCAAGCGACATTCAGGAGTTACACATATTATCCATTAAAACCTTGCTGTGAAGTTGATACATCTGAGGCTTTGCTGATGAACTATGAAATGAATTAAAATAGATTACATTTCATTCTCCAATCATGAAAATGGCAGCCATTTTTCATGTGAAGATTTTGAAACTTCTTGGAAGCTGAAATGTTTACAAGAGTGTTACCAAAAATATTATAGATGAGAGATGTATCCTTTTTCTGCTGAAAAGATTGATTGTTTTTTACCAGTTAAATTATATTCATCAGTTGTGCATTGAAATGTTGACTGCTGTATTAGTCTTATTTAAAGAAATTCCCTAATGTCTGAAAACCTTGGGAAAGAATAAAGTCAAATTGTAATGTGTATTTATTATTTCATATCAAGCGACGCTTATTTTGAGTTACATGTAACTACTTTTTTCCATTGTTTATGTGTACAAATACTGAAGCACCTCTTTAGAACTTTAATTACTCTTTCTGACTGTTGTTTTGTTTCCTGTAGAAATGTAATGTTTCTAAAACAGACTGTTTACACACGCTCTAATTGTGTTGAAGGGGCTTTAAACGAGAATATTATTATTCTCAGTGGGAATTTGGATGATTTATCAATTTAATCGTTTGGGAGTGTGAGAGTTGGAGTCACTGTATTGAATATTGAAGGTTGGGATATTTTGCACAGACTTCTGTATGCTAGGAACATGACATGGTTGACACCCATGGCTTATGGCTTGTTTTTCAAATGCAAATAAAGCATAGTTTTGATCTGACAGTGTAAATATCACTGCAGCTGCTCCTGCTTCCTGGAAACGTGTTTACTGTGTAGCTAGGCGTGTTTGTTGTGAATCAAATTACAAATTGCTGATGATTCAGTTCTGTCATTTATTTCAAGTTAATTAGATATAAAGAAACATTTGGTTTATTTTATTATAATTATTTTTATTATTAAACATTGAAAACAAAGTGAGCTGCACAAATGAACAGAACCACCATTTCAGAAGTAGGATTAAGTATTTCCATTATAATTTAATACCACAAGTTTGATCAATACAACAATGAGAGAAAGAATCATAAATCCAGATAATATTAAATGTATTCTTATATGAGACGTGAGTTCATGCTTTTAGCATCATTCTGTATATTTTCCTCATATTTTCATACAGTTTTTTCATAATCTTGAAATACTTTACATTCCATATTAACCACAATTATAACATTGCATAAATCACACAATAGATACTTTACTAGAGCTTCCTGAGCTATTCTTGTAGAAAAAGATCTGTATTTTTTTATTTTTTTTACATGCACATAATAGGATCACTTTTTTAAATCACAAATAAAATGTGACCGCATGCCACACTTTAAATGTTCCAGATTTTATGTGACTGGACAACTTTTACTCATATTTACTCAGATATTGATTGATCGGAGTTCTCAACATACCAATGATTCCATACGGTATTTTTGTCACCTAAGTGTTATTTTTAATCCCCATTCAGCTGATACGATGACTGCAGAACATTATAGACTTGTTATTATAAACAGTTTAGTTCAAAGGTAAATAAGACTACTGCTATGATTGAAGCCAGTCAGGATACTTTGGTCAGGAACCATGACAACTCTATCTAGAGCACACTGGCAATGGACTTTGCCCATGTGATAAAACCAACAAATGTCAGGAGTAATCATGTCATGAAATTAAACACTTCAAACAACTCACAACCAAAACTTGCAACTTAATTGGATTCAGAGAACAATAAATGTCACATTTGCAAACCACATCCAGTATGTACACTGAATTTACACAATGATGTACGACTATATGGCTTTCTGAAATAATTGATTCTGGTTGACACTCTGTTGAAGTTTATTTTGATGTAATGACAGTTTGATTGAATTAGCCTTTAGATACCCATTCAATCAATTATTATTATCTTTTTTTTTTCGAGATGAAAAGTTATTACTAAAGACGAATGAATTACAAAGTATGCTTAAGTCAGAATCATAAATATAAAACTTGACAGCCCTGGCTTGGTCCTTTGAAACCCATATTGTAATCATATAATAAAACACACCCAATTAATAATAATGAAAATAGAGGGAAAGAACCTCCATAAATGAACCTTGTTATCATTTACTCACCCTTGTGAGTTTCCTTTTCAGTAGAAATTAAGTTTTTTTTTTACTTTTCATAGTCTCGCATAATCTTTGTCCATCCATTGAAAGTCAAACCAACCTTCAAACATTTTATAAAGACATTGTACAAGTAATGCATATGAATTGAGCAGTTTAATCCAAGTCTTCTGAAGAGACATGAATCGAATCATACCTAAATTAAATCTGTTCAGCCTATAAAGCACATCAAATGCGGTCAACAGCAGCTCAACCGTACTTGATGCGCAAAAACAAAGCTCGTTAGTACTCTCAGAAGTTCAAACGTGATTGTGATGCGAGAACAATTCTCACTGGATGTCTTTGTGAAACTTTCAATTGGATGGACAAAAGAATGAGAGAATATAAAAAAAAAAATTCTTTGTGTGCCAAAGATGAACGAAGCATCGATTAATAAAAATGAATATCACTTCACCTTATACAGTTTCAGTTGTTAAGCTTGCACAGAGAGACAGAAGAACCATTTGAGAAGATCCAGAAAGCTGGATAAACAGCCTCGGTGAAAGGGAAGACAAAGGTGTGGAAGGGGTAGGCCCGGTCCTGGACATTATAGAAAGTTGCACTTCCTTGATCGCAGTCCAGCAGGATGCCCACACGGCTTGGGTTGGGATTTTCCAACACCGTCTCGATGCTGTTGTGCCATGCAGAAAGCTTCACGTTAAACCACTCCACACACCAGGATTCTGCATTACGGCCCAGGCGGCTAGTGGGACCCTTGCGGTCGATTCTTCCGTATGCAAGGCCCAATCCACAGAAGTTGTTACTGCTCATTTTGATCTCCCAGTAATGACGGCCCTGAGAGAAACTCTTTGTGCAGAGCACCTGGGAACAGACCGAAAAGCGAAGCGGGATGTCTGGATAGTGAGCAGGTTCATCCGAGACTGTTGCTTTGGTGTTGTTTTCAGTCAGGGAGATCCGCTTGTGAGCTGTTCTGAAATCAAAATTGAGAATAGTGCCATCTAGACAGGAGAAACACACAAACACAGACATGTCAATGGAGATGAAGATGGACAAATGGATCAAATCTAAACTATATATTAAACTTACATTTAAGGAGGTCACTCCTTTTAGTGCTGTTTAGCACAGCTGTTGAACTAAGAGGTTGAGCTGTAATGAGAGACAAATTGATTTTAAAAGGAAAGGTTTGCTCATATTATTCTTGCATTAGTATAAAAAAACCTAACCAATCAGGGGTGCATTTCCCAATGCATTGTTAGCCAAATGTGTTTGCAATTTTCACTGTTCCCAAAATAGTTTCCCGAAACCAGATTTTTAACGGATATTCGAAAACAGCATCGCAAACTTGTTCGATCGGAGCTACAGTTCTCGATCTATGAAAATGTGTAAGAGATTACAGTGAAATTGAATTGAGAAAAAAAAAAATGAACTGAACTGCATAAATATACAGGAGCAAAGTGTACATTTACTGCAAAAGTAAATGGTTTTCTGTTGTTTGTGCAAATGAACTATATTGATTTGGCATTGATGGCAAACATATCCACATTGCTATGATCAGAAGTTTCTAATGCTGTTTCCTCAATTTTGTTGTTTTAGTTTTGTTATTGAGAGAAAAGCGTGCACAAAATATTTATATATTCATCTAGACGTCGCCCTCAGCAGAGTGGGGTTCAGTATATCTCTGCAAAGATATTCCGAACTTCATGATGAACGAAAAAGAACTTCAACCTGAGTATATCGGGCCTTTACGTTGTTGTTGTTGTTGTTGTTTGGGAAACTAACCCCTGAGAAATTCGATAATTTCAAAATGCTTGGTTTAAAATAAATACATCGAATAATGGTCGGATATATTTCTTTTGATTAATTGATTGCTTCTAGAGTAGAATCTGCAGTCTATTCTGGAATTACAAAGAGGAGCACAGACTCCTCACAGAAAATATCAAATTAAGGAGGGCATAAACAAAACCTTTTTCCACATACATATGTCAAGTATTTCTACAGTTTTAGGTCTGAGGTCAAGCAAGTTTTCCATGCTTTTGGAGAAAACAGGACTTATTCCTTTAGGGGGATTCCTGGATCCTGGCAAAGAAGATACATGTAATGTTAGAATCATTTCTAAGGTATATTGATTTGATCCACATTCCTTTTCAGAAAAATATGTGAATATCTCTGTGAAACATAAGCCCCCGCCTTTTCCAGTCCAATCACTGGGTGTGAATATGAACATGTTCTACACATATAACGCTAATCAGACAAACAGAAACAGATTAAAATAATGAAGGGTGGTCAGAGCTTACTGTTTGACTTCTGGTCTTTACGTTCTTTGTGATCATTCAGCTCTTTATTTGCATTCTTTTCTATTAGGGAAAAAAGAGAAATGAGAGAAAGATGTACATATTTATGTATGTGTGTGTGTGTGTGTGTGTATATATATATATATATATGCATTTGACTTACGTTTCTGTTTAGCACCTAGAGCCTTGGTTTTGGGAGCTCGAGTTGGACTGAGAGACCTCATACGTGCTAAAATATATTAAGAGAATATTGAGAAAATAGTGATGGATGGATCTAGGTTATACTGAACACAGGAACTAAAGCCTATTTACTTGCAAGGGAGTTAAAACTTACACATGTCTCTTGGATTTGGAAGTAGCGCAGGAGTCTCACAAGGGATTCCCGGGAATTGGTTTCCTAGAGGATCAGAGGACTATTTCACATCTTCTGCCAGTAGCTTTATTAAAGCTAGCCTCAACAACATACTGTACAATCAGGCAACATAATCATAATCATATGTATTGACATGTTTTTATATGATTTGCATGTCCCAGATTTCCCTTCCAATCATTTCAAAAGACAACCTCACCTGCACCAAGAACAGATTTTTCAAACTCTGTAAAAATACATTTATGTCAGAACTTTTAGCATGCGCTAAGACTATGGTGTTGCTGTATACTGAACTTACTGCAAAACATACTGCACATTTTATACAAGCTCCCGCACTAACCTGGTTTAAGGACAAAGATTCTGTTCTCTGCTGGCTGCTCCATTAATTTGGTGATCCATTCCTTCAGTGCAACTGCAGAGGAATGGTAAGCTATCACGTCTTTACCTTCCACAGTCATGCGAGGGTTATAGGGCTCAAAATTTACCACTGAGGGCAAATCCACAGAAGCCTGAATGTGAAAGAATAGAAAAATATTCAAACAACGTTCAGGTTAGGTATAAAACTGATCAAGTAGCCTAAGCATGCTTTTACACTCTCTAACACCATCTAAGGTGCAAATAAAAGTTCTAAAACAGACAAAATCATACTCTGGAGCACCTTTAAGAATGTGAGTGATTGAGACTGGTCCAGCAGACAGTTGATCTCAGATTTGGTCCTGTTCATCTTCTCAATGTTCTCATTAAATTTCTTCATCAAGGAGACCAGTTTGCTTTGACCTTTCTCCTGTTCCTTATCAATGGCAACCATGGCCTCTTTCTCATCACGGTCGATCGCTTCTCTGATCTGCCTGTATTCTGCCTCGAGGATACGTTTGCGGGTTGTAGCCAAGTCCTGAGAAAGGAACACCAAAAAAAAAGAAAAGAAAAAGAAAATGTATGCTCAAAGTATAAACTCCATCTTATTGTGGCTCCTGACGTTTGAGATGCAAGGATGACGGTGGGTACATCTAAATCAGATGGCAAAAGAAAAATGAACATTTACTAACTTTTAATTTGGCTTGTTGCTCCTTCATCTGTATGATAACCTGTTGATTTTTCTCAGTTTTGACATCCAGGATGTTGAGCTTGTCAGTCAGGTCAGTCTAAAAGAGTTTCAAGAATAACAGGACACAAAGTATTTGCGAGAATCCCTTCATTGCTGTATGATTCAGACCACACAATCCCATGTTTAATAAACAACTCCTCAAAAGAAATAACCAAATATTACATTACTGGACGCTAGAGGAAATGGAAAACTTTCAGCAACAACTAACGAATTGACTCCAAAGTGAATGAAAGGTTTATTCATTTTATTCATGCAGATGGAAAATCCAGACCCAGATTACATTTCAAAGTTACATATGTAAGAATGAGCTAATCCACAAAATCATCATAGAGAAGAAGAAAGTCGACAGGTGTATTGTTTCTGCACCTTTTGGGGTGATCCTGAACAAATGGTCATTAATTATAGAACGGGAATACGTGTGGGACACCGATAATCATCTCAGACAATTAGGTGTCTCAACTTCATTAACATACAGACAACAGCTATTTAACAGGAGCGACTTAATTTACATTAGGAGTGGCAAACTGTAACAGGATAAAAGGTTTGAGATATTCTGACTCTAATGAACCTACGGTGCTACATGTACTTTGTCACTGCTACCCTGCAATAAACATCTTAATCAAGATCTTCAACATCCTCCTCATTTTTTCTTACAACTGCTATTTCCAGAAACCAGATTTTCAATGAACAATGCATGGCAATCTTGTGTGTTTGGAGGTACAGATCTTGAACTGTGATGGTGAAGTAGCCCTGAGAAGCCATGTTTGTTACCGAGAAATTATGCTGTGAAAAAGCTGCTAACTAAATGAACTGCATATATGCATATTTGTTTGTGCAAATGAAATTATTGTGCATAATTTGACATGAACTGCTTTCTTGAATTGATTAATTAGCAGGAATTTAAATTCCATGATAAATTACTCACCCCCATGTCATGTTCATGTCTTTCTTTCTTCAGTCGATAAGAAGTTAAGGTTTTTGAGGAAAACATTCCATGGTTTTTCTCTGTAAAGTGCACTTCAGTGGGGCTCAATGGGTGTAATGTCCAAATTGCAGTTTCAGTGGAGCTTCAAAGCCTTCAACACAATCTCAGACGAGGAATAATGGACTTATATAGTGAAACGATTAGTCATTTCCTAAAAAAAAATGAAAAATTGTATACTTTTTAAACACAAATGCTCGTCTTGCATTAGCTCTCTTCTTCTTCTTGTAGAATTCCGGCAGTGTAGACACTGCCCTTCTGCAGATCAAACTTTGAACTAAATTGTCATATACAATATGCTAGTACAATAAGAATTCGTTACAACTCTGACCTGTAGGGAACAGCACATTCCATGGCCAGGCCGCTCTCTGTCTGTAACAGTGGACAAAGGTTTGCTACATTTTGATTGGATATCGGTGGTCTAACACAAACTGTCCAACACCATCAGACAAAGATGCTAGGACAACAGCCAGACGCCTCTCATGGTGGGTTCAGACTATACAATATTTTTGTTGGTCACGATAATCACTGTGTAAGATTAAAAGATTTTTACTCCTAAAATTTTGTTGTGTTGTGGACAAGATACATGTCAGACTACACGTTGCTACCCGACCATTCATCGCGTGCCATCCTTTACCGTGTGCGTGCTTTCATCAAGAAGGAGGGACTATCGACTGACAGAAGGTGTTTAGCGGCATGTTTAGCAGCTAGCAGCCTGTTTTGCTCTGTCTTGTTGTCAGAAAAGTGGCCCAAAAGCCAAAAAGTGGACACCTATCTGGATTGCATGGATATTTAGATTTCCTCCAAAGAGAACTGAAGTAACATGTTTTACTTAGTCCCTCGAAGAAACATCATAAACACAGGAGCATTGTTGCCATAGCTCCACAAAACTTTCCTCCATTGTAAATTCCACCTAGATCGATACCATTGTCTATCTTTCATTTCGGCATGTTTGAAAGCACGTAGGAAGGCACTTCTGTGCTTCTACTAGCCAGTGTCACACATGTGACGTCGTGGACGACGGAGAAAAAAATGAATGATGCTAGTCTTTCTGTCATGATGTCATGAAGTGTCGCAGACGCGGCATCGGTTGTCGTCCACTATGACACACTACATGAGCCGAATCTTGCGTCCTGATGCTCATTGTCGTTGTAGATCCATTGCCGCAAATCTTGGCAATATGAGGCATTAGAGAGCAAGAAAAAGACCTCTTGTACCAAGCCCAGGACGGACAGGACTTATTATTGGTCCACATGCAGTTTCTGCCCTTCACCCATCTAGAGATTAAGGGTGCGTTCACACTTGTCATGTTTGGTTGGATTAAAACAAACCCTGGTGCGATTGCTCAGTTTGTAACATGTATTCAGTTCTGTCTTGTTGTGTTTAGTTCAGTCTTGTTTAGTATCGTCATGTCTGCACCTGTCTTCATTTGCCCCTGATTAGTTTAAGTTCCTCCACCTGTACTCATTAGTTCTGTGTATTTATACTTCCTGTTTCTGTTCTGCCTTTGTCTGTGTTTGTTTGTGCGATGCACTCTGTTGCGTGTTCCTGCCCTTCGATTAAACCTGCCTGTTATTTGTTACCTTCGTCTCCTGTCTTCCCGTGTACCCGAGCGTTACACAGTTAGTGCGGTTCGTTTGAACATATGTGAACGCTACCATCCGAACCCTGGTGCAGACCAAACAAGCGGACGGAGACCGCTAAAAAGATGGGTCTCGGTCCGCTTCCAAACGAACTCTGGTGCGGTTCGATTGAAATATGAACGCAACACGGACCAAAGACATGTAAACCAACCAAAAACAGGACGTGATGATTTGACGACAAGTCAGCTGATTTGACGATGCGGAAAGATCGGTGTATCCAAAATGAGTCGAGGGCAAACGTGGAGCAACGAGGAGGTGAAGTTTCTGTGTACAACGGAGGAAATCCTGCTGCTGTTTGGAATGTTTTGAACATTTTATGAGCTCTTCGTGAGCTCTCAGCTGGGAAAAATAAAGCATTTGTACACGCATAAAATGATGGCGTTTAATCCAGAACACAGCGTTGTTCTGAATGTTCGGGAATGAAGCTCCGTCGCAAAATATACGTCATAAAAGCCGACCAATCAGGTTGTGACCGTATCCTTATGCCTTTGGTTCGGTAAATTCAAGTTCGCTGTTAAAAATGCCAGTGTGAACGCTACGTGGACCAGGACTATATGTTTTGTTTTGTTTTTTGGTCCGGACCAAACCAACCAAACCAACCGAACTACAAGTGTGAATGCACCCTAAATCCTAAGGTTGGCCAGTTACTGCCATGCAAATTCTTCTGGACCTCAGCAGTAGTGGGTGAAACTAAGAGAGATCTCAATGATCCAACCAAATCCATTCATAATTATGTTTGGAAACCTTAAAACTAATGCAAACTACACAAATCCATTTCATACTTATTCACAGAAATAAATATTCTCAGTGACAGCTATTTGTAGTGCACCATCTTATAGAAAATTCAGCTGTTAATGTACAACTGAATGAATGCATGATATTCCATCATGTTTGGTCTGTTTAGAATATTGCCAAAGGTATTCTGGTGGTGGTTTGGAAAGTGAGAAATGCATTGGTAAACTTTAAAGACACTTTGTGCTTTATGCGGATGAGTTCCACAGGGGAAAGAAGGGTGGGACACACTGTGTGTCCCCCCTCTGATGCCAGAAGCCAACCGCAGCACTGGAATGGAGAAGCACCAAATTGCAATCTCCTCCTCATCGGAAAGGGATAAAGGTACCCTTTCAACAGACTCTCCTTGTTCTGAGTTTTCGGTTAATCCTGAGTCTCCCCTCGAGTGAGACAGAAAAAGATCAACCAAATTGAGTCCCAGCCTGCTAACAGATACAACACCATTCTAATTCTGTCCTGTAAGGGGATAGACAAACAGATATGACCATGTTCTGAGCCTCTAGCCTGTGAGGAAAGAGACATTAACAAACACTACGTTCAGAGTTTTCATCCAGCGAGATGTAACGTAACGACTCCAGAGAGACAAAAGTGGATTGAGTAAGTTCTGAGTGTCTGGCCCAGAGAGGCAGGTGACACACAGACATTTGCAACAAGGTCAAGCAAGAGAGCAAACCTTCATTTCAAGGTACCTTCATCTGTGTGTTTCAGATTGTTAAAGACCTTCTGCATCCCACAGGGCTTTGTGTTCAAGGTTGCTGAAACAGATTCCGGCTCCTCTCCCCACTGTATTGTCACCCAGCACAACCAGTGGAAGACGTCACCGTCATTGGACTCAACCACGTGGAACGTAAATATCAGTTAACCAAACCTCTTTCCAGAGACCATGGCATTGTTGTATATTATCAGTATATGATTTTCTAATTCGCATTAGATGCAATATAGCGGATGTTAGTTAATAACAAATAATCTTTTATTTGTTTTGATGATTTGTTTGAAAGTTTTTCCATCTTATTATTTTCAGAGAAACTAGATAATGTAACTCTCCCATAGCCACACCCAACTTAATCACTTGTATTTTATGTATCTTTTGAAATTTATTCCTTTATCATCAATGGTATTTACTAAGTTGTTGCGTAAGGTATTCTTGTTTATCTTTTGTTAATAAAATCTATTTTATTACACTTGTGTTTTCATTGTGCTGATAATACAGAAAAGGTTCTACAAGTTAGCAGTCTGTCAAATGAATCAGCTGACCACTTTACATTAATTCTAAATGAATGAAAAGCCCCTGTTGGGAGCGTTCTCACACTGCCCTGAACTAGGAGAGGGAGGAAGTGCTCATCTGATGTACTCATAACCACACCTAAAGTGACGTGTTATCCAAAAATAAAGTACCAATCCCTATTTTACTTACCATCCTTGAATGGGCGAAAGTAAAATCGCAACAGACCTGTGCAAGGCAGTAATACACACACACACACAGTCAACACTGCCGGAATCTTGTGAAAGATGAGCATTGTGGTTCAAAAGTATATCATTTTCACCAGTGCAGACCATTTCGCCAGATAAGACCCTTATTCATTGTCTGGGATCGTGTAGAACGCTTTGAAGCTTCATTGAAACTGCAGTTTGGACCTTCAACCCACTGAACCCCACTGAAGTTCACTATACAGAGAAAAACCCTGGAATCATTTCCTCAAAAACCTTCATTTCTTTTCGACTGAAGAAAGAAAGATATGAACATCTTTGATGACACAGGGGTGAGTAAATTATCAGGAAATTTTAATTCAGAATTATACACCACCTGTGTTTGACATCACAGAACATTTGTGACTAGATAGTTCATTTCTTCTGTATTTTGCTGAAGGTCATTTTATTTCAGTATTACTGAGATAAAAAAAAAAAAACTGTCAAAATCTGCACTGCAATGAAGGGAACTTTTAAAAATAATTATTGATATACATAAGACTTAGAAACGATGTTACAGAATTCATATTGTAATGTTGAGTAGCCTTACAACAGCAGACATCCCACAGCCATTTTGCATGGCTACGAGTGTAATATTGCGTTTATATACCAGTTTGATGGCACAAGTGAGTAAATAAGAAACAATGGAGTGTGTTTAAAAACCTTCCACCACATATTCAAATCTTAAGTAGACAGCTTAACAGTTGTGACCAAACCTCTGTTACGAATTCTAAAATGTCACGTTAGAACTAGCAACGCTTCATTGAAGCATATTATGTAGAGTATTATGAGAGAGGAATCACCTAAACTTGTGTATGACCTGCATCTCATATGGCATTCATTCTTCTTCGTCCCCTAACATTCTACACTGTCTAAGAATGTAAGTGGACGAACCGAAGGTTTCAAGCAGATTGCTGCTCAAAGGAGGTTGTGGCGTATGTAAGGGTTAGATTTTGATTGATGAGCACGAAGATACATATTTGTAATCTTTTAGTTTTATGTCTAAGTAATTGGGATACTTTTTGTCTGCTTTTCCATTTATCTTTGATGTTGCAAAGTTAATTTACAGTTTCTATGAGTAGCAACTTGAGAATAATGACTCTTTCTCCCCTAAAGTTCAGCTAACTGGGAAGAAGTTAGGTAGTTAGATAAGATGTTTCCTACTACAAATATGTGATTTACACATGTTAGGTGGATAACTATTATGGGATGTTGGTGATTTTTATGGGATGTCGATGAACCAGAAATTATACTTATATGATAAAAGGAAGCAGGATGGCTTTATGATAATTTACTCGTTTGTTGATCAAATCAGTTTTGAAAGTCTTTGTTTGCTGAAAAATTAAGATGTATGATTTAACTGAATAAATACTCTGTTTTGTTTGGAGCTCACTTTGAGGTATGTTTTGGTTTTAAGAGAGACTACCCTGAATTTCGATTTTCAGAAATAAATTTGGCTTGAAAATGTTTACTATTGAGTGGCTTGACTTTAATCTCATAGGCAAATTTCCACCACACCCACTCGGTATCTGTATCCTGGCAAACGTACACTTTTATTGTCATGCAACCATATATTTTGAAACCACCCATAGTTTACCCAAAACTGTGAAAAGTAGAAGCACATGGGAGGAGTGGAAGGCACCCATTTACTTTAAAAACTGTTTACTTAAAAAAAAAATGTTTTAGCATAACAAATCTAATGGCTGTTACATTAAAGCAAATCTGTCCAGGTCTAAAAATATTTGAGATGCATATTGGTGATTAAGCAACATATAAAACATGCAAATCATTTAGGTAAATAATAGTCAGAATTGGTAAGCTAACTTCAGTTAGGACCTCATTTGGGACAAAAGCTATTTCAGAATGACATTTCTTAAGTGCATTATCTTGTCTTAACTATGGATAGCAGAAGCATCCTAACTCAGAAAAAAAAAAAAAAAAAAAATTCCTAAAAGCTATCTTAACTTTGGGACAACCCTACTGGTGTCCTAATTTCATAACTTCTTTAAATCCAACGGTAAATATCACGGTACAAAAGCCGTGATTAAAGAATTATTAATTATACATGATGAAGAGTGGTGACACTGATACACTACACAGACACATTTTCAGCAACTTTTGTACACTCTCTTTCCTTTATCGTCGTGAGTGAGCGAAGGTGAAAACTTGCCGAATAAAACAGGCTTCACCTTTTCAATGAAGGATATCAAAATTTCAATCTCTGCCGCACTGAAATTAAAAGCATGCCGTGGTTTCTCCATTTTGATCTTGGGTCAGGTCAAGTCACCTTTAGGTTCACCCCAGAACAGTTTGTTTGGAAAGAGACCTGAGAGTTGATTACCGAACTTGATGGAGCGGTTTAAAATTTCCTAATCCTAAATGAAGTTAAGATTTGTTTCTGTAATACTAATTTGTGAACTTACATTTTAAGTTAAATTACCTAAGATAGACATTTTCTGTGATACGCCCCATGAAATAGCCTATAAACTGGTATAATTTCAATGTAATATTATGCAACTGGTTTATTTGATAGGGACGGTGTACAAGTACTCCAATTCCTTCTCTGATGAGAACCAGAGGATGCTTTTCTCCAGATTATAATCATATATATGTTTCCACCTGTAGTACCTAATGATCTAACATATTCATCACAGCAGAAAAGTACCATGCCAAGAACCTTTCGACTAAAATGTTTATTAGTGTCAGTGACATTCATTCATTCATTCATTCATTCATTCATTCATTTGCTCATTCTCATTTAGTTTTTATTTAATTTTACTCAACAAACACACTGTTTAGTCTGTTTTTGGGAAGGTGTTCGACATACTGTTTCAGAAATGAAAAATATTAAATTGAAAGAATTGAAATGTAAACTTTTGGATGGTTTTATGTCGTTTAAGTTTGCTTTAAGAAAAGAAATACAACTATTTGTAAAAGGAAATGTGATTATTAAATTAGTTTTTAAATTTCACATGGGTTTCTTTCACAGAAAGTTTCATTTAGATGATCAGTTTACACCCAGCATGGCGCAACTTACCCACTGACCCTAACCTGGGGTAAACTGAGCCATGGGGAAAAAAATTAAACCGTATTTTAGAACCCTTTCTCATAGATGCATTTTGCCAATTTAAAATGATAGGAAACATCCTGAAATTACTTAAGATTAAAATAGCACTTTTCATGTTTAGCCTATCTATCAAATTTTTTTCCACATCCGTACTTTCCAAATAGGTTTAAAGATAGGCCCAACCTTTTGTTTAAAGCGCCGCTCATCCGCGGTGATGAATTCGCAACCTTTATGCACGCTCTGCAGACAGTTGCTACAGATGCATCTCTGGTGCTGAATGCAGTAGAACTCCATCAGTTTGCCATGATCGGAACAGAGACGCTCCATCAGATCTGGCAGGGGGTCAGACAGCTGATGCGCCCGGAAAATTGCATTCTCCCGGTGAGGCCTGACATGATCCTCGCAATAAGACGCCATACATGTCAGACAAGTTTTGACCGCCTTGGCTTCCATGCAGCTGTCACATTTGATTGCATCCGGATCTTGCTTTTTCACCTCAAATGGTTCTTTAACGGGTTCAGAGACACCTGCTTTAACTCTATAGGCATCCAGCACCGCGCTTAGGACGGTGTTCTTCTTGAGTTCGGGTTTACAGCTGAAAACCATTCGGCATTGAGGGCAGGACAGTGATGATAGGCCTATTTTGTCGTTCCATGTCGCTTCGAGACAGCTGGCGCAGAAACTGTGTCCACAGATTAAACTCACAGGATTCTCAAAAAGACATAAACAAATACTGCATGTCAACTCGTCCTCGAGACCCAGTAAAGACATATTTTCCGCCATTGTGAGACGTCGAGGCAGTACCGATCACTGACAACACACAACTGCGCCTCGGCAAAAACGAAACTAAACCGGGAGGCGGAGAAACGAAACTTGTGACGTGTGAGTTTCACAGAGCAACAAAGCCTAATACATTAATACAAAAAAAAAAAAAAAAAAATGTTTTAATGCTGTCGAATGTTATTATTATTATTATTATTATCATTAATATATTTTGCGTGAAGGTACAATTTAAATAGGCATATGTTAGATTCTTCAAATTTACAGAAGTACAGAAAATCGTTTTTTATTTGCTTTTTGGATAATATTTAAAGTGTATACGTAAATTAATGTGTTTATTGCGGTTCTTAATTTCACCAACAAGTCCTCTTCAGCAAATGGCATTCATGGAAAAAGACAACGTTTGTGACTCTGTGATCTTGAGCTGAGCAGGAGATATGTGGGTCGTGTAAAGATTGAATCTGTAGTTTATCTAAGTCTAAAATAAATTTGTTTAAAAGAAACAATTGGCAGGTCTTTAGGATATTAAATAAACAAATTAAACTAATTAAAATAATTAATTTGTATTTAGTTTTATGCAATTTATGAATATCTCATCTAGTTGGATATTTGCAAAGTACAGTTACACAAAGACTGTTATTTATTTGAATCATTCCATTCATTTATTATTTGAATGAATAATGGCCCAACTCTGGCTGAAGTAAGCAATTTCTCACTGTTGTTGTCCTTCTACAGACAAGAGAACTAATGGTCACCTGCACTCAAGTGAGCAGTTTCTAGAGGACACCTCCAGAACCTTTGAACATCAACAGGTTGCAAAAGGGCCACCTTTATACTTATGCTGCAAATTTGTTTGTTTTCTGTCCCTAACCCTAACCTAAGACCGGGGATGAAAGTAGCACTCTTTTTGAGCATCAGTAACTCAGTGGTTGTTTGCGTTAGATCTCTCAAAATGTGATACATGGTATAGCCTGTTGTTACAATCTACCCCACTACTGGGGAGAGTTCTAAGGGGATAGATGTAACAGTGAGACGTAATTTTCTCACAGTCTAAATTAATGCAAGAATATTAATGATGTTTTATTAACAAAGTTCGGGAGAAACACTTTCAAATGATCTAGCTAATCATCACATCACTCCAACCAGCTGTCATTAATCAGCAATCAACATGTCTGCCCAACCTGTATATATCGACGCAGTCGACTCACCTATGCTTTGGACAGTTTCAGCATCCCTCCACCACCCCGTCTCCTCACACTTGCCTGGTTACTTCCTAAACCAGAATACGGGAGGAGTACTCTGGGCTCAGGATAAACACCGAGCTCGGAGCCCTCTCCTCGGACAGCACGCCAAATATGCTTACTAATTTCTCTATCTGATTATTTGTAAGTGTGAACTCATGAATTGAAGAACAAAGAAATTTTTGATGGGCTTGCTGGTTTGAGTGCGAGAACGAGCTGGAGCTGATAAGTGTTTGTTGGGCTTCTTTAAATTTTTGTAGCTCTGCAGTTTTGAAATTAAATTAAACAATTGTAAAAAAAAAAAAAAAAGTATTGTATTACTTTTATTACTTTAAATTTACCACAAAACAATTGCAGTGTGTGTTTGTGTGTCTTTACTGTATTCCTGTTCAGGGTTCAGTCACTAGCTATGTTGCCATCCACCTATTTTTATGTACATTTTGGGATAGCACATAAAAAAAAACGCTGGCTGGAAATGCCAAGATGCACATAAATTCTAAATATGTGCACAAAAACGTATGTGCTCAACTGAGGAAGATTATCATGTTAACACATTTACCACATAAATCCCTCAATACACAACAAAAAACTGGATTTAGTGGAATCATCACAAGGGGTTAGTTGTAACATTTTTAATGAACTATAACAAATATCCCCACTCCAAACTGATTGTTATAGCATGTGGTTTAAAGTTAGCATGAATGCAAAGCATCAAATTAAACTAGAGAAACAGCTTGTAATGTTTGAGGCTTGTAATCAAAGTCACTAACGGAGAGAGAGAGAGAGAGAGAGAGAGAGAGAGAGAGAGAGAGAGAGAATGACTTACTGCACTACTTTCAAACACTATTTTATTTTACCTCTTCTCGCTCCTTCACTACAGAACATCAACTCTTGCAGCCTCTAGTGGATTGGCCCAGTATTGCAGTCTCTGAGCATTAACACAGGACATTACACAGCTACTTTAGATTATATAAGTCAAATAGCTGCATGTACATTTCAATGATTGCAAGGCAAAAAATAATCTCAATAAAAAAAATTGTCTTTCTTTCTTGAGAATTGGTTTTGTTTGTCATAAAAATCTAGTGTTTCTCACAGTCACATGCCACTTCTCCTTGTAACCTCAAAAGATGATGATAGTGCATGATATTGATGACATCACCACAGATCTTTTCTGACTTGTCAAACTGAAAGTGTTACAACATTCCCCGGTTTCCCCTAATTTTATTCAATGCGCTGCCACCTGTGTATTTTCTCAGTAGCTTTTAGTTTCATAGTTGTAATAGCCACAGGTTTGTTTGTGGTCCAACAAATACTTGAATGGGCCACATATTTTTTCTAGTTAGGATTCTAGTGGGAATGTTTTGCATTATGTTATCACCCCCTTCAGTTTCCCACTTTTCAGTGCTCCTCTGCTTGTTCTGCCAGACATGACTCTTGACAGGAACTTCAGGAGTAGAGGTGCGAGGAACGGAGTGGGCTCCTGCGGGAGCGAGAGGGAAGCCACTGCTGCAGCAGTGGATGGATTTAGCCAGAGAAGTTGAGCTCATGCGGGAGTTAGAGGAAAACCACTGTTGTGGCGATAAAATATTCCCTGTTTTATTGGAATGATGGTATTAGTTGAGTCGGATATGATGGGCTTGCTGGTTTGAGTGCGAGAACAAGCTGGAGCTGATAAGTGTTTGTTGTGCTTTTTTAATGTAAAAGCTATTGGATCAGATTTAGCTCTGCTCCTGATTTTTTTATTGACATTTCTGCCGACATATAGATGAGACAAGGTGTCTGAGAAAAAAAAAAAAGGAAAAAGCAACAGAACA
Source organism: Opsariichthys bidens (assembly GCA_037194245.1). NCBI lineage: Eukaryota > Metazoa > Chordata > Actinopteri > Cypriniformes > Xenocyprididae > Opsariichthys > Opsariichthys bidens. Next base: position 13,118,236 of record CM074305.1, on the reverse strand, counting down.
GAACAGAACAGGTCAGCACAGCAACATCTCACCCACCAACCTCCCACCTCACCCTCCCCACCAGGAGGACCATTAAAAATAAAAAGAAATTATATGTCTCTAAAAATAATAATAATAATAATAATAATATAAAACAGTAGTAAACAGAGGAAAAGTCTCTCCCGCACATAGAGGTCTAAACAGGAGATTCTGGCATCACGGTGAGGTCCTCAATGGTAGCCAGTACGGGGCTCCACATTTTATAAAAGCATCTCAGCGATCCTTTGAGAGAGTGTCTAATTTTTTCAAGGTGGATACATTCCAATACCTCCCTTATCCAATTATCATGTGATGGAGGGGACGCATGCTTCCACTTTAAGAGGACAAGCACGCCTGGCCAGCAAATTAGTAAAGTTACAGGCATCACATCTAGTTTAGCCAGTTTAGCGTAAGTGAAATGGGCTCCGTGAAGCACTTTACATTGTATTAAGGAGTGTCTAGCACAAATAGACAAAGAATGTTCTTCCACTGGTCCTCAGAAATGTCAAAACCCAAATCCAGCTTCCAAGTTTGCTTAAGGGAATCCATTGGAGATGATGTTAGGGAGATCATTCTACCATAAATGGTAGAATATATCAAGTTCTGATTTGGGTGGATGATTGGGGAAATGGGGGAACAACTTTTGAATAAAGTGCCTCACTTGGAAGAAATAAAAAAGATGACTATAAGGAAGGTTAAATTTAGCTGATAAGAAAGAAAGAAGAGAATAATTCATTTTCAAGTCACATCCGAGAGTTAGAAAGAAAATAAGAGAAAGGCCCTTAGCTGCCCAAATATCAAAGACGCTATCTGAAAGGGATGGGGAGAATAAGTGATTATTTGAAATTGCCATATGAATTGAAGCTTTATGAAGACTGAATTGTGTCCTGAATTGAATCCAAATCTTAATAGTGTTGATGACTATTGGATTGCTCGAAATTTTGTGTAAATCAATTGGAAGCTAGGAAAAGATATTAGAAAGTAAGGAATGAGAGGAAGACATCTCTATGTGCACCCAGGACTAGAGGCACAACTTTTAAGGCCAACCCAGTAAAGTAATTCGTTAATGTTACATGCTCAAAAGTAGTATCGAAAATTTGGGTACCTTCAGATTTGGGAAGCTGGAGAACTGATTTCCTAACACGAGCTGTCTTGTTGTTCCAAATAAATCTGTTCAATTGCTGATCTAAATTTGTCAGGTGTGAGGTGTTGAGAGAAAAGGAGCGAGGACTCAATTGCATGAGAAATGGGTTTTCATTTCATAAAAATTCAAACAAGGAAACAAAAACTACCCCAAGGGGGAAACTGACTCGACTCGACTCGACCTGGTGCTTTATTAGATTTAGAGTTCGAAATCTCTTTTTTAATTTCCAATTCTGTTATTTCACTTGCTTTGGGCAAAATTATTTTATCAAGAAAATCTGACATACATTTTTCATCCACTTTGGGTTGAGCGTACAATTGGCTGTAAAATAACAAAAAGGCCTGCTGGATAGCGTCCAATTTACAAACTATAAATTGTCTCATATTTTGTGAATGGTATTTTCTAATTCTTGTTTCTTTAATTTATAAGTCAATAGTCTGGATGCTTTGCCTCCAGCTTCGTAATAACTCTGCCTTAAAAATGTCTTTTTTTTTTCTTTATTTCACTTGACAAAATTTGATTAATTTCATTCTTTTTTTTATTCCTTTCTATTTTCAAGTTTGAATTCAAAGTAATTTTGTGTCTATCTTCCAGCACCTTCAACTGAGCCTGTAGTCTCATTAAATGTTCATTCCTTTTCTTTTTCAAATTAGCGATATATCCAATAATCTTCCCCCTTAAAACCGATTTTAGCGCATCCCAAAGAATTATAGGAGAGACTTCCCCATTATCACTTTAATCCATATAATTTTTTATATCCTCTACAATTTGTTATCTCATAGGATGTAAAATACTTGTATTCAGCCTCCAAGAGGTGTCTCTTTTTTTCTTCACTTAGAATTATTTCCAAATATACTGGGGTATGATCCAAAAAGTCCATTACTCCTATTTTATCATTTAACACTCTATGAAAATCTTTCTGAAACATAAAAAAAAATAATCAAGTCTGGAATAACAAGAATGTGGGTGAGAGAAAAAAGTAAACTCCCTTTTGGTCGGTTCGCTTCTCTCCAAACATCCTGAAGCCCCAATTCTTTCCTCATTAACTTCATTTTTTTTTGTTATTCTATTTTGCCTAAATATGCGAGGATTAGATGAATCTAAAGAGGGATTAAGTCTAATGTTCAAATCTCCTCCCAGGATCAAAGTGCCGTCTGCCTCCACCGTAATCAATTCAAAGATGTGTTTGTAAAATTTCCAATCCGAAATGGGTGGGGCATACACATTAACAATCGTGACCATGGTTCCCTGTAGAAATCCTTTAATCAAAACAAATCTACCCTCTCGATCTCTTATTTCTTGTATACACTCAAAATGTAGCTTATTAGATATTAATATTACCACCTCTCTTTTAGAACATTGAGAGCATGAAGATAAGAATTGCTTAAATCTCCATTTCTTAAGTTTATCATGTTCAGCTTGTGACAAGTGGGTTTCTTGAAGTAGAGCTACTTCTATTTCCTCTTTTTTTCAATTTAGACATGATTTTGCTTCTTTTTATGGGGTGGCCCAAGCCATTTACATTAAAAGTCATAGCTTTAATCGGTTTAATACTCTGCATAGATTCTCTTGTGTATAATATCCTCCTGTATACTTAACATCACAGACCGCACACCCGTGAGAACAACAACTAAACTGCTAACTTGTAGAAAAATCTAAAAAAACAAACAAAAATAGAACACAGTGGCTTCCAGGTAATAGGCCCTACTATTGGCCATGGGTAAGGGATAGAACGCTCTGTCTCCTTGTGGATGGTCATCCTCTACTGCCTGTCGGCAATAACGATAGTCTGTGGGATCAATATTGCTTGGTGCACAAATTTCCCACGACTACTAATGCAATAACATGCTGTGACGAGCAGGGCGGGCGAGAGCCGTGGGGGAACGGCGCGAGGCCGGTGACGCGAGAGTTAACGAGCTTCAGGTGCTCGGCGCACCGGTCTCGAGTCCCCACGGAGGAGCTCCGGAAGCATAAAGGAGGAGCGACGACAGTGAAGGACGAGAGAGGACCAGGCCTGGTCTTTATGCTTCCGGAGCTCCTCCGTGGGGACTCGAGACCGGTGCGCCGAGCACCTGAAGCTCGTTAACTCTCGCGTCACCGGCCTCGCGCCGTTCCCCCACGGCTCTCGCCCGCCCTGCTCGTCACACATGCCCATGTTTTTTTTTTTTTTAATTTTTAACTTTGAATCAGGGTACCATAACCAGAACATATGTATCGTAAATGTATTGCAAGTTTACCTCTTTATACGACCATCATCAATATGGCAAAAGGCGCTCATACAGAGTTGTCCCTGTGTCGGAATGCCTGAAGCCTCTCTTTAAAGCCTCGCTTCTGCACAGCGTCTTTTCTCCCCTTTTCGCAGCTTGTTCGCCAAGTCTGCTGTTTTACTCTTTCAAGGATGAAGACGGGGTTTTTAATTATATTCACCTGTAACCCTCTCTTCACCATATCCTCCGTTACCTCCTGTGCCGAGTTGTAGGTCATTGTCCCGCCGCTGTAGTGTACTCTCAACTTGGCAGGGAAGGGCGTCTGGAATCGGATGTTATTCTCTCGTAACGCCGCCTTTGCTGCTGCGTATTCTCTTCGTTTCCTCTGTACCTCTGTACCTTTCCTCTGTATCATTGTCTAGGTGAACCCTATTTCCTTGGAATTCAAACGCTTTTGCTTGCCATGCTCGATTAATTATATCCTCCTTTGTACGGTAACTTGCAAACTTGACCATGAATGATCTAGGCGGCGCACCATCGGGGGGCTTAGCGGCCAGTGCGCGATGCGCCCTTTCAATTCCCAGCGCTGTTGGCGAGGGGAGAGCCAGGACTTTCTCGAGTAAAGTCTCCACAAAGTTAATTATCGATGGGGCGTTGTCCTCGCTGCCCTCGATGACCCGTATATTCTGACATTGTCACACCGTGAGCGACCCTCTAAATCCATCAACTTGAAGTCAGCATCAGCTTGACATTTTGCTAACTCCATTAGCAGTTCCTGCGATGTTTGCAGTCGGGTCTCCACCGAGTTGATCCATTCCTCTGCCTCGTCCATTCTTTTAGCAAATGCTTTTCAAATCTTCTTTCACCACCTAAAGTTGTGCTTTATTATCTTTTCTAAAATCGTGTAGTTCCTTCAGTATTTGGTCGCGCTTGGCATTATAGTCTTTCTCTTTAGCGTCCTGTTGCACGTCGTCCTCCATGTTGCTACTATTGCTACGGCAATATGTCTTCATCTTCCACAGGTCGATCAATATTATTCGACGTACTTTTCTTTTGTTTTTTGGGCATCTTTTATGCCTAACAATGCCCTGTTCTCATTGAATTCAGTTTTTCCCAATTTAGTGGAGCAAGCTCAGCCATCAGTCTCTAACTCTCCCAGGATTGGCGGGATGCGGGTATGTGTCAATACCACCAATTGATGAGACGTTTGCGAACTCTCGCATCGGGAGGGATGTCGACGCTGAGTGCTCCATCTCTGCCATCTAGACCGCTTAAAATGACATTGCGGTTAAATGGCAGGGCATTCGATGGCTGTGTTGCAGGCATACCAGGCTGACCTGCTGAGGGACTTGGACCAGGGGGCGGGTCTTTCCCCCGAGGCGGTTGCTGAGCTGCGCCGTACAACAGATCTGGCGCTCCGGGCCACCAAACAAACTGCTGCTTCAATCGGTCAATCGATGGCGGCGATGGTGGCCACGGAGTGCCATCTGTGGTTGAATCTGGCAGACATCGGAGGGAAAGAGAAAGCTTTTCTCCTTGATGCCCCGATTTCGCCTGATGAACCCTTTGGTACTTCCGTTGAGGCGGTGGTGGAAAGGTTCAGGCAGGCGAGCCCACGCTCAGCGGCGTACAAAACAAGTATACCGCTGCGGTCTCAGTCCCTGCCCAGGCAAGTGGCTGGCCCGTCCCGGTCCGAGGATCGCAGACAGGGCCAGAGAATGAATGTCGCCTCTCGTGCGCCCCCTCCGGGTAGGAGCAGGTCACAAAAGAGGTGAGACAATAGATTGCTGGTTGCTGCCACGAAAGGCACCGGAGACTTTATGGCCACAGCTTCGCGCGTCCACGTCAACAATGGTGGTAGAAAAACCCTTATGCTTGAACATGGTGTTCGTTCTGGACAAATCGTGACTAGCACAGAAGTCCAATAACAGAACACCGCTCTGGTTCAGATCAGGGGGGCCGTTCCTCCTAATCACGCCCCTATCACTGTCGCCACCCATATGAGCGTTGAAGTCCCCCAGTAGAACGACAGAGTCCCCGGTCGAAGCACTTTCCAGCACCCCTCCCAGAGACTCCAAGAAGTCCAGGGTACTTTGCACTGCCATTCGGCTCGTAAGCACAAATAACAGTGAGAGCCCTATCCCCAACCTGAAGGCGCAGTGAAGCGACCCTCTCGTTCACCGGGGTGAACTCCAAGACATGGTGGCTGAGCTGGGGGGCTATGAGAAAGCCCACACTAGCCTCTCACCGCAGGCAACTCCAGAGTAGTGGATTAATAAATACAAAACAGTATTTCTCTCTCGAGGAGTTGGGTTCCAAAGCCCAAGCTGTGCGTGGAGGTGAGCCCGACTATCTCTAGTCGGTATCTCTCAACCTCCCGCACAAGCTCAGGCTCCTTCCCCACCAGTGAGATGACATTCCATGTCCCTAGAGTCAGATTCCGTGTCTGGGGATTGGGTCGCCGAGGCCCCTGCCTTTGACTGCCACCCAATCCACATTGCACGGGCTCTGGTTGCGCCATACCGTGCGACGTAATGGTTTCCGATGTTTGTGAATCCATAAGGGGGTTTTGAACTGCTCTTTGTCTGCCGCTGGATTAATATCCTTAATCTTTTTTAAGTGCAAGGTAGCGACAGAGTCTAGAGTGCTGGAAAAGAGAGTGTCAATAGTTTCTGTTGCAATATCGAGTTCTTCTTGTCTGGTTTGCTATGATGATGAAACTGATTAGGAAGATTATTTATAAAGCAATCTTTAGTGGTAGAAGGGATAGTTTTACCATATTTGTGGCAGAGAGACTGCTTTGCAGCCTTGGTTAAATGTAGCATGCATGAGACTAGATAATGATCTGAGACGTCATCACTTTGCTGCAGAATTTCAACGGCATCAATATCGATTCCATGTGACAATATTAGATATAAAGTACGATTACGACAATGAGTGGGTCCTGACACATGTTGTCTAACTCCAATAGAGTATAGAATATCTGTAAATGCCAATCCCAATGTGTCTTTTTCATTATCTACATTGATATTAACCCTCTGAGGTCGGCTGTCACACCCACATGATTTACTCACTTTTTCTTGTCAGTGTGAAAGAGACTCAAAATGCTCCATCAATTTTGGACATTCAATCTGTGAAATGTACACACAACACCCCATATTGACAGAAAAACGTAGAATTCTTGACATTTTTGCAGATTTATTAAAAAAAGAAAAACTGAAATATCACATGGTCCTTTTTAATAAATCTGCAAAAATGTCAAGAATTGTTTTTCTGTCAATATGGGGTGCTGTGTGTACATTAATGAGGAAAAAAAATGACCTTAAATGATTTTAGCAAATGGCTGCAATATAACAAAGAGTGAAAAATTTGAGGGGGTCTGAATACTTTCCATACCCACTGTATATTTCTTTTGTCATTGCATTCTTTCTTAGCTCACTCAGTCACTTTTCTGACTGAATGGCTCTTTTTGGCTCATTATGGGCAGGGCCTTAAGCTCCTCAGGTGTGAATCACTGAATATTCATGAAGATTCATGAAGGTTCACACCTCCTCACAAACGGACATCCTAAACAACAAGTGTCTCAGAAATTTAAAATCAAAACATTGTTTTATGTGTCCTAGTAGGCAGAATTATTACCGTGTGATAGGATGAGGTACAGGATTGGTGGTAGGCGTGTCGGTAGGCTCCGTGACAATTACAGCAACACCTCACCTTTACAATAAGTGCTTTTGAAGAAAGGGATCAAATATTCAGCAGCCCAAGCTTTATCATTTGTTTATCTTTATAATCTCTGTTTTTTATAATTGTTGAACATCAATTAAATTTTTACCCTTAAATGGGTTTGGAAGTGTTTTGTATTTATTAATTCAGAGTGCAGACACAGTCTCTATGTGATGATATCTAGGTGAAGGAGTCTCTATGTGTTGGGATTTATCTGACTTCTGTGACGTGAGATAGCAAGCAGACGGTCGGTTTAGTCAGTCTGTCTGCTTCCTGACCTGGGCCCCAGTTAGTCATGGTTGAGCTCTAAGACTATGTGCCATATTACTAGAGAGAAGAGCGGCACCACCCCAGGAGGGATGAATACCATCTCTTTTCAACAGGTTAGGTCTGCCCCAAAAACTTTTCCAATTGTCTATGAAACCTGTATTATTCTGTGGACACCACTGAAGACAGCAAGCCATTGAGAGATGATAGTCTGCTAAGTATCTCATCACTCCAATGAACAGGAAGGGGTCCAGAACAAATTACAAAAAAAAAAGCCCTCAGGCTGCTGACTTTCATACTCTTCTTGCCCTGTTTGACCTCAAGCGAGTGTCTATTGCGTCCACTCACAAATCAGGTAACCAATTGGACCTTATTCACACACGTTACTGCTCCACTGATCATACGCTGGTTATTCCAAACCTCACTTTAACCTCCCTGTAGTTCCTGAAGCCTTGGTTATGCTCTAGTTTGGACACATACACAGCATGGCGAAGCTACAGTCCTACCCACTTAGAATTGTGATCAATCCAATCAGAAGTTGGTAATTTTCCAAACACATGCTGGATAAAATAATTTTACAAACAACAGCATACGAATAAGAATAAAACTTTATTGTTAAAAATTTGTTGATTGAATGATTTAATGCAAGTTTCATACTTTCCCTCTCTCTATAGCGCATACCATAGGCTTGTCAAAATAAAAATGTGAAAATGATTTGTCAGTTTTTTTTTAATCCCGCCTACAATGTTATCTTTATCGCATACGGATGTAGTAGTACAATTTGTGCGTTTGTTGATTTTAATATGAAAATGGCGAAGTAAAAACCAATTAGTAGTGTGACAAGCAGGGCGGACGAGAGCCGTGAGGGAACGGCACGAGGCCGGTGACGTGATTGATAATGAGCGTCAGCTACGCGCTGCACTGGTCTCTTATCTCTCACGGAGGAGCTACGGAAGCATAAAAGAGGAGCGACGACAATGAAGGACGAGAGAGGACCAGGCCTGGATTTTAAGTTGTGTTTTATTATGTTTGTTTGGGGAGCAGTCACCGTGAGGAACTGCTGCCATTTTACATTCATTTTGTTTTGTTGTTTATTTTGATATTAAAGTTACATTAGATTTTTACTACTTGAAGAAACCAAGTCTATCAATTAATCTGGGCCATCCACAAATGAACCCAGACCACCTGCGGCTGAATCTGAATCTCGTGCTAATCCGTTTGGGCTTGGCACATCACCATTAATTAAAGACAGGGCATCTGCTAATGAGTCAACATCAAATGTCTCTGGAAACCCACCACAGGGCCTGTATGACCTGGATGAGCCCCTGATGCAACGATTTCCATTTACAGTAATATCCTAAAATACACAATGTTTTTCTTCTCAATGGTATGAGATTCGACTGATTGGAATAGAGTCCTTACTAGAACCAGGAAGTATGAACATATTAGCCCGGTTCAGTTAAAACTGCACTGGCTCCCTATTAAACATCGTATAGATTTTAAAATCTTGCTAATTACTTACAAAGCACTAAATGGCTTAGCTCCCCAGTACCTGAGTGAGCTCTTAATGCATTATAGTCCTTCACGCCTATTACGATCTCAGAATTCTGGCCAGTTGTTAATTTAGAATATCAAAATCAACTGCAGGCGGTAGATCCTTTTCCTATTTGGCACCTAAACTCTGGAACAATCTTCCTAGCATTGTTCGGGAAGCAGACACAATCTGTCAGTTTAAATCTAGACTAAAAACGCACCTATTTAACCTGGCATACACATGACGCACTATAAACTTTTGTCTTCATATCCGTTAAAGGATTGTTAGGCTGCATAGATCAGGTCAGCCGGAACCGGGAACACTTCCTATAACACCAGATGTACTCGGTACATCAGAAGAAGAATGGCGTCTACGCTAATTTATTGTCTCTCTGCTTATCCCGAGGTTTACCAATTAACGTGATTGGCTGGATCTGGGCCGTGTCCGGGTCGGACGGGGAACCTGTGCCTGTGTGCGGCAGCAATGTGGCCCTGTGGTGTCGACGGAGACTGTGTTAACTAGCTCATCCTTTGTTAAGACCTTACCGACTCATCAGCTAGTGGCACATATCCCCAACAAACCGTCCCATACCGGCGTGATCAAAAAGATCTTAAACTAGATGGAACTAGATTAAATATTTTGACTGTTGCGATTCCAAATCGGTTTAATGACCTGTAACTCTGCCTGGGTATCAGACAAGTGTTCACTGTTGGCCAGAGGAGAACTGGCCCCCTGACTAAGCCTGGTTTCTCCCAAGGTTTTTTTCTCCATTTGTTGGAGTTTTGGTTGCCTTTGGCTTGCTTAAGTTGGGGACACTTGCTTGATATTCAGCAGTGTTTTTGATATGCCTGCATTGGCGCCGTTGTATGCGAACTGAGCTGAGCCGGACGATTACGTCACTGTTTTCTGCAGTGCTGATATACCTAAATTAAGTAGACTAATAACTATTGATCTTTGCAACGGAATGAATCAATAATATATAGAATAAGCTGCACAATGACACCATTTTCTTATTAATGTAAAGCTGCTTTGCCACAATTTGCATTGTAAAAAGCGCTATATAAATAAAGATGACTTGACTTGAGTTGACTTGGAATACAGTACATCCAGTAATACGGGTTTCTGTAAGCCCTGTAGGCACTTTCTTGAGCAAAGTGAAGCAAAATTTACGGAGTATGGATTTAAAGATTGGAAACATCTGAGCCAAATCTGTTTAAAGCATCAGGATAACAAAGGACACCTACATTTGCAAGCTAAACTGGCAGAGGTACAGTGCTCGAGCAGCTAAATAGAGACAAATTAAACGCATCTTTTGTGGAAAGAATCGGGATCATCATTACTTGATATTTTACTTTTTTTTGCCAGAAGTTCGGGAGGAACACATTCAAATGATCTAACTAATCTCAGCACTCCAACCAGCATTCATCAATCAGCGATCAACCCAAGTCTACCCAATCAGCATGAGTGGAGACCTATATATATATTAAGTCCTCTGGGTTCGGGCCAAATACCAAGCTCGGAGCCCTCTCCTCGGACGGCACGCCAAATACGCATACTATTAACTATGTAATCTGATTATTTGTAAATGTGAACTCGTGAAACAAATATTATACCATTATGGCAGATCAATGCAAAGATCTCTCGAAAAAAGAGCTTGTTGCAGTTTGCATTCAATACTGGCATGGAGGACTTGTGAAAGGGCCATTGGTTTTTTGGATACATGTGAGATGACCACTGATGTGATTTCAGAGAAAATACTTGAAGTGTTAGCGCCACTTAACCTAGACCCTGAGTTATGCTTGGGATTTTGTTTTGACTGTCAGGTGCAAAAAGGTGGAGTACATTGTTGTTCACATCACCTCAATCTTGTTCTAATCAGTCTTGCAAAAGCATCTAGATACGTGAATACGTTCTTTGAAACCCTAAATTCTATTCTTGGCTTCATTACTGGAAGCAGCCATCATGCACGTTTTTTGGACATTCAAAAGGAGTTGAATCCAGAGCGGCAGTGCTTGGAGTTAGAACGGTCATTTTTAGGTTTTAAGAAAAGCTTTTAACCCTTTGACTTGCATAAGTAAATCTTATTCGGCTTTGAATGTCCTGGCCCCCCCACGGGCAAGTGACATGTTAAGTGGCTAGGTGTGAGGTGAGGCAGAATCTCTGTGGAATTCTCCCTGACCTCACAAAGATTGTAATCAACTTCAACAAATTCTTTCCCCAACACAAGGACTCCACGCACACACATAGAGACATTCATCAAAATATGAATATTCCAAAGTGTTTCTCCTGTGTTTTTTTCTATTTGTATGCATGTCTAAATTACCCCCACTTAGTTACATCTTGTAGTTGTGTTAATTTCACTGTAAAATGCTTATATTTAAATGTAAGAATATGCCTTAAAGAGAGTCCGAAACGCATGATTTTTGGATGCAAAACATTCCTCTGTGAATTTCATAACTAGATATTGGTGTTATATCGTGATAATATGCATTATTCTACTTTTAAGGTACTTTGGAGGAGAAAGAACCCAGTTTAAGCACCTCTGTAGATAATGCAAATTAGGCCATAAAAAGAAACAAAGGAAAGTTCTCCCGCTAAAAGTCCAGGTTCCCTATTGGTCCGTATAGCCAAAATAGGTGTGACCGGGTTTATCTGTATAACACCTTGTTACGAACCCCCACTTTAAAAGAGCTCGCTAGGGAAGGGGGTAAGCAACACAAAGAGGACACGCGAGACTAAAACAAACAATTTAGCTGTTTTATTGATGCCGCAGCACTCGCATGTCACAGGCAACTATCCAACACCAAACACATAGAACATGAAATAACAAACACACAGATCAACAAAAATAAACACAGGAAATAAAGCAGAAAGCAACAGTTTGGCAAACAACCACCGGTCATCAGGACGCACACCGAACTCATTGGACACAAGCTTATCCATGCTCAGTCGCTTCATCCTAGACGAGACATCCTTACTCTTTTATTTTCCGGCATTTTACAAACAGTTAATTCCATTTTGAATTTCCCGCTGAAGAATCACCTGAGAAAGACACCAATAGAAACTCCAGCTCCACACGGAAGTTTGAACGGCATTCACCACAGCACAAAGTACTAATGCAAGTATCTGAATTAATTTTCGATGTGCTTTAACTTTATTGTCTGAAGTGATTTCGCTGCTGGCTCTCAAAAGGTTGAACTGTTTGTAATCTTGCTTTCTTTGATCAACTTTTCCTTTCTTTCCTTTCGTTATTTTATTGTTTGCTCTGCTAGATTTAGTTGTATGGATTTGTGTATATATAATATATTCATATATTAAACACATTGTATTCACACAATTCATTGTCTCTGGGTAACTCATGAACCAAGTCCCTTTAACATTTGATTTCGCTAGCTGTATGCTTTTTAAGTACTAGAATAAGTTTCCTTTTCGTGGCTAGAGAAGAAAACTTCCTTTCTAGAATTGGTAAGAAAATCGGACTGATTCAAATCAAACTAGTCTTTGTAAATTAATTCTAAACCTAGAAATAATTTTAGACCATATATGTTCATGATTAATTATAATTCGTTGTAATTGATTATCTATATATACCTAATTCCCTTCGTGGTTGATTCAGATTCATAATTAGTCATAACGTGTTGTGATTCAGTTGTGAATATATTTCATCCATTTGAGCAAATTACCACAGGTCCATGGACACTAGATGGAGCTCTAAGTCGGGCTCAGTCACCAAGATATTGACAATACTCGAGATCCTAGAAACATTTGCTGTGTATTCTGAAACTAGCAGTGGCCTCTTTTGCAACAAATGCAAACAAAGAAGTTATTGTTTCTTCAAGTAACATTTGGAACAGTTTTTTGAGATGTGCAATTTTGCAACAAAAGGACTACAATCACCAGCTGTATCAGTCACAGACTGCACTTATTTAATTGAGGGACTGAAATCAAATTTAAAAGTGTTCATGGACAAAACAACGCACAATTTTGAGAAAGTGCTGAAGTTAACACAAGATCGGATGGAAAAACATGACACACAAATGGGACATGACTGCCTTGTGAGAAAGCTCTCTTGGAAAAAGTGGTAACATTAAAAGTGATGAAAATCTGTGGAATGAGATGTTGGATTGACAAATCATGGAGCTGAAAAGCCGTTTCCATGGCTTCATGTGGACTGCTGCCGGCCGTTTACCTGGTTCAAACACTTGGAGACATAGACTCGCTAACAGTTGCCTGTAAACATTATAGCATAGACATTGCTGATGCTGAGCTTACAATGTTCATGCAGCAACTCAAACGGATGAAGGATGCTGCACAGGGTTTCACGTCACTGTAAGGCAGAGGCAGAGGCGTCGGAATCCATTTGCGGAAGTTTATTAACATTAATAGACGTAAACATAAATGGGTAAACTTACGAAATAGTTGAGCAGGCTAGTAGAATGAGTAATCCTGGTGAGGGGTGTCCCACAAAGGGTTCTGGCTGAAATTGGCTCTGCCAGGAAAGAATGCCTAGGTGTTCAGCCAGTCCAATGTCCATAAAGTCCCCCTCCACTCCAGAATCAATCAACGCCGACACTAGATGGTAGCAACGTACTATTAATGCTCACCCTATTTTGTCCTCTGAAAGGTGAGTGCTGCCTCTTAACAGGACAAGCAGCAGCCATATGTCCCGCCTCCCCGCAGTAGAGGCACAAGTTATTGGAGAGACGATAATGCCTCTCCACGGCAGTCAGATGAGCTCTCCCGAAATGCTGGGAGGTGGCGCCTCCTGAACCTGATGTAATGCCTGGAGACTCGTGAGAGAAAACCGCCCATTGATGCTAGGAACGTATAGAAATACGGGTGTCAACTGATAGCCAAATCAACCAATCCGTCGAGAGAAGGTGCTAGTTCTAAAGAATAAATCTCGTCCTTGATATGTTCTACTAGTCCATGCAGAAAGTGATCCCACTGAGCCTTAGCGTTCCATCACACAATGCTGCAAGTGTATGGAACTCGATGGAGTATTCCGACACAGATCGAGCGCCCTGCTGTAAGAGCGACAATGCTCGTGCCGCTTCAGTGCCCACTGCTGAACGGTCAAAAACCTTGCGCAGCTCCTGTGAAAAGTTCTCACAGGACCTGCAACACTCATGTTCATTGTCCCACATGGCCGTTCCCCACTCCCTTGCTAGACCGGCCAGGTGCATCATGAAAGCCACACTGGATCTCTCTGTCAAAAAACAGGAGGGCTGGAGTGAGAAAGTCAGTGTACACTGTTACAGAAATGAGCGACATGAATTTGGCTCACCGGAGTAAGGAGCAGGTGGATTGAGGCGAGGTGCAGATCGGCGGGAACCGGTCACCTCAGTGTCGGGTTGAAGTGGTACCATGGGAGCGGGTGGAGGGTTGCTTAGAAGCTGTTCGAGTCGCTGAGTAATCTCAGTTAACTGGCGTGACATCTCAGAGATGGCCTGACGAGAAGTCACCAGTTCCTCCTGCTGGTGTCCCAAAAGAATGCCTTGTTGTGTAATGACTCAACGCAATTCAAGTTCATCTGCTGAATCCATCGTGGTCAGTTGATTCTGTCAGGGAAGTCAGATAAACGGAGGACTCAAATGCAGTGAACAAAAACGTGAAAGTTCATTAGCAAGACCGGAACACAGGTGAACAGATAAAGTGACTCAGTGTAGACGTGAAGATCCTCAGGTGGGCTCTCGTGTTCAATGCTCTGCTACAATCTTCGGGTCCTGAATACAATTGTCAACAGGCACGTAAATTACAAGAGTCACACAACACAAGACTGGGAGCACAGACAAGCAACATCCACGCGACACAACATAGTGATCAACTGACAACAAGGAGTACACAGCTGGGAATAAATTGGGTAAAGGGAACGAGTGACAGATGTGGGAGATCAGCTCGTGATTGAGCACACAGTGTCAGGCAACTCTGATTGCCCAGATTACGAGCTGCAGGAAATGACAGGACCATAACAAACAACAGAGAAGAACCGATGACACACCCTGACCCGTGACACTACCACAGTAAAATTTTTCAAATCCTTTTCCTCTCTTCTTTGTCCTCTTCCCTCCATCCTCAACTCTAAAAGTTGATGACTTTGCCACATTCTTCATAAATAAAACAACAACCTTCAGCGGCCAATTCTCCTCATTCCTGCCAGATGATCAGATGGTAGCTGCCTACATCTCTGCCTACCTGACAGACATTTCAGACTGGTTGAAGGACCACCATCTTTAACTTGCAAAGACAGAACTGCTTCTGATCTTGGACAACCCAACACTTGTCCCAAGTCCTCACCCTTGATTTCTCTTCTTCGCTTCCGGTCACGTCCAGAAGCCATCAGTCCGTAGCCCTGCCTGTCTTTCCCCGATCCGTCGCCATCGGGTGGTTACAGCAGCCCCCCCTGGATCGTGCCACACGCTTTCTGTCAGCAAGCCTCCTCTCTGCCCCCCCCGCCGCTCGTGCGGCCGCTCCTCCTCTCCTCTCGCCTCGCTTCTTTCGCTTCCGCCAGCACAGCTTTGAGGCGGGCCCCCCCGGTTCCCAGGTCCGTGTGGTCCGTCCGTGTGTCCCCCTCGACCCCCCCAGCCCCCCCCCTGCCCCATGGCCCCCTCATCCTCTCCTCTCATCCTCTCTGCCCCGAGGCTGCGGAGGCTTCGCTGGGCTCCTTTGGGGTCTCTCCAGGGGCCTGCCGGCCCAGACTTCCCCCCAGCCCGCCCCCTCCTTCCCTCCCCCCACCCTAGCAGCCCCTCCCCCCTACACCTCCCTCTCGCCCCTCCCTCCATCCCTCCCTTCTCCCATCTCTCTCCTCCTCCCCAGCTCTCGCTCCCCGCCTCAGCCCTGGTCAGCCAGCCCCTGGCCCGCTCCTTCCCCCCCTGGCCTGCCGCTTCCGCCGGCCTGGCCTGCCCAGGTTCGTTGGCTGGGAAACCGTCATGGTTCCGTCTCCGGCGATCTGCCCCAGGGTTCCTCCCATCACGGCAGTCAGGACTCCACCCTGGTTCCTCCTACCATCAACGCCACCATGGCGTCTATGGCCAACGACCCCAGTCTGCTGCCCGTATCCAGCTCCATGCCCTCCTCCGAAGCCTCCACCTTCATTCCTCGTCATAAACTCTGTCACGGTGCGAGGATGCACCTTTCCGACGTAATGTCCATGGGGACGTAATGTCACATATATGTTGTATTTAGTTCAGTTTTGTCATGTCTTGTTTAGTTCAGTCTAGTCATGTCTGCACCTGTCCTCGTTAGTCCCTATTTAGTTTACCTTCGTCCACCTTTACCTGATTAGTTCCCTTTGTGTATTTATACTCCCCGTTCTGTTCTTCCTGTGTCGGTTGATGTTTGTGCCACTGCAAACTTTTATGAATGCTACATCGTCTTCTGTGGGACCCTGCACGTTACACAACATGCATCTGAACACCTCTTAATCAAACTGACCCTGGAACATGAGTTTCTCCGGAGTAGGTTATGTTCAGAGAGTAAGTTGCTATGGCTGCTTAACTACCCTGAAAGTTACCTGTAAATTGTAAGTAAATTGGAGGTTATCAGCTTACTTACTCTTAAACATACCCCGGTATGTCACATAACCTGCTTTCTGGAATACCCCCCTGGGGACACTTAATATGCAACATTATTGATTTGACTGCATTGACACTATTGAATGAGAACTGAACTGATCTGGACCATGACATGACTGTTTTCTGCAGAACTCCTTTATAGATGAAATGAACTAATTTAATAATTAATGATATTTACAACAGAACTGAATGAACACTGAACTGATTTAGCCAAACAATGATTCTGTTTTCTTTTTTAGCTGCTGTATAGCCAAAATGAATTATGTTTGCATTATTGAATCATTTCCCTGTTATTACTGTAAAGCGGCTTTGAAACAATCTGGATTGTATAAAGCGCTATATAAATGAAGGTGACTTGACTTTAAGGAAAGACAGGAACACAAACCAAAACACAATGAAACTAAATGTGACCCTGATAATGGGGTGACAGGTCCTTATTTAATCACAATGATGGACTAAAATATTCTCTTTTTTCTGTTAGTGTTACTGTGGTAGGAAGTAGATTGTAAGAGCAACTCTATTTGTAATATTAATTTACACAGTCTGGAAGTTAAAAACAAAAGAAGTCTAGCCTGAGAACATTTCTGCTTGTTTACATTTCAGAAATTATGTTAAACAATGCATCATATTTGTCTGAACTTTCTTTGTCTTTGTTAGCAAAAAGCAGCACACCAGCCTTTAGAGTAGAGAAGTTTATAATGTCATTTCTCTCCAGAGGAACTACAATATTGGAACTCGATACAGAAAGAGGAAGATTAAAAATGCTATTTCATGCTTGAACACAAAGGTTTTTGTTTGTGTGCA
This sequence comes from Opsariichthys bidens, assembly GCA_037194245.1. Taxonomy (NCBI): domain Eukaryota; kingdom Metazoa; phylum Chordata; class Actinopteri; order Cypriniformes; family Xenocyprididae; genus Opsariichthys; species Opsariichthys bidens. Next base: position 13,100,965 of record CM074305.1, on the reverse strand, counting down.
GGATGACCCCTAAATGTCACTGGCTTGTGTGAGTGGTGAGAGTGTATGACACTCATGACGGTATGAATGTTGAATTTTAGGTTGAGTGTCCAGATGCTCACAGCAGGCATAACCTCCACCTCCTGCTGACTGTGGCCATTTGGTTTCACACACAAACACTCACATTGACACACATGAGGCTTCATTAACACCTTACAGTGCCACTGGTAACCACTGTGATTTCATTTCTCCATTCAGACCCCTGTAGCTTTACCCTGACTATGACAGAAAGAACAAGGGGACTGAATAGACGACACTATGATCTTAACCTGCCATACATTATAAAAAAAGTTTTTTTAAAAAATGTTTTATTTAATTATTTTGTTTGCTTGTTTATATATTTGTTTGTTAGCTGATATAACCTACTTTTTGTATGTTGCCTGGAGGCAATACCATGTGACAATGGGAAGAACTCATTAAAAGACAGCTTTCACTTCATTTAAATGTTTGTTGTGAATTTGAGCTCCTATAGGTAATTTGCTGACAGAATACTACAAAAAGAGTGTAAAAAGATTGCTAAAAGTTAGTTTAACTGCTGCATGACAAAATCTGATGGACATACAATTGTCTCACAGCTTAAATGTATACTTACATTTTACCTAAGAGTTAAGTAAGTACTATGATACTAAAATACTACGAATAAAACGAATGGCACTTTTAATACACACACAACAACAACAACTAAAACTATGATAGCAATATTTATGTGCTGCATCCTTTAACTATTTTCATATGGTTTCCCACTGTTACACAATGTTGCTTCTAGGGAAAAACACAATTAATACATTTCTATACAAACAATTTACAGTACATGACTCCAAATGGTTTAAATGAATTTTACTCACTAACAATTGCAAATCAAATTTTGAATCTTGAAAAAAAAAGTTACTGACATTAATGAGTTACTACAATTCTCCTAAAAGTGTGCTGTCCACAGATATATTTTTACATTACAACCCGGATTTAGTGTTAGTACGGAGCCCCGCACATGACATGCAGGAAAAAAATAGTTGGTTAAATTGTGCGCACAATTTACTAATTCATTCCCTCAATTTACTAAATCGTCCACAATTTACTTTTTTTCTTGCTTGTCATGCGTGGGGCTCCGTATGTTTGTTTTCATCATGCTCTGGGTTCACTGTTCATTCAGAACAATAAACCTGCTGTGAATCTTGGACTTGTGGCTTTGTTTCATCAACAATTTTTCAACTTGTGGGCAGTAGTCACCCCAGGTTAGATTTGTCATTTGCCTGTGTGTATTTTGAGTGTCATGTTATTTATCTTAGTATGGCAGCTCTGTTCTTACATTCTTACATTCTACATTCTGTTCTTCAACCTCTTACATTTGCTATGTTGTTTTCCTTTGAGCCTTTTCCCCTCCCCACTCACAGAATTTCTCTAATAAGGTTGCAGAGGGTTCTGTGGCGTTATGGTTGAATGAAGGTGCTGTCACATGGACTCATTTCTGGGCTGCTGCATACACACATAGACAAACTTTTCCATTGAACTCAGCACAGTAATTGATTGCACTGGGATAGCTAGCAGGCTCTTTACTCCTCTGTGTGTGTGTGTGTGTGTGTGTGTGTGTGTGTGTGTGTGTGTGTGTGTGTGTGTGAGAGTTTTTTTTATAGTGTAGAAGTAAGTTCAGAATCAGAATCAGAAAGCTTTATTGCCTGGTATGTTTACAGATACTAGGAATTTTTTTTTGTGACAGAAGCTCCACGGTGCAACAAAGTGACAGTGGCAAGACAAGACACAGATAATAAAAGGAATAAAATACAAATATACAATATAGACAATTGTATGTACAGTTATAATATAGACAGATTGTATGTACAGTTGTGATGTGTGCAAATTTGAAATATAAATAAGTGTAAATAAGTATTTTGAGTAAATGGTGTGTAATAGTTTTGTGTGTTCCGTGTTTATCAATTGTTCATGCGGTGAATTGCTTGGGGGAAGAAACTGTTCTTGTGTCTGGTCGTTTTGGTGCTCAGGGCTCTGTAGCGTCGACCAGATGGCAACAGTTCAAAGGTGGAGTGTGCTGGGTGTGAGGGGTCCAGAGTGATCTTCTTTGCCCTTTTTCTCACTCTGGATAAGTACAGTTCTTGGAGAGTACCAATGATTCGCTCAGCAGACCGGACTAGCCTCTGTAGTCTTCTGAGGTCACATTTGGTAGCCGAGCTGAACCAGACAGTAATTGAAGTGCAGAGGATGGATTCAATGATGGCGGAGTAAAACTGTTTCAGCAGCTCCTGTGGTAGGTTGAACTTCCTCAGCTGGCGAAGGAAGTACAACCTCTGCTGGGCCTTTTTCATAATGGACTCAATGTGATTGTCCCACTTCAGGTCCTGGGAGATTGTGGTGCCCAGGAACCTGAATGACTCCACTGCAGTCACAGTGCTGTTCATGATGGTGAGTGGGGGGAGAGCAGGAGGGTTTCTCCTGAAGTCCACGATCATCTCTACTGTCTTGAGTGTGTTGAGCTCCAGGTTGTTAAGACTGCACCAGACAGTCAGCTGTTCAATCTCCAGTCTGTAAGCAGACTCGTCACCATCCTGGATGAGGCTGATCAGTGTGGTGTCGTCTGCAAACTTCAGGAGCTTGACAGAGGGGTCTTTAGAGGTGCAGTCGTTGGTGTAGAGGGAGAAGAGCAGTGGGGAGAGAACACAGCCCTGAGGGTGCCGGTGCTGATGGAACGGGTGCTGGATGAGAATTTTCCCAGTCTCACTAGCTGCTGTCTGTCTGTCAGGAAGCTAGTGATCCACTGACAGACAGAGGTGGGCACAGAGAGCTGAGTTAATTTGGGGTGGAGAAGTGATGGGAGGATGGTGTTAAAAGCAGAGCTGAAGTCCACAAACAGGATCCTCACATAAGTCCCTGCTGTTAGGAGAGGCAGAGACAACAGGGACCCAAGAGCAGATAAATTGCAAACAGAGTTTATTGTCCAAAGGGTAAAGGAAATCAAAACAAAACATGAAATAACTGGTAGCCGAGCCACCAAGTAGAAGGGCGAGACAGATGCAAAATCCAATGGGCAGGCGGAGGTCAAAACCAGAATCAGACCAGCAGATACAGGGCAAAACCAAGGCAATAGTCCAGAGCACGAGCAAGAGGGTCAAAATCCAGGTGAGCCAGCCGAGGAATGAAAGGGAACAGGAACTGGGCAAATGAACAACAAAAACAGGGTAAAATAACCAGACAAGGCTTTTTAATGTTAAGCAATCAAAAACAAGATCTTCCGGCAAGGGGACAGAGGTGAAGCAGACGGAAACCAAAACACACTGACAGAGAACCAAAGAAAGAGAGAAGCATAAGTAGTGGAGAAAATCAGTGCAGAAGATGGGGAACAGGTGGGTGAGTAATGAGAGAGAGAGTGCTGATTAGAATGGGATTCAGCTGTGATGGTAAGATGAGGTGACAATCAAGACACAAGACAAACACAGCAGAAAGATCAAACCAGAGTCCTGACACCTGGTCTGTCCAGATGCTGGAGAACATAATGCAGTTCAAGATTCAAGATTCTTTATTTGTCACATACACAGTTGTATAGAGTATATACAGCCAGTAGTGAAATGTAAATCAGGTCAACTCCAAGATAGTGCAATTATTATAAGTACTAAACATAATTAAGAATTTAAACAATATAAATATATAAAGATAAGATAAAATCACAATTAAAAAGAAAAGAAAAAAATGTGTTACATAGCAGCAGTGTAAAGTGCAAAGTGCAAAGGATTCAAAAGTAGCAGCGATATGACCTGATATTAATGACCATAGTGCAGGTATTAATGACCAGAGTGCAGGTATTAATGCCCAGAGTGCTGGTAATAATGTCCAGAGTGCTGACAGTCCCATATGCAGTCCCATATTGACTGCATCACCCACAGACCTGTTTGCTCGGTAAGCAAACTGCAGGGCGTCCAGTAAGGGTCCAGTGATGTCCTTCAGATAAGCCAGAACCAGTCTTTCAAATGACTTCATGGCCACAGACGTTATAGCCACAGGTCTGTAGTCATTGAGTCCAGTGATTTTGGATTTCTTTGGGACGGGGATGATGGTGGAGCGTTTGAAGCATGAGGGGACTTCGCACAGCTCCAGTGATCTGTTGAAGATCTGTGTGAAGAAGGGGGCCAGCTGGTCAGCGCAGGTTTTCAAACAGGCTGGTGAGACGCTGTCTGGGCCTGGTGCCTTTCTTCTTTTGTTCTTCCTGAACACCTGGCGCACGTCATCTTCACTGAACTGAGGAGGAGTGGGGGAGAGGGGGGTTGTTGGAGGTGTTAATGGTGGTCTTTCAAACCTGCAGTACAACTCCTTCAGATCGTCTGCCAGTTGTTGATTCACCGTGCTGAGGAATGGTGTCTTGTAGTTGGTGATGACTTTCAGACCTTTCCACACTGAAGCTGTGTCATTAGAAGAGAACTGATTCCGAAGCTTTTCGGAATAATTCCTCTTAGCCACTCTGATATCCTTTTCCAGTGTGTATTTGGCCTGTTTGTACAAGACACTGTCCCCATTTCTTCGAGCATCTTCTTTGGCCTGACGGACTTTTGCAGTGAACCAGGGTTTGTCGTTGTTGTAGGTTGAGTGAGTCCTTGTAGGAATGCACAAATCCTCACAGAAACTGATGTATGATGTAACAGTCTCTGTGAGCTCGTCCAGATCGGTGGCAGCAGCTTCAAAAACACTCCAATCAGTCCATTCGAAACAGGCTTGTAAGGCCCGCTCTGTTTCGGTGGTCCATCTCTTTACAGTCTTTACTACAGGTTTAGCTGATTTCAGTTTCTGCCTGTATGTCAGTATGAGATGAACTAAACAGTGATCAGAGAGCCCCAAAGCTGCCCATGGGACAGAGTGATATGCATCCTTTATTACTGTGTAACAGTGATCCAGTGTATTACTGTCTCTGGTGGGACAAGTAATCTGCTGTCTGTATTTTGGAAGTTCACGTGAGAGAATCACTTTATTAAAGTCCCCGAGAATGATTAGAACAGAGTCCGGGTGTTGTTGCTCGTTCTCTGTGATCATATCAGCAAGTAATTGTAAAGCTGAGCTCACGTGCGCTTGCGGTGGAATGTAGACACTCGCCAGAATGAACGAGCAAATCTCCCGCGGCGAATAGAATGGCTTGCAGTTAATGAAGAGTGTTTCAAGATCTGGACTGTACATCTTCTTTAACAGTTACATCTGAACACCACCTTTCGTTGATGTAAAAGCACGTCCCGCCGCTCTGCGATTTCCCCGTTGATTCAGCGTCGCTTTCTGATCTAAACAGCCGAAAGCCTGGTAGACTTAACACCGGGTTTATATTCCCTCTAGTATTGTATTTTGAATGAACAGAGACCTGCTTGAAATTAAATTGTAACAAGAGCTATGTTTTTTTTGTTGTTGTTATTGTTTGTTTTTGTCTTTTGTGCTCCAACAACCATCAGTATTGATCAAGTACCCCCTTCATTGACATAAAGGCTTGGTGTTTATAACATTTTATAAAATTATTTATTTATTTATTTTCCAACAAAACCTCTTGGTCACTATCCGAGACCCAACCAGAGACCTTGGGAGTTCCTCTCTAAGAAAGTATTTTGAGTAGGATGTCTGCGGTACCACAAAGTGCCATATTCTGCATTTCAAAGGCACTCGACTTCCCCAGGATCTGGTCCATATATCAGTGCAGTCCAACTCCCTTTCTTGATGCCGGGAGTAATTGGTTTCTTACTTCTTCACCATCTTAATGAACATATCTTGATGTACTTGCTAAGGCAGATAATGGTGATCTTGTACACAGACTCAACCTTGATAAGCCCACAGCCACAGTCTCGTCTCTTGATGTACAATCGGTCTGCCTTTGGTTGGTGCATGCCGTGCACCATTAGCAGTTTTCTTGTCTTCCTGTCGATCTTCTTGATCTCCTCCACTCTCCAGTGCACAATGCTGACGCTGTATGTGAGGACAGGGAATGCTTAGCTGTTGATAGCTCTGATTTTGTTTTTGGCATTGAGCTTGCTCCTAAGTGCCAGGCGGACTTGGCGTTAGTACTCCTTGGTGATCTCGCTCTTCATCTCGTTGTACTGAATATCATTGCCTTCGTCAACACCCAGGTATTTGTACACTTTATCCTGCTCGAGGTTCTAAATGGACAAACCTCCGTTGAGATTTATTTTGTAGTTGTTGATTCGTTTGCCTCTTTTGAAAACAATCGTTGCATGCTTGCCTAACTCCATTCGGATATGATCACTAAATGGCAATCCGTCATTTGGCATTCAGCAGTCTTGACGATCTGCATTGCCTGCCTGATCTGCTCTTCTGCTCTGCCGAAGGTCTTGAGCTCATTCATGTAGAACAGATGGCTCACAATGTTCTTGTCGTTAAATTGCATATCTGATACTTTGCCTGTTCAGCATGACCGAGAGCAATATAAGACTGATACAGAAAAGCAAGGGTGTGTCAGAGATTGGTCAGGCTCTGTCAGCACCCAATCACAACGAGCACCGTCACCGGAATACTAATCACCCACACCTGAGTATCATCTACACCACTATATAAGAGCACACACTTCACGCTGACACTTTGTCTGGTCTCGTCAATGAGTAAGAACTCCCTTACCCGATCTGCTTACCTGCTCTATGTCCCTGCTACGTCGTCTCACCTGCAACCTCTGTGTTTCCCCGCTCGTCGAAGTGTTCTGTGTTCTCCATTCCCCGGACTTCTTCCACTCTCCATCTCCTCCACCAAAGTGTGTGCTCCACTGCGTTCGCCCATGGTGTCCTTCCATAATCTACACATACAAAGGACTGTCAGTATATCCATTCTCACCAATTACACAACGTGAACTGTTTCTTACCTGTGAAATCCCATCTTGGTGTTTTTAATAGTGTTTTAAGCGTGTTTTTAACTCCTTCATTTATACCACTTCTCTGTGAGTCTGTGTTCCACATCAGGGTGACAGTGAGTCACCTTGGAAGATTCCTCACTTAAAGGGTTAGTACACCCAAAAATGAAAATCATGTAATTTATTACTCACTCTCATACCGTTCTACACCTGTAAGACCTTTGTTCATCTTTGAACAAAAAATTAAGATATTTTTGATAGAATTCGATGGCTCCGTGAGGCCTCTATTGCCCGCAAGAAAATTAACACTTTCAATGCCCAGAAAGCTAAAAAAAAAAAAAAGACAAAAAAAATAAATGAAGACTTTTCACCAATGAAGCTTTACGAATATTTTGTTTCAAATCAGTGGATCGGAGCGTGTGATTTCAGTAAACAAGGCTTCGTTATGTAATAAGTGTTTCGAAACTTCAATGGTTCACGTGACTTTGGGAGTTTGATGCACGGTCCGAACCACTGATTTGAAACAAAAGATCCGTAAAGCTTCGAAGCAGGGTTTTGAAATTGGGCATCACTAGATATTGTTGAAAAGTCGTTATTTTGGGTTTTTTTGGCGTACAAAAGTATTCTTGTCACTTTATGATATTAAGGTTGAACCACTGTACTCACATGAACTATTTTAAATACTATGTTTTAGTAGCTTTCTGGGCACTGAAAGTGTTAATTGTCTTGCTGGCAATAGAGGCCTCACTGAGCCATCTGGGAGGATATTGTTTGTCGACAGGTGGTTGTACACCCTCTCAGACATGGCTGCTGTGAGAAGCTTGTACATCGTCGGCAGGCAGGTGATCAGATAGTAGTTCTTGGGGTCTCTGGGATTTAAAGATGATGAAAATATCATAAGGAAATCCATGTAACTCATGTAAGATTAACAAAATGAATCATGTATGAGCCATAGCATTGATTGAACACATAAGAAAATAATATTTCCCTTGCGCACACCCCCCAAGGTGGACCTGACCAATGAGGAAAGAGGAATTTCTGAGCGGGAACTACCTCTCTGGGGGAATTTACGGCTTTTGTTCTCAAGCATAATTTGTGTACACATTTGTATACATTTATGCTCCAATTACAACAAACACGCACTGCATCCAATGAGGAAGTCACATACTTCCTACTGAAAATGTAATTAGTGAAATGATTTGATAGGATATGATATATGTGAGGTAGTTCTTATTATAGAATATGCATTAAACCAACAGTCATAATCATAAACACAATGTCCATTTATAGATCAATTCATCTATAAATTAATGCAGGAGAGTCAGTTTATTTACAGTCTTCCTTGTAGCCTGACTCATAATGGCTAAATTATGCAGAGGTCTGCATAGCTTCGGGTTGTAAAACATGTTACCACAGTAACCAGAGGCCTGGTATTAGCTGCATTTGGGGGCATGAGTTCACAGAACTTTGTTGAGAGAGTGAATTTCTGGATAATTCATTAAATATAATGAATAATTGTGTCTAATTGGTCCAGATGCTACAACAGTTGGTTCACAGTCCATTGATTAATGTTAACAAATACAACTTTTTTAATAATGTATTACTAAATGTTATGAACATTAACTAAGATTAATAAATCCTGCTGAAGAATGTTCATTCTTAGTTCATGTTGACTAAACTAGTAAACTAATGTTAACTTATGAAACTGTCAAACACAGACGAGGACAGATGGTAAGTGATATATACAGTTTATTTGCAGGCAGTGGTAATACAGAAGAACGGGTGATTTCAGGTGAGTATAACAGTCCATGGTAACTTGATGACTTAGCTATGGGTGTGTAACTGGTGGTTTCCGTGTTGCAGGTGATGGCTGGTAGTGAAGGTGACAGACGAACACAACGGAGCAGGGACACGGATGAACAGACAGATGAAGACCATAGAAACAGGACAGGCTGACGGGCAGGATACAGGTAAGTACGAAGAGGTTTTGATAGTCAAGTCAAGTCACATTTACTTATATAGCGCTTTTTACAATGCAAATTGTGGCAAAGCAGCTTTACATTCATAACTGGAAAATAATTTTTGGCTGCATAGCAGCTCCCAAAGAAAATGGTGTCATTGTCCAGCTTATTCTATATATTATTGATGCATTCCATTGCAAAGATCAATAGTTATTAGTCTAGTTAATTTATGTATATCAGCACTGGAGAAAACAGTGATGTAATCGTCCGGATCAGCTCAGTTCACATACAACGGCGCCAATGCAGGCATACCAAAAACACTGCTGAATATCAAGCAAGTGTCCCCAACTTAAGCAAGCCAAAGGCAACAGCGTAAGTCCGATTTGGGATCGCAACAGTCAAAATAGTTAATCCATTTCCATCAAATTTAAGATCTTTTTCATCACGCCAGTATGGGACGGTTTGTTAGGGATCTGTGCCACTTGGCTGAAGTGTCGGTAAGGCCCTCACAAGGGATGAGCTAGTTCAAATCAGCGTAGACACCATTCTTCTGTTATTGGAAGTGTTCCCGGTTCCGGCTGACCTGATCTATGCAGCCATACAATCCTTTATCGGATATGAAGACATAAATTGATAATGTGTCATATGTACGACAGGTTAAAGAGATGCGTTTTTAGTCTAGATTTAAACTGACAGAGTGTGTCTGCTTCTCGAACAATGCTAGGAAGTTCGTGCCAAATAGGAAAAGGATCTGCCGCCTGCGGTTGATTTCGATATTCTAGGTATTAACAACTGGCCAGAATTCTGAGATTGTAATAGAGGCGAAGGACTATAATGCATTAAGAGCTCTCTCAGGTACTGGGGAGCTAAGCCATTCAGTGCTTTGTCATTTAGTGCAGTTTTGACAGAACTGGGCTAATATGGTCATACTTCCTAGTTCTAGTAAGGACTCTAGTAGCTGCATTTTGAACCAGCTGTAGTTTATTTATTAAGCGAGCAGGGCAACCACCCAGTAGAGCATTACCGTAATCTAGTCTCAAGGTCATGAACGCATGAACTAACTGTTCCGTATTTGTCATTGAGAGCATATGTCGTAGTTTAGATATATATTTTTAAGATGGAAGAATGCGGTTTTACATATTCTAGAAATGTGGCTTTCAAATGAAAGATTGGTATCAAAGAGCACACCCAGGTTCCTAACTGACGAAGACGACTCAACAGAGCAGCCATCAAGTATTAGACAGTATTCTAGGTTATTGTGTGCAGAAGTTTTTGGTCCAATAATTAGAATCTCTGTTTTTTTCTGAATTTAGAAGCAGGAAATTACTAGTCATCCATTTTGTAATATCACCTACGCATTCCGTTAATTTTGAGAATTGGTGGGTTTCCTCGGGGCACGAAGAAATATAGAGCTGAGTATCATCAGCGTAACAGGGAAAACTAATGCCATTAAAAGTAATGGCAACAGTCCTACTACTGAGCCTTGCGGTACTCCATATTGAACTTGTAATCGAAATGACATCTCTTCGTTTACTACTACAAACTGATAACGGTCAGATAAGTATGATTTGAACCATGCCAATGCAATTCCACTAATGCCAATATAATTTTCTAGTCTATTCAAAAGAATATTGTGGTCGATAGTGTCAAAAGCAGCACCGAGGTCTAGTAACACTAATAGAGAGATAAAACCACGATCTGATGATAAGAGCAAATCATTTGTAACTCTAATGAGAGCAGTCTCAGTACTATGGTACAGTCTAAATCCTGACTGGAAATCCTTACAGATACCATTTCTTTCCAAGTAGGAACACAGTTGCGATGATATTGCCTTTTCTAGTATTTTGGACGGAAAAGGTAGATTGGAGATCGGCCTGTAACTGACTAATTCTCTTGGATCAAGTTGTGTTTTTTTAATCAGAGGTTTGATAATAGCCATCTTAAAAGTTATCGGTATGTAACCTAGTGATGAGGATGAATTAATGATCTTAAGTAGAGGATCCATGACCTCTGCAAGCATCTCTTTCAATAGCTTAGTCGGTATAGATACATGTTGTTGATTTCGATGATTTAACAAGTTTAGACAATTCTTCCTTCCCTATAGCAGCGAATGAATGGAATTTTTCCGCAGGGATACAACAATGCACTGTCTGATGTGATACTGTAGTAGACAGTTGTATGGCTATAATTTTCTCCATAATATCGTCAATCTTGCAAGTAAAGAAGTTCATAAAGTCATTACTACTGTGCTGTTTGGAAACATCAGAAGTTGAAGCTGTATTTCTCGTTAATTTAGCCACTGTATTAAATAAATACTTAGGGTTGTGTTTATTTTCTTCTTAAAGATTTGAAATATAAGCAGATCTTGCGGTTTTCAAGGCCTTTCTGTACTCTATAATTTTCTCTCCGTGAAATACGAAAAACTTCTAGTGTTGATGTTTTCCAGCTGCGCTCCGTTTTTCTGGCTGGGCCCGAGTGTGCTCGTTATACCATGGCATTGGACTAATATCCTTAATCTTTTTTAAGTGCAAAGGAGCGACAGAGTCTAGAGTGCTGGAAAGGAGAGCGTCAGTAGTTTCTGTTGCAACATCAAGTTCTTCTCAGTTGTCTGGTTTGCTAAGATGATGAAACTGATCAAGAAGATTATTATGAAGTGTCTTAGCATAGACAAGACCAAACCCAGAAGTGACAGAGGAGTGGATCTTTATAGTGCAGGCTGGTGATGAGGAACAGGTGCAGTGACTGCTGTTAATCAGGAGTGATTGCAGATGGCGTGCATGTGAGGGAAGTGAAGGACGATGGGAATTGTACTGAGTGAGCTGTGACCGTGACAGTACTTCCCCCTCCCAGAAGGTGCGTCTTCGCACCGTAGATGGTATAGCTGGTGAGCGAAGGAGGGCGTCCTGGAGATGTGACGGGGGATCCGGGCAGGTTGTCTCCAAGACAGTACAAGGTGCCATGGTGGTTCAGGCAGCTCGGGTGGCCATGGCGGAGCAGGGAGCTCGTTTAGTCCGGTGACTAGCAGGACAAAGGTCCAAGGCAGAGTGGATGGAGGGAGAAGCCATGGGGGAGTCCCTGCTGATGACACCTGGGTGACAATCGACAGCTGCAATGTCTTGGCAAGTAGAGCCCCAAGCGCAGATGGAAGTCCAAGGGAATGATGGGACGTTGATGACCTGGACGGCCGCGCTGAAGCCGCAGCAACAATCTACCGAGATGTAAGTGGGGATCCTGAGGGCTGAGGATGAGTTAGCATGACAGAGGGCAGAGGTGGAGCCTAAGGGAGCCGAAGGGGTGGAGGGCCGGAGAGCAGCGAAAGGCCCGCAAGTCTGTAGCAAATATGTGGCCATGTCTGACCCAGGGGGAGCTGACGTGTCGAGGGACCCCAGTGAGATCGAGGGTCCAATGGTCCACGTTGGAGTTGAGGGGGTGAGGAGCAAATTCGTAGGAGTCTGGACAGCTGGTTGAGGTAGATCATTGCGCTCCAAGGATGGAGGCGTAGCCTCAGGCTCAGAACGCCCAGGCGGAGGAGTTTCCCAGATGGTCTGCAGTGTAGCCACGTCACTGAGAGGAGGTAGAGGTTGCATTGTGGGACCAATAGGAAACGAGGATGACTGGGTGAACAGACTGACGGAGGACTGATGAGGAACCTGGAGGACTGAACAATATCCTACGAAGAACAGAGCATCACTGTTGGCAGTTTTAAGTGGTGGTGGGAGAGGGAGGCTGGGTGGGGCTAATGAGACTGAAGATGGAGTTTCCGATTAGCTGAAGGGGCAGAGGGAATTTATCTCTCTACACTCACAGTGGCGGGGTACGGGGTGGGACTTGCTTCCATCCCCTCGACCTCGATGAGGATTCCCACGGCAATGGACTCTGTTGCTGGCTCACACCCCTGGTCAGACTCTTCAGGCTGATTTGGCTCCGGTGTGATGGTGTGCTCTGTCTTCCCTTCCTCGGGTTCAGGCTCACTCTTCGCAGCTGTCGGAAGGTTCCAGTCTGCGCGGGACTCAGGCGCTATTGATCGTGGTGGTAATGGGCTGGGCTCTGGGATCAGCAGAAATTTGGAGCGGGGGTACACTCTTTCCAGACACCTGAGGACTACATCCCTCCAGCGAATTCCTTGGATGTCTGGAAGGTCAACAGGGTGGTAGAAGTTGGCCCCAATCCTATATATTGTTTGGAGGGTCTCGCCGTCATAGGAGGTGAGAACGGCGATACGGCAGAACTCCGTGGTGTAGTCCATGAAGTCTAGACCCTTCTGGATGGTGTGCAGGTGAGGGAAGTGAAGGATGATGGGAATCGTAGCGAGTGAGCTGTGACCATGACAGAAACCTTATTGTAAAGTGTTACGAATAATCTTCCTTTTATCACTGTAAAGCTGCTTTGAAACAATCTATATTGCATAAAGTTTTATAAAATAATGGTGACTTAACTTGAATATGTTAAGGCATTACAAATTAAAACAGAATAAAAATATTATCTCATTATAATAATAGAAGTCATAATTCCTGCTTAGGTTTAACAAAGGAAAATCTTTCAAAGTCCTCATTAAAATGTTGGTGGGAAGTCAACACATTATATTAATATTAATGTTAATAAGGCTACAATCAGGAAGTATGACATTTTTGATGCTGTTGACAATGATTGTGATTCCTCATCTTAAACAAATAGAACATGTGTTGCGCAGGTGAGCTGTTACAGAGAAACCATGTTTAAATAGTCCTGTATAGCTGTCACACATGCTCTGGTTTTTGCATTTACTGACCCTTCAAGTGAGACATCTTCAACACAACAAAATCTATCTCTGTTGCAAAAACCTAGTGAGCTTCCTACCTAAGAAGCATTTTAAGACACCACACCCAAAGGTGTTCCAAAAGGCAACTACTTATTCTGCCAGGTAAGAAATCTTGCTATATAGACCAATTTTAGGCACTACATGTATGTGTGATGAAGGCAGACAAGAACACTGCAAAGAGTGCTATAAAATATATAATTAAAAATGCAATATTTATGCAACATTTAAGCATGCTATTTACCTCAAAAATCTGTTTCTTTTGTGTTTTCTTTCAAAAAAAACAAACACACCGTTTTATCAAAACTTTAGTTTGCAGTATATGACTCACAGTACAAATCAGTCTGTGAAGGCTATATTATGTCTTGGTGCTAAACCACTAACCATTTTAGTTTTCTATGACTCATTTTGTTGTTATATGGTTGTACACACAACAACTGTAGTAAAATCATGGTTACTTTTTGTAAGGCTTGTTGCTTTGCACTGCTTAGCAATGTGCTAACATTAAAATCTACTGAAATAAATTAGGAAAGCATAGTGCACTGAGTTCCTGCCTGTAGAGTGTTCCAAATCGACCACTTGAGGTTTCCTGATGGCTATAATGCTGCTCATGTTCGCAACTGACTGTGAGGAAGCTCACTATATCTTTACCAAGTGGGTTTATTTTCTGCCAGTCTATTGATACTTTTTCCACTCTCTGTCTGATGAAACTACCAACATTCACACAGAGCTTTAATTCTAACAATGTACTCTCTTGACAACATGATCTGTTTCAGAAATCCATATTGTAGCCTACTATAAACAAAAGGCCTACCTGGTGGCCTACTTTAGCACATACTGATCTGCTGTCATTAATAGAAATAAAAATGTAGATTTTTACAAATTCACAACCATCTGGGAGAGAGACAGCACTAAAGTGTAACCGGTCTTATTCAACCCGCTGGGAGTGGGGTTTGAACCTTGGTTTCTGTAATGGGAGGGTGGTGTGCTAACAAGGACACTAAACACTGCAACCTGTATTGCAACACACTCACCTCCCTAAACCTCACTCCCATCTGGGTCATGGCACCAAATGTGACTGGTCCTGCTCGACCCTCTCCGAGCAGGATTCGAACTGGTATCTCCGGCATGGGAGGAACCAAACCAACACTTAAAATAAGAGACATTTTTAGGAAGAGCTCAACATCAGCATTTTCCACTTTTTGTCTGACATGTCTTTCTGCCGCTGACTGATTCCTTTATCCTTTCTGTGACTACCAAGTCAGCATGTAGCTGCTTTTGTGCTGAGGGGATTTTTCTACAAGTAGTTCAGTTCTGCAAGCCTTACTTCTAGCCACATTGTTAGCTTTTCTATTTTCTAAAAAATGAAGTGGAAGGCTTATTAGTCATCTACCAGACACCAAGATGTCAGAAGCTGGGGATAAAAAAATTAAGCTGATTTCCATTGTAAATACAATGAACAAAACAGCTTTTATTGAACTATAGCTATAGATCTCATTTAATGTATTAAAGATCTCAATTTAATAGCACTTTTGGTTGGATGCTATGCAGAGGTATTGGGGACAGCTGAGGCTTTATCGAATTCTTTTGTGTTGCCCTCCTGTGAAGAATATTTGTTCATGGGGGTAAATCCACTGGAATTTGAATTGACTTAGAGCTTGCAAACTGCAGGGGGTCTGCATGTGCTGGCAGGAGGGAGTCTTAGAAATCAAAAGACATTGACCAATCCGATGACCTCAGCAACTGCCAATTCTGACAGTTTTCTGGTTGGAATATGCTGGAGTGAAGTGGCATTATTGGCATAGTCATGTGAAGAATTTTATACAGTGATAGATGTTTCTTCATCACAAGAATTCTTCAAGCATGGGTGATAAATCTACAACTTTGGTTATCAGACTTACAGTTCCTCAGGCTTGCCTTCCATTTACAAATGACTGTTTGTATGTATGTTCTCAGTTTCTCTGTGTGCATGTTCACACATCTTTTTTTAGTAAAAGTATTAACTATGTACATGACTGACCTCTTCTGATAATCATTACCCAGATGGAAGGACTTCTGAAGGACTTTTTGTGTATTCTGTTCTTAGTCAAGTTCATTAGCATGCATGCAAATCCAATGGCTAAACACCTAAAGTTCTGTATTAAACAACTACTACCACTCTGTCAAAACACATTTTGTTTAGCAGGTTATTCCTTCACATCTTCTGCCTCAATTCTTTGATTTCTTTTTTTTTTTTTTATCTATTTGTTTATTAAAGAATTTCATATTTTGAACTTTGCATGAAAAGAATGCATCCACATTTGTGTGTTGATTAAAGATGACATTAGTGAAATTTCACAGGCAAAAAATATCCATCTAATGTGGTGTAGCAATGTATGATGCACAGCTCACACAGAAGTCACTTTCAAATCAATCAGCTTTCTGTTGATCAACACGGCACATCTTGACCAACTTGAACCTATTGTGAAATCTGTGTGGGGAAAAACTATATTCTACTTGGATTCCTATTGAAATGACCAGATATTTACCTAACAACAATAAATGTGACCAAAGCCACAGTTTTAATGAGCTTTTTCTGTAGTTTTCCTAAATGTACAGCATGATTCTTGCACATTTAACATTGTGTCCTCTACTCTATTCTTCACTTTTAACTTTTTATTTAAAAAAAAAACAAAATCTTAAAATTGATCAAACTGAAATGATCACATTCTGTCTTAACACTCAAAGACAGTCTTATTTATTGAAATTTTATCTCACAATGGACTGTAATGTGTCACAAGCCCACACATTCATTCAAAAACAATTGAGAACTACTACTTCTTGTTTGATTAAAAAAAAAAAAAGGAAACGTATTCTAAAGCCATTTTGAAGGCTTTTATTCAGTCTGTCCATGTGAGTTATACTCTGGCCTGCAGAGTCTGAATAGAATCACTGATACCCTTTACAAGGAAAGAAGCACAAAGCGTTTAACAAATTGCATTTAAATAAATAGCTTGCAGTCATTGGTCGACCTGTGGCCAAACTGTGTTTGAGAGAGAGCCCATGAGAGCACATTCCTTTCCAGATAATTAGCTTCCCCCCAAGGACCCCTTTTTTCTCATCTCTCCCTGTCACAGTCTTTCTTTTTTTCTCAATCTTTTTCCGCCTTCCCTAAATTTTTCTCTTTCAAGAACCTAAAATGTGCAAGATAAAATCCAAGGTCAGAGAGAAAGAAAATTAACACCATCCATTTTGTTCCTCCAAAAAAATACCAGAAGAAACAAGATACAAGATGTTCAAATGAGAGCCGTAAAGGTAGTAGTGTGTTTGTTTTGAAACTCCCTCAAGAGGTTTCGCTGAAAGAGCTGGCTGTGTTTTTGTATGGTTTGGGGTCACTTGTATTAATGTGCCATGAAGTGGGAAACTGGAGACAGGTGTGGATGGTGAAAATTTACCTGAGCTGATGCTAAACACACAGTGAGAAACATAATATGAGGGGACATACAGGAACTGTGAGAATCAAAAGGGTCAGAAGACAAAATGTTCGGCTTTATAAATCACAGGTAATTTGTTAGCATCATCAGAGTGGGAGGAAACAGTTCAAGGAAATAGATATTGGCATGTAATGCTTTTTTACATCTAATTTGTAAAAGCAGATGTAACAGTAGTTTAAGGGTTTGTTTCACTTCAGAGAGACTTTTTTTTTAACTTTCTAAGTCTGCAATAGTGCAATACAACCACACACACAAATCCAGTTTCACAATGAATCATACTCAAACACACACACACACACACACACACACACACACACACACACACACACACAATACAAACTGGTCTTGCAAAGAAGGAAGCGAAACTGTGAGGTTTGGCGCTTTTGTGTATGGTGTGTTGCAATTAATATCATTTCTTGCAACTTCCCCTTGTATTGTGGTTACAATTAATTTTTTTTTTTTTTTAATATTTCAAATCCCTAAGCCTCTCAACTTTTTAAACTAATGCACTTTCTATTGCCACAGTGATTAGGTGTACCTGCATATGCAAATATTTTAGACAGGAGTCAGTGTGCAGCTCTTTCAGCTCCACCCACAGGACCTCCCCTGAACCCGGTTGCCTGGCAACAGCCATAGAGAATGAGAAAGAGGGAGTAGGAGTGGCTGAAAACCCACAACTGCTGTCAGAGCTTCTGTGAGTATGTAGAGGGAGGGTGTTTTCACAAGTCTCAGAAACGAATATATTTATTCAAGAAGTGAGCAGATGAAAGTAGTCAGCATAAGGATTCTCTCTCTTGTCCTAAACTGTGGGTTACGGATTTTGATACAGAAACTACCAGTGGCTTAGGCCTCACCTGTTGTATTTTAGTTGGATGACAACAGTGGACTGTGAGGAGTGGAGGAGATCATGGTCCCTCAGCTCTGAGACAGGGTAAAAAGAGCTCTTTTTATTGTTTGCTAACTGGACTTGAATATGAGAATTTAATGGCAAGGCTTTCATGGTTGTGTTGCTCACTCAATGATTACATTTACCTGTTAATTTCTCATTTCTGTTACTTCTTATACTCCATTTCACTTATTTCCCATCAACCTCATTTTCTCACAATAATACGTCTTGACTATGTCTTTTGTTGGTCTCCAAACAGTTCTCTATTGTACCTGTCTTTCTCTCATTAGATTGCCCTGCAGTCAGATGATAATGAGATTAATTGTTAATTGAGGGCAGCTGGCAGCTTGTGTGTTCGTGAAGCTAAAAGTCATTTATAGTAGCAGATCTAATTGAAATGTAGGTTAAATTGTATTTCACAGTTTGTTTATGACCTTGTCACTTTAACAAAACATACAGTTTAAAAAGGAGGATGAGAGTGGTTCATATTAGAATGCCACTTGCTTTCCATACTTTTAAAACATGGTAAAAGTTAGACCGCTATGAAGTTTTGTAAAATTGACTCATTTTAATTTAACAATATTGTCTATGATGGCGATAAATAAATGTAAAACTTAATCATGATGTTGAAACTAGACCAGCTTGAGCCGTTACATACTATTTAAAATGTGTTCTGAGTTAATGCTCGAGTATTTTAGTTATTGAATATGTCTGTCAGTTACTTAAATATTTGGTCTGTGACTGAAAACTACAACTATAGAATCTCCTCAGAATTTGCTTAGAATTGTAGTTGCCTAGTTGAAATAAGAGAATGTTAAACCTACAGGCAGCTGTTTTTTGAAAAAGATCCCCATTATACTGATTTTGGATAACTTTATCAAAATGCATTTATATTTTTAAATACTGAACTTTTTAAAAAGGGATTTTAAAAGCAAACACTTAATGGAAACGTGTGCTTCAACTAGTGTTGCTGCGCTGCTGTTCCTATCTATCATCTTGCTGGCATTTGTTATATCACCTGTCCTTCCCCCCCTGTAAACAGTCTCTACTTTTCTCTCTCTCTCTCTCTCTCTCTTTGCAATTAGTTTGGGTCTGCTAAATATAGACACAAGAGGACCAGTGCATAGTTGAATTTAATTACCCACTTGTGTTTCACACATTTAATGTATTGTATAAAAATACTCGCACACCAGCCTGCTGTCAGAATTGATTTTTCCATTGGCCGTTTATCAATTGTTACTACTTTTGTTGTTGTTGTTAGAAATGTGATATTTAGAACACTTATATGTATGACATTCTAAGCAGCTTCCTGGAGAAATTTTGGCTTTTCTGGTTTTGACATTTATCAAAAGTACTCTTGAAAGCCTCTCAAGTCTTTTCTGAATCTCTGTGTCAAGGTATCTCACCCACAAAACCCCCCGGCTTGAGTTACTGCTTTAGCACTGCGCAGGTTTTAATGCATGTTACAAGCTGCACAGCAGACCGATGTAGTCTGGTAATGCAATCTCTCTCTAAACAAAGACAGACTATATATTTGTTAACTGGATATGGGGTAAAAAAAAAAAAAAAAACCTGTACAGCAGCCAGGCGCAATCCACACTGTACATGCACAGATATAGCCTAGCATTACACAGAAACAGTAGGATTATGATTATTCATTTTTTGCCAGTCCATTAAATTGCACTTAGAATTATTCATGTGGGAAGTGAATCAGTTTTGGCAGGGAGTTTTTGCTATTGGCAATACCCCGGTTTGGGCATGTTGTGTATTTCTTTTGGTTGCAAAAACTGCAGTGCATCTCAGGATGGTGAGTCATTGGTTCCTATGCATCAGCTCGGCCTGGACGGATCTTTTTGTTTTTTTCCTCTGTGTGTGTAGGAGGGAAACTGTCTACTCAGATGAGTGACAAATGTGAATCAGAATGATACATTACACTGATTGTAATTATTAGAACACTACAAATCTAGAATCAACTCTGTTCTTAGAACTGAAGAGATAAGTGTATTTTCTGTAAGTAAAATCCCATGAGATGTGGCGTTTAGTCAAGATGTAGCCTATGCAGCAATATTAAACAGTTGGCACGTGCACAGATGGCGGGGATCAAGCACCTGCCCTTTTGACCTCTGACTAGATAATTGCCCTTATCGCTACATGTTTTAGCTTTTGTTTAAATGTGGCATTGGCATCAATTTTCAAATCGAATCCAATCTCAGCGTGTTCCCAAAAACAAATTCTTTGTGAGCTCCTCGACGACATCCCTTGTCACAGTGTGACAGAGTTGGTGTGTTTCCCAAAAGCATCGTTGGCTAACATTGCAAGCTCAGTCGTTACTCTTAGTTCAACAATTTGGTGTTTCCCGGAACCATAGTTCAAAGGAACATTCGCATCCAACTTGCGGTTGGAATGACGGAACGACAGCTCTCGAGCTGTGGTTAGAAGCATTTCTGTTTTTTATGATATGTGGAAATAATATCAGCTGGCTTATTTTGCTCAAGATAGCAATTTATTAAGTACAATGTATATCTTTTATTTCATTCATTCATATATATATATACACACACAAATGTTGTTTACATATTTTAGTTTAGAGATTTTAAGCACCGTTTTTGATGAGTGTGTATGTGCTCTTGTATGTAAACGAGCCTGTGATTGAATCTGGAAATAAAGTAAAATAACTGAGAAAAAGGATAATTAGTCCTTAGATGTCATGTCCATAATTTATAGAAAAAAAATAATGTTGTTGTACGGGAAACGCACCCCAGAGTTGGTGATGTCCAGGTAGCGATCTTGTTTTCCATTAACTTTGCTACTGTTTGTCACCGGTTTGAAATGTAACCATTGTTAAAACATCTCAATACAGTCAGGCTAACTTAGCCAATAGTTAAGCTTAACAACAAGAAAGCTGGCATGATACAACCATCACACAAGGTCGGAAATGGCACCAAAATCAAATAAATTCGCTTGCTACCATCTTGAATAAATTATGAGTAAATCGGCTGGCTTGAACTAATCAGTTGAATGAATGATTTTACGATTCACTTTTGACTTTCTGCCACCTACCGCCAGTTTTAGTTTTTTTTTTTTTTTTTTCAAATTTTTAATTTAAAAAATTTTCATATTTAGTTTTCAATATTTTCATATTTCTGTATTAAAATGTTATATTTATATGTACCTTATTATAAATAATTATAAGGCGGGTGCCCTTTTTTCACTTGAGTACCTGCCCCCCAAAATGTTTGTGTACGGCCCATGGATTTGAATAGCTTGTCTGTTCGCAAACTTAACTCAGGGTTTGAGTTATTTAAATGTATCTTGGCTGAACATTAATATCAAATTAAAAATATTTACACAAATGCATCTTTTCTAGTGTAATTCTCTAGGATCTCGATATTTTAATCATGGATGAATAACTTATGCAAGAGACTTTATTAAGACAATAAGCTTTAAGATGCTGAGATCAAGCTATACCTCCCATAGGTCACTTAGTATTGTCCAAATAGTTTCTGGGCTTACAGCTCACAAATAAGAACATTCCATAGAAATCCTTCAGCTATAGCAACCTCTCCTCCCTTTATGTGACAAACACCCGAGCAGCCTGCTTTTGTCAAGGAATAATAACAATCATGTTTTGTACAGAGTCTGTTGTGTTTTTGAGAAAGGCTTTTTTTTTTTTTTTTTAAATAAAAGTATGATTAATATCAGTTTGCTTTGATGAAACATAATGTCTTCACAGTTTTTGCTCCCAGAGTCAATTTAGACGCCTTCAATATTTGAGTTCAGTCCAGGGAAGTTATTCCTAACTGCAACAATCATTTTTTTTTTTTTTAACAGTGCATTTGTGTAATTGATCTTTTGACACAAAACCTCATAAGTTCTTGAGATATAATGACTGTGTAAACTAATGATCATATAGCCAAGAGGTTAAAGAGTGTATGCACTATAGTGTCGTGGCACACTTGACACGTTTGACTTGCTTTGATTCACAAATGTGGCTTCATTGAGTAAAGCAGCCTGGTGAGGATTGCAAAATTTTCTAGGCAGTGAGCAGTTAAATGGTGCTCACGATTATAAGTTGTTAATAAGATGGAAATGAGAACAGGGCCCTGGGGCTCTTCAGTTCAAGGGCGAAAATGAGACGTCACACTCCAAAAAGGGTCTAGGAGACCCTGATGTACGCCATTGATTCTTGCAGCCATTCTGCCCTATAATGTTTCTATCATGTTCATTGCTCCTTGGTGAAACTGCATGAGTTTAACTGGCTAGATTCAGTTGTTATAGTTCATGTAATTACCTGACTAAACCAGTTTGTTGTTTTGGGAGCAGTGTTTCATGAAACGGATCAAGACTCCTCCAAGAATGATGTAAGAGGCAGGTGGAGAGGTTTGTCCTGCCCTAAGCTTACTTACTACTCCTATTTCATCTTAGTATTGTGTTTAAAAAAAAATCTCATTCAATTCAGCTGATTTCAAGTCATTTTATAATTGGGACACCTCTTACTTTCTGTCTAAAATAGCCCCTACTGTACATGTACAGCAAGCTCACTGTACACCTGAAAACAGCTGCTCACAATGGCCTTGAAACCTATTAAAGTTTTTCTATAGTGGCTGGTGGGTGATAAGCTTGTGATTTCGCAATGCATCTGTCTAAGTAGACTAGTGGAAGACTCGCAAGTCCTTGGCCAGACAATCAGTCATTGCTATTCACAATTTCTCAATAGCTTTAGATATTGTACTCAATGACAGCTGGAAAAGTCATGAGATGAGAACATAAAAAATGTTTAAGTCCATGATAAAGAAAAAGAAAAACCTGAAATCTTTTATAGCTTACAAACACACATACCACATTCTTAGAAGTGTACCTGTTGTATTTATGTTGATTTTTTTTTTTTTTTTATATGGATTTGAATTTTTATTGTTCCATTTTCAAGAACTGGCTCTAAAAGTTTATTATTGGCTCTTAAAAATGTAGTGTGGTTTAACGATCAATAGAATTCAATATTGAATATATGTTCGAGATCTAAATTTGGGGTAGTCGTGGCCTATTGGTGAGGGAGTCGGGCTTGTAATCTGAAGGTTGCCGGTTCGATTCCCACGCCGCTGGGGATTGTGAATGAACAGCACTCTCTCCACCTTCGATACCATGACTAAAAGTGCCCTTGAGCAAGACACCTGACCCCTAATCGCTCCCCTTGTAAGTCGCTTTGGATAAAAGCGTCTGCTAAATGATGAAAAATTAAATTTTGAAATTTATATTATATCAGGATAGTTGCATTGACTCAACATTGCCCCCCCCAAAAAAAATACAAATCTTGTCTTAGGTTATTAATATTATTATTATTATTATTATTATTGTTTTTGGTATTTTTACCCTTATTGGGCTATGACAGTATAAAGAATTGATGAAGAAAGAAAGAAATGGGGAAAGAAAGAGTCAGGACTTAAACTCAGTTCAGCACTAAATGTCAGAGCTTTGCCCAAGGAACTATTAGCTCTGACCAAAAATGAAATGAAATGAAAAATGAATTTTAATTCAGAGATTTATTCATTGTATGTGTACCATAAATTATAACTGTATTTTTGAATAAATTTATAGATGGTACAGAAAAAATGTAAAGCTCGTCATTGACCCATGTGCTGTGATAAAAAGATCCTTGAGGGCAGCTCTCAGACATGCAGCGTGGTTGGTTGCACTTATTCTTTACATTCTGTCATGGTTATGTGAAGTGGCCTCGTGCTCTGTTTACCAACTGTTTTCAAAGAAAACGGCAGAAAGTTTAACATATCTACATCATGACATGCACAATTGCTAATTGTGTAAGGTCATGTCAGTTCTCAGAAGTTTACAAAGAACATGTTTTCAGACAGCATGCCTTTCAGTTGCATGTTTGGAATATTGTTTGAGTAAGGGATTACATAATGCATAAAACTGACAAATGTTCTCAACACAATCTGAAAAATACACCCATCCTACTTTTTATGTTTTGTTTTTTTGTTAAAATTCGTTTATAGACCATTATGTAATGTGATTCTAAAGAGGCAGAGCATTGCACTGTGAAATGTGTACATTACAGCTATTGTCAGGCAGACACTGAACTTTTGTGCGCTTTTCACACATGCATATCAATGCTTTTAGAGCAATGTTTGCATGTACAGTTCGCTTTCTAGCATTTCCAATGGATAAGAGTAAGTAAGAGCTTCCTGCAGGGCACTGAATGTCGTGTTTCAGCAAGTTGTAGCGAGTTGTGCGTTTATTCTCAGGTGCTCAAACATGGGTAACCGAATCACACTGAGACGGTCAAGGATAAATTTGTGGAGGAATATATCCACATACTTACCTCAGTTTTGTGACCTGTTTTGATTTTGTCTTTTGCCACGGCATACACGAGCGAGAAAGAGGATGAAAGAATAAATGTGTGTGTGTGTGTGTGTGTGTGTGTGAAACTCCCACCATTTCTGTCTGTATAGGACCACTCACTGTTCAAGCACCCTGACCACACACTGGCATTTTGTATCCCTTCCCCCTCATGTTAAGTACTGCAGAATACTAAAGAGCTCTTTTTTTTCTTTCTCCCACCTGCTGTGTGATCAGCGTACAGAAGTGACTGTTAGTTGTATAGCTAGTTTTGTAAACCATAGAAGCAGTGTCTGATTGATTTAAAACTTGGAAAGAGAATGCTTTAGAAAGAGAATGTGGGTAGTCGTGGTGAGGGAGTTGGGCTTATAACATGAAGGTTGCTGGTTCGATTCCCACGCCGGCAGGAATTGAAGGTGGGGATTGTGAATGAACAGCACTCTCTCCACCTTCAATACCACGACTAAAGTGCCCTTGAGCAAGAGTATGAGTATTTCGAGTATGGGTCACCATACTTGACAATACGTCACGACTTTCACTTTTTATGATTTTGCAGTTCGGTCCATTCTTCTGTAAATGCCAAACAGAATGCAAAGAGGTAACATGGGTGCCTACACAATTTGTGATTTGAAATTTTGTATTTTCTTGTTGTGGTAGTCCTATCATGGTTGATAGATTCCTATGTAATTTCTGTTTGTTTTTATGAGAAAACGTATTACGAGCAATTTACTAAAAATTGCAGGATGATATGTGTCAATGACGTAATGCCATTTAATTTTATTATTGTTCTATTCAAAAGAAATGGAAAGCCATAAATGCCAGAGTGATATTATATAACTGTCCTGATCTCATAATGAATATTTGCATTATTTTCTTGAAGAAGAAAAAACTTTTTTTTTTTAATATTATTTCTTATATCATTTCTTAATATTATTTCTTTTTTAACAACAACCTAATCAAAGTTATGTGGTCCTAAAATCAAAAACAACAACAACAACAAAAAAAAACATGACCGTGTATCGAGTCTCTTGATGGTTTGAATTGGGTTCATTTAGGTCAGTGGTTCTCAACCTCCATTTTTACAATATATTTACTTTTTTTAATTAAATGAATTCATATAAGTTTGAACTATAATGTTTTTGTCATTTTATTTTGGTGATCATATATTATTTTCAGACGTGCAGACCTACTATACACTGAGTACTCCGTTAACGAACACTTACAAGCGCGCACTTTGCCAGAATTCCAGTAGTAGCCAGTACTTTTGTAAATTTGAATCGAAATGGACAAATTTGATATTAGAGGAGAAAAACGAAATGAGGAACATGCCAATGAAGGAACACATTGCAAACAAGAAGAGTCGTAGATTCAGAAGCGAAGGCAAGAAGAATGGAAGAATCCGTTTGCTGTCAATGAGCGAGATGGACAGCCTTTATTTGCTCTGTAGCAAAAGACATGTGAATTTGATGTGTTTGTTAGATGCACCTGTATTTTAAATTGATAAAAAAATAACCCCATCAGCTCACCCTCGGCTGCTGTCGGACGCTGTGCGAGGGATTGTGATGTGACGGAATGCTAAATGTTGTTTGTAAAAAGAGTAGAGCAACATTTGCTTATTCGGCTGTTTGTAGCCTGTATAACATTGTCATTGTTTGGTGACTGTTACGATGCTGTTGAAGACAATTTGCATCCAAAGTTACTTAAAGTGTACATTTTATATGATATACATATATATGCATGTTACATTTTGTGTATGTTCATGGAGCATTATAATCTGATTACTGAAATGCTAAACGTAATGATATTTACAAATAAATTATATTTACTAAAATTAATAAAAATCACTAATTCATAATATTTGTAAAAAAAAAGTAAACTTTATTTTTTTACTTTAACCTACTGTATGATAAAACTAAGATTTTAACCCCTTTTTTTAAACCACATGCCATTTTTAGCATCATTACATTTATATGGTATAAATGTTCTGAACGTTTTTCAAAACTATATGAAATCAACATGAAAACAAGTTACATTGTTAAGAATTTTGCACATGTATTTTACACTCGATTTACACTTTGTTTTCCTTATTTTTGTTGTTACCCTAATACAGTAGATTTTCAGTCGCAAATAATATATCTCTGACACTGAATGGATAAACTGTTGGGATCTATGCTCTCAGCATATAAGACACAAAGGTTTATGTGGTTGGTTAAATGCACTTGTCAATGACAGAAATTTTTGAATAACACTTTATTTCGACACATTATGGTTAGTATAATGTTTATAACTTTGCAACATGTCAATTACCAGTCATTAGAGTACCTGCTAACTCTTTATTTTGGAGGGCCACGAGGCCTCATTAACCCCCCACCACGATACCCCCATCCCCCCCACAGGACTGCGATTTCTGCCACTGGCTCCCCCGAAAAACAAAACTTTCATCCGCTTTGTGGGTCCTGGCACTGACCCCCACCAGACATTCTACTGAGTCTGACTATTAGTTACTTTGCAAGTCAACTTCTTCCACTATCCCTAATCTAATAGTCTGCTAATCCTCTATTAAGTTATTTTTAGTTGGAAAATTTTCTAAAGAGGACTATTGAAAAAAAGCATAACCTAGATTTTCTCTCTGACAGACATCAATGCGTTAGTGATATTTTCATAAGTGTTTCTGTTCTTATGTAACCCGAGTTGGGTGTTGTGTGACTGTTCTAATAGTTTAATCTCTTTTGCTTTTGTCAGAGAAATCAGGACAAGCCGGACTACAGTCATCATGTCCATCCGGGAGTGCCTAGATAGCCCAATCCTTGAGGATGAGGAGGGTGAGGAAGGCAGAGGGGCGGAGAGAGAGTCGGACAGAGACAGTGCAGTGGATAGCGCTCCGTCATCCGAGATATCGGATGAAGGGAGAACTGGAGAAAAAGAGGAAGGGATTGGGATTTGCCTCCCAGGAGAAAAGTGAGTGCTTTTTTAAATTGTTTTCTGAATATAGATTAGGCTACATTTAAGGATTTGTAAATGAATGAATGAATGAACTGAAAAGAAGACATTATTTTCCATGTCTTCTCTCATTGTTGTAGGTTTAGTCGGATGTATAATCGCTCAGAGACTGATCAATCTACACATTCATCTGCCTCATTAAATGAGGAGCAGTTTGAGGACTATGGAGAAGGAGAGGATGGAGATTACACTCCTGGCAACCCCTGCCCAGACGATGAGATCCGAATTAATGGATGCTCAGATCTGGGCTCCTCTGTTTCCTCCAGGTAAATGAGTGTAAATGTGTGTATTACTCTTTCTGACTGCCCCCAAGTCTGTTTTCAGAGGGATTTACTTTAAAATGAAAGAATGATTAGTTCAGAAATCCAGATACCAGCCTTCATTACACTGGATTTCCTTTAGCATGTTTATGAATAATTGTATTAGTGGATGGAACTGTCTGACTGTGGGAAACTTTCTCACATGCTTTTCGGTCCTGATACTGTCCACTGTTTTTTTCCAATTTGTTTTTTGGCACATAGTAGATGGTACAATGTTGTTAAAAATCTTTGGCAGTCACCAACATCACATTTTATTTTAATTATTATAATTGAAGTAAAAAAAAAGGGGAACATTTTACCCTTGCGGTCTCTTCAGCCATTATGTTAATTTCGAACATATAGGATGTTTGTTTGTAGTATATATCAAACGAAAAAAGGAGAATCTGTTGATTTATGAGACATGTTTTGTCATCTAATTTGCACTAATCTGATTAAAATGAAGTTATAACCCAGAAGTGAAATGCTGATTTTTCTACACCCAAATTGCTTTTTCTTCCTGCAAATGCTTTGTATGTAAATGAAATCGGTAAGTTTTATGTAATATTTCACATAAAAATGCCCAGGTTAATGAATACTGTTTAGTGGTCATGTGTGTGTGCACTACTGAGTTAAAGTACCATTGAAGCAGTGTCAGAGTTAATGAGATCATTAAGTGATGATTGAGCATTAATGATGAACACCTGCTGTTAACAAGCAGAATCACTGAAGGACAGAGAAACACAAGAACTACAACTGATGAAATCAATCAGTCAATCTCTCACTATTCATATACTCAACTATTACACAAATCTTACCCATTTCATTTATATATGACTGACAAATATGAATCACATTAAGTTTATTAGTTTGTTCATGTTAAAACTATGAAAATTGCTTTGTAATTAAATTACATAACTTAAGTTTAGACAGAAATATTTTTTTGAGTGTATATTCTATATAATATAAACGTGTGCAGTATGAAGGTAATCTGGACGTACTAAATTCGCCATGTCATGTAAACTTCCAGCGTCAATTGCGTTGGATCACTGCCATTCACAAATCCTTTTCTGTGGCCTCATGGGATAGTAAAGTGTCTATCGTATGCACAATTCAGAATCTTGATGGAAGAAGTTGGTCATCCGGGTACTTTTTGCCTACTTTACAGTTTTATGAGTACTGTGAATTTGGACATGCGTCTTTTGCCACATACTGTGTTTCGCCTACTATATAGTTGGGTGTTATGTGATTTTGGATGCAGCCAGAGTCTCGCAACTTCGACTCCATGTCACGCTGCATTGCTGCTGTAATTCAGGCAAAAGGAGCCCCAATGACATATTGAGTGCTGGACATGCTCACACTCTTCATATTCGTACTATTCAGTTGGCCAAGATTTCTAAAAATCCTTTCTTTGTATTGGTCTTAAGAAATATTCAAATTTTCTGAGATACTGAATTTGGGATTTTCCTTAGTTGTCAGTTATAATCCTCAAAATTAAAAGAAATATATCAGTCTGTGTGTAATGAATGAACATAATATACAAGTTTCACTTTTTGAATGGAATTTGTGAAATAAATCAACTTTTTGATGATATTCTAATTTATTTTTATTTTTTGCTTTGATAGGGGAGAGCATTTCACTTGTGTGTTTTGAATTGAATGTGTTTGACCTCACTCTTATTCCCTTCATCCAGTGCTGGTCAGACTCCTCGGAAGATGCGCCATGCTGGTGACCAGATGGATGTGTTTTGCTCTCAGTGCTGTAAGAGGGTCAGTCTGCTCAATGACCTGGAGAACAGACTGAAAAACCTCAAAACCAGCAGGTACAACATTGACTACAGTTTACATGTGATATGAAAGATAAAGTTATGAAATACCTTTTCATCCAGAGGGGTTTGTCATAGAGGGTGTCACCTCAACTTCAGGAAGACTTTGGGTTAGAGGTAGTTCTTTGAAACTAAAGTTTAGTTGGTTATGATCTAGTTTCTCTTCAGTAATGTAAAAATGTGTGCTCCCTCACATCTGGGAAATAAGCTTTTAGTGGCCTGGAATACACATTAGAGGCTCTCTGGGAGGATTAGAAGTTATTTGTTCTTCATTCCCTTCCCGTGGGCTACAATAGACAATATAAAAGCGACAGGTTGATAGAAGCAGGGCTTCCTCAAGGAGTTGATGTGTGTACAAGAGAACACAATTGAGGTAGAGGGGCTGTGATATCTTGCTGCAGTCTCTCTACACCACTAATGATTCGCTCCCTTTTCCATACATCATCCAGCCCACCACTTTAGAGCCCATTAGAGCTTTATTAGGCACCTGCACACATTAATCTGTCGCTACGCATTCTGTATTTTCTCGGTGTCTCTTCTTCTTCTTCTGCCTCACTCACGTCAACATCCACACATGAACAAACCAGGCAAGCCCTTCTGAGACTTTGGATACTGATGATATGTAGAGAATTGGGCGATACAACCAAATCTGCTCTCTTCTTTTCTTCATCACTGCTGGTTTCGAAGATTGTCAGTGAGTTTTCTTTATCATTTCTCTTTTTTGAAGGGGCTTGTAATGAGCCACTTATCTTAGCCTTTCAAAATGGAAGATGAAATGGGGAATTAGATCAGATAGACGGATGGAACCTGTGTGTGCATGTTGTTTTGGCAAGAGGGCGTCAGATAGAAGGGGAAGAAAGAGAAAAGGCCAGGATGGGCTGCGGGATACAGTGGAGGAATGAAAGCTAAATGCTCTGTCAGCAGATTGCTTCAAGAAATGCATTAGTTCACACCTCATTCTGTCACTGCTGGAAAAAAGCTATGTCGGCAATAACTCTATATGTGTGTGTATGAGAGAGTATATTTTTATATGAACTGTAGTATGTACTGCTTCACCATATAATTTCTTAGTTCTTTGAAAACTGTTTAAAGACTTTTTATGAGCATTGGTAAGGTTGGAGGTGTTTGATCTTGTTTCAAGGCAAACATTAATATTCAAATATGCTGTGAGCAAGCCTGGGTTAAGGGCAATGTCCAAAAATGGAATAAAGCCTATGACACTTTTCACGGATAAGGTGCGATTTGGTGTCCCATTGTTGTTTTAAAAGCATACTTTAAAAAAAAAAAAGCATTAAAATGAACTAGCATGTCTGTAGTTTGTTCACATCAGAGCGCTTGACCATTTTGACTGTATCTAGTAATTGAAATCACATTCAGTGTGTATGTGGGAAGATAATTTGGGATTCTTTAACAATGATTTTTACTCAATTTTAGCATTTGCTGCATTTGTCAAGATCAACCATTCAGTTATGTTATTATAAAAAAAAATGATTCATTTCAATTCATAAATAACAACAAACCATGCAAACCAACCCTCATATGTAAATAAATATATAGTGTTTTACTGAGCAGTTCTTAAAAAAAGAAAAAAATTTCATTGGTGTCAAACTGAAAGACTATATGTTTGATCTATGTTGACATTTAATTAGCTGTTTGTTTGTTTTTTTTCTTCTCTTCTTTTTTTTTCTCCAGCCCAAACAGAAAGATCTCCAGCACTGCATTTGGAAGGTAGGTCACTTCATATCACTCTGCTCAGTCTTTGCTGCTGTTCGTCATTAATTGTGCCTGTTTCCAAATTCCCCACTGCTTTGACTGTGAGCACCACCTGTGGTTTAATAAGTGTTATTAAGTTGTGGACTCATGATATCAATATTAATCTGGCAGGCCATTTTAATCCCAAGGAGAAAACAATTTGTGAAGGAGAGATGAGAATATGAACATGTCAATTCCAATGTAATTGAGATGATTTTAGTTAGGTAAACTGAAGATTTCACAACAGGGTAAAAAACACAGAGCTGTGGAGCATTGTATTTATATGTGCTCTAGACCAGTATCTGCAGAGATTTTAACAACCCCTCAGTAAGGTCACACCAAATCAGACATTTGTGAAATGTCATTTGTGATAAAGAACAAACATTTCTGTGTATGTTGTTAAATTACATTTCATTCACAGAAACTGCCTTTCATAATGTTTATGCTCTCAAACTTTTGATTTGCATTTCTTTTCTTTCAGTTTAATACATTTATCTATTACTCGCTTGTAGGTCGCTTTGGATAAAAGCGTCTGCCAAATGATTAAATGATAATGTATTATTTAATCCAACTGAACCTAATGGTTAATCAATTCATCACATGGTACAGCTAGAGATTTCTATAGATATTGATTTAGGCATAGTTTCTGCAGAACTTCTTGGCAATTTCCGATATGGGTGACCAAATGTAATGTTCTTTTTACATTATGAGCAATATATCTTAGTCGATAACCACAATTTTCAAAGTGTTTGTGTGTGTGGTTCTGGTAAACGCTGCGTTGGGAATCAAACATGCCCACAAGGTCTAAAATTACTGGTATTACCAGCATTGTGGGGATGTTTGGTTCATAGGATGGAGTACAAGGGAAAAGAAACAGACTGTATAACATCCGTTTGATCAAAAGAAGGGAAACGGATCAAATGCAGCATTTTACATTATGGTATGCCATGTGATACTGTAAACAGAGGCATTACCGTGGCAGAGACTGCCACATTACTCCAAGTCATCCTTCATCTGTAAAGATCAACTCTAGATTGAGTCATACTGTTCAGTTAGAACATACGGTGTCAACAGCAAACTCTGTTCTAGCACAAACTGTCGTACTTCACACCTTTTGATAACACGTTGAATAGATACTATTACAAGCATTATGGGTTTTATGTCAATTATGTAATTTAGTTAATACAAGTATCTGAAGCTTGTGTAACTAATTATTTCAGAGGCAGTGGTGATTTGAAACATGTAGCTTAAAAGTATTAAACTGAAAGAAGATCATCCTGTTGTGTTTCGGTGATTTAACTACACATCACAATTTTGTGCTTTGAAACTTGAATTAAAGCATGAGATCAGGTTTTGAAAGGGCAACTAGCTGTGATCAGTTTGGAGTTTTGCACTGTGTACACCTTGTGAAAACGATACCAAAGCGAATAAATAAAAAAAAAAAAAACAAATACTTTTTTTGTGTGTGTCAGCATAAGTTTGGCAAAAAACATTGCATTTAATCATGTAACAATATTTAAAAATGTTCCTAATCTTAAAAATGTACTCAAACTAAGAAACATTTTTGTTTGTACCAACGTTAGGGGTTATATTGTTATAGTTAATCATTGCGTATAGACAGTTCTCTTGTAAGAATCTGATCAAATGCTGCGTGGGAGTGTAAAATTGTGTGGGTGAATGTCCCTTTGGCAACCAGCCTTCTACTCTAAATCACAGTGACCAGATGAAAATGGCCTGCCACAGCTGACCAGAGAGAGAGAGAGAGAGACCAATACGTTTAATTTGTATAATGTATTTTCATGAGTGAAGTCATTGTTTGATTCTGTAGAAGTGTAACATGAATGTGTATTTGTGTACACACAAGATTACAGCTCTTAGAGGCTATTGCAAGTGGGACAAGAGGACAGCGCACATGCCTGCGCATGCGCTTGCGTCTTTTAGACAAGTGCTTTTCGGTTCTGTGTGGGTGGGTCGACTGGATCAGGCACTGCACCAGCTCTCACAATGCCTCTACTGGTCAGTGCCTTCTCTCCTTCAAAACTGCAGTGCTCCTAAAGACGCACAGGCATTGAATGTAGATTCAGAACGGATGAGTGGTCCGCTGCAGTGATGCAGCATGGGTAGCGTAGTTTACAAGTATTGATGCTGCAGTGTAGTCCAATCCATCCGAAGAACTGAGCAGAGAGGTAAGTGGGACATTCCTCCAGCAAAATATAGCTGTCAGCGTGGGATCAATGCTGAGGGTGCACAAAATGAGCTGGTGCGACGAATCAAAATATAATCGCATTGTGATGCATGACAGAATTCAATGATTAAATTGTTCCTGTTTGTGTTTTGTGTGCATGTGGGTCCAACAGGCAGCTGCTGCACAACAGTAACCTCAGCAGTAGTAACGGCAGCACAGAGGATTTGTTCAGCGACAGCATTGATTCCTGTGAATTAGACATTACTGAGAAGGTAAAATCCCCTCGCAGCACACTCATCTACTTCCTAAACATAGACTGTGAAAACTGCATCATCAGTGCTGACTATCTTTGGAGTGTCTTTTTAAATACTCCCTTAGTCCTGACCTCTGCTCAGGAAATCACATGCGTACGTGTAAGCTGCTTAATGCAGGGAGTTAAATGGGTCCAGATGATCCTGATGACTTAATAAAAACCTTTATGTATGATTTTAGTCCTCCTTTCACAGACTTTAAATCTTGAAATATCCTTTATAGAATTAAAACATCATTTTAACCACAGAATGCTATTAAATGCAGTATAGAAGTGCATGATTCAAGATGTAATGCAAGTATCGTGGATTGTGAAGTTTAAAAAACAAAAATAAAAAAGCAGAATTCAGCTGTGATGTGAACACTGTTGGACCTTGTTAGTAGACAAATTAAATAAACTAGTTGGTGCATGAAAAGTGAGTTTATTTTCTAAATGTCTACAGGGCCAGATGTGCTCGTAGTCGAAAAATCAATACAGTTTTGTACACACAAACACTTCTTTAACCTGCACTGTTGTTGCAAAACTTTTTCTCATGGTTATGCTTCGGTGCTGATAGTCATTCACAAACTCAGAGCTGCATTGAGAGTGATAGTGAGATTTAAATTTCTTGTTTTGTCCTACACAGGTAAGTTACTTGGACAAGAAAGTGACAGAGCTAGAAAGTGAGATTCTGATGAATGGGGATGTGAAGTCCAAGCTGAAACAGGAAAACATACAGTTGGTCCACAGGTAAATTTCAAGCTTCGCCAACCCACGCAAAGTTAATTTCATTGGAAATATGTTAAATGGGTATGTATTTGCATAGGTCTCTTTAAAAAGCAGATTCTTTCCACTAGCAAAACTTTCCCTGGAAATAGTCCTAGCAAATGTTTTCAAAGTGGGTTTCAGCAGGTCTTTTAAAGATTCATGCTAATGATGAGAACTGTGCTTCTACAGGATTCACGAGTTGGAGGAGCAGCTAAAAGACCAGGAGTCCAGAGCAGAGACCACGATGGAGGAGGAGCTCAGGAGACACAGAGAGGCCTACAGTCGACTGGAGAAGGACAAGAACACACAGATAGAGCTGCTTAAAAATCGGTGAGAGACAAAAATAACATTGCAGCTCATTTGTGAATTGTAATTGCAAAACTGACATTTTCTTTCGCATTTCAAGTCTTAAGAATTTATTCCAGTAAAAAAAAAAAAAAAAATTTAAAACAAGATAAATTTACATAAATCTAACAAAACTTTGTAGGGGATTTTACAGTTAAAGACCCAAAAGACCAGATATGATAAATAAAGAAAAAAATAATATTTTTTTTTTTTTAAAAATAAATTGAAGAAAATTTTAATAAAGAATTGTTTGCAGTTTCATCAGCAGAAGCAGCTTCAAGTCTCACAAGGAGCTCGTAGGCCGCGCTCTCTCTGCATTCACATTTCCAGAACAATTCTACTCTAACAGAGTCAACTAACTACGTCATTACTAAGATACTGATTGGTTAAGAACACTAATTTTCCACACATGGACAGATAGTCAGAAGCATATCTCCTTCCATCATGATGCTGACGATCGGACCCTGAAGTTAGGCACAGAATGTCCTTCTAGGTCAAGCCTAGACGCCTTCAGGTCTCCAGTCCAGATGACAACAGTCCACCAGTACCCATAACAGACCTGCACCGAACACTTAGTGCACATACATAGATAACACATGATTCACAGCTTCTTCAAGGCTGAAGTTGATCTGAGCTCTGCTCTGAACAGGAAACTTTCCCAAAACATACTGATAAGTTGTACTTCTCTCTCAGTCAGAGGTACAGACAATATACATCAGTATTTTCTAGTGTTTGAAAATGAAAAGGAAATAAAAGTCTCTAACATAAGTTGAAGTTAGTCATTCTAAATAATTCAATATTTAGAAAGATAATTTCATGATATATATATATATATATATATATATATATATATATATATATATATATATATATATTGAAGCGGCAGTGGATTCCAGAATCCACCCCTTCAACTTAGTGAGGTTTAAAGTACAGATCAAAATAATAATTTGCAATAATTAAGTCTTTTATGCCAACCAAGGGCATATTTATTTAAGAATACAGTAAAAAAAAAAAGTAATATTTGTGAAATATTATTATTTTTAAAATGATTATTATTTTTAAATAATACATTAAAAAATGGCAAAGCTGAATTACAGCATCATTACTCCAGTCTTTAGTGTCACTTCTGTCTCCTGCTGATTTGGTGCTAGTTATTGTTATTGTTATTATTGTTGTTATTTATTATTATTATTATTATTACAATTATTATTGGTACTCTATTAATAATGGTTCTTATCAAAGCTGAAAATATTTTTCTACTCAATAATTTTGGAAAATCACTTTTTTTCAGGATTATTTTATGAATTAAAATCTTTTTGTAACATTAATGTCTACGGTCACGTTTGATCAATTTATTGATGCTGAGAAAAAGTATTTTATATTAGTTTTTTTTTACTCTGCTTAAAAATGTTTACCTTTTTTATATCAAACTTTTGAATTAGAAATAGTTATTTTCAAATGGTTCATTTTTTAATGTAATATTCACCATCATAATGTTTTTACTTTGATCAAATAAATGCAGCCTTGGTAAGCAGAAGAGACTTCTTTCAAAAGCATTAAAAAAATCTTAATTATTTCAAACTTTTAACCAGTAGTGTGTTTAAAATAAGTTAACTTAATTCTGTGTTTTAAATACAAATCTTACATAATTTTGCTTCTAAAATAAATGTGTATGAAAATACTATTAATTTTTGTCATGCAGTAAATGCAATACCTTTTCAAATAATTTTTTATACCTCATTTAGAGTTTTAACATTCGCCTAGGCAGTGGTTTTACTGTCCCACTATTTCAGCTTTTTTTTTTAAACGCTCTTTCTAGCAGGCCTTCTAGTATTATTGTACTTTCATTATGAAGCAGTTGGTAGCATGGCCCTTCATAAAGGTGCTAGACAGAAGAGCAACACAGTTGAGCCACTGAATTACATTTTGTCTAGAACCATTACACCATTTTTATCACACCATTACATTTTATCTAGAAACCTGAGATGTAGACAGACACTTCATTATCAGTAGAATGACGAACTTTTTTTAAATTTTTTTAAAGAGTTCATCAGCTAGAGGAGGAAAATGGAGAGATGTCAATGAACATGAACCGACTAAAATCCCAGACAGAGAAGCTGGATGAGGTGGGACAGTTTATACATTCTCTGATTTCAAGTTTGAATGGAGTAAATTTTTATTTAGTTTAAAGTAAATGTAAATGAGGATGAATCAATACTTGTAATGGTTATAATTCAACAGGTAAGGTATTTTAACAGATAAATTGCCATATATATCTCTAACAGATTTCATTGTAAAGCATTCTCTGTTGTGAAGGGTCATATCATTACGGGTTGTTGTGTTGTAGTGCTGTGCTGGAATTTATTTTCACAGAAGTACAGGGTCTGTTAGTGGTTATAGCTATTATTAACGTCTTCAGCTAGTCCGTTAGCTTGAGATTCTTTCCATCTAATATCTCTTAAACCTAGTTGTGAATGT
Organism: Opsariichthys bidens; assembly: GCA_037194245.1. Classification (NCBI taxonomy): domain Eukaryota; kingdom Metazoa; phylum Chordata; class Actinopteri; order Cypriniformes; family Xenocyprididae; genus Opsariichthys; species Opsariichthys bidens. The sequence goes on along the minus strand of CM074305.1, from coordinate 13,063,693 downwards.
TTTATGAGCAGTAGGATTTTTAGTAATGAGAAGGAACCATATTCATCCACACAGTCACGCAGAGCTGAAGCACAACCAATACAATTGTTCTTCCGCAAAATGCATGCAGTGGGTTTTTTTTTTTAACTGCTAGAGGGCAAAAAATAAATAGTGTATCTTTAAATGTTTAGAAAAAAAAAAATTTGTTCTGGTTTGTAAAGCCATCTGACAGTTCTTACTCTTGAAAGCTGTCTTGCCAATTTTAGGGGATGTGAATTTTAAAGAAAAATGCAATCTCAAAAAAATGACCGAATACAGATTTTAGATGCATGACACATAATTGTCCAAATTGATTGTACACCTGCTTCATTTTTCTGTTTGTGTTTGTGAAGGAGAAGCAGCGGATGACAGATAAGCTGGAGGATACGAGCCTGCGGTTGAAGGATGAGATGGATCTGTACAAGAAGATGATGGACAAGCTACGACAGAACAGAAATGAGTTTCAGAAGGAAAGGGATACCATGCAGGAGGTAAGGCCATGTTCTAAAATGTGCTTATTTTCTCACACTGGTTAAAACTGGCAAATTTTGGCAAAATACCATAGAAACTACTGAGGATTTTGCCAATTTTGAGCAGTGGGCAAAGGTCACTAAAATTTCCAGTAATGGATTGAGTAAACTCAAAAAAAAATTGGAAGTGCTCATTATTCAGCAAGTTGTCGAAAGTCCTTCCTAACCATTTAGATCTACTTTCATGCCAGTTGTTTTTTAAAACGTATATGGTCACCCAAATATATTTACAAAAAGTGGTAGAGTCTTGGCCAGCTTTAGTTGCCCTCTGAATTAAACGGGTTGTGTGCTTAAAAACAACAATCGAACATAGTCCAAAAAGTCAAACACAGAAATAAATTTACAAAAACTTAAAGAACACTCAGGAGCATGAGAATTACCTTCATGTCTTATTCTGTCCAAAGACTATACAGCAATCCTGCCTTTGACTACATGTATAACAGAAGTATTCTCAGTTCAAAAGCTTATTGCTTTTGAGGTTATTTTTAAAAGTGTATTTTCTGTTCCATTCCTGCTTCAGCTGATTGAAGACCTTCGGCGAGAGCTGGAGCACCTCCAGGTCTACAAGCTGGAGGCAGAACAAACGGGACGTGTTCGTAGACCTTCCATTAGCCTATCAGAATACAGCACTCGAACACGTGAGAGTGAGTTGGAACAGGAGGTCAAGAGACTAAAACAGGTGAGAGACATGGAAAGCAGCTCGATCTCTCAGCATGTATATTCCCTATGGCCTTTGACTATGGTATTCCCACATAGTCAGTTTTTTGACGAAATGTAATGTATAATATAATGATTTTTTTCACATGAAGTAGCTAAAATAGCTGAATTTCCATCCAAACGTGAAGCAAAACTTTTCCAGGTTCGCAAAAAAGGACAAATTGGTTACGTTCAAGTTGTTTGAGCAGATAACGGTGGTATTGGTAAACTAATAACGAACAGTCAATAAAACACTGTGATTAGTGAAAGGTTCGGCTAAACACTTATGAATAAGAAAACAATAAACAAGCTGTCTGAACTCTTCTCCACTTTAATAACACTGCAGAATCCCCAGAGTTAAATCAACTCTACTCGGATGACATTTGGTCCCTCTCGAAATAGTTAAAGTAACACTGAAGCGGAGTGAAAGTTAATGAGATAAACAATTAATTAAGCGATGATTGAACATTGATGATGAACACCTGCTGTTAACAAGCAGAATCACTGATGAGAATAGAAACACAAGAACTACAACTACCTCAGCCACAGTCTTAGATGAAATCAACTGAAGATAAAAGACATTTCTGTAGACATGTGAAAATAAAGTCAGTCTGGTCAGTAATGAGTGAATCTGGTAATGCTGTTTGTGGAGTTAATTAATCAGATCTTCAGAGATTTAATGTCTTTTATCTTCATCTAAGATTTCATCTAAGACTGGCTGAGGTAGTTGTAGTTCTTGTGTTTCTCTTTTCTTCAGTGATTCTGCTTGTTAACAGCAGGTGTTCATCATTAATGTTCAATCATCACTTAATAAATTGTTTATCTCATTAACTTTCACTCCGCTTCAGTGTTAATTTAACACTATTTAGAGAGGGACCAAATGTTATCTGAGCAGAGTTGATTTAACTGTGAAGTGTCTCGCACAAGTACGAGGACAAGCCTGAAAAACCTGTGACATTCCGGTACAAAAATGCGCATGCTGAGGGGAAAATGCATTGCACACGCACACAAACACATAACGAGCACCAGTACATCCAGAATTAATGCATCATAACGAAATCAAAGTTTTCTGTTACAACACCATCCACAGAAACGGACGATTACGACTGGTCACGTGGGTTTAATGTTCGATACATAAGAAATTATTATTATTATAATTTCGATACATAAATTATTATTATTCACATTAACTATTTTTCACACAAGTCAAAAACCACTTCAAGGAAGCGTAAACTTTTTTTTTTGTAAATTAAGGGATTTTTATTCGATATTTGGTGTTTCCATCACTTGTTTCTGATGCTATACTAAATGTGCATAAAAACAGGGTGATGGAAACATAGCTTATGCCTACAGTTTTAAAAAATTAAGGAATGATTTACTTTAATTGTTTTTATATAGTGTTGAATTTAAAGGTGATTTAACTGAAACTGTGTCCTCCTGTAAAGGCTCTCAACTTCATTCTCTTCAGGCAGTCTCCACCTTTTTTGTAAAAAACAAAACAGACAACAGTGAATTTTTTTCTTTTTCTGTCACTTACTTCATCTTTTTACTGTGTGTGTATATGCAGAAGAGTGTTTCCAAGGACATGCCCTTTGACCTTCAGCAGCTTGTGTCTGCTCGGGCACGACTCTTTCCGAGTCTGATGGTAAAATGTAATTCTTGTGGAGACTTGATATCATCTCATTAACCACTAATGTGTTCATTCACAAGAAATCTATTTCCAGATTATCTGACAGTCTTCTCACCTAACATCTAATATAGTTTTTTTTTTTTGTAGGTTGTAGATTTTGTAGCTCCATTTTGCTGTCAAAAGACGAGTATAATTACACCATTTCACAGAAGTGCTGTTGTACTGAATATCAAACAATATCACCTCATGCCTAAAGCAGAATCACCGGGCATGTCGCTCACAGCTTTCTGTTTTCACACCACTTCAATTTTCCATTTCCAGCTCCCCACTGATTCTGCAACCTTCAAGAAACCACTCCTCTCCCATGCAAAAATCGCACAACTCTTACTCTGGAGTGATATGTAAATAGCGAAATAATATCCCACTGCTATTATGCTAAAAATGAGCCACTCTTAAGCCTCGTTCCCACTGAAAATCACCCGGAACAATTTGTCCCAGGACTTTTTTTTTTTTTTTTCCCTGTTACAGTCTGCATTTCCATCGGAGTCTAAAATACCGTGAGGATTGGTCTGGTGACGTAGGTCTGTGCGCAACTTTCCCACTGGATGTCGTCCTCTGCTTATAAGCTTAATAAAGCCTGAACCTCGTCATTGATCCATCGGTCGTATTTTTTAAACTCTCTTATTTTCGCATTTTTTAAACATTGTTGATTAGAATGGCAAACATTTCTTATTGCAGACTTTTAAAAATTGTGGTTGAAATAAAATACTCAACCAATCAGCATGTTCATCACCCAAGTCCCACCCCTGAAAGTTCCTGAAAAAGTACTACCTCTAGAGCAGGGACTTTCTGAGGGTAATTTCTACCTGGAACTTCATTTAGACCCAGGTCCCTTTGGTCGAAACGCACCATCCCAAAGTCCCCAGTCCTAGGTACAGTTCGTGTGGTGGAAACACGGCTTTAGACACTGCTTGGCCAATCAAAACGGAGGGCTAGAACCAATTGTGCTATTAACTAATATAACAAATTCTGTTGCATTATTGCAAAAATAAAGATTTAATAGTATTACATTTGGTGTATGGTTGTTATAAGAATGTGATCTGATAATTCTCCAATCTACCTTAATTGTGTAAACACCTCAATCCAGATTATCTTCATCTGCAGGTTACTGCTTTCTGTTTGCCGGTAGAAGCTGGTCCAACCAATGTCTCTTGTTTCAGTCACAACTAGACCACAATAAAAAGGAAAAGCAATATGACTCTTGGACCATTTTTCTGGGTTAACTGTAACACCATCTTCTTTCCTTTTCCATCACAGGAGAACCAAAAATTGAGAGAACAGAATGAAGATCTAAACGGTCAGCTTCTCAGTCTGAGCCTCCATGAGGCCAAAAAACCTGTTTGCCACACAGACAAAAGCGCAGTCTCTGGCCATGGAGATTGATCATGCCTCCCGCGACCAGGTAAGAGAAATGAATAACCTTGATCTGCAGCTAAAATAGGAACATCCTTGAGGAAGTTTGTAAATGAAAATGTGTACGTGTGGACAGGAGAATAACGTGACGTATTTGTCAATTATAAATAAATAGACAATTTTTGGAGACCTATCCAGTCAACCAATTCAATATCATTCAAACACTGTTTTGATTCCCACAGTTGATGGAAGCCCTCAAGGAACAAGAGGAGATCAACTTCCGTCTCAGGCAATACATGGACAAGATCATTTTATCCATTTTGGACCACAACCCATCTATTCTGGAAATCAAAAACTAAAAGCCTGTCATAAGCTGTTTAGAAACTTAACAGAAGACCTAGAGCTCTCCCAGAGGTAGCACCGGACCTTAAATGACTTGTGCCTCTGAATGCACAACTACAATATGCTGGTGTTTTGTGCACCCATCTCATGTTACAAAAATCTAAAATATTTATACTGGTGAAATATTCACGCACTTTTAAAGGGCATTTTTGCGGCTCTATAAGACACAAGGGAGTTTTCACTGGAATGGCATTATGGGTAGGTTACTGAATTGCACCAACTAATATGTGAATATTTTAACACTGGATGTTCACGCCGTGTACTGCTTTTTATGGATGGTTGATGTTTGCTGAGTTTGCACTAAAATGTGACGAAAAAGGGTGATTGATCAAAAAGAGCTTATTTAATGGCCATTGGAGCTTGTCCCATGATCAGAGGAAAGGTTTTTTTTTTTTTGTAGGTGCATATGTAATGACTTTGGCAAGAGATTATTTTGACCGTCTTCCTATTATGTGGCATGTGAAGGAAAGAGGTAAGGAGAGACAAATGAGCAGAATAGAGTGGTAATCAGAGCTGGAAATGGAACTTGATAACGCTGCCCGTTGTAAGAAATCCATTTTAGATGAGGGCAATGCTCTAGTCTGTGTTTGCAATATAAGGTTGAGATGTTTATTCTGTCAATAAGCCGTACGTGCTTCAAAAATGAGTAAAAATGCAGGAGGCTGAATGTAAACTGTCATTGTGAATGAATGTACCAAACAAGTAGTGTTTCAGGTTATTTACAGGCTTTAGCATAACAGTTTAAGACCTGTCTGTTCATCATTTGTTCTTAATGGCCTTAAAGGAACTTGCACTTGTTCTTCCAAACTAAAATATTTAATATTCAGTTAACAATTTCAGATGCAACAATCTCGTGATTTTCTAAAATGTGCTAATGTGATGGGTAACTTACAAATACAAATAAACCTGAAGATGATGCAAGTCTACGTGAACACAGACAACTATGAAATGTATGTCTGTATCCAGGCCTACATTTGAGCATATTATACGATCCTGAAAATGTTAATGTAGACATTTTCATCATGTCTCCCTTTTCACTCACTAATAGACCTATTTTTTTTTCAGTCACACCTTAAATAATTAATTACTGAGCGAGATTACAGTTTATACTTGCTGTTTGTGGGTTTTTTTGCAATTTGTAATTTTGTACCACTCATTGCTTTTACATTCTCTAGCTTTATTTTGTAAGTACTTTAGGTGTGGAAACACCACGACTACTAACTGATTATTTCTCATTCTCTTTATACATTTATAAATGAGGTTCTGGAAATAAAGACAGTATTAGGTTTGTTTGTTTGTGAGAGAGCAGACTGGGTCAACGACTCATGGTGTCACAACATGCTGAATGGTACCACAAACACATGCACACACTTTTATCCAGAAAGGCATATGTACACTTGCACAAAATGTATACATATTGAATAATAGACTGGTCTCAAATGCCTTAGCAATGCTTATTACTGTAATGAGCTTATTTCTGCTTCCGATATCTATTCATCTCTTTGATTAAGATGTGCATAAAGGCTTTTTACTTCTGCATGTCAGGAGTTACTGAAATGTAACATGAGAAACTAACAGACTGAAACGATACAGAATTCCATATTTGTGACTGAAAGGGTTTGGTATACGTTGCATGACCCTGTATTCAAGATTGATGCAAATAGAATCAACAGTAAGTGAGGTTATGGAAATTAGATTTAGGCATCTCATTAGTGGTGTACATGTGTAAAGTCAAGAACAAGAGAAACAGGTTATATAGATGATACACATGATACTATGCACTATGAAAACTCATCCCACGGAAAAGCAACATATTAGACGTAATATCTGGTAAGCATGTAAGCAATTTATATTTATTCAATCTGCAATTAAGTCACGTCTCTGTAGTTGGGCACGACGTTAGCTCTAGCTTAATGCTCCGGTCGCACTAGCCATCTTTTTTCATTTTCATTATTTAGCAGACGCTTTTATCCAAAGCGACTTACAAGGGGAGCAATCAGGGATTGGTGTCTTGCTCAAGGGCACTTTAGTCATGGTATTGAAGGTGGAGAGAGAGCTGTTCATTCACAATCCCCACCAGCGTGGGAATCGAACCAACAACCTTCAGATTACAAGCCCGACTCCCTCACCACTAGGCCACGACCACCCCTTGAAACTGCTAAGATCTTCATAGTAATCAAAGAATATTAAAGGTGTCGGGGTTCAGAATGACTTGAAGTCTTGATTTGCTATAATGTACCAAGAATGAATGAGCGTTTCAGAGCCTAGAGATTCTCGCTTTATCCTGTAGTGTTTTGTTTGACCGTCAGAGGGCGCTCTTAGCAGTTTCAATTTGTATTAGCTCAATTGCTTGATCGTGGCACTAGTTTTACCGGAGTAAAAACTGGACCAGATTGAATGCCTGCATAACCATCATCCTCCTGCCAATGATTACGAGCGACAGTTTGACGGGAACGAGGGAACCGCCGTAAGTTTCGCAGTCTCAATCTGTATAGTTCATGGCCTGGTTTCACAGACAAGGCTCAGACTGAGCAAGTATTAGGCCTAAGTTTCAGAAAAAAAAAACATTACTGGTGTGCATCTCGGGACAAAACAAATGGTTATATAATATATTTTAAGATACACTCACCTAAAGGAACACCTGTTCAATTTCTCATTAATGCAATTACTGTATCTAATCAACCAATCACATGGCTGTTGCTTCAGTGCATTTAGGGGTGTGGTCCTGGTCAAGACAATCTCCTGAACTCCAAACTGAATGTCAGAATGGGAAAGAAAGGTGATTTGAGCAATTTTGAGCATGGCATGGTTCTTGGTGCCAGACGGGCCGGTCTGAGTATTTCAGTTACTGGGATTTTCACACACAACCATTTCTAGGGTTTACAAAGAATGGTGTGAAAAGGGAAAATATCCAGTATGCGGCAGTCCTGTGGGCAAAATTCCTTGTTGATGCTAGAGGTCAGAGGAGAATGGGCCGACTGATTCAAGCTGATAGAAGATCAACTTTGACTGAAATAACCACTCGTTACAACCGAGGTATGCAGGAAAGCATTTGTGAAGCCACAATACACACAACCTTGAGGCGGATGGGCTACTACAGCAGTACCACTCATCTCCACTACAAATGGGAAAAAGAGGCTACAATTTGCACGAGCTCACCAAAATTGGACAGTTGAAGACTGGAAAAATGTTGCCTGGTCTGATGAGTCTCGATTTCTGTTGAGACATTCAGATGGTAGAGTCAGAATTTGGCGTAAACAGAATGAGAACATGGATCCATCATGTCTTGTTACCACTGTGCAGGCTGGTGGTGGTGGTGTAATGCTGTGGGGAATGTTTTCTTGGGACACTTTAGGCCCCTTAGTGCCAATTGGGCATCGTTTAAATGCCACGGCTTACCTGAGCATTGCTTCTGACCATATCCATTTCTTTATGACCACCATGTACCCATCCTCTGATGGCTACTTCCAGCAGGATAATGCACCATGTCACAAAGCTCGAATCATTTCAAATTGGTTTCTTGAACATGACAATGAGTTCACTGTACTAAAATGGCCCCCACAGTCACCAGATCGCAACCCAATAGAGCATCTTTGGGATGTGGTGGAACGGGAGCTTCGTGCCCTGGATGTGCACAAATCTCCAACTGCAAGATACTATCCTATCAATTTGGGCCAACATTTCTAAAGAATGCTTTCAGCACCTTGTTGAATCAATGCCACGTAGAATTAAGGCAGTTCTTACATTTCACATTTACATTTAGTCATTTAGCAGACGCTTTTATCCAAAGCGACTTACAAGTGAGGAAAACAAACAAGCGATTCTTCATGAATTGGCAAATAGCACAGGAAGTGGCGAAAGAGGGTCAAACACAGTATTAGTATGGTGTTCCTAATAATCCTTTATGTGAGTGTATGTCTGTGCAAGTTTCTTTTAGTTAAAACAGCTCAAACATACATTTTAGTCTAAAATTTTTAAATTTGGTAAGGTAAGGACAACTAGTCAATTTGAGGTATCAAAACAAATATAGAATGACTCCTGTCAGCAAAAATGAAAAATACAATAAATAAAAGCGATTTTATTTCAAATTTAAATCGAATTTAAGCTACTTAAAGTTTATAACAGCTAAAAATGTCCAAATTTAACATAACTGGGCCTGCGTTTCACAGACAGGTTAGGTAGGAGTAGTAGGTCTACTAAAATTAGGACATTTAATTAGCTTTTATAAACATGTCTTAGAAAAAATTCTGGTGTGCATCTTGAGACAAAGAATGGCACTGGCATATTTAAAGATATGGCACTGCAAGTTGCTTTCAGTGAAGACAGCTCAAACATGCATTTTTAGTTTGGGACTTAAAATGTCTGTAAAACCGTGCATATGTAATTTTTGGTCCTCTAGCGGTTAAAAAACAAAACTACATGCATTTTGCAAAAGTGGCACCTGTAAACACATGGAAATACAAAATGATGTCACCTCACCTAAGCATTTGAGTGCAATATTTTATACCGTTTTGACTAATTGGAAACAGTGATATTTTTAAATTTATGACGAAACAAAAGTTGTTATCATGACAGTCTGATAATGGTCAAACAAACGTTTGAAGCTATTACTTTAGAACTGATATTCTGGCCAGCGCGAGAGAGAGATTATCCTACTGCTCATAAAGCATTCACTACAAGGCTTAGAGATATAATAGTTCAGTTGGAAAGAATCTCAAGCTGGCTGACTAGCTGAAGTTAGCTATAATCATTAATAGACACTTACAAATAAATTCCAGCACAGCATACAACAGCCCATAATGTCACTGCGGTCAAGCCAGCCGGCACCTCGAAACGCGTAGTCAATCTAGCCGCCACGATATTTCGTGGTTCGCGCATACACTGGGTATTACGGTAAGACTGTCAGAGAACTGATCTGAAAACGAGCAATCCTCTGTCGAAGCGATTTCACATTCAAGTATGCATTCAGGATGTCTTAATAAATGAAAATAAATAACTAAATATACAAATATTACAATTATATATAGTAAATATAACATATAAAGCCCACTTTCACCTGAAAACGATAAAACACCTCACTGTAAAAAACAAAAAAAAACAAAAATAACCTCCTAGCTTCCACAGATTCATTTCACCTCAGCTGGAGAGGACACCTTCTCACTGTGTCCACTGCACAGTTTCAGGACATTCTGATGTGGCATTCCAAAATAAGAGCCCCCTAAAACTCATATATACGCTGCTCTGTCCACGCATTCAAAAATTCTTTAAAAAAAAACTCCTATGTTCCACAGATTCATTTCACCTCAGGTGGAGAGGACACCTTCTCACTGTGTCCACTGCACAGTTTCAGGACATTCTGATGTGGCATTCCAAAATAAGAGCCCCCTAAATCTCATATATACGCTGCTCTGTCCACGCATTCAAAAATTCTTAAAAAAAAAAACTAAAAAAAAACTCCTAGGTTCCACAGATTCATTTCACCTCAGCTGGAGAGGACACCTTCTCACTGTGTCCACTGCACAGTTTCAGGACATTCTGATGTGGCATTCCAAAATAAGAGCCCCCTAAAACTCATATATACGCTGCTCTGTCCACGCATTCAAAAATTCTTAAAAAAAAACTCCTATGTTCCACAGATTCATTGCACCTCAGGTGGAGAGGACACCTTCTCACTGTGTCCACTGCACAGTTTCAGGACATTCTGATGTGGCATTCCAAAATAAGAGCCCCCTAAATCTCATATATACGCTGCTCTGTCCACGCATTCAAAAATTCTTAAAAAAAAACTCCTAGGTTCCACAGATTCATTTCACCTCAGGTGGAGAGGACACCTTCTCACTGTGTCCACTGCACAGTTTCAGGACATTCTGATGTGGCATTCCAAAATAAGAGCCCCCTAAAACTCATATATACGCTGCTCTGTCCACGCATTCAAAAATTCTTAAAAAAAAAAACTCCTAGGTTCCACAGATTCATTTCACCTCAGGTGGAGAGGACACCTTCTCACTGTGTCCACTGCACAGTTTCAGGACATTCTGATGTGGCATTCCAAAATAAGAGCCCCCTAAAACTCACATATACGCTGCTCTGTCCATATATTCAAAAATTATTTTAAAAAAAACTCCTAGGTTCCACAGATTCATTTCACCTCAGCTGGAGAGGACACCTTCTCACTGTGTCCACTGCACAGTTTCAGGACATTCTGATGTGGCATTCCAAAATAAGAGCCCCCTAAAACTCATATATACGCTGCTCTGTCCACGCATTCAAAAATTCTTAAAAAAAAAACTCCTAGGTTCCACAGATTCATTTCACCTCAGGTGGAGAGGACACCTTCTCACTGTGTCCACTGCACAGTTTCAGGACATTCTGATGTGGCATTCCAAAATAAGAGCCCCCTAAAACTCACATATACGCTGCTCTGTCCATATATTCAAAAATTATTTTTTAAAAAAAACTCCTAGGTTCCACAGATTCATTTCACCTCAGGTGGAGAGGACACTGTCTCACAGTGTCAACTGCACAGTTTCAGGACATTCTGATGTTGCATTCCAAAATAAGAGCCCCCTAAAACTCATACATACTCTGCTTTGTCCATGCATTCAAAAACTCTTAAAAAAAAAAGTCCTAGCTTCCACAGATTCATTTTACCTCAGGTGGAGAAGATACTGTCTCTCAGTGTCAATGGCACCCTTTCAGGACATTCTGATGTTGCATTCCATCAGAGCATGTGGCGTATTCCGGGCCCAATTCAGAATGGACAGCCATGCTTTCCCGGGCCGCCGGGATTATCGGGCTCGCGTGGAATCCTCCACCGGCTGGATGATTGGTTTCTTGGGGCAGCCCGTGCTGGTTCTCAGCGCTCTGCCCAGGTTCCTTTCTTTCCGGAGGTGCATAAGGACATGACTAGATCGTGGAGGACACCCTTTTCTGTCTGAAACCGGTCAGGTTCCTCCTCCGCCTTCACCGTCCTGGATGGCGGTGCAGCCAAGGGTTACGTTGGCATCCCCCCAGTTGAACATGCCATTGCGATGCAGCTGTGTCCGGCGGCCGCCAACTGGCGGGGCAACCCGTGCCTCCCGTCCTGGGCCTGTAAGTTCTCTTCTAATCTGACGAACAAGGCTTACAGAGCCTGCGGGCAGGCTGCATTCCCTCCATGCCATGGCATTGCTGCACTTCGTGACATGCCCCAGGGCGGTCTTGACCAACAGCTCGCAAAGTCTGCAAAGCAGCAGTCTTCATCCAGCAGACCGCAGGGAGTGGTCGCAGCAGACGCGCCGCCCAGCCGCTCAGCCCGCAGCCAATCCAGGTGGCAAACGAACCAGGAAGCTGTCCCGAGACGGGCGACCCGAAAGAAGGCACTGCTCCCTACCCCAGAGGAGGGCCAGGTGGAGAATCCTTGGTTTCAGTTTATTTCTGTTCCGCCGCTGGCTCCCCGGAGTCCAGTGGTACCCACATTCTCAGTAAGAGAGCAGTTTCCACATCCTCTGGGTCACAAGAGGGCGCGTCTGGCGGTGTGTCACGCTGTGCCGGTGTGCCACCCTCAGCCCCCTCTCATTTCGCCAGCAGAGGACAGTGTGCTGGTCGCAGCCGCGTCCATGCCATCTCCTACGCGCACTGTCACTCTGTGGAGACAAACCTCACTTCGGGCCACACTGCCGTCCGAGTCAGGTCCCCTGGCTCCGCCTCGCTGCCCCACCGCGGGTACGTTTGTTGTGCTGTTGGTCCTGCTGGTTCGGGGTGTCTGGAAGCCTGGCTAGCACTTCCCAGCCCGTCCCGCTGGCTCATCTGCATGATCAGACTCAGCTATGCGATTCAGTTCACCCGGCGTCCCCCAGTGTTCAGGGGCATCCATTTCACTCGCGTGGATGCAAACAATGCTCCTGTGCTTCGGGCGGAGATTGCGGGCTGGCCCTGTCACCCCGTGTCTTTACCAAGATTGCGGAGGCGGCCATTGTTCCTCTCAAGGAACAAGGCATTCGCATCCTCAACTATCTTGATGACTGGCTGATCCTAGCTCACTCGCGAGAGCAGTTGTGCGAACACAGGGACCTAGTGTTAGCTCACCTCAGCCGGTTGGGTCTTCGGGTCAACTGGGATAAGAGTAAACTCACCCCTGGGCAGAGGATCTCTTATCTTGGTATGGAACTGGACCCGGTCAACAAGACTGGTGAGGCGCGTCCAGTCGGTGTTGAACTGCCTGACTACACTCAAGCAGGAGAGCGACCCCACTGAAATTATTTCAGAGGCTCCTGGGGCATATGGCATCCGCAGCCGCAGTCACGCCACTCTCATTGCTTCATATGAGGCCGCTTCAGAACTGGCTTCATGGCCGAGTCCTGAGATGTGCGTTGCAACGCGGTATGTTCCGTGTGGCCATTACACTGAACTGCCGTCGTACCCTCACTCAGTGGTCTGACCCCTCGTTCCTGCGGGCTGGGGTTTCCCTGGAACAGGTGTCCAAGAATGCTGTGGTCTCCACGGATGCCTCCTCCACCAGATGGGGGGCCACGTACAATGGGCATGCAGTTTCAGGTCTGTGTACGGGGCCTCAACTGCAGTGGCATATCAATTGCCTCGAGTTGTTAGCAGTGCGTCTTGCAGTGGGCCACCTCAAGGGGCTGCTACTAGGCAAGCACGTACTGGTCCGTACGGACAACACTGCGATAATTGCGTACATCAACCACCAGGGCGGTCTACGCTCCCGTCGCATGTCACAACTCGCCCGCCATCTCCTCTTATGGAGTCAGAAGCATCTGAGGTCGCTTCGTACCATTCACATCCCAGGCGTGATCAACCGTGCAGCCGACAAGCTTCCGGGAGAATGGAGACTCCATCCCCAGGCGGTCCAGCTGATATGGCGTCGCTTCGGGACCGCACAGGTAGATCTGTTTGCCGCCCCGGACTCGACCCACTGCCAGTTGTTTTACTCCCTGTCCGAGGGCACCCTCGGCACGGACGCACTGGCACACAGCTGGCCCGGGGCCTCCGCAAGTATGCGTTTCCCCCAGCGAGCCTTCTTGCACAGACATTGTGCAAAGTCAGGGAGGACGAGGAGCAGGTCCTGCTAGTTGCGCTGTATTGGCCCAACCGGACCTGGTTTTCAGATCTCATGCTCCTCGCGACAGCACCTCCTTGGCCCATTCCTCTGAGGAAGGACCTTCTGACTCAGAGACGGGGCACCCTCTGGCACCCTCATCCGGACCTCTGTAATCTCCATGTCTGGTCCCTGGATGGAGGCAGACCCAGCCCTGGCTTTGCTCTGTCCTGTCCGCGCTCTGCGTCTGTACGTGGACAGAACTCAACGCTTCAGGACCTCAGACCTGCTCTTCGTTTGTTACGGAGGCCAGCAGAAGGGAAAGGCTGTCTCCAAGCAGGGGATGGCCCACTGGGTAGTGAATGCCATCGCCTTGACTTATCAGTCCCAAGGCGTGCCTTGCCCGCTCGGGTTGAGGGCTCTCTCCACTAGAGGAGTAGCTTCTTCCTGGGCGCTGGCTCACGGCGCCTTGCTGACAGATATATGTAGAGCTGCAGGCTGGGCGACACCCAACACATTCGCTAGGTTCTATAGCCTTTGTGTAGAATCGGCATCTTCCTGTGTACTCGCCCCTACTGGCCGGTAGCGCTAAGAATCCTTTCTACTGTCCGCTTGCATACACCACTCCCGCCCGCTGGGCCAGATACGTGCGTCTATTTTCTCCAGTAGAGTTCCCCGGTTTGGCAAACCCTGTTGAGTCCTTTGCCACCACTTGCGGCTTCGGACATTGCGGAGTGTCCATTGCTAGGCTTAAGCACGCATACTGCCTCTGCTAGGCTGGGTTCCATATGTTGTGACCCCTACGGCGGTCCCATATATGTAATGTCCACGGTGGCCTTCTTATGTAAGCCCGTGTCCCTGTTAGATGTGTCTCCCCCCTACCTAGGCCGGAGCCAACCCACGGACTTCTTATGTGCACTGCTCATGGCCAGTCCATATGTACATTCCTACGTAAAATTCCTCCCTTCGGGTAGGTTGTGGTCTCTCATGCGATATCCCAATTCGTCGGTTCAGTTCCGATGTACATCTCCATTCCCTCCTTCAGGGAACGAGGGTTACATACATAACCGAGACGTTTTCTTGATTAATTTCCCAAATTTCTGTAATACATTAACCTCTCTGCTAAAACACACTATTGATAGGTCCTCATGTAAAGTCTCGGATCATCATCCTGGATGATAGCCTTTGAGAAACTGTATTTAACTCACAGGTGAATTAAATGTAATAGACACCCCCTAATGCAGAGAGATATATTACATAAATAACTGTGGGTACTGTACGATTGTAGTACATTGTAATTTTAAATTAGGGCCCAAGCACCGATGGTGTGAGGACCCTATTGGAATTGCTCAGCTTATTCTTCTTCTCCCAAATGAATTGCATTTTTCAGGACCTAAATACACATCAGAAGTGGGAAAAAATTAACATCTGTTATGGGTCTCAGAATTAGGCGTGGCAAAAAGGCTCGATAGAGCCACCTACAAAATTTTCAAAAAAGTGCCCTTCAGAGCCCAATCCCTATAAAAGTCTGCTGGTACGAAATCTGAAAACCAACAGGAAGTCATATATTTACATTTATTTGCCAAGTTTGTGTAGTTTTTGATATTTTCACAAGTTGTACTTCCTCTTACAGCTTTAATCAGATCAACATCATATTTGGTCACTTTATTCTAAAGCCCTTTGTGACGTTAAATTGCAAAGATCTATAGTTTTTGCTGAAGGGCGTGTTCATGAAGGCCCGACGAAGTTCCATGTTTCGCCATGAGACAGGAAGTTGTTGTAACTCTGGAATACAATGTCCGATCTGCCCCAAACTTCACATCTTTCATAAAAGTCCTGGCCTGAACACATCTACATGGCAATATTCAATTTTAGTAAAAGCGACACCTCTTAGCAGGAGGAAGTGTGGCACTTTAAAATGAAAAAAACTAGAACATTTTTTTAATGAATTTTTGAATGTATGGACAAACCAGCGTATATATGGAATTTAGGGGGCTCTTATTTTGGAATGCAACATCAGAATGTCCTGAAACTGTGCAGTTGACACTGAGAGACAGTGTCCTCTCCACCTGAGGTGAAATGAATCTGTGGAAGCTAGGAGGTTTTTTTTTAAGAATTTTTGAATATATGGACAGAGCAGCGTATATGTGAGTTTTAGGAGGCTATTATTTTGGAATGCCACATCAGAATGTCCTGAAACTGTGCAGTGGACACAGTGAGAAGGTGTCCTCTCCACCTGAGGTGAAATGAATTTGTGGAACCTAGGAGTTTTTTTTAAAAGAATTTTTGAATGCGTGGACAGAGCAGCGTATATGTGAGTTTTAGGGGGCTCTTATTTTGGAATGCCACATCAGAATGTCCTGAAACTGTGCAGTGGACACAGTGAGAAGGTGTCCTCTCCACCTGAGGTGAAATGAATCTGTGGAACCTAGGAGTTTTTTTTTAAAGATTTTTTGAATGCGTGGACAGAGCAGCGTATATATGAGTTTTAGGGGGCTCTTATTTTGGAATGCCACATCAGAATGTCCTGAAACTGTGCAGTGGACACAGTGAGAAGGTGTCCTCTCCACCTGAGGTGAAATGAATCTGTGGAACCTATGAGTTTTTTTTAAAAGAATTTTTGAATGCGTGGACAGAGCAGCGTATATATGAGTTTTAGGGGGCTCTTATTTTGGAATGCCACATCAGAATGTCCTGAAACTGTGCAGTGGACACAGTGAGAAGGTGTCCTCTCCACCTGAGGTGAAATGAATCTGTGGAACCTAGGAGTTTTTTTTAAAAGAATTTTTGAATGCGTGGACAGAGCAGCGTATATGTGAGTTTTAGAGGGCTCTTATTTTGGAATGCCACATCAGAATGTCCTGAAACTGTGCAGTGGACACAGTGAGAAGGTGTCCTCTCCAGCTGAGGTGAAATAAATCTGTGGAACCTAGGAGTTTTTTTTAAAATAATTTTTGAATGCGTGGACAGAGCAGCGTATATGTGAGTTTTAGAGGGCTCTTATTTTGGAATGCCACATCAGAATGTCCTGAAACTGTGCAGTGGACACAGTGAGAAGGTGTCCTCTCCACCTGAGGTGAAATGAATTTGTGGAACCTAGGAGTTTTTTTTAAAAGAATTTTTGAATGCGTGGACAGAGCAGCGTATATGTGAGTTTTAGGGGGCTCTTATTTTGGAATGCCACATCAGAATGTCCTGAAACTGTGCAGTGGACACAGTGAGAAGGTGTCCTCTCCACCTGAGGTGAAATGAATCTGTGGAACCTAGGAGTTTTTTTTAAAGATTTTTTGAATGCGTGGACAGAGCAGCGTATATATGAGTTTTAGGGGGCTCTTATTTTGGAATGCCACATCAGAATGTCCTGAAACTGTGCTGTGGACACAGTGAGAAGGTGTCCTCTCCACCTGAGGTGAAATGAATCTGTGGAAGCTAGGAGTTTTTTTTTAAATAATTTTTGAATAAATGGACAGAGCAGCGTATATGTGAGTTTTAGGGGCTCTTATTTTGGAATGCCACATCAGAATGTCCTGAAACTGTGCAGTGGACACTGAGAGACGGTGTCCTCTCCACCTGAGGTGAAATGAATCTGTGGAACCTAGGAGTTTTTTTTTAAAGAATTTTTGAATGCGTGGACAGAGCAGCGTATATGTGAGTTTTAGGGGGCTCTTATTTTGGAATGCCACATCAGAATGTCCTGAAACTGTGCAGTGGACACAGTGAGAAGGTGTCCTCTCCAGCTGAGGTGAAATAAATCTGTGGAACCTAGGAGTTTTTTTTTTTAAATAATTTTTGAATGCGTGGACAGAGCAGCGTATGTGTGAGTTTTAGAGGGCTCTTATTTTGGAATGCCACATCAGAATGTCCTGAAACTGTGCAGTTGACACTGAGAGACAGTGTCCTCTACACCTGAGGTGAAATAAATCTGTGGAGGCTAGGAGGTTTTTTTTAAGAATTTTTGAATATATGGACAGAGCAGCGTATATGTGAGTTTTAGGGGGCTCTTATTTTGGAATGCCACATCAGAATGTCCTGAAACTGTGCAGTGGACACAGTGAGAAGGTGTCCTCTCCAGCTGAGGTGAAATAAATCTGTGGAACCTAGGAGTTTTTTTTTTTAAGATTTTTTGAATGCGTGGACAGAGCAGCGTATATATGAGTTTTAGGGGGCTCTTATTTTGGAATGCCACATCAGAATGTCCTGAAACTGTGCAGTGGACACAGTGAGAAGGTGTCCTCTCCACCTGAGGTGAAATGAATCTGTGGAAGCTAGGAGTTTTTTTTAAATAATTTTTGAATATATGGACAGAGCAGCGTATATGTGAGTTTTAGGGGGCTCTTATTTTGGAATGCCACATCAGAATGTCCTGAAACTGTGCAGTGGACACAGTGAGAAGGTGTCCTCTCCACCTGAGGTGAAATGAATCTGTGGAAACTAAGAGTTTTTTTTTTTTTTACAGTGAGGTGTACTATCATTTTCAGGTGAAAGTGGGCTTTATATGTTATATTTACTATATATAATTGTAATATTTGTGTATTTAGTTATTTATTTTCATTTATTAAGACATCCTGAATGCATACTTGAATGTGAAATCGCTTCGACAGAGGATTGCTTGTTTTCAGATCAGTTCTCTGACGGTCTTACCGTAATACCCAGTGTATGCGCGAACCACGAAATATCGTGGCGGCTAGATTGACTACGCGTTTCGAGGTGCCGGTGTTACACCAGATTCTGTGACCATCGTATTCTGTGACCCTGGAGGGCGTGGTTATCCCTGTGCTGCGTGATTTACGCAAATTGCGTAAATTCTGACGATAAGCCAAAGAAGGTGAAATCTGTTCGAAACTGTTGTTTAGAAATGCTGGTTATTCACATCATAAATGCTTATGTGCCTGTCCAGATTAAACGCAATGTGGCTGTTTGCAGAGTAGTAGTAGTTGCAGAGAAATGTGTGTTTCCATCATGTGTAGTTCATTTAACATTCGCGCGAGAACGGCGCTGGCGCGCGTTCACGTTATCGAGAGCGCGCCGGGAGGAACGCTTTTTCTGTTTGATTCGCAATTCGGAAAATTATTTATTTATCGAATGATAAATTGTTTAATTTATTGTATATTATATAATTATACTGTATATAATATTTACAACAATTTTACACAGAATGGCTGTATCAAAAGGTCCCATTTGTTTTGAGGGAACCATTCATCTCCTCAGTGTCATACAGTAAAAGTCATTATGGGCTGACACAAACAGCAACAGATATACAGTAGGGTCACCAAATCTGACAAGGCAATTATTAAGGTCATCAAATTCTGTTACCCCCCTCTATTTCACCCAGAATGACTGTGATGATCTCCAAATTCACTCTGCTGATGTTTCATCTCCTCAGTGTCATACAGTTAAAGTCATTATGGGCTGACACAAACTGTAACAGATGTACAGTAGGGTCACCAAATCTGACAAGGCCATTATTAAGGTCATCAAATTCTGTTACCCCCCTCTATTTCACCCAGAATGACTGTGATGATCTCCAAATTCACTCTGCTGATGTTTCATCTCCTCAGTGTCATACAGTTAAAGTCATTATGGGCTGACACAAACTGTAACAGATGTACAGTAGGGTCACCAAATCTGACAAGGCCATTATAAAGGTCATCAAATTCTGTTACCCCCCTCTATTTCACCCAGAATGACTGTGATGATCTCCAAATTCACTCTGCTGATGTTTCATCTCCTCAGTGTCATACAGTAAAAGTCATTATGGGCTGACACAAACAGCAACAGATGTACAGTAGGGTCACCAAATCTGACAAGGCCATTATTAAGGTCATCAAATTCTGTTACCCCCCTCTATTTCACCCAGAATGACTGTGATGATCTCCAAATTCACTCTGCTGATGTTTCATCTCCTCAGTGTCATACAGTAAAAGTCATTATGGGCTGACACAAACAGCAACAGATGTACAGTAGGGTCACCAAATCGGCTACCGAATTCTGGGGTACCCTTTATTTCATGATTTAAATAACACAAATGCAATAATTTATAATGAAATGTTTTAATATTATTCAAATATTACAACTATTTACATACATAAATATGAAGGGCCGGGAAAGTAAATATTTATAAATTATTTCAAATATTAAAACTATTTACAACTTATAAATCAAGTGGAGACGAAACTTAAAGTTGGCAACCGTCACAACTAAAGGTTTTCTTGGGGTCAGGCTCTCCTACACATCGTATGTGGAACCACCGGGCACACATATCACACTGGATCTGTATCAACAAACATAATAATAAATAAATTAATAATAAATAATACATTCAGGGTGAATATGAGATACATATACCTGTGATGCATATTTATCCTACGTTAACAAAAACAGGCCATATACAGGGGCCACAGAATGTTCAGAGCCCAATGATGGACTTCATTTTAAAAATAGCTTCTTTTTATACCCAAGTTGTTTTCTTTCCTGTTTCCTCTGCATCCTCCTCCCCACAATGGTGGCACAAATCAGTAAGGTCATCTGATCACCAATGAAAAGAAATTCAACTTATCAATAAATGTATAAACGTGTTAATCATTTTAATACCGTATTCAATGTAAGGGATAATCCACTGCTAGCTGTGCATTAAATGATTTTGAAAGAGGCAAAGAGGCCAATTTTAACACACAACATCGTTGCCGCCGAGGAGTGCATTCAAATTGTTTAATGCACAGCTAACCTTTGATTTTCCTGCTTATATCATGGTCATTTGTAAGCACTGACAGCAAGTTACAGTAAAAGCTGTCTTTGCTGTTTGGACTGCTAAATTTGATTGGTGTCAGGGTTATATGTGTTTTAGTTCAGTGACTGTGTTTTGACCCAATTTTCCCAGTGTATCTGATTAGTTATCCCATTGACCTGTTATCTCATTAATTACCTCATTATCACCTGTGTATTTATACTCGTTGTTGTGTTCAGTTCTTTGTCTAGTCTTTTATTTGCCAGTGACAAGCATGTGACTGAGAATAGTGGCCTTCTTAATAAACTATTGCCTGGGGACTTGATGTTGGCAGATTGCAGATTTGACATCAGAGACAGTGTTGGACTCATGTGTGCAGAAGTGAAAAAAAATTTAAATGAAAAACATTCGAAGCAGGACTACTTGGTCAAGCTTAATGTCGTCAGGTGTGACTAGGTCATATTGAACTTGTACGTCCCGTATGAGACCCACCTATTTTCTGACATTTGTTATTTTCCCTCATTCTCAACTACGCAAATTGGAAATGAAACACATTTTTGATAAATTCATAGGCAGGTTAACATTGTAATATTGATCATTCAACAAATTGAAATGTCACAATAGAAAATAATTGATAAGGCCTTTATAATGCCTTAAGTTGTTATACTGATCAGATCCTATCTGTGACATTATGTGTTCTTTGTATATAAGTGACTATCAATCCAATCTAATCATTTTAAAAGTTTAAATGTATAAAGATGTATTTTAAGCATGAACTTATTTTACTCATATAGGTCTGATTGAAGGTCCCATATTATCATCTCAATGTCAAACCCATGCCCACATGGAACCCATGCTGCCTGAATTTGACCCACATGGGCCCACATTTCAGTGTTGGCTGGGCTACTGGCAACTGTATTTAGGCTTAAAAATATAAAAAAGTCGTGTTCATCTGTGAAAATTTTCTTGATGGGCAAAACGTGTAAGTATCATCAAGCTTTGTTGATCACAGAGATTGTTTTTTGAGATACTGGTTTTTGGTCGACGGAACCAGTGTGGATGGTAACTGCCAGTTGGCCTACAAAATGACGTCTTGCGCCACACTGAACTGAAACGAGTTCTCCTTTGCTGTTAATCGCGCTTAAAAGGTTAAAAATCAATTGTTTTTAAACCACAATCCTTCGTGATCGTGCAGCAAAGCAACATCGTATAAAGAACCATACTCTGACAGTAATTGATAGAACCCTAATAATGTTATAATGAACCTTTCTAATAATAGTTTACTTTGATTAATATTGTTTTTTATTATTGTTTGAAGAATTGTATGCTTGTTACACAAATGTGTTAAAACAAGAGTTATTACATTAAAACATTAATAACTGTTATATTCTCTTAATTAAGTTGTCTTGATATTTTTTATGTCGTTGTGTGCAGCCAAAAATTATTTGCCAATTATTAATGTAAAGCATCGCCACAATTTCCATTGTAAAAAACGCTATATAAGTAAAGCTGACCTGACCTGGCCTGATTAAGGTAACGTTACCTTACCTATCATGCAGAAATTCAAAGCTCTCCTTCTCAGGACGAAACGTTGTTTTTTATTGGCATCTTTGGGATATTTCCCGTCTAGAAGATATTTCTTCAATTCCATGTACTTTCTTGCGTCCATCATGCAAAGATTATGCCTAATTATGCCTAAATCAAATGATTGCACTGATCGCAGTGGACACTGGGGCACACACGTGATCCTTCGTGCACTCTATCAGAATACCGTAATACTATTCGAAAAATAGCGAAGAAACAAAAATACACAGCACATTTTTAAATGCTTCTATTATCCATTTTTACTGTAATCTGTGAAGGATTAAAAAGAAATGGTGCTATGCCAGCTTCCTAAACATCGTTAAAATGATGTTTGTTGCCATTGAAACACATATATAATAACAAACAACTACATTGCATTTAATTTATAATGGAGACAAGCAAATAAGCATTCGTTACATGAATAGCCATAATTTCAATACAAATGTTCTGCAGATAAATGACCTCAATTGACCTCACATAAATTGCTTATTTGAAAACATTAAAAGCAACAGCGCCCACTATGGTCACAGTTCTTTGGATTCCGTAACTATTGGTGACCAGAGTGAATTTAGAGAACATACAGTGACCCTACTCTACTGTTGCTGTTTGCGTCATCCCATAATGACTTGTACTGTATGACACTGAGGAGATGAAACATCAGCAGAGTGAATTTGGAGATCATCACAGTCATTCTGGGTGAAATAGAGGGGGGTAACAGAATTTGATAACCTTAATAATGGCCTTGTCAGATTTGGTGACCCTACTGTACATCTGTTACAGTTTGTGTCAGCCCATAATGACTTTTACTGTATGACACTGAGGAGATGAAACATCAGCAGAGTGAATTTGGAGATCATCACAGTCATTCTGGGTGAAATAGAGGGGGGTAACAGAATTTGATGACCTTAATAATGGCCTTCTCAGATTTGGTGACCCTACTGTACATCTGTTGCTGTTTGTGTCAGCCCATAATGACTTGTACTGTATGACACTGAGGAGATGAAACATCAGCAGAGTGAATTTGGAGATCATCACAGTCATTCTGGGTGAAATAGAGGGGGTAACAGAATTTGATAACCTTAATAATTGCCTTGTCAGATTTGGTGACCCTACTGTACATCTGTTGCTGTTTGTGTCAGCCCATAATGATTTTTACTGTATGACACTGAGGAGATGAAACATCAGCAGAGTGAATTTGGAGATCATCACAGTCATTCTGGGTGAAATAGAGGGGGGTAACAGAATTTGATAACCTTAATAATTGCCTTGTCAGATTTGGTGACCCTACTGTACATCTGTTGCTGTTTGTGTCAGCCCATAATGACTTTTACTGTATGACACTGAGGAGATGAAACATCAGCAGAGTGAATTTGGAGATCATCACAGTCATTCTGGGTGAAATAGAGGGGGGTAACAGAATTTGATGACCTTTATAATGGCCTTGTCAGATTTGGTGACCCTACTGTACATCTGTTACAGTTTGTGTCAGCCCATAATGACTTTAACTGTATGACACTGAGGAGATGAAACATCAGCAGAGTGAATTTGGAGATCATCACAGTCATTCTGGGTGAAATAGAGGGGGGTAACAGAATTTGATAACCTTAACAATGGCCTTGTCAGATTTGGTGACCCTACTGTACATCTGTTGCTGTTTGTGTCAGCCCATAATGACTTTAACTGTATGACACTGAGGAGATGAAACATCAGCAGAGTGAATTTGGAGATCATCACAGTCATTCTGGGTGAAATAGAGGGGGTAACAGAATTTGATGACCTTTATAATGGCCTTGTCAGATTTGGTGACCCTACTGTACATCTGTTGCTGTTTGTGTCAGCCCATAATGACTTTTACTGTATGACACTGAGGAGATGAAACATCAGCAGAGTGAATTTGGAGATCATCACAGTCATTCTGGGTGAAATAGAGGGGGGTAACAGAATTTGATGACCTTAATAATGGCCTTGTCAGATTTGGTGACCCTACTGTACATCTGTTACAGTTTGTGTCAGCCCATAATGACTTTAACTGTATGACACTGAGGAGATGAAACATCAGCAGAGTGAATTTGGAGATCATCACAGTCATTCTGGGTGAAATAGAGGGGGGTAACAGAATTTGATGACCTTAATAATGGCCTTGTCAGATTTGGTGACCCTACTGTACATCTGTTGCTGTTTGTGTCAGCCCATAATGACTTTTACTGTATGACACTGAGGAGATGAAACATCAGCAGAGTGAATTTGGAGATCATCACAGTCATTCTGGGTGAAATAGAGGGGGTAACAGAATTTGATGACCTTTATAATGGCCTTGTCAGATTTGGTGACCCTACTGTACATCTGTTGCTGTTTGTGTCAGCCCATAATGACTTTTACTGTATGACACTGAGGAGATGAAACATCAGCAGAGTGAATTTGGAGATCATCACAGTCATTCTGGGTGAAATAGAGGGGGTAACAGAATTTGATGACCTTTATAATGGCCTTGTCAGATTTGGTGACCCTACTGTACATCTGTTACAGTTTGTGTCAGCCCATAATGATTTTTACTGTATGACACTGAGGAGATGAAACATCAGCAGAGTGAATTTGGAGATCATCACAGTCATTCTGGGTGAAATAGAGGGGGGTAACAGAATTTGATGACCTTTATAATGGCCTTGTCAGATTTGGTGACCCTACTGTACATCTGTTACAGTTTGTGTCAGCCCATAATGACTTTAACTGTATGACACTGAGGAGATGAAACATCAGCAGAGTGAATTTGGAGATCATCACAGTCATTCTGGGTGAAATAGAGGGGGGTAACAGAATTTGATGACCTTAATAATTGCCTTGTCAGATTTGGTGACCCTACTGTATATCTGTTGCTGTTTGTGTCAGCCCATAATGACTTTTACTGTATGACACTGAGGAGATGAATGGTTCCCTCAAAACAAATGGGACCTTTTGATACAGCCATTCTGTGTAAAATTGTTGTAAATATTATATACAGTATAATTATATAATATACAATAAATTAAACAATTTATCATTCGATAAATAAATAATTTTCCGAATTGCGAATCAAACAGAAAAAGCGTTCCTCCCGGCGCGCTCTCGATAACGTGAACGCGCGCCAGCGCCGTTCTCGCGCGAATGTTAAATGAACTACACATGATGGAAACACACATTTCTCTGCAACTACTACTACTCTGCAAACAGCCACATTGCGTTTAATCTGGACAGGCACATAAGCATTTATGATGTGAATAACCAGCATTTCTAAACAACAGTTTCGAACAGATTTCACCTTCTTTGGCTTATCGTCAGAATTTACGCAATTTGCGTAAATCACGCAGCACAGGGATAACCAC